>JAWNMZ010000139.1:689166-1378333 GCA_035043445.1 Drosophila silvestris
CCTGTAGCGCGAATCCTGGCGCAGCTTGACATGATTACCCGCTGAGCCTTTGTTTGCGAGACGTTTGCGACATGAAAACATTTTTCATGCCATTATGCGCAAAACTAGGCCAACAAGAACAGCAGGCAGACACGACAACAACAACAACAACAACAAGGAGCGTCCAAATATGTCTAATGAATTGGGCTAGTAAATTTTCTGAGGCAGCTGCTTTTGATAAGTTTAAAGTGCCTCTGAAGCATGAGCATAAAAAGCAAATGAAATAAAAACAAAAAACTACGAAATGCAATAAAAGAATAAGTCGAATCGTTGATACTCTGTAGAATTGGGACTAGTAGAAATCTTATAACAAACATAATTTCATTAGTTATAGATTAATAAAGTTTATGTTTATTGCCGATTAATACTTTTTTGGAACCGCTGATACTCTTCAGAATTGGGACTAGTAGATATCTTCACACAATTATATCTTAATTTGTTACAGATTAGCAAAGATTATGTATATTACTGATTAATATTTTTATGTCTTCCTTCTAGGAAGGATATTGTATTGAGAATATTAGTCAACTCATCAGATATTGTGGTTTTACGAACAATCAATTCAAATTTAATGTAGAAATTTACTTCGAGAGTGCAAAATATATTAACATTTCTATATGTGAAGAGCAACCTGATATGATATGTTTTTAGTGGAGAACTTTCAACACTCATTTTCAAGTCAAAAATATTGTAGACCCAATTTGCTGCATTTAATATTTTATATACCCACTTAAATGTTGTGAAACAACTTGAAAATGGTCGAAACAACGAAACGCTGACATAAACAAGCGTTGAGAATATTTTTTATGACCACTTTTCTTATACTTTTTTCACGATTTTGTTGTTGTTCTTGTTGCTTGTTTTTGTGGCAAGCCTGGCGCCCGAGCAATCATAAAGCATTGAGTGACCGACGGCTCAGACTGTGACGTCCGTGTCCGGGTTAAGAATGCCGAGCGTCCGACGCGTCGCTGATGTCTGGCGCAAAGGAAGCCGTTGTTGCTGTCATCGTCTGGGCAGCTGTGGAGTACATTTCGTTGATTCACTTGGTACTTCTTCGCATTTCTGGCGCATTTTAAAAATATTTACCCTTTCGACCCTTGAACCGTGCACCCATCAACGCCCCCGCAGCAAAGTGTCATTGACATTTTAATGTGCTAATGAAGATGAGGGCCAAGCGCGAAGTGCACACAATAAAGGAAGATGAAGTAGAAGATGACGAGGCAGCGTAGCAAAATAAATGCTAAAAATATTATAAAATTGTTATAAAAATATTCCAGATTGAGTTGATGGGCATCATCAACGTCAAAGTTCTTGCCGCCGCCTTTGACTCGTTCAACGGGCTCATTATGAGAGAATGCGGCTTTTTAATTTTTATATGAACTTTGTGTACAGTTTGTACACGCTTGAAGGCTGCCCAAGGACTAGCGTTGTTTATGAGTTGTTATGCGTTTATTTTTACACCATTTTTGTTGCTCTGCCTTTCTTCAATTTCTCTTTCTATCTCCCTCTCTCTCTCTTGCTTTCTCTCTCTCTCTCTCTGATTCTTTTCATGTTACGCTTGCAGTCAATTATGTCAAAGCTGTCAATTCAAGTTGAAAATTCCAGGGCTTTAGTGTAAGCAGCTTTTACAAGCAGCTGAGTGCAAAATATAAAAACAAATGTTAAATGTAGGTTATGATTTTACGAGCAAAATACTTGAAAGTACTGAAATTGCACTGGACAGCACTGAAAGCTGGTAGCCGCGTGGAGGAGCAAATTGCAATCAGGAATAAAAATACACAAGTAGCTGCAAGTGCAAGCAAAAGTTTATCTCGAGGAGTGGAAAATGTCAAATAACAAAATACAGATAACCCTTTCAAAAATTCTTTAAATATTTATTTATTTATTTTCTAAATTATTAGAAGGGTATAAGATACTCATTCATTATATTTGTTCGTTTTTTGATATTTAATATTTTAAGCTAAAATCAGATATTTTTTCATTCTCCTTATTTTTTTAAAATATAACTAAGCATCGATTTGCATATTTCGCTCAGGCCCACATAATCTGTGTCCTATGCGCGACTTTAACAGCTCGAAATAAGAGCGCTTTATTTTCCACTTATTCCACTTGCCCTGGCAGCAAGCAACAACAAACAACGCCAGGCACTTAAATTTTAAATGCCCCGATACAAAACCATTTTGTTAACCCTTTGCTTGTATACAGAGTATATGTATACGATGTAGCTGTATATATTTTTAGATGACTTAACGCCAACGAGTCATAATTTTTGCCAACTCATTGCTCTTTGAGCAACACACAACGAAAATCTCGGCAAGGCCAAGGAGAGCGCAACAGCCATTTGTTGCTGCTGTTGCAGGACAGGAGAAAGGCTATGAAAAAATATGCCTAGTTAAAATGAGTTTTGTATGTGTGCCGGACTCAGCTGTTGCCCCGAGCAGCTTGCATAATTTATCAATGTCAACAGGGTGATGATGAACGCGTCCCGAAATGTCAAGACAGCAGATTGTCAGGACTCTCTCACCCCGCAGCCAGGTCCTGACGATGCTGGTCAGCAAATCGATAGGCCTGAACTTGTTGGACATTTTGAGCAGCAAGAAAATACAAGAAAAGAACAGAAATTCCAAAGAAAAGAAAAGGCCATAAAACTTGAGCTTTATAACAAGCAAATCAAATGAAAAGCGAGCCCAGCACAACGGACATGGTCTTTATGAATGGACGAAAGCCGTATCTTGAGCTCTGCTCCTCCGCCCAAAAGGACATGCCGGACCATCAACGCTAAGCATTTTGCTATGTGTGCGAGGGTGTCTGTGCGTGTGTGTGTGTGTGTGTGTGTGTGTTCGTTGGTAGACTCACCTTTTCCTTTCTTTTCAGGCTTTGCGCTTTTGTGTGCTCGGACATTTTATATTTATTAAAAAAGCGTTGGCAATTCGCAACGTTTGGGAATCCTTGTAATAGGCATCCGGTCATAAAAAAAAAAAAACATGAATTGTGGCTCTTAGCAGCAAATCCAATTGGGCATAAATCGGCTTTTGTCGTTGTGCAAAACACATGAGCACGCATAAAGGACCTGCCCGAAATTTAATGGCCTTCTCCTTACCAATTTTACTTTGCTCTGACTTTGGCTTTATTTTATGTACATCTGAGCACAATGCGCTTATTGACTTAATGACAAATGTTGTTTGGCCATCAGTGCTGCTGATAGGTTCCCTTAGATGGGACACAGCTAGATGCCTGGTTACCAATGGATAATTGGCAAAGTGCTTCAGTTTTCCCTATTCTTGGGCATTATAAAAGTTGCACGGCAAATTGCATTGCGGCTGTCATCAGCAGCTGCAATTTCCACCACTGTCTTCTCTCCTATCTGCGTTACCAATTCGCTCCAGTCCGCCACTTGTCATTCCAAGCAACAATTCAACTCTGAAGACTGCCTTTAGCTATTTTTTCAAGGATGTTTACAAATTTACAACACGAAAGTGAATTTTCTTTCAATTTTGTTGCGCTGCCTGTTTGTCAGAAGCAGCAGCAAGGAGTCCTGCTTCGAGTCCTGTCGTGTCGAGTCGAGTCGAGTCCTATCGAGTCGAGTCTGCGTCTTCTTGCCTGCCAGGCAGGATGCGCGCCTAAGTAGTTTTTGTATAATTGCACTCGTCATTGTCGTCCTTGTCGACATCCTTGTCGTGCCTGACTCTCTGCACTCTCCGACGCCCCCTTAGCAAAGGCCCCCAAGGCAACAACAACAACAACGACAACAACAAGAACAGCAATTAAGGAATGTTAACAAGCGCACTTTTCAACTTTGCTCGCGGCTGTTGCACTTCAAAGGTGTGCATGCCATGCCCATTAAAAGAGTGCCTCCCCTCATCCTAACTGATTTTGAAACTATCTGATGCTGCTGCTCCTGTGGCTGATTCGAATCATAGAACTATATTCTGTATGCCAAACTCGATTACTTATAGAAAGTCTATTAAAATAGCAAATCGTAATAGAATATTTGTTGATGCCTTCTATAAATAGCATTTAATAGATTGATTTAGTTATTTAAATTAAAATTATAAAAATATAATTTTTATCGATGCTTTTACCTTTAAGTTCACATATTTAAGTCACATAAAAAATAAACTCAAATTCTTTCTTTTTTAAATTCAAACAAGCATTACGATAGTCTGTGAACAAGATAAGATTTTATGACTTTCCTCACAAGTGTAGGGTAACAAATAGTCTTGTAACATCAAAGTACTTGACACACTTGAAGTGTCTATGAGATACGTTCAGGCGGATTCTTAATTAAGAGTTGATTGACAAGACTCAAGCCGCACACTTAAAAATCAATTTGTAGTTGAGTGTATGCAGATGCCATGCATGCGTAATTAAACAAATCTGAAAATAATTGAAACTTTGCCTCGTAAATCCCAGACATAAACACTCTAAATCACACACACATTCTCCTATATCAGCCAAACTATGTAAGTTGTTGTTTAGCTTAAAAATTCCCATGTTGACAATTAAGTTAGCAACAAAACAACAGCACAGACTGACTACAACTACAACAACCACACGAACAATAAAAGCAGAACGCGTTAAAGGCACGCAACCCTTACAATGAGTGGGTGTTGCTGGTGCGGACAGGACATTACAGGACAGTAGCCGTTGACAACCAGACCAAGCAACCATCCACCCCCACACGGACAGACAGCTAAAAACTGGTTTCGTTTCAGGCTTCGTTTTGCTGGTTACAACAACCCTAATTTACTTTTAATAACTTCATAGGCAACGGCTGATTGCCAGTTGAGGGGGGGAGAAGCGATGCCTTAAAAGTGTCCGTTTTTGTTCATGTGAACTAAATACATAAAGCGTTAATTTCGATATTGCTTAACGAGGGTTAAATGTGCGACCCCAGCTAAAAAAAGAAGAGAAAAACAACAATTTAAGGCCAACTGTGCGTATACGCGATATCGATAACGATAATTACACATGCAGACACTGGCCAACGCATTCAGGTGAGAAATTCAATTTACAAGGCAGACCCCCTAAAAAATAAAAACACCTCACCCCTTCCCTAGCTGAGGCGAGCGCGTGTCTAAGTGTTTGTGTTGAGCAACTGAATGGGACCATTGTCTTTTCTTTTTTTTTTGGGGAATGCACCCCAAAAAAGACGAGGAAAAAATGGGCAGTGTATCAAGTGCTGCGGCTGCATGACTGAGTGACTTTATGTCATGCCATGCGATTTGTGCACACACAAGATGGAAACTGATGCAGCATGAGAGGGGGTGTGCAGGAGCAGGCGCAGGAGCCGGAGCAGGAGGCGTATGACAAGCTCAAGTGGGTGGCAGTCGCATTCAATGCTGACGCATGTCATGAAGAGCATTGCGAGAAATCGAAAAGACATACAGAAGCATACACACACACACACGTCTACACTCAGCAAAATATATGTCCTAGTTCTTGGCGTTTCTTAGAAAACTTTAAAGTTTCCCTGAAACCGGAGTAATCATTTGTACAAATACACAGCAACGTTTCCATATTAAGAAAAGTAGGTACAGCTAACAATATCAATTTAAAAGTGTTTCACTTATACTTTCAGAATGTTATTCTTTAAAATAGAAGATATGGATTTCTAAATTAAATTATTCCATTTTTAAGAAATTGGGTTTTGTGTTTTTCCAAACATTAGCAGTTACTTCTGATTTTTAGAGTGATATTCTACATTAGAGGCACAATTTTTCTTAGTGTAGTTAGAATGCCAAGGCATAGAAACAATACTTCATCTCCATTTCTCACTCTCAATCTCTTTCCCTCTCTATCACGGTCACTGTCCTTTTCTATCTAACTGTGATTTCATGCGAGTTTGCTTGACGCCTGCTCGAGACCCAAACAGAGCCTGACATGGCTGCTTTTGACAGTCGTTTTGCAAACATGTCGAAGCCATTAAGACAATCATGCGTTTTGCCTGCTTCTCTTCTTTTTCAGTTTTTTTTTTGTTTTTTTTTTTTACCAAGAGACCAAGAGTGAGATTTCTTCTTTTTTCGTTTTCATTCCTGTAGAATTTAGCCTGTTTCATTCTTTGTAAATGTTTTTTACATTCCCATTCTCATGCCTCAAATTCGTTTCACTTCTTCTTGTTTTGTTTTGTTTGTCAGACTGTTTTGTTTTTGAAAAATGGCTGTCGCATCACTTCTATTGTATATTTGGAGTATGTGTTGTGATGTGATGTGTGTGTGTGTGTGTGTGTGTGCTGTTTGTCACAAAGATTTATGCGCTGCAATTTACACACACTCCTACACACAACAAAAAAACAAGTTGAGTAAAGCGTTTGTTTGACGCTTACATCAAGTGGAAGGCACCAAAGTGGTTCCAAACTGGAGGTGTTGACAGTGGCAGTTTTGGTGGAGTGTAGGTCCTTAAGTGCTTAGTTGCAAAGCTGGCAAAATGTGTGCTTCGCTTTAGGATTTCATGGACAGTAATAATTCAACCTGGCTAAAACGACATAACTGGTAAATTATGAACTGTTAGCCTATTATAACAATCATTTTTAATGAAAATACACAAAAAATAAATATAAAAATGTCTATTAACTTACTTGTGCTTATTAACAATTAACAATTGAAAAATAGTAAAATAAAGTTAGTTATTGGTAAAGCTTATGATGCAAAAATAAAAAGGTTTTGGTTGAGAGATTAAAGGTATATTAGAAAAAGTTCCCAAAATAGTTTACTACACATATAATTTATAAAGGGAACTAAAAACGATTCTGGCCAAGCATCAATTCAAATTTTAGAGGCAGCAGTAATTCAATTTTAATGCGAACATAAAGCTCAAAAATATGATCCTATGAATTTGTAATGAAATTTCAAAAATTAATTCAAATTTGTTTATAATTTATGAATAAGGGAAAACTAAAATGACTTTCGAGGGGACATAAAAAACAAACAGCGAACAAAATTGACTATATTTAACGAGAGCTCCAAGCAGGCATACCACTCCATCACACCACGCCCCCCTCTGCTCTAACCCACAAAAGCTAAACCTATTGCAGCATAAAAAGTTCAGAGACCATAAAAAAGCAGCAACAACTATAAAGCGTCTAATGAAGGGAGTTTTGGAGGGAGGGTGGAGGGTGCGAAAATAAGGGGCCTGCACAGCACAAGTTAAAAAGTAAACCCAACAAGAACAACGACAGGCACAAAACGAAGGGTAGCATAAAGAGAATGACTGTAACGACAGATTGAACCCTTCGCTTTTAATGCAATTAAGTTTAATTGAAAATTTTCACTCCAAATTATGAGCCGAACGTGTTGTTATGGGGCACTCGAAGGACGAAGGACAGATAGACTGACAGACACACATACAGATAGAAAAGCGACATCCCCCTCAATCAGGCAGATTGAAATTAACATGCACGCCCATACACATTCATATACAGATACTCCCATACACACACACACACACACACTAACACTTACACAAAGAGAGAGCGAGAGCGAGAGAGAGCAGCATTCAGAGAAGCGTGTCCTTTTGGTGCTTGCACGTACTGTGGCCCATAATGGGTAGTAGTCCGGCTGCCAGGATGAGTGAAAGCAATCAAGCGACCAAATCACTAGCCAAAAAACCGAAGGCAGCTCAAAGTTTGCTTTGATGCGAGCCGCAGAGCTCCAAGAGTGGGCAGATAGAGAGACTGTGTCCAGGACTTTATTACAAAACAAACAAGCAGCAGCAGCAAGTCAGGCGTAGCACAGAACCAGCTCCAGTTCCTGTTCCTCCCTGCTCCCGCCTAGTTTCACCACTTTGTCCGCTCGGCATTTAACTTATCTTTTATCTTGATTGCTGTTGACGATGACAAGGATAATGATGATGATGGCGTTAGCGTTGGCGCTCTCTGACGATGTCCTGTGATTTGAGTTTACCTGTGCCCCATGCTCCATGCCTCATGCCTCATGCCTCAATGCCCCACACTCTTGTCGGGATATCTGTTTATACAAGCGAATGCCGCTTGATTTTAATTAGCATTTGACACAGCTGCTTGACACGAACCAACATTTTCGTGATCAGACCCCGGGGCAGTTCATGTGGGTGATTGGGTAGGTGTGTGTGTATGCGTGGCTATTGGTGTTGGCATTTCTGCTGCTGCTGCTGCTGTTGCTGTTCGTATTTGCTGCTTAATGAGCCATCCCACAAACTGGAATTTCAAATGTTCCGATGTGCAAATAAAAATATCATATGACTGCCAAACAGCCTTCCTGCTCTGCCCTGCTGCAACATTTTACGCTTCACAAACTTTTTGCTTTTGTTTCCTCTTTTTACATGATTTCCGCAGAATATTGTACTACGAACAAGCGAATTAAAATAATTTTAATTATGGTCTGGAATGTTTACATAGTATTTAGCCTACAATTCCGTCAATTTAAATTTGACTTGAAATGCAATATACTCTTTACTCGTCTCAATGCCAATTGACATCTACACAAACCAATACACACATACAGACTTACATACACACAGCTTCACACACACACACACACACCTATACAACTACAGATACTTCATGTATTTGAGGATTTTGTCGTTTAATGCGCTGTGCCGGAAAATTCAATGTGAAAAGTTTGCATTTGACAGGAGTATATACAAGTGTATGGATGTATTTGTATGTGTGCGTCTGTATGTATGTGTGTGTGTGTGTGTGTGTTTGTGTGTGTGTTAGAGTAGTTTGTGCTACTGTGTGGTGTCGTTGTGGTGGTGCTGGTGCGCAAAGCTAGCGTCAAGGCTGTAACTTTTGGCCAGAGCCAAGTGCAATTGCATAAACTTAGTTGTATCTGTAGCTATATGGAACACTACGTATTCGACATATGTGTTTTTTTATTTTTGGTGGGTTGAGTGTGGAAAGTGGGCTGTGGTTGTAGGTGCGCTGCGAGAATGTGGAGCAGCAGTTGTAAAAATACATGCACACATGACTCGACGGATTGACTGACTGACTCAGTGGGCGCTCGATTTATATAGACGTGGTAAAAATCCACCCACAGCCAACCCAATCCACCCAACCAGATGCTAAGAATGTTTAAAAGTATTTGCACATTTGGAGCGAGCTAGAGGAGCGTTGCATTTGGCATTGTTATGCATTTAGTAGGAGCCACAGAGCCGGGAGTGGGCCAAACCTTAGACAGGACTACAAGCTGGGTTGGGGCTGGATGCGGGTGTTGCTGTTTGAAGTGTGTCAATGCAAATGTGTGTGTGTGTGTGTGTGTGTGTGTATTCAGTCTCTCGTGTGTTTTGAATTATTTATATTATTTGCACTTTATATGCAGTCGCAGGCAGACAGCTTTCCAGCTGCTGTTTTCTGTTTTCTGTGAGTTCTGTGTGTGTTTGGAGAAACATTTGCAAGTGACGTTGAGTTTGATGGCAATGCATCGCTCGCTTGCTTTTTGCATTTATTGCATTTCATAATTTAACCACACAAATCTTGACTCTTGACACGTTCACAATTTAACTCGACAACAAGAGTGTCAAAAAAACACTCAAACACACACACCTTCCCAAAAAAAAAAAAAGCAATTCATTTGTAAAAGTTGTGAGTCATTGTTAAACTCGAGCCCGCCTATTTCGCAACCCTTGCCAGTTTGACAGCTAGTGAGTTAAATAGAAATAAAACGAAAAAACTGTTGGTCTAAACGATATAATTTATAGCCATATTGTTGTTTTTCTTATTGTTGGTGTAGCTGTTCTTGTTGCTTGTGCGTCGTTATGATTCATAACTAAACAAAAAACTTTTAACAACATCCCCGGAAACAATTTGCTGCACACGAAGCATTCACCAACTTTAATTTGACTCATTTGGGTACAGTTTCCTATTCAAAAGAAAAAATACACACAACATTTCGGCCGAAATAGAGTCGTGTTCACAGAGGCGACAATGAAATTATTGTCGTGATAAGTTCTCAACTTTTCTTGGGTGGTTGATATACAATTTTGAATATAAATGCGATCCATGGTTAATTATACAAAGTGTGATACAAGTTTATATTGTATTAATATAGTTTTAATATTTATGTATTTTGGTAAAATGGAATGCCAAAAAGTTGTTTAAATTTTTATGAGAATTGCGCTATTTAAAACAAAAAATGTATAGAATCATTATTTTAGTCTTCATGTCAACTGACTAATAAGATAAGCAATGTATATAAAATATACCCAACATATATATGTTGTGATTCTTTCCCTTACGCATATTTAACATAGCTAATGTTGAACTATACAAAAATTGACAAATTCTATTTGAATTTCATAAGCAAAAACAAGAGCTTAAAATTGAATTTCGCAGGTATTAATGATTTCCATTTATTTATATTTTAAAACAAGATATTTCAGAACAACGCATTTTATTGGTCTGTTTTCACATATTTTGATATCTACCATAAGAATATCTTTATATTTTTCGTTCTTGTATCTATTTAATCTAAATTAAAGTAACTGCAAAAGCATGCTAAGTTTACTTTATAAACATACTCGTATTTCTTGCAAAATGTACTCAACTTTCTGCCCCAGAAATTGCTTTTAACCACCCACTAGATAAATTTGCTTAGCAGCAGAAGCAGAAGTAGCAATAGCAGCTGTTGTTGCAACACATAAATTATGGCAGAAAATTTAATTATCGCATTGGACGTGCAACTACTTCGACTACTCGTAACACAGTTTCGTCTGAGTAGCAACCAGCCCAAAAGTATGCTACTAAAACAATTAGCAGCGTCCTAATTAAAACAACAGTCCAAACAGGCAGCAGCAACAACAACAACAACAACGGGTACCAGAGGTCCTTTAGGCCCTTTGATTGATGATGTAAGAGGGGAAAATGCCTTTAAGAATGCAGCACATGAAGCGAACTACAGCGCAGCGTTGAAATTGCTCAGTTCATGGCTTTGTTTTATTTTTGGCCGACAGGCAACAAAAGCAAGCATGCAAATGTGTGTTATTATATAAAGGTACTACATACTCACACACACACACACACACATACACACAAACATAAACACACACACACATATGCTGGAACAAAAATGAAAATGTTTAAGGAAATTGCTGCAAATATTTTGCTTGTTAAGTGAAACCCAGTTTGGAGAACAGTTTTTACCAGAGCCCAAAAACTGCACTCTGCAATTTTCTTCAGGCATTTGGCCATACCACGAAAGCACTCATACTCGAACGTCTTCTTCTTCGTCTGCGTCTTGAGCGTTTTCCTTTCCTGGGTTTGTCTTTGGGTTGTTTCCCAGTCCTTTTTGGTCGCTTGGCAGTTTTGCATTTTGCATAAGCGCTTGGAAATGCCTTTGTCGTTTTAGCAATTTATGCAAATTTCGTGCATTTTACCCCATGTTGTTACATTCTTAGTATGTCTTAGCCAACATACACAATATATACATATATAATTTGCACAAGGACCTAGATTATATAATGATTTACATATAGGTTTACATGCATCCATATATAGGCTAAGACTGCCATGCAATTAAAACTAAATTAGTAGGCCTCTGGGCTATGGGCAAGGCGAGTTACTCAATGCAGTTTTCAGTTTGATAATTGAATTATTTAGTTGCGAATCGTTTTATTAAATGCACACGCAAACTTTTACGCCGCAACAGCAACATGAACAAGCACGATAACAACTGCTTAATCATGCCTGTGGTCTGTGGGGTAGTTCGACTTTAAATGTTCTATATGTGGCGGGTATTTAGTGTGCAGCTCAGCTGTAATTCAGATATCTAGATAAAAGATAATGTTGATGAGATATGGAACAAGAAGAATTAGTAAAATTTGTGTAATTATATCAGACAGTGTGTTTTGTCAATGCCTATCTCGATTCCGTAACATAAATATTATCTTTCGGTCAAATGTTCCTCCTTTAATGAGTGATCTGATAAAATATGAGCATTATGCTTAAAATTATATTCAATTTGATGGTTCTATTTTTAGCCAGTGCACATTATAGAGAGCATTACAATTTTGTTAAATTATAATTTCTTTTACCTTTTCGTTACATGCATTAATCTTTACTCCGTATCTGTCTTATTGATTTCAAGATATGAATCTGACTCGGTGACTGCCACACGCGTTTACCCTTTGATGCAAACAGGGTGATACAAAAGCTGTGAATTTTGCATGCCAGCCATTCACTTGGTGCCAGCACCACATTCTCCTAACTTCCAGCGCCTGCCTACCCCGGCCAGTAGTTTTGTCATTTATAAAAACAACCTTTTTTAGGTGTTGAACATTACCGCAGGGCACCGGCCACAACCGCAACCAAAAGCCAGTTTCGCTTCTTGGCCCTCGCCTGGTCAGCAAAGATATGTAAACACCAAAACAAAACAAAATAAACAAAAAACTCCACGGTCCAGAAACTTTTTGGTCTGCAGCCCGCCCACAATTCTGACAACCACCTACATGCGACATTTAACCCTCAAAATGTGCGCATTGAACACATTTGGACTCAACATCAATTTCATTTGTTGGCTTTTTTTTTTGCTGCTCTGTGTTTTTTTTTCTTCCTGTTTTGTTTGCGTGCTGATTTTTGGCCCGGCCATAACTACCACAGCTCCACCCCGCACCAGCTGGCAGTTCAGTGTTTTTATTTTTTCATTGCTGAAATAACATTGACATGCGTCTTGCCTGTGAACCCGACGAATGCGAGACCCTCCGGCAAGTCGACCAACATGCAACACGTCTCGCCCTCCACCGCTCAGCTACCAACAACAACAAGAATAACAACAACGATTTCAAATCGAATTCGACGACGCCTTCTCCCCCAATGTCTATTCGATTTACAGCTCGACTTTGTGCAGCGTCTGTTGCATGACATGCAACTTTTGCCTCGAGCTGTGAAGTTGTTGTTATTGTAGCTGTTATTGCTATTGTTGTTGTCATGTTTGCTGGCAATGCAATCAACAGCAGCAACAACAATTATTGCAACAACAGCTGCGTTTTTTTGCTCTTATTTAATAACGTTTCAATATTCGAACATTTTTTGACATATCAATTTTCAAACGATGTGCGATCTTATATATATACATGTATTTATACGCAGAAGAGCGACTACACTCATATCTATATAAAAATGTATTTACAGATTTATGCTGCGATATAAATAAAGTTTGAGTTGTGAGTTTTCGTATTGTTATCTAAGACGTGGGGTTGGTGTGTGCGTGTGTGTGTGTGTGTGTGTGTTGGTTTCTCTGTGACAGCAAATTGTTTTTATATGACACGAAAATTGAAATTTATGTGTGTTTTACTGAAAGAATTCTTGTGACCAAACCTTCGATTTATGTGCCAACCAAATAAAATATAAACTTTTGTGAAAAAGTCGAGAGTGTTGAATACTGTTTAAGGATTAGGAAAACAATTTGACATAAGCCAAAGCACTTTTCAGCTTACAACAGAATTTCATGAGTAAACCGGTTGGTTATTTGTTTCCCATCCAAAACTTTGTCAGAGCTAAGCTGTATTGCTTGCTGAATAGCTTTCTGATCTTGGATTATACTCTAGTTTTTAGTGTATTTATAATAGATTTCTGTTGGTAAATTTGCAATAAAGCTTACATTTTCAAACATTTTTGATGTGCTTAGTTTTATCACAAATCATATGAATTTCTGCCAAAAACACATAGCAAATATATTTTAAAGACTTTAGCCTCTGTAAATCTCAATGCAATATTCCAATGAAGTTTTTAAATTGTGTCTCTTTCAACTGTTATTGTAATAATGTATTCAAGCTGTAACATAAATATTGTTTCACTTGCTTATTTGCTGTGTCATAGAATTGCACAAAACATTTGGAATGCACATAAATGAAACTAAAACTATGCTAATCCCTTGCTTATCTCGGTTATCTCTCAGGCCAACCTGTGCACAGGTCTTAAGCCTAGCTTCGTCCCATCTGCCAGTTCACCTCTTCACCCACTCCATGCCATCAGTTAATTTAGCAGTTTTGCATTATGCAAAAACAAAAAACTACTTAAGTGCTAAGCTGCGCTGCGGTCCTTTGCCGCATATGCAAATTCACACAAATTAATTCCAAACTGAACCTTTGAACACCATTCGTAGCGCGACTGACTGCTGATATAAAAACGTTGCTTCCTTAGACCCCATCCCCATCCTTAAACCCAAACCCCATTGCGACAGTTGTGTGTGTTGCAACTGCAACTTCATTTGCAACGTCAACGGAAATGCGCATTAACATTGTTTTCATTTGCCAGGGAGCTCTTTTAACATTTGCCAAACCGCTGACGACCGTCGACTGACGCAGCGGAAAACGGAAACTCACCTCCTCTTCACCGTACCACCAACGCTCTCCTCCTGCTCTTCTTCTCCTTCTGCTACAAGATCCCTGTGCAATTTGTATAAAAAGGCGCTTTAACCTCTTCATTGCTCATTCTACATCTCTTGCAGGTTCACATCCGCCGCGAATAGTGGAACACCCCATAGATACGACGGTGCCTCGACACGAGCCAGCAACGCTTAATTGCAAGGCAGAGGGCTCCCCCACGCCCACCATTCAATGGTATAAGGATGGTGTGCCACTGAAGATACTGCCGGGTTCACATCGCATCACCCTGCCAGCGGGCGGATTGTTTTTCCTCAAGGTAAGTCCACCACAACACGACCATATCCGCGATCCCCGAACAGGTCGCATTTGAAATACTCTTTCGAGAGTTGATAATTAAGTCATATTTCAGTATTATGCTTACCATCTTAAGACTAAAACAATTAATTATTTTTTAATATTTTGCTCAAACGAATGTTTTTAACTCCTAAAAAAAAATGGAAATAATATTCATCAAAGATTTGAAAACTTGCAGTCCTTGTAGATTTCATTGAGAAACTGCAGAAAACCAATTATTAATTTTGAAGTCAATTTTAACCACATTATGCATTTTGTATTAACATAATATTGCTACAAAAACTTATCAATCAAATCCAATATAGGATTCATAATTTTTCCCTTAAGAGAAAGTGCCAACGAAATCCTTTGTCATTGTTTGTTGTTAAAGGCTCTTCAGGCGAAAAAAATAAACGATTACTCTCTATTCACACTTCTGTACTAGAAACAATAATATTTGCACAAGTTTTCATGGCAAAACTTGACGAGATACTCATTGTATCCTTTTGGCTGGGATAACGAAATGAGCCTGTGGCATATTTACATTATTTTCACTGGTTCGCTTACTTATTATTATTATTTCTCGGTTTTTGCTTCCTCCATTTTTACTTATTGTGCTGCATGCATAATTATTTTTTTTTTCTGCTTCTGTTGCTGCTGCTGCTGCTGTCTCTGCGCTTTCATTCATAATAACAGACCCAGAAAAATTGTGGGAAAGGGTCGGGAAAGTCGGTTGCTTTTGCACAATTTAAACATTTTCATTTTGCCAGGCCATCTGTTGAGTGATGAACAAACTAATTGCTTTTATTTTTTTCTTTACATTTTTATATGTATATATATATATATATATATATATATATATAATATATATATATTATCTTTAGCGAGCTGCAAAAATATTTTTGCAAGCCTTTCGCTGGGGTGGCCAACAACTTCATTAACGCAAGGTAAACAAACATTAAGAGGATCGTCGAGAGAGAGATTCTAGGAGAGAGGCCGGCGGGAAGGAGGGTCAGTAGGAGGCAGTCGAAGCCAAAAGCAGAAGCAGCCAGACAAATAAAGACAAACGGAAGTTGGCAGGCAACGCAGCAAAAGTCAGCAGCCTGATGAGCTTCAAATGAGTGAGTGAATGAGTGTGTGTAGCTGTGTGTGTGTGTGTGTGTGTGTGTGTGTGTGTGTGTGTGTGTTCTGTGGCAGGAACAAGGAGCAAGCAGCTGTAGTTCAAGCAATAGCAATGTGGCAGCACTTGGACTGAGCACTCAGCAATTTACGACGCAAAAAGCCAACGACGCGCGCGTTGATTATGCTGATGATGCAGTTGGAGACGCTGCTGCGGGCAGAACCTTTTTCGGGTGGTGTTGCAAGGCTCCCAGCTGAATCCTCCATCCAGAGCCTGCCACTTTTCACACTCGATCTGGCTGCCTGACTGGCTGTCTGGCTGGCAGGCAGTCTGTGTGCTAGTCTGTGCTTATGTATCCGCACTCACATTCGCATTTTTGCATTTGTGTTTGTGTTTGTATTTGCCTGATGCGAGTGTATTTGTTTATCACTTAAGTGCAAAAAAGGATTCGGTGTGCAGGATTCCAGCAATCAGACTTCAGACACTCTCTTCCGTTTTGCAAATGTTGCTTTCATATATTTTCACTTTATTTTTGTTGCTGCATCTAACGAGCTTTAAATGAATTAATTCAAAAGCTCTTCCTATGCTGTAAAGCGTCTATGCGTCCTGTGTCTGGGCCATTATTTTGAGCTCGTTTGCCTGTTTTTGGCCACAATTAATACGTTGTGGGACATTTTTGGCATTTTTGTTAGCTTCGTTGGCGCTAAGTCTGGTTGACTATTGAAATTTTTGATCCCAGGTAAATGAATGCATTTAATTTCGAACATAGCTTGAAAGGTGCGTTTAAACCAGTATTATTTATACATATAAAAATGAGTTTAAATTGAGAATACAAAATATATATTTTGAATAGCTGACTGGCGTATTTGTTAATATAGGACATCTTTTCTCTCTCAATTTGTTTTAATTTAAATTATTATTTATTTTATTACAACATTTGTTGGGTATAAAAAATCATTCGAAGACCAAAAAAATTAAATAATTGAAATTCGCACAAAGGAAATAAATAATTATAATAAGCAATTGTCATATTAAATTGTTCATTGTTACGTTTCATTTCTATTATCTCATTTGGCCTTTGGCCATTCAACACAAAAAAATAGCAAAAAAATCATTTATTTATACTTCCTCTCAGTTAATCCTCGACTTTGTTGCAGAACGATGACTGCATAAGGATTACTGCATAAACTATACCACATAAATTCACTGCCAGTTTCATTTTAAATTTAAGCTAAGCATTTTCTTTTATTTTTCTTCTATCTATTTTATTTCATTTTTTTCGAATCTTTTCCATTTTTCTATGTCACTTGCATAATTTACATTCTAATTCCGCCAGCTTTTCGCTGTGCATTTCCCATTCTCTACAGCTCTAACTTGTCCTCTCTCCGTCTCTCCCTTGCTCTATTTCAATCATTCTCTGTCTCTCTCAAGTTGAAGACGATTCATCTTACTTATAATGCGAGTGAAGCTCCTACTTCGCCCAGGCATTATAATAACGAGGGGTGCCCTAAAGCCAAAGCCCCGAAAATGACAGCCCAAAACTATGCAACACTATCAAATTGCTCGCAACTGAATAGAGTAACCAGCGAATGGGTAGGGAAAGCGAGTGAGAGCGAGAAAGAAAGCAAATAAAAATGTGGCAACTTTAATGCGGCACAAAGTTTACTCAGGGTTCTGTCTTTAAGTAACAATGAGCGACAAGCGAATGGGGAATTTGCAATAAAATACAAGAAGGCACAAGCGTATACAATGTCTGCATGTGTGTGTGAAAATAAAAAGAAGAAAAGCTGAAGTGTAGTGAAGAGTGACAGTGGAGGAGCGAGCAACAGGGAGACAGACAATAATTTACGTAACTGCACGGGAAAAAAAGGACGCAAGGACCAGTCAGACAAATGTTGTAGCTCACACACACACATAGGGAGATGGAATAATAATCAGAGAGAGAGAGAGAGAGAGGAGGAGAGAGAGGGAGGTGGAGGGGTACAGGGATACACATGATTTGTAGCAACTATGCGCGTGTATTTGTGTGCGCCACTTTGGTTTTGCCTGCCGCACATCATCAGCAGCAGCAGCAGCACCAGCAGCAGCTGAAGAGGCAACAACATCAACTGAATCCTTGTGGCACACTCCTCTTCCTGCTTCACTCCTCCGCTCGTCCTTGACTGAAAGTTAGGACTCTGGCTTGGGCCATTCGGGTATATTTGTACATCTGTCTGGGGTGCTCAAGTGTTTGCATGTAATGCGTTCGTTGCCATCGCCCAAATGTTTATTTAAATGCCTGCCACATTTGGCAATTGTAGCAGTAGTTTTGTGGCAAGCTTTAAAATGCAATCAAGCATTTGGCGAGCAGCAAGCAGCGCATTTAAATCAAGTACAATATTGAGGGTTTTGCCGTGTTTGTTTTTGTTATATGCACTTAATTAAAAACTGGCAAAACACTTGCCACAAGTTAAGCGCAGCCAAGTTAATGCCACACATTGCTGCAGCTGCCACTTGCCGCTGGGCATAACTTTTAACTGGCGGCGCGTGAAGTACATTTTAATGAGTTTACAAACGCTTGACACATTCGCAACTACATAAAACTGAAGAATTTTATATACATCTCGCAGCCGGAGTCAACTTTCGAGGGCAAACGCTGCGTATACGTTATATATGATTTTACATATACATATACTTATGTTTTTTACGAGTGCGAGGGAAAAGCACTTTGAGAGTTGCTTAATAAACGACTTAACAGGTGGCAAAGCAGTCAACTAGATGGGCAATAAGAGTTAAATGAGTGCGCAGCAAATCCTTGCCTTAGCCATAAGGAAAGAGAGAATAAAGAGTTAGTTAAGATGCAAATATGGCCAAGTTTTATATAAACGACTTTTTGTTTATGTATCTAATTTTGGCAAGTTTATATAGGCAATTTTTTATTCATATTTATAGTATTTCGTAAACTGTTTCACATCAAATACCACACAATTCTCATCAGCAAAATATTGATTAATGCCACAATTTTTGTATGTTTAACTTTTAATCAATTCAAATCGCAATCGACAACTTTTCGTGTTAAGTCTCAACACCTAATATCTTTTAATATTCTGTGTGCCATATACAAATCACATTTTATATCCATTTACCTGTTGCTTGCAACAATTCCACTGTGACTGTTGGTGACAGCAAATTTAACCAATTTTGCTGACTAGCTCGATTTCAAGCTCAATAAAAATCATTTACACGCCACATTTTACCGACTTTAAATTTAAACAAAATTATAAAGCACTCACTTCCACTCGCTTTGTTTATCACTCACTCTCTACTGTCTCTTCCGCACTCGCTTTCTCTATCCCTTCCTTTCTTTCTCTCTCTCATTCTCTCTGTCTCTTTCTCTCGCTCTCTATCGCTGGCACACACAATTACAAAATGTAACAACATGAAAACGAAATGGCTCCCAAATGAAATGTTGTAAATTTATGGGTATTTTAAATTAAAACGGAAGCGTGTTTTCAACGCGCGACTACACACAGCAAAAAACACTCACACTCACACACATACACACACACATACACATTTACTAACACACACACACACACACAGTCAATATATTTTATAGCCTCAGTGCTGCCCCTCGGCTGCTCTTCCTTGCCCCCCACCCCAACTGATTTAAAGACGCACGTAGCACACGGCAGAGTTGCTGCCGCTGCTGCTGCTGCTGCTGTTCCTGTTGTTATTTGTTGTTGTTGTTTTTTTGTTGGTGTCAAATCAGTTTCAATGTTTGCTGGCAGCACGCACAAAACGGCAAAAAAAAAATGAAAGAAAGTACAACAACAACACCAATAGCAACAACAAAGCGCAGCCAATTCGCAGCAATTCGCGTGGCTCAAGTCATTAAAGAAATAAATAAATTTATGTGACTTTCGGCGCAGTTTCTTTTGCCTTATCCTGTCCCTTGGTTCCTGTTCCTCTTCCTGTCCTAACCAAAAATTTAATTTCAGACAGAAAACACAGCAGAACACAGAAAAGCAAAAAAAAAAATAAATAAAAATGGAAAAGACTGAGCAATATATAGATTACTTTGTCTGGCTTAGACTGCAGCGCTCACATTTTTATTTGTCCGCGTTGCCATTGTAACGGATTTGGATTATATTTTTCCTTTTTTTTATTATTAGAAAGGATGTCAGATACAGCGACTGACTGCTTCTCGACGCATTTTATATAAAATATTAATAGCAACTGGTGCACAGGCAACTAATGAGCTTAGCTCTCTGCTCTGCAGTTGCACAATTCGTCTGGCACGAGACGTATGCGTAATATTCTTAAAGCTGCTCCCTACAGGTTAATGGGACAAGGCAGTCAACTGAGATGCCAAGTGAAATTTAAAATAAAGATGTACCTATTACAGATCTATATAGAGTAAAAAGACGATCAAGGTTTATTCTTGTGTATTTACATTTCACAAAATACATCATTGGAAATACTTGCAAGTACCATATTTATTTAATTTAGCTCGAAGATGGCCATCTGCCTCTATTATATTAAAATACTCATAATACATAATCTTGATCGATTTCCGCACATGAGCTTTAAGAACGTAGTGAAAATAGTCTCTAATCTTTCAGCGCATGAGTCCTTTATCCATTTGCCTGAAAAGGCATCAAACACATATTGTATATATTAGTCTGACATACTTACGCTGATGCTGGGCATAATAAGACAGATGGGAAGAGATATAAATACAAAGGTCTAGATAAATATATGGTATATTTATATTTAAGATAGCAATGCAAGAAGTTTTGCCCGAAGTAAGCGCTTTGCCTTTGTGTTGCCAGCATGACAATTGAGATGCCTGAAGCGCATTCGCTTATTTGTTTTATAAAGCGCACCCGCGGCAACAAATACACACACTTAAAGCACACTCACGCACACATACACACTCAAAGCACATGAGCAAGATTAAATGAAAGAATAATAGAGCTGAAGAACCCTTTTGTCATCTTCACTTAGCGCAACACTTAATTTCACTTGGATGAGGCACAGAAGTTGTGTAAATTGTGCGAACTTTGTAGCTGCTCCTGTAGAGATAAATATGGCACACACACACACACACACACACACACACACACACACACACACACACACACACACACACACAACACAACGCATTTGACATTTAATTTTAAGCGCATGTTGGGGAATTTCTTTTTGCGCCAAAAACAAATAAACAAAGTGAAACACAAAAACAGTCAGCGAAACAACAAATACACAGGGCAAAATAAGTAGTGTGAGTGCTGACAGGAGAGGGGAGAGGGCGTGGCGATGTGGAGTTAACAGAAGAGACAAGAAGTAACTATAAAGTTGCTCGAGAGACATTTTATGATTTGAGCACTTGAAGGCAGCAGACGCGCAACAGACAACAGATTGCTGACTGTTTATTATGGCCAAAAAAGACAGGGCAACAAAAAGGGGCAAAGAGTAGCACACGCAAAGGGGGCGAGAGATATGTAAGAGAGACACATAGAGAGAGAGAGAGAGAGAGAGAGAGAGAGAGAGAGAGAGAGAGAGAGAGAGTGGGAGCGAGAGAGTGCGTGAGAGACTGCAAATCAACGTCTTGCAAGTTGTAAAAGCACTTTTTTCAGCCCATTTGTGAAATGACAATGAGAAAGAAAGCAAAGCAATCTGAAATATGACATAACTTATTGTATACCCTATTCTTGGCTGCAATTAGTGGGTAGCTTAGGTTGATAAGCCATAAACAAATAAGAGGAGCTTTAAATGTAAGCCATTCAGCAAGCTGTACAATTTTAAACAGATATTTTGCGTTTCTAAACAAGCAAGTCAATATAAAGTAAAAGTCCGTTCAGAATTCACTTTTGTAAGCTAAAACTTTTCATCATTTTTCTTTATTTTCAAAACATTTAAGTATTACTACATTTAATTTTTAAATATAACTGTTGAAGTTTTGCTTAGTCTTGGCATGAGGCAAACGTCTTTCACTGAACATGACAGGGAAATTAAAAGCCTGTCAGTCAGTCAAACTTAACTTAAGATTCACATGCAACAATACCCCTATGAAGGGGTTCGCAACAGAAAAAACAATCTTTTACTTATTTCAATTAAAATTTGCTCACATTTGGCCCACAGCTCAGTGCTTTTACACAACTTCTCAACTTATTTGGTTTGTTCCTACTTTTTTGCAGGTTGTCAATTCACGTCGCGAAACAGATGCCGGCATTTACTGGTGCGAGGCCAAGAATGAACTGGGCGTGGCCAGGAGTCGCAATGCCACATTGCAAGTGGCGGGTAAGTCTTATATACATATATATTCTCATAGTCTACACCACACACAGATACACACACCCACACATCCACACACACCACATGCTGTTTTTGCTGCTGTTGGAAGCCACAGTCTTCACCCAGCAGGCGTTTGCGTTTTTAATATTCTAAATTGATGTTGATTTTTGCCACAGTTGTTGTTGGGTTCCGATATGCTCAGGGCAGCTCTGTCTTTTTTTTTTTTTGTTCTTGTTGGCAGCTGGGGGATTTTAGTGGGGCGTAACACCACCGCCCACTTAACTAACTAGCTGAGCTGCGTTTACAAGTTTTCCGCATGAACGCACCCACTTGTCTCGTCACTGGTCTCAGTCGCTGTTTCTGCTTTTGCTTCTGCCTCTATTAACCCCTTTCCATTTTTTTGGTCCTATTTTATTTTGGTATTTTTTTGCTATTTTTGCTTGTTGCCATTTTTTGACTTTTGAAACCTTTTCTAGCTGGTTAGTTGGTTGCTTGGCTGACTGAACGGATTGAGTTGAGTTTTTTTTATCCTTTTTGTCCACAGTGTGGTTAGCTTTGTGTGTGTGATTTATGGGTGTATGTGTGTGGAGTATATATATATATTTTGGGTTGTGAAAGGTCTGTTTGACAAGAACTTGTGCTGTCACAATAAATTTGAAAATGAACCACTTTACTCGTGCAGAAAACACAATCAAATTTGTTTGCACAAGTTCTACTAACAAAAAAAAAAAATTTCCAAACATTCTTCAATATAATTTTGTAAGACTCGAAACCCATTTAAATATATATATATATTTATTAAGAAAAGAAAATAAAATATGCTCATCAGCCTTTTAGAACTAAATTTCAATTATTTTAATGCAAAACCAATCATGATCATTTTTCAACTAAGAACTGTGCCGTATTTGGAGGCTAAAAGCGGGGCATTTGTGGCTCCGTTTGAACTCCCAATTGGCCCATTGGCACCGCAGACCGCCACTTTGTCTTTTGTTGGCTAATATTTCTTTTATTTGCTATACTCTTTCATTCCTTACCGCCGCCCACATGAAAATCGATATTGTTTCCTGACGTTGCGAGTTCATTTTTTTTTTTTTTTTGGATTTTACTTCCATGTGCTGTTTTATATATATATTTTTTTTATACAGTTCGTGCTTAGCCTCAGCCAGTTTGGTTTGCTTTTTGCGGTATCCTTGGGGAATATTTTTCAATATTTGCATGTAAATCACGAAAAGCACGTCAAATTTGTTTGCTTGGTTAAAACGTCGTTATTGCGACTCTGGAGCTGGCTGACTTGGCTAAGAGACTGCAGAGTGTAATAGGGAGACAGAGCTATGGCAAAAGGCGTTCACATTGATTGGGTTAGGCAATAAAAGCTGGCAAGAGGAAGCTGGAAAAAAATAAATATGCGGTTCACTTGCTCACTTGTCGGGGGCTTTGTCAATAATAAACATAAGTTGCCCATTTTTGATGTTGTCAGCGTAATTTCTGTTGAACGCCGTCACATTACGCATACGCAATGTGTGTATGCTCAATAAAAAGGGATGAGGTTACAAACTCAAACATGGAACCCACTTAAGCTTCAGGTCTGAGTTTTGACTGAATATTAATTCTGCATGGTTTGTAAAGTAACTTTCGATATGTATTGTTGAAACTTAAGCACTACGAGTACGATTTAGATAATAATTAAAATTATTTGTAGTATTATCATCAATCAAAGCCCGGAAAATTTAAATTAAAAGTGTTAGTTGATTTTTATTGGATATAAATCTCTCAATATTCTATAATACATTCATACAAATAAATTGTCTTTAACAACGTAGATGTTTAATTGGCCTTTTAATTTATCATAAGGTGCGCAAATAAATAAAATTGGTTTTCTGAGAGAAAAGCAGAGTGAAAATCTGCTAAAATTATTGATCCTTATATAAATAAACTTGAATCGAGATTTGCTTTATCATAAATCTTTGCACATATATATAAATTAATACACAATGGCCTTATAAATATTGCTTTAACGGTCATTTATTAACTCATTATCAGCAGCTGGCATTTTGCACCTTTTCAGCGCACGTTTTCCGCTTGACTGAGTCACGACCTCGAATCAAAACCGAACCGATCCAAACCAAACTGAACTGAACCGAACCGCATGGCCTACAACTTTCGCTCGTGCCACTGAACCTGACACTGATTATGACTTTGATTAATTTATTGATGGTTGGCGTGTTTCCTGCTGTGCTCAGCTATCGCCTCTTTCCCGCTCCCATTCCGTTGGCCTCGTTCCGTGTGTCCGGGTTTGGGACTTGGGCTCGAGTTTCGGCAACCAGTTTCAAAGCTGCTGCTATTTTGAGCGCATTAAAAGTTTTGTCAGTGGCAAAAAAAATAGGGTGGGGCAACAGCCGGCGGAAGGAAGGCGAATTCGCTTTCGTGTTCACTTTTGCCATGCGTTGAAATATTTTGATTTATGTTGATTTATAGACATCACTTTAAATTTAATAAAAGTCATGCTTGAAGAGTGTTTCTTTTTTTAGGAAAGATTTTAAACTAAGGCCAAAGTAAATGCGCATATTCACTTTGCAGATTAAAATAAAATACAAAAATCCCTAAAATACTGTAAAATAAAATAAGAAAAAGTGAAATTTAATTTACGTAAAAGCAGCTGCCGCATTCTGGATTTATACGTTATACATTTTGAATACGCTGAATGCGTCCAAGTTGAATGCACAAAGCTCGCTTTTCAGGACAGCAGCAACAGCAGAAAGTACAACAACAAATATTTTGCGATGCTTTTCAAGTGCTTGAAAGTTACTTGATTTATTATACTACTCCCACGCTTTGTGTGTGTCTATATGTATATCTGGGTGTGTGGGTGTGAGGGACAAATATTCGCCTAGGAAATCGGTCTGGCAGCTGGGTGGAAGGTGTGCAAATTACAGGTTTGCAATTTGACCACAACTGCAAAAAGGGAGATGCCAAGCAAACCGCACGAGATATGCAAAAAGATGGACGAGTGGAAAAAGAAGCAGAAACAGAAGCAGAAAGAAGAAAATGCCATGCAAAATAAATGCAGACAGCTGAGTTAGTGCCTTAAATCTGCGGTTGGCAAATGCAAAATGTTGATAATAGCCTGATTTACTATGCGCCAGGGTTAAGAATTGCTTTAGAAATGCGTTTTGGTTGAAGTTTTGAATGCAAGTTTCTCGGCTAGCAAAAGAAGCGCATGAATAATTTGCAATGCTGCTATTATTCCACTACGATTAACTGAGCAGTTGAAGAAGAACTATTCGATATTATTAAATGGGAAGGCATATACGAATAAAATTGAATCTATAGGCGAACAGATATGAATAAGATGTGATGAGGCGGATCTTAATTTATCCCAGCCATAATTTACTCAAAGCTGGTTGGCTTTTCATAAGCAATGTTTTTTTGACCAGGGCTTGCTATCGAATAGGTCAGAACTATCGATATTTGCAATGCAACTATGCACATTGACATTCTAATTGATATATTTATTGTCAATTTGACATTTGCAATCGATTCGACCAAACTTGACCTGTTTGTCGCCGACCGCCAAAGCGAAAACAAGCTGTTCTAAAAGTACTCCGTCTGCATCGAAAAGGAATTGAAAAGTTAGAATGGAAAAACCAATTGTTTGGGCTCGTGTTTTGAAGGTGCTCGGCCGCACCGGCTCCCAGGGACAGTGTACCCAAGTCAGGGTGGAATTTCTGGGCGAGCAGAATCGCCAGATCATACGCAATGTGAAGGGACCGGTGCGTGAGGGTGACATTCTGACCCTGCTGGAATCGGAGCGAGAAGCTAGACGTCTCCGCTAGAAAAACGGGGAAAATTCTTCGAGAACATCACTAAAAATTAAATAATAATTTATAACAGTGAAAGAGAATTGCAATCTGCAAACACTTGAATAAAATGTATATGAAATAAATTATTAAACACATTCGCGGGGCTCTGCGAATAAATTATGGTAATATAATCACAGTAATTTGTAGTTATCAGTGTTTAATCTATAATTTGCTTGCTATTAGCTATGTGGTTTTCCTAATTGCTTGTTAAACGTTGACTTCACAATTGCTCATTGAATGACTCGCTCTTCTTGCAGCTTATCGATGATGCTATCGATTGTTGGCAAAATTAATAACCGAACACATTAAAAGGCGTCCAATTACAAAATATGGACTCAGGCTGTAATTTAAGTGTTTTTCTGCCAAAAAAAAACCAGAATAAACAGTGGACGCATTATATTTGATATAATTAAATTGAGTTGACGTTGCCAGACTTATTTATTTTTTTACAAATGAATCGCTGTGGCTGTATAAGAGTGCTTAAAGTGTGTGTGTGTGTGTGTGTGTGCGTGTGTATGGCGTATGAAAAGCACATTTATGCCATTTACCAACAATTTATCTTTGCTGTCAGGCCGCAAACACCCACAGCAACACACCTATACACACACACGCACACACACACACACAAGAGTGGCATATAGCCGCAGGTTAAGGCAGGACAGGGACTGGCATTTATCATGCAAAACCAAGATAATTTATAACCACCAACGTGGAATCAAATGGACAGAGGCCATCACACACAGATACACACACACACACACACACACACACACACACAGACAATTGCTAAAGCTCTCGCTGAGTTTTCCACTTCCCTTTGCCGCATTTTGCAGTGCTTCGCGATGAGTTTCGCCTGGAGCCGCAGAATACACGCATCGCACAGGGTGACACAGCGCTGCTGGAGTGTGCGGCACCGCGCGGCATCCCGGAACCGACGGTCGCCTGGAAGAAGGGTGGCCTCAAATTGGATTTGGATGGCACGAAACGCGTACGCATCGTTGATGGCGGCAATTTGGCCATACAGGATGCACGTCAGAGTGACGAGGGTCAATACCAGTGCATTGCCAAGAATCCAGTTGGTGTCCGTGAATCATCCTTAGCCACGCTCAAAGTACACGGTAAGTAGAAGAGAGACACCCGATACCCACATCAGGCAACGCCTCACCTCAAATCAATGTGTCGTGTTCAATTTGCTGGAATGTGACTTGGGTTGCTTTTCACTGTGTGTGCGTGGGTTGGCTTATGTGCAGCTAAATGCTAACGCTAAGCGTTTCATTATGTTTATTGCAGTTAAGCCGTACATCATACGTGGACCACATGATCAAACGGTATTAGAGGGCGCCTCCGTCACGTTCCCCTGCCGCGTCGGCGGCGATCCCATGCCGGATGTCCTCTGGCTGCGTACAGCTTCCGGTGGCAATATGCCGTTAGGTAAGCCACCAATCAACCTCATTCGCTTAGACAATTCCCATAATTTGATGCACTGTGTGTCTGTGTGTGTGTGTGTGTGCTAACTTATTTCAGACCGTGTCAGCGTGCTGGAGGATCGCAGTTTGCGCCTGGAACGCGTCACGATTGCCGACGAGGGCGAATACAGCTGCGAAGCGGACAATGTGGTGGGTGCCATCACTGCGATGGGCACTCTGACTGTGTTCGGTAAGTGAACGCTTCAACTTTCGGACTCAATGATATGTGCTTAAACTGACTGCTGAACATGGGCTCAATCTGTGTGGAGAGAGTATTTTGTTGATAGCATTTTATAAAACTCTAAAGTTTAAGGTATAACGATCTTAAAAGTCTCATGAAACTTTAAATCTTAATGCTTTGGCAGTCAATAAAATCTAACGCTAAAATCAATTTATTTAAATTATTTTAAAAGTTCATGAAAGCTATCTCTAAAAATTGTTGTGCCTCATTTTAAAGTAAAAGCTAAAGTAAAACATTAAATTAGAAATAAAATACTGTCGGAATACAATTATTGTATCTCCATTTGGTCTCAATGGTTTCAAAAATAAAAAATATGACATTTTTAATAGAATTTATGATGACTTCTGTTTATTTTTTCGGATTTGATGATTTGCCAGTATATATATATATATCGATGCTGAAAGTTTCTTCAACTCTTTATCGTCAACTCTTTTCTGAACACAGATTAATTGAATGATCAAGCGTCTATTTTAGGTTGTCATTGAGCCACACAAATATTTAGCGCTAGTCGAGCACATTTAGCTAATTAGTTTATCCCTATATATGTATATATACATGAACCGTCACACACACACACACACACCAACACACATATATTCGCACACTGTAGCGCCCCCGAAATTCATCCAACGCCCCGCCAGCAAATCCGTTGAACTGGGCGCAGACACATCGTTCGAGTGTCGCGCCTCGGGCAATCCTAAGCCCACCATATTCTGGACAATCAAGAACAACAGCACGCTGATTTTTCCGGGTGCACCGCCCCTGGATCGCTTTCACAGCCTGAACACGGAGGAAGGACATTCGATATTGACGTTGACACGCTTTCAACGCACCGACAAGGATCTGGTGATTGTGTGCAATGCAATGAACGAGGTGGCCAGCATAACTTCGCGGGTGCAGCTCATCCTCGACTCCCAGGAGGATCGACCACCGCCCATAATCATTGCGGGACCGGTGAATCAAACGCTGCCCATCAAATCACTGGCAACGCTGCAATGCAAGGCAATTGGTTTGCCCAATCCAACAATATCGTGGTATCGCGATGGGATTCCAGTGCATCCCAGTGCCAAGCTAAACATAACGGCTGCTGGTGATTTAATTATCTCCGATTTGGATCGTCAACAGGATCAGGGCCTTTACACGTGTGTGGCCAGCTCGAGGGCTGGCAAGTCCACGTGGAGTGGTTTCCTGCGCATTGAGCTGCCCACGAA
Organism: Drosophila silvestris; assembly: GCA_035043445.1. Classification (NCBI taxonomy): domain Eukaryota; kingdom Metazoa; phylum Arthropoda; class Insecta; order Diptera; family Drosophilidae; genus Drosophila; species Drosophila silvestris. Next base: position 718,014 of record JAWNMZ010000139.1, read on the forward strand.
TCCAAACATCAAGTTCTATCGTGCACCCGAGCAAAGTAAATGCCCCACGGCGCCGGGGCAGCCGACAGTGCTGAATGCCACTGCAGCGGCAATGACAATTGTGTGGCCCACTAGCGACAAGTTGGGCTCATCGCCCTTTCACGGCTACAGCGTGGAAATGTATTGCACGAACAAGAGCAAGACCTGGATACCGATAGCCAGCAGACTAAGCGAGCCCATTGTCACCGTGGATAGCTTGGAGTCGGGTGCCGCTTACATGTTCATTGTGCGTGCCGAGAACACTTTGGGCTTCTCGCCACCCTCACCCATCTCGGAGCCGATTACGGCTGGGAAGCTGGTGGGTGTGCGTGATGGTAGTGATGCCTCATCGGGTGGCTCGGCCAGCTCACAGCTATTGCTCAGCGATGTGGAGACACTGTTGCAATCGAATGATATTGTTGAACTGCTCGAGGCAAATGCCAGCGATTCGACAACTGTCCGATTGGCGTGGGACATCGATAGTGGCCAGTATATCGAAGGATTCTATTTGTATGCGAGGGAGCTGAGGTCAGCTGAATACAAGATGTTAACGCTGCTCAACAAGGGCCAGGGGCTCAGCTCGTGCACCGTACCCGGCTTGGCCAAGGCGTCTACGTATGAGTTTTTCTTGTGCCATTTTACAAGAGCGTGGTAGGCAAACCCTCGAATACTCGATATGCCCGCACCCTGGAAGATGGTAAGGACTCTCGCCCATAATACTTATGCTTTTGCTGTCCAGCTACAGCTACCATTTGCCTAATCTGCTGAATTCCACGTGGTCTTTACTCTCACTAATCCCCAACTCATTTGTTTTGCTTTGCTTTTCTCTCGTTCTCTTTGGCTCGTTGTTTGCAAAACAAACAGCGCCCGAGGCACCGCCGTTTGGCATGGAGGCCATCCAATTCAATCGCACCTCTGTCTTCCTGAAATGGCTTCCCCCACATCCGAATCGCACCCGTAATGGTATGTACTAAGCAAATCCCCATTTTGAGCCCTCATCTAATAGGCGTCTTAGAGTGAGGCACGGCAACTAACCAACCTCATTTGTAACAGACCACAAAAAATTTGAGATCGAGCTAAATCTTATATTTTATTGTTAATCTAGCTATGCTTAAACAAATTGAGATGATTTTTTAGGAAAGCCAATTTATGTGGGGCTTCGAAGATTATATTTGAAAAATATATTGAAATGGATTATAAAAATCTTATGTTTTTTTTTCAAGGCATTAAATTCATTTAATATAATAATTCCAGTTTAAGAATGCTTTTTTTAAAAAATACATTTTCTTTAAAACGTCAAGAATTTGTTATTAATTTATTATAACAATATATATGGGTGCAGGGGAAAAATATCCCAAACATCATTCTGTCTGCAAATGCTTCTTAATCCATTTCTGAGTTTTCTTGCTTGGCTTCGTTTTTCCATTGAAAAAGGATTTCTCTATCTGCTTAAAATCAAATCACGTCAAAATCACATTTTCCAATTTTTATCGACACCAATCCACAATAATCGGGCTTAATCGTTTTTCAATCAATGGTCGTCTTATCGATGCACGAAAGCATTTTCCAACACAGACCCGAGCTCCGACAACTAACTATAATATATATAACAAGAATGGTATATATACATTATGGGATTGCAGATGCTTACTTCTGTCTGTTTTAGTAACAGTATGCTGGGTATAAACTAGGAATAGATTTGTGGAAGTTATTTTAAAACAACTACTTCCTCAGTAAGATCAAAAAATGTGAATGAAATAAAAAAACCAAAGCACTATAAAACCGATATAAATCTACTTTAATTCAGCCTTAGCTAATCATTAATCTTCATGCGTTTGGATATTTGTTTAAAAAAACTACCAACCAACTCGCAATTTTTTATGCAAGGGCATTTAAGTAATCGGTTAAGCGAATAAGTAACTATTTGCCATGTGCCCCCTTGTTAACATTTAATTTCATTTGTCATTTGTGCTGTCTCTGACTAAATCTCTCTCTATCGTTCACTCCTCCGTTCGTTCGCAGGCATCCTCACCAGCTACAATGTGCTCGTCAAGGGTCTGGATGTGCACAATACGACGCGTATATTCAAAAATATGACCATTGACGCGGCGACACCGACGCTGCTGCTGGCGAACCTCACCACTGGCGTCACCTACTACATTGCTGTGGCGGCTGCCACTCGCGTCGGCGTTGGTCCCTACAGCAAGCCGGCCGTGTTGCGCATCGATGCGCGCACCCAATCACTGGACACCGGCTACACGCGGTGAGTGGGCTGTGGGGCAGTGGGTGAAATGTGGAAATGGGAATAGGTACGGTTTATTGTGTCTGCGTCTGTGTCTGCGTCCGCGTCTGCGTCTGCGTCTGTGTGTGTGTGTGTGTGTGTGTGTGTGTGCGTCAAGCTCATTTGACTGCCAGCAGTTTCGGGACAAAAGGACAGCAGCTGAAGCTGACGTTGGAGTTGGAGCTCTTGCAGCCACAGTCACATCAATCCATTAACAGCAAACGACAATGGGCGTTTTGAGAATGAGGAAATGGGCAGTGGGCATGGGAATGGAGCGTGAATGGACTACTATGTCGGACTACTATGTGACCATTAAACTAAGCCTCGCCAAGGCACGTACTTCCTGGCCAGTATCAATGTGCTCATTCCGCTTTCTTTCTCTTCTCTCTCTCTCCTCTCTCTTCCTCACTGTTTCTATTCTCTATTGTGCACAGCTATCCCATCAGTCGTGATATTGCCGATGACTTTTTAACGCAGACCTGGTTTATCGTCCTGCTGGGCTCCATCATTGCCATAATTGTGTTTCTATTGGGCGCATTGGTTCTATTCAAGCGCTATCAATTTATCAAGCAGACCTCGCTGGGCAGTTTACATGGTGAGTACGATTATCCAACCCTCCTTTATACTTCACACTGCCCCCCTACCCAGCAGACAGCTTAAATTTCTATTCTGTTTCGTTTTTTCTATTTATTTTACTTTTTTTGTTGTAGATTAAGTTTTGGTGGCAGCAGCTTAGTTTGTCTAGATTTAAGGAGCAGCTTTTGTGTGTGTGTGTCTGGGTTTTAGCCTTATGCTGGGCGGTAATTGCTTGGTATTTGAAATTTATGAGGTGTTTGCTCTATTGAACATTGGAAAATCGTCACAGCTTATAGGCATTGGGGATTTTATGGCGCAATTTTGGGGATCAGCTTTTAAATCTTTTAGTCATTTGCACTCGATGAACCCAAAGCTAAGCGAAATTATATTTGTGTATATATTTAAATGTCAATTGAGCGGAGGATTTTCTATTTATTTGCATAATTAGGAAAGGAGACCCTTAAATCGTTGACATATTTACATTTATTAAACCACGAATAGAATATAAATATAATTTTGGATATAAATAAATAATTTTACACATTGATTGATTGCATTACAAAATTAAAAAAATATAATATACATATTAAATATAAATACTAATATAAACTGTGACAAATATGCAAACATTTAAAATAAGAGTATCTAACTTCAAATCATGATTTCATCCCAGAACTTTTAAGAAGCCGTCAGAAACAAATATTAAGCATACAGTTCACAGTTTTAATAAATGGATTCCCAGATTGAACAGCTCCATTTGCCTGTCCCAAACACACACATAGAAGAGAGAGAACCGCAGGAAAAAAGGCGAAACTCGAGTGTGTTTGATAAGATAATTTTGTGTGAGCGCCAAGCTTGGCCAAGTGGCAGTCGTAGAGGTCATATAATCTATGATTTATGAGCGCTCGTTTATGGCTGGTCTCAATTAGGCTGCCGTTTTGTTAGCCGCAGAAAACTACACAACACGCACTCATAGCATTAGCGAGGAAACTCCGAATCTAGCCGTACCTAGGGTAATCATCTTGTGGAGCCGAAAGCAAAAGCTCAAAGGTTAAATCAGCGATAAAAGATAAGCACAAGTAGGGAGAGCGGGTAGGGAGTGGAGGTCGGGTTGGTGGGGGACGGGTTGTGTCTGTTGAAACGACAAATGCGCACGTGAAAATCACATCAATTGTCTAGTAAAACTCTAAAAAGGCAAAGCGTGGAATGGGTGGAAAGGGAACAACTTGCTTGGCTTGCCAATTGAATATAAAATGTTATTTCCGTCTTTTATTATTTGCACGTTGCCCTTTTTTTGCGTTCTTGTTTTGGGTTTGGGGAACGGGTCTACGGTTTTAGCCGTGTTGTAATTGGCGCTGCTAACGAGGCTTACGACCAACAACTTGCTTGCTACCTGCTGTAAGTCGTCAGCCCAACTAGTGCTATCTTCATGTGTATTTATTCGATATATTCATTCATTCGTTCGTTCGTTCGCTTTATTTCAGGCAATCACGCAATCGGCACCGTGCGAAAGTTTCCAACGTTGCCTATGAATGGTGGCAGTGGAGGCGGAGTCGGCGCTTGTATTGGCAACAATGCTGCTGGCAACTCGGGCATTTCCAACTCGAATGGGCTATGGATCGATCCGAGTGGCGGTGTTTGGCGACAGGCCGCTGGCTCATGTACAACAAAGGAGCAACTTCCGGGCTATGCACAGGCCACAGCACCACAAGCACAACGTGGACAGGGACAGGGACAGGAACAGAGGCGGAGACAGCAACAAGGACAATCAAACACACAACAGCCGCTGCCTGATTATGAGAGGTGAGCATGATTTGAAGCTTTTGGGCAGAAGGGTTGGATTGCATTAAATTGGATTGGGTTGGGTTGGGTTGGGATGGAGGATTCGGTTTGGTTTGGTTTATCAGCAGTCTGCGCACAGGAAGTTGCCTTAATATCCTGCCTACGGTTCGCTGCCTGTTTAATTACGAAAAATTTCGAGAGCAGTCCCAAATAACCACGCCAAAATGCTTAAATGTTTTACTATCAGGGATGTTCGGGGTTTGGTTGTGGGTATAAAGAAAATACCGAGTGCCAGGCCGCACTATTTACGATTCGCTCATAAAAATTGCGGAGCTGCAGTCGCATCCACTTCAATAAGTTACCAAACCACCACCCCCAACCCCGTAGCGCAACCCCACAAACAAAAATAACAACACCAACAACAACAATAACAGCAACCGCCATTAAATTGTTACACTTGAACGGGTTTTACTTTGGGCCATACCGTTTCCCAGTGCCTGGTACTGCTGCCCATTCTTGCTTTCTTTCTATTTTATTTTTATAGCTGTGGGGGGGTTGTACCGGCCTTACCGGAGCTTTACTGTACGCCCATCAGCACCCCACACCCATCGCTGCCATCAAAAGTGCGGCCATTTGTGTTGGAGTCCCTTAATTCATTTCCATATACGACCGTGAATTTCATATTTTTAAATATTTGTCTGTTTGCTTTGCCTTATTTCGATTTTTTGAGAGCCTTCTGTTTTCTCTCCTTTTTTTCGAGCGTGCTTAATGCAATCTTTTTTGTGACTCTTGTAACGTGAAAATGTATGGCAAGCGTCAGTCATTATAAATTTAATAAATTAATTACAAATTTAAAACATTTAAATAGAGGCCACATAGATTAGATATGAAATGGGAATTCAGGATAAATATTTGTGATTATCATAGTAACTAGTAAATTTATGGGTATACTCAAAATGTTCTATAGAATATATAAAGATATAAGACATAAGGTAAGAAATAATAATTTAAATGCATCAGTAATTCTTATAATTATAGCCCATATTGACTCCAGAGTATATATTGACAAAATAGACAAGAAATAATAGTATCAGGAATCCTGGCTTTATCTTTGTGGCTATCATTAAAACAGTGAATTTGGGAATAGATCCCATGTTGACTCTACACTACAGTCAGCAATCTAGAAATTGCTCTCAAATTGAAATACCGGGTTCTATCTCTTACTTAGACACATTCGTCTTCGTTTATTTTTAGCAGCATTTCTTGTAACATTCTTATAAAATTTAGTTTTGTGTCACACTTGTTTTGGCCCGCTCCTTAAATCCACATCGCTTTAATCCAATTGTATCCAAGTGCCCCATGCTCCTTCTTTGCTTTTACTTCTTACTTAACACAATTTTGTGCCGTGTTTTTGTTTTTCTTGTTTTTTTCTTAATGCTTGTGTACAATTTTTTCTTCCCATTGTTTTTTTTATTTTTATTTTTTTTGGTGTTTGCTCAAAAGTTTTGTTTAAAGCTTAATGTAGCGTTGTGGCAACAATAACTGAAAAGCAAACAAGGCGCAATAAAAAGACGCAACTGCTGGCGACATATTGCTGTTCTTTGTTTTTTTCTTTCTTTCTCTTTTCTCTGTTTTACAACCACCGCCACGCCCCGCTGCACAGCACAGCACACCACCCTCCCCTCCCCGTCTTTTGTGCGTATTTATTTGCGGCATTTTACGCATTTATTTGTTTTTGAGTTTGTTTTCTTTTTTCTACTTGTGTTCTTTTCGAGCAACTGTGGTAGATATCTGCCCCACTCCGTTCAACATGCCCCCACCACGTCCCCTACCACCCACGACACGACACTACAATTCGTGCACTTCCTGTTGGCGTGCCCCCATGTTCATCCCTTCTGCCGCTTCTCCTGCACATTTTTCTAATGCTGTTGCCACTTCCGTTACGCGATTTTCATTATTTCCGTTTCAATTTTTCCGTTGTGTACTTTTTAGCAACTTTTCTGCGCTGTTGCTTTTGTTGCTGTTGTGCATTTTAACAACGTTGTAAAGCCGTAAAAAAGCACACACACACACACACACATCACACACCCGCCACCTTGTTGTGGCACTTGGCACGCTTGCGACGCCGTCATTTGAATTTCCAATTAAAATATTTAATTTCTTTTCGAGTTGTCTGATTTTCAACATTATGGCCTCCTAGCGAACAACATCTTGTACTGCATATTATAAATCCCCCAATACCCGGTACCCCATCTCCCATCCCGCATCCCCCTCCAGCCAACGTATTTGGTTTATTAGCACGAGAACGTAATTTTCACCGCTAAATTAACAATTAAAAATTGATAGCCCCGAGGGAAGCTGAAGCCGCCACCTCCTAGCTCCCAGTCCCATTCCCAGTCACATCCACAGTCAAGTCCAAGCCTTAAGGATTTAGCATATGCAAATGCCTTGGCAGGTCTACGCTTGCGAGAGGGGTGAATGTGTGGGGGTTGGGGGAGAGTTGGTGCTGGTTGGGAGTTGTTCGACAGGCACTTGGATTTAGGCACTTGGATTCCCTTGTCGCCGTCACGTCTAATTGCTGGAAAATTTCAAATTCCGCTGCATAATTTCAGGCGTCAGGCGTAATGCTCTTTAGCCATAGGTATTATGGGTATTTACGTATGTCTGAAGTTAACTGTCTGACAAATTGAACATGATACATATTAACTATTTTGCTTAAGAGATCTGCTGCTAATTATAATCTTACAGAGGGTACTTATTACTTTGTCGGATTTTGAAGATGACGTCTTCAATCCAAAGTCTTTGATTATACACAAATGTCAAAGAAATACCCCGAAAGAAATATCTTAAAATTAACTTTCACTTGATTGAGACTATCTGAGAATAAAGTAATGTGTAGCTAACATTTGTTTATCTCTAAAATCGATCGAAATGTCATCTTCAAAATAAAGTAACATGCAGCTAACTCTTAACTATCTCTAAAAACCAAATCTTATCTACAATAGACGCATTCTTAATTGCTTACACGCTTTCAAAACAGTTCTATACTTTATTTTTTGTGTGTGTTTTTTTGTAACCATCTCTTTAATCTCTTGCCAACTTATCGCACTGCACAGTTTATGCTTGACTAAGCTTAACTTTGGCATATGCATTTCAACAGTTAGTTTCCAGCATAAAGCACAAATTATCGCTTATCGCTCTTCTCTCCACATCTAATGCAATTCCAAGCCAAAACTTCCATTTCAGTTATTTTGGATAGTGAGAGCAAAAAAAGGTGGTAAAATTCATTGGTAAAGTGCGATAGATAAGCATTATCTCATTAGCTAATTAGTGCCAGAAAAATTTCAGCAATAAAAAGTTTCTTTTTGCATACAGTTTTTTTTTGTTTGTTTGGAGGGGGTAGAAGAGGAAGAGGCGGGAGGGGGAGGGCAGTATTTGTACGCTTGGCAAAAAGTTTCGCCAACGATTTGAGTATTTTGTTCTTGTTGTTGTTGTTGTTGTTATATTTTCGCCCACTAATTAGAAAGTTGAAATGCCTGACACGCCCAGCTAATGGGCAAAATGTATTGGCAAAATCTACATCCTACCCCCCGCTCTTGCAGGGGTAAGTGTGGGAGCTCCCCGTCAACTCGTTAGCCAGGCTAACCAGCAACAACAGTTTTAATGAGCTGCAGCAAACAAATTTCCGTTTTGGGGATTCGAAAAACAGCCTCTCACCACACCTCCTGCACACCTGCACCCCTGCACCGATGCACCCCTTTTTTCCATTTATGCGACTAACAAAAGCAATTTCCTACGATTGATTTATGGGCGTAATGCATTTGTGGGTCCAGACATACGCTTTTAAAAGCCCAGTGAGTTAATAACCTAAACCCAAATCTCTCTCTTCTCTTGCAGACTCTCGCCACTGAATATGCCGGACTATGCGGAAGTTGCATGTTCAACATTCAAAAGTCCGCACAACAATGCTGCACAAACTTCCGGTGCAGCTGCCTCATCAGCATCATTATACGATAGCTGCGGCGCCTATGCCACAACAAATGTGGTCGCCAATGTGAAGCTCTATCAGAATCGTTATGGCACACAGCCAACAACTGCTGCAACTGCAACTGCAGCTACAGCTGGTGGCAACACCAACAACAATAACAACAACAATGGCACACTGATTGGCAATAGCCAGAATAGCGATTATCAATCGAGCGGCATGTATTCGGCGCCAGCAAGTGCACATTATGGCTGCCTGGAGCCCAATTCCAGTCCAAATCCGATGACCATATCGACAGCCTCAACGGCCATTTTGAGCGGTTCGCCGGCCAAACTGAAAAAGATCAACATCACCGAGAACAAAATGGAGCATCTACAGAATCTGAGCAACAAGAACGATACGCTCCTGTTACTGTCGTCCACCAGTAAGCCAACCAAGGAACGCACAAATCCCTTCAATCAGCAGCAACAATTGCTGCTCGCGAGCAATGCATTGAAACAGGGCTTGGGCGCCTATGCGAACACCACACTGGCGGCTCAAATGGCCAGCGGTGGTGGGGCAGGCACCTTGCGCCGCCAGCGGCAGCCCAAAACGCTCTTCAAGAGCGAGAACAACATATTGGGCAGTAAGTCGAGCAATTCCCGGCAACAACAGCAGCATCCGAACAATGCATCGGCGAATGGCAATTTAGATTTTCTCACTGGTGGTGGTGGCGGTGGTGCAGGTGGACCATCAGCATCCATTGGTGGATGTGGTGGTGGTGCGGATAATCTGGATGCCGACTTTACGGCACTGTGCAATTCAACGAATCAGCTGCTGAACGATTGGGCTTCTTCCAGTGCATCAATTGCTGCAGCGAGCGACTGTCATCATTTTGGCAGCAAACAGCCGAGCAAACAGCACTTGTATGTCAAGGCCAAGGATGGCACCTGGTCGGCCGTCAGCTCTGATGCCTATCAGAACTTCAAGCAACAGCAACAGCAGCAGCAGCAACAATTCCATGCTGGTACAGGTGACAACAAGCAGCTAGCCCCACTACTGATTAATCCCGCCCATAGCTCGAGCAGCCTAGCAGCTGATAGCAAATTCCTGAGTAGTTTCGGTGCCAGCGCCAATGTGTAGAGCGTTTTATATCTATATCTATATATATATATATATATATATACATGAGGGTTTCTCGGGGGGATTAGAGGGTCTGTAGCAACCCTTTAGACAACCCCCTCGCTTCACCCTCCTGTGTGTGTTGTGTTTTTGCTCATTAGACTTAAGTGCAAAACCAAAAAGTTGTGAACTGCATATATAGAGAATGGGTGAAGGGAACTAACTAAATAGTTGCTTAGTTTGACTTACATACTTAAAAAAGGGTTAGGATTGACAGAGTTGAGGGACAAGTGGGGTAAACAAACTAAGCATCTGCTGCAAAGTTGTAAGCTATTAGATAAAATCGCTGAAAAGTAGCTTATAGAAAAGTTTATGAAACTCAGACTTAAAACACAAACTCATTTTGGCCTAACAGATGAAAGGAAATATAAATAAATATAAAGACAATTTCCAAGTAAATAAGTTGGAAAAGAGGAAGACATTAAACCTTTCACAAGCATTTCATGCAGAACTATTCCCAATAAATAACTAATAAGGCATTAACAGAGCAGCAAACGATAAGCACATTATTTTACAGGTTCATGTTAAGTTGAGTCAGTGTTTTAATACCTGTTTAGGTTGGGTTAGGTAAGACAATTCTAGGACTATAAACTGATATAATTACGCCAGATTTGGCCCGGCAGAATAAGTGTTTTCGACTTTCTTCTGTGCAACTTAAAAAGGCTCTGTTTTAGAAGCGCTTTTTACATCATATGTTATTGTATGAGACTCGAGGTATTTTCAACCAAACATTTGTTACAGTAACTTAAGATGAATATTGCTTAGGAGCCAATCAACGTAATCGGTACGCTGAGCTTGCAGCCACTGTAATCCGCTAGAGAGCTCCAAGCAGCAGACACAGCTACATTTCTATGTTTAGCCCCACGAAACCCTCAAGTAGCTGTAGCCCTAAAGGATTAAGCTAGATACCCGTTTTGCAAGTTCTACACTGAGAGAAATCCAACGCAGCCCAACAACAACGAAAGGTGAGTGTGTTTGTGTGTGTAAGGAAAACGCATTCTCTGATTATATATACATATTGGCTTGTAAATAGAACTCAACCGTATAAAGCATATGGAATATGACATTCAAACTAAAAAGCTAAGCAACAAAAACAACAACAAAATAAATAAATAAATAAAAATACATATAAACATGCAAACACACACAGATAAAAATCCAAATAGCACCGACGTAGTTAAACTAAGTAAAGATTTATGTAATTCTTAGTACGAAATCTGACAAAAAAAAACCATGAATAGCAAACCCTAACGAAAAATTACAAAATAGAAACTCACCTAAGCGAAATAAATAATGTAGAATTGTATTTAAAATCCAGCAGCAGCAGCACATAAAATATAATATACACGACAGATTCATTAGCTAAAGGTGCAATGTGTAATAATCCCCCAGATAAGCGACATAAATGCTAATAATAAGGCTGTTAAATGTAAAATATCATAAATAATTAATAATCCCCAACCGACAAAAAAAAAGCGTATATATATTATACATAATTATATATATATATATATATACATTTAAATTGTGTAATTAAAGCATTTAATTGTAATTAACTGACGAACTAGTTTTAGTTACCTGTAGCTAAATGAAATATATATTTCCATCAATATATTTCGCTGTCATAAAATGGAAAATTATATTTAAAAAAACATTCAGATTTAAGCAATCAATGAAAAGTAAATTGATAAATTATGCGGAAAAAACGTACGTCAAAAGTAACGCTATAAATAAATACTAAATAACTACTAACAAAGTTAATACCAACTCAAAAAAAAAAAAAAAACATATGTAAATGTGTATTTCATTTCATGGCATTTCGAATTTTGGATGGTTAGCTGCCACCGTTTGGAGGCGCCACAGCTGCGCCTACATTCTGCTGGATGATTCGATGGATTTTGTCATTTGAATTCCGATGCGACTATTGTTGACCAAAGCAGGTAAACCAAAACCCAAAACCAAATCCCAACAACGCCAACCAACTAGAAAAACAAGTTGGCAAGTAAGAGTCGAGAGTGCTCGACTAAGAGATAAGCTTCATTCAAGTCTTTACCTTTTATAGATGACCAAAAATCAAGTTTATACTTTTTGGAAAGGTAATTTAATTACGTCTTATATCATTTGAAATAGGAATAGGTTTCAAACGGATAGTCAAAATGATACTATTACATATACTATACATCTCTATACATCTCGATGAGAAAGACATATCTGAGGTATCGATATTTGCGGAATGTATAAGGTTAAATATAAGATTCTATAAACTTGGTTCGTTTATGATATACGATAACTTATACTTCAAATTTAAAGTCTCTAGCTCTTATATTGTATCTGAGACACAGACAGGCGCGGCTAAGCCGTCTCAGCTGATCACGAATATATATATTGTATAGGGTATGTCTGCTACATACTTTTGCACTACTGCACTATACCCTTTTACGAATTTTTAATGAGTGCTGGCTATAATGACATCCTCCCTTCTGTCTCTCTCTCTTCAAATTAATTATGCGATTTGAAGCGCCCTACTCCTCGCCCCGCTTTCACTGTATTTGTGCTGGAGCATCATTAAATTGAAATGAGATATTGTTTATAGTCCAATGCTAGTTGTCCCTATGCATTCCCCGCTAACCGTTTGCCCACTTCGCCATTGCAACTGTCAACATTGCAATGCGAAATTCAGGATAATCAAATAAATACCCCCATCTCCCCTCTCTCTCAAGGGGTCTCTGTTGCTTTTTGTGCTTTTGTTTTCACATTTGGTTGTAAAACAATTTTACAAATTGTTATTGACAATTTATGTGTGTTGCTCTGTTTTGTGTTTTTTTTGCCAATACCTTCCCCACTTAACCCCCCTCTCAGCATCCGTGTCCTGGCTGTCCCGGATGCTGTTTGAATGTGTGCATTCAAATTGTGCAAACAAATGAAAATCAATTCGGCCAAATGAGGCGCACTAATATCGCAACAATTTCTACTTAATATTGACATTATTAGGTATAACTATATATTATTATTATTGTGGCAGTCAAATAAAAATCTACACAGTACAGCATCGCTTGAGTAGAGGAAAATTTTTAACTAATTTGCCATATCTATGTGATTAAAGTAAGTATAATTTAAATGAGAATAACAATTCTCCAGGGATCTCTGTTGAGTTTTAGCAGTTAACTCAAAATATTAAGAATAATTTAGATTAGTTAGTTTTGAGTTCCTGAAAGTTGTTGAATATTTAAGTATAGATACGTTCAATAATTTGAGGTTTGACTCTGGCAAATTTTTAGTTGCTGATGCATAATAAAAAATAAAGTAGATTTTTTCCAATTGAAAATAATAGATAAGTTTGTTCATTGATTTTCTACGTTTAATGTTAAGTATTTTTTTATTTCTAACATTTCATATTAATTTTTATTAAATAATTTATAGTTTAGTCTTTAAAATACTATAACTAAATAGGCTCCATGTAAATGTGAGTAAATTCCCTAAATACATCGTTTTTTTTATGAGAAAAGCAAGATTTTACAGTTATGCTTCAAGTTTATTGTATATTTATTTTCTGTTATTATTTTCTTCAATATACACTTAATTTAAGTCCAGGTAAAGGTATTATTTCCAAATTGTTTGAATTCAATTTTGCATACTCTATTTTCATTTGCAGTTTCAGCAGAGTAAATGATATTTTTAGTCTGTTTTCGGCTTATAAGTTTCTCCAGTAATGCACATGAAAATTTCAGCACTTTGCCCATATGTATGTATGGTTGTGTGTGTGTGTGTATTTTCCATTTGTATAGAGGCTTGTGACTTTAAGCCGATGCCAACAGGCAGCAGCAACAATAGCAGCAACTGGCAGCTGCAACAGCACCCAAATGGATACAGCCTAACGTAACTGAACTGTCCACAGTATTAGCTACAACCCACACACACACACACACACACACACATACAGACACTCCTCAATCCCTTCTGTAGTCCTACGCCTCACTGCTAGCAATCCGATCCCAACTACAAATAGGCAAAGCTCTCATCTGCTTTGCTACTGACCAGCCCGATAAATAAGCCCAAATTTATCATGTACATGAACACAGCTAAGTTGGTGAGAGAGAGAGAGAGAGAGAGAGAGAGAGAGAGAGATAGAGAGAGATAGAGAGAAGGGGAGAGAGCGTAAGAAAGATTGGGTGGGAGATAAGGCATACAATGTATTCCGGGGCAAACCATATATCGTGGATATAATAGCAATGCCGGCAGCGGTCATAATTTTTGGCACAAAATTGTCGATAGGCGTTGAAGCGTTCAATTGAATGTCCTGGCCCAGGACATCGTCTGGCCAGAAGTTGAATCCATAGCTCCAGTCTCAACCCCAAGACTTAAAACCCCTGCCTAGACTGTAGTCAGCTCAGTGTGCAGCCCTTCTTAATGTTGTGCAGCCAAAACACTATTGTATAATCAAAACTAATGGTCTATAAAGAATCAATTCTCAATTTGTTTAGCCCCAGCTGTTGCTGCCATCAAATGTGGCAGGAGACACGCAGCAAACACACACACACACACACACACACACACGCTGGACACACAATGGAACATGATACGATTTCACAACTGGCAACACACACATGTGGCAATTAAAATTTTAAATGCACTTTGTAAATAATTGAATAAAAATGGCAAAGCGAAAACACAAATAGAAACAACTGTTTTTTGTTATCTTTTTTTTTTTGGTTGGCTTTAATGAGCCTGATTAGGGACATTCGCGCAACATTTGTATATAAACTAGCTTAGCGTAATTTGTAAATGATAAAAATTAAATTTGTTTGTATTGTATTTGGGCAATCGGACGTGTGAGCAAAGCATGAGTTACGGAAAGGAAAACGGCATCGAATTGAGTGAATTGAGGATGAGCATGAAAATGGAATGGAAATGGAAATTGCAAATCGGGTTGGGGGCATTCCGGAAAAACACTGATTCAGCAAGTTGCCATAAAGTTTAATCAGCAGCTTGACATCGTCAGACCAAGCACGAGAAACTACAAAAAACAAGTAAGATAGCTGTAGTCGAGAGTGCTCGACTAGGAGATGCCCTGCTGTTAAATACATAGTAATTGCTGATTGCAGTCTGTTTAATATGAAGATATATTTCGCATCTGATCTTACTTCAATTCTTTCGGGAGATGAATATCATATCTGGGTATCAATGGGAAAGTTATCTTTTCAATTGTGTCATTTATTTATATCGTCAATCGTTTTATATCGATATGAAATAAATTACACGTAATTTGCCTACGGTATACGACAACTTAGTAGTATCTAGCTATTATAATCGTCTAAATATATGAATCGACAATTGATGCTGATCAGGAATACGTATCGTTAATGGCTTTAGAGATGCTTCTTCTTGCCGGCTTCTTTCTCTTGCTTAACTTCATCATAACCTTCTTGCTCAGTTTCAATGAGTTCAGGGTATACAAAAAAGAAAAAGAACTCGTAAATATGAGCTGAGTTCAGACACACACAGACACAGGCACACACACACACTCTTGCAGAAGTTTAATGCGCATTTGAGTGACCATAAAAATTGACAGTTGGGTGTGGAGTAGTCCCAGCCATCCCAGTTATCCCGGCAGGATGCCTGTGGCCTGTGCCCAGCGATGCCTGTTGATAACAACAAAATTGTGCAACGCAATTTGATGAGATTAGCCCATCATACAGACATATAGTATGTATATATATATATATATTTATATACATATACACACACATAAATATACACTAAGTACATAGTCAAATGTCATTATAATTCGATGCGGCAGCAAATTGATTAAAGCTGACACAACAACTACTTGTCCTAAAGCAAAGAGTCTTATCTAACATACGAAATCCTGAATTTTACCGTTTACAATATAGAAAATTGTGTAATCAAAAATATTAAAAGATATGGGCAGTTAGTTAAGGAGTTTTTTATGCTAAAAACCCATTTTTTTATTATCAATGAAATCATTTTATTAAGCACGCAAAGAGTACGCAATTATGTAAGTTTTACTGGAGAAGGGAGTTGTTAAATATTCTATTTATAGCCATAAATTAATGGCAATATAATAGAAATCATAAAAATCAGTGAAGAGAAATGCCTTTTCCAGCGACAATATTTCGGCCAGACCAAATTCATTCTCAAAGCAAGATAAGAGAGCCATAATAAAATAATCGTATTCTATAACAAAGAGCTTACAGGTTTTTGAAATATCAACAGCCAATTTAAGATGGTAAAAATTAAAATTTCTTCTTCTTTTTATGCTCTTTAATCTCATTTTAATACTTTTAAGTGCCACTTAAAAGCGACGCAAAAGAATTAAATTTGCTACTATAAAAATTGCGTTGTTTATATGAGCAATTTAATTTGAAACTCACCAATAGAAGAGAACAAAGATTAAATCTAACTGCGGCAGACAGCCAAAAATGTGTGTAGGAATTTACACAGAAGGAATAAAAATAAAAAAGAACGAAAATCACATAAAAATTCTAGTGAAGCAATTCAAATGCGAAATGCAAGCATTTTAATTTGAGCAGTATTTTTGATTTTGGAACTTTGTTTGTTTTCTGGCGACGGCTAAAACAAAGTGGAATTGCCCAAAGCTGGAGGGTTGAAAAAGACCAAAAAGACAGACAGACAGACAGCTCCCTTTTACCTTCACACATACAAACACAGACACACACACACACACCAATTGAGTTGGGCACTTTAAATGGAGCGACTAAGACTTGCTTGTCGAGTTAGTCAAAACAAAAAAAGTTTAATTTGCAGCGTGGAAGCTTTGAGCTGCCTCAATGGCTTCTTCTTGCTTTCGTGAGTAATTAGTGAAATGCATTAAACTAAATGAGCGTTGAGCAGAAAGAGAGAGAGAGAGAGAGAGAGAGAGAGAGAGAGAGGGAGAGAGAAGGAGAAACACGTTGACATGTTTTACATGTGAAATTTGAGAACGCTGCACAAATTAGCATGGCTTATTGAAGAGCTTGAGTTTACCGCTTTATTGATGCACTCAATTATTACAGCACTCTTAATCCAAAAGTTAATTGTAATAACAAAATGTGTATTTGCTATTTCATTTGCTCTTAATACATATTAAACTAAACTACTGGCTCTCCAAAACAAAAATGTTTGCATTTCGTTTAGTTACTGTAATTTAAGCAGACATAAAACTTAACAGCCTATTTACTGAGACAGACAATGCCCCGCTCTGCTCTCCCTCTCTCTCTCTCTTGCACACACACAAAAAGAGCGGGCATCGCTGTGGGTGAGAGTCCTTAAGAGTAAGCAAGCGAGCGTATTACGAATGAGTGTGTGTGGGAGAAAAGCGCACAATATCTGACGCGACCGTTGCTGCTGCTGCGCTGCCGGCAGTCGCTGCTTCCTGAGACACTTAAACAGGCCATAAAATACATTTGGAGCGTCGCTGCTTTGGTCGCTTTGTCGCTTTTTGTAGTTGTCATCTCGTTTCGTCTCGCTGTCCCACGCCTCCCTTGCCAAGTCTCGCCTCGTTTCGCCTTTAGGCGTTGTAATTTCTTGAATGTGTCCGCTCCTAATTGCAAAATATGGCGACAATTTTCAAAGAAGTTGAGCACATTGACGTCTGCTGACTGCCGCTGCTGCGGGGATAATTTAATTTCAGCTGGCATTTTGCGTGTCATCTAAATAAGGCAGCACAGGGCGGATGAGGGAATATTCATGGTCTAGCACTCGAGCTTGCGCACGCTCGTTGTTGAATCAAAACAACAACTCACCTCAAATGCAGACAAACACAGGCTTATATACTAAAAGTCAAGCTTAAACTAAAGCTCAAAATGAAATGTTAAGAGTGCGACGAAAACAGCAGCTAAATTCGCTCAGCTGCAAGTGTATGTGTAACGCATTTTATATGAAACGTTTTATTATACTAATTTGTAGCTTGGCACTGGTCGCCAGTTTCGGTTACACCGAAATGGCAATTTGCCATTGCGTGAAATGGCAGAGTGAGTCAGGGAGCAAGTGGGGAGTTCGAGAGAGCTTGTGTGTGTGTGTGGGAAAGGGAGAGATGCATACACTTCAGTCGTGTTTCGATTGGCAAGCAGACAATGCGCTGCTTGCAATAGGGAGAGCTTTTCGCTGGCTTCTAAATTCGCCCCTCTTCTAAAACTTGTGGCAAAAAGGTATTTCTAAATGTGCCCATGAAAATTGCTTAACTGTTTCCCTCTCTGTCTGTTTGACTGTCTGTCTGTGGGGATTTTCGGGGGTTTTTATTAAAATGACGTTGTCCGTTTTGTGTGTCCTGCGTTGTCCTCCTCGTCTCTGTGACCAGCAATTGCATTTGCTTCACGCATATCCTGCAAATGGTCCTTAGCATCGTTAGAGTCCTATGCTGCAGTCGCATTCGTCCTGGTTAAGTTTTCCATTTTGTTTCTTTTTTTGGTTGGGGTCCAAGTTTTAACGACTTTGTTTCCGTTACGTCTAATTTAATGAAATTCGTTTTGCTTTTGCTTTTTCGGTTTCGGATTTGGTTTCTGTTTCGGTTTGTGTTTTTGCTTATGATTTTGCTTTTTGTCCAAGTTTTCTGCATAAAATTTACCGAAATAACGGCATTCTAATGACTTGGGCGTTACTGCACTTACTCCTTGTTGTTGTTGTTGTCGGAGTTGGGATCCTAGACTGAAACACCCTGTAGCTGAACACCCTGTACGCCTTTCAAGTTGGCTTTGCAATATTTTTGTTTTGGGTTTTGGTTTGATTTAATGATGGTCTGCATGTGTGTGAGTGTGTCTGAGTGAGAGTATGTGTGTTTGCTCTTCTTCTTGTTGTTGTTTTAGCATTTTGCATATATAAAGACATTGCTTATAATGATAGACGGTGCGAGTAATTCTATAGCTGAATGTGAGCTGAACT
The DNA here is from genome assembly GCA_035043445.1 of Drosophila silvestris. Lineage (NCBI taxonomy): Eukaryota > Metazoa > Arthropoda > Insecta > Diptera > Drosophilidae > Drosophila > Drosophila silvestris. Next base: position 736,715 of record JAWNMZ010000139.1, read on the forward strand.
GTGTGTAGCCCCTTGCGGCATGCTCCAATGGGAGTGATAAGTATATGTTTGCAACACTCGGGGCAACATAGCAATTAGTTGCTCAAGTCAGATTTGTACTTTCAATTTGATTGATCAAAAATAATTTCAGTTTTGAATAGTTTGATTGCAGTGTAAATTAAATAACAAACTTAATTAAAATTTGTATCTGGAATTTCTGCTTATTGCATTAAGCATGGGAATTAATTAAAACTTTAGCCAGCAATTGAATACAATAAAAAACAATTGCGTTTTTAATTGCAATTGGCATTCCAAAAGTAGAAAGTAAATTAGCAACAAATATTCAGAAATGTATTTATTTATTTACTTTGAAAAGTATCTTTCCAAAACTATGCAAATCAACAAAATCCATTAAAATTAACGAACCAAATTCTATAAGAATTAACACAGTAATCAAGATTCAAGAATTACTCGTTGATTAAGTAGCCCCAAGAAAGGAAACTTGATCTCCAAATTTCCTTCCCCAAAAAGTGCAGTCTTCAACATTTCTTGGCAGGCAATTTACGGGCACGGGTGCACCGCCCACAAGGGCAGGACCTGTGGCAACCATGCTGCCCCAAAATTTGCAGCAATTTTTCTTTGGAGTCTGTTTTATTTTATACACTTTCGCAGAGGGAATTATAAATTTGAGATGTAGTTTGCAGACGACATCTCAGACTCTATAAGGCATATATATTCTTGATCAGCATCAGCCGGTCGTCTGTCAATCTATATAAGCTAGTGGATCTGTATGATTTAGAGATATGATTAATTTAACATTGAATTTCTCGTTTATTAAAGGCAGATTAAGTTTATTTAATTGTATCGATAGCTACACCAGTTCTGCGAATATCGATACAAATCGATTTGCGATAGCAATAATAGATCAAAACATATATTCCTAACGATCAAACAAAAAGCAGCCAACGTAATATATACTTCTCAGGGTATTTCCTAATCGAGCTGTCTCGACTAGAACCTTCCATCTTGTTTTCGTTGCTTTTTTGTTGGGTGGTCTGATAACTTGAACTATTTGCAATAAATATGAGCGAAGAAGCGCGTTGCGAATAAACAAACTGATTTGCATTTATGGAAATGCAAGAAACACACACACACACTCACTCGCACATAGACCAATGCACACTCAAACACACACACACACACAGCCATACCACACCCATAGACAACACGTAGCGGTAATGGCGTAAAAATGCAAAGGAAATATGATTTGTGTGTGTGTGCGCAATACAAACACACACTCGCAAACACACATCGACACACACACACACACACATTCACAAATACACACACTTGCACATGAGCTGCTTCTGACCAAAATCAAATAGAAACGTCGAGTGTGTGTGTGTGTGCTTGTGTGTGTGTGTGCAAAAGCCAAAAGTAAATATTTATGTTTTATGTTAATGAGAATATGTCTGACTTTTTGCTATTTGAATATTGGCCAGGACTTGCTGCTGTTGCCCGGCATGTCCTGGCCCACCCCACTCCCGCCTCCCTCCATCACCCATAAAAGAGAGGATAACAAATGCATTGGGGCGTTGTTGGTTAAACTGCGGTTGCAGCTTTTTTTACTTGCTGCTGCTGCTGCTGCTACTTTTGTTGTTGCCACAAACAAAAAACAAGCAGCGACAACCAACAGGCTCAATGAGTCTCAGCCGCAACTGTGTGTTTTTTTATGGGAAAGGGGTTGTGGGTGTTTTAATATAACTTTATAACTCTGGCTTTCGCCAGCTGTATTTATTATTATCTGTTATCGAAATTAGAAGAGTATCTTTGGTTTTGTGCAATGCGTATACACTCCTGTATAAATATCTATAACCTATATTCCGCGGAAGACTAGCTGGAAAATCGATAACATCGATAAGTGCACATCGATAAGTTGATATTTTTCTATTTTGATATTTGGCTGATAGTGACACCCTTCAAAGACAGAGAAATCAATTTGGCACGTCTACTGCTGCCTTAATCGGAAATGTCTACATTTTTCTAATATTATATTAATGAATACTTTACAGAAATATCACGAAATCATAAATCTCCCACAATTTTAGTTAGGATTACCATCCTGGACGATAGGTGAACATACTCCTAAGATTATCAAGCGAATTTAGGGTCGACTCCCACAATGCCCCCAACTGCAACATTCTCACTTGTTGTTGTCTATTTTTGTTGGCCTATAATTGACAATTTAAATTGACTGAGTGCAAAAAAAAAACACGTCAACGTTTTGTTGAAAGACGGAAATTTAAATACTCAAATTTTTCAATTGGATAAATCAAAATTTGCAACATTTTTATTTTGCTAAATAATACAAATAATTGTTAAATAATTAGTTGAAAATAAGCATTAAGTTACCAGTTTTAGTCACTGTTATTTAAGGGTATTAGGAATGCAGTGTGAACAGCAGAGGAATTGCGCCTCTTGTTGTGTGTTTAATTAGTTGGTTGATAATTTGTTTTCTTTTTTCAGTAGTTTTTAATAAACATTGTTGTGGTTCACAATCGGTTTATTTATTTAACTTTCCTTTTTTTGTGTTCTGGTTTTTATTTTGTATGCTGTTAATTTATTAATATTCCATGATATGCCGCTTAAGCTGACATTCAATTAATTCTATTAATTTTTTAATTAAGCAAGGGAATGCAAAAAAAAATCTGAAAAGTTCATGGAAAAACATTTATATGAAATTGCAAAAATAGAAGAAAAAATAAATAAATACTTTTTACGTAAGTAAAAAGCTGCAAATGTGAATTGTTGTAAGAGTTTGAGCAAATAAAATAAAGACTAAAAAGTATTGACATAGAAGACAATTTTAATTCGAATATGAATATTCTGTTTAATATGAGGCAAATTAAAACCGAACCGTAACCGGGAACCGGAACACAAAATCGATTCGGTTACATAAAATTTAGCAAATAACTGAGTTGAGAGTTCGAAAATTGTTGCATTATCATCTATTTTTCGTAGGTAATATTATTTAAAGACGGTCCAGTTAAAATCTCTTCTTTGAACTCCCTTCAGACCACGGCATGAAAATGAAACCATTTTGCTATCAACCTTTATGTATAGGATTTTTTTACAAAACTGGTCAACTAGTCTGAGTTAGCCCGCATATCCAATAATCAAACTTTAGATTGTGCAATCACAGCTCAAGTCTCAAGTTTCCCTCTACTTTCGAGTGGGCAGTTGCACTCAGTGAAATGGCAAAGGTTAATGCACCAATGGACAGTTGTCGTTCCACACACACTCTCTCTCTCTCTCTCTCTCTCTCGGTCCCTCTCTCTCTTTCTTTCTCTATGTACATTATGTCTCATCTGATCCGTGCAACCAATGCCGACATCATCATCAACATCAGCATGGTCGTCATCAGCATTTGTTGTGTGTGGCATGTGACAAAGTTCAAGTGCTGGTAAATCCATAGATTTCATGCTGGCAGCCAACAAACATTGCCACATATTGTGCGAGACAAGCAACAACAGCAAACAAACAGAGGTGTTGGTAATGTGCTGCAAACGGCAACACCAAAAACAACAACGACAGTTGTTGCAACAATCGTATCGCGTTTCAATGTTTTTAGTGCGGCATAAAAACAAAAGCAAAAGCCGCATTCAAACTGCGAACTAACACTAACAACATGTTACTTTGCGCCGCAGACTGCAAAAGTTTTTATATGCCACAACTGGGAGATACTTACCACCCCTCCCACGTCAGCCCCCTGGCTGACTGGCTGCACGTAATTTTGTTGTGTGTCGCGACGCAAATATGTTGCCCATGAAAAGTCATCGAATCACCCTCGTTGAACCGCTGTTTGCCCAATACCACCTCAAGCCACCCTCAAACCCCCTCAACCCCTCACTCAGCTGCTACCTTGGCATTATGCAAGGCGCCATTGCCGTCACACTTGTCACTTTAACCTTGCACGGCCTGTCAGCAGCCGAGTACACAACTCACACCACGGCACACCTCAACCCTCCCCATTCTCACCCACTCAGCAGCATTGCACCACCTAACCAGCGCCCACTGAAAATTTGCGCAAAGCGGCATGGAAAATGAAAAGAAAAGCCATAAAAAATCCAAAGACGACGCGCAAAGCCAGAACAAAAAAAAAAAAATAAAACAAACACATAATGCAAGAGACGGAATCAGTGGAAAAATATGACGATGTTAAAATACCCTAACCCTAAAAAAATAATAAACAAATGAAGAACCCATAGGGTATCAATTATTATACAAGTTTTAGGTATTAAAAAAACCAGATGATCACCTTAAAAATATTGTTTAAGTCGTTGTTATTGAATAAAAAAACTAAAACGAGCTGCTCACTTTAAGAAAAAAAAACATTAACTGTCTGATTTATGAGAGTTTCAATAATAATTTATTATAACTCTCGTAGAAGCTAACATTTCACAAATTACACTTCAACTATGAAAGAGTTTCTTTTGAGATCGCTGAGATCGGCTTGATCATAACGACTGACAGCTGATCAGCTCTTGATACGATTAAACTTTAAAAAACTGATTGCAAATTGTATCTGAACCACAAACTAATCGAATACTTAAATGAATCAGGTCCCATCGCCTGCTCATAAATATCATAAATATTTTGTCACTTTCTCTCTGCTAAATACTCTTTTCTGCTCGTTGTCTAACCTTGTGCCAAAGTTAATATACCTCATGCGTAGGGCATTGAAACTGAAACGAGCGTAAATATGCCTGTCATCATTTTGACATCAACATTGCTGTCTTCGTCGTCATCATCGTCTGGACTGACATTGGACTATAGCTGGGACTCTCTCTCTCTCTCTCTCTCTCTCTCTCTCTATGTGTGTGTGTGTGGCTTGATGGTAGTTGAGCAAGCGGACCCATTACCATAACTATAATGCATATTTCAGCATCGGCATCCCCATCCCCATGAAGGCTCCGTCATCACCATCAACGACGACGACGACGACGACAATGACGATGATGTGGAAAATCCCGGTATCACTTTCGCTTATGCCTTGTTGACAATCTCGGTTTCAATGTGTGTCTGTGTATGGGTGTGTGCTTGTGCCCAGTATAATACCCTCTTTCCCTCCCACTCCATCGCTTGCTGTACTTGGCTATCTGGTAAGCATGCCCGGGCATATTTATGCCACATTTTGTTGTGCCTCTTTCTTTGCCAAGGCAAGGTTTTAGCATAAAAGTTTATTGAACTAGTACACAAGGCGGTAAACAGCCACAGAGACATACAGGCATAAATAGATTCGAGCCACAGCAGGAAAGAACAAACACAATTTACACATGCAGACACAGCCAGGATAGTCCCCGGCGCAATTTATAAATAAATCGATGCAATTTGCGCGAAAATTCGACAGCGAAAACTACTTTGCGCTGCATATTCCCAGTTGCGGTAATATTTATGCAGCTTAAGTGGAATATTTTTTAGCATTTTTTAAAAGAATTTTCAGTTTTTCTTTTTAGGTTGAGAAATGTGAACAGTTGGATGGGTATAAAAAGGTTACAAAGCAGCCGAATCCAAGATGTCAAATTACATTATACTGAATATTTCGTATAGAGGAGCATCTGGCAGATGATCAACGGGTAGGCGGCTCAACACTGGGAACCACTCTGCCCGAATCCCAGAAACCTCTTTGTCATTCCACGTCTTCAAAATGAAAGAAATTAAACATGGTATAATTATCTAAAGTTATATCAGACTTGATTGTTTATTTGACAGTTGCTTATGTTCATATATTTTATTTGCATAGTTACAATTAAGGATTGTGGAATATGTTTCATTATAATGTATTCGTGGCATATCTGTTACACAAAAATAAATAATGCCAAGCTTTTGCACGAGGTTGGTGATGACGAATTGAATTTTTCAGGAAGCTGAATTAATCAATCAATTAAAAAGATTCTTAACGGTTTTGTAAAATCAATTAAAATTAATTCAAACATTTTTCATTCTCGTTAAGCTCAAATTTTTAATGGGTTTAAGCTTCTCAATCATTTCCAAGCAAGCTGAGATCAGCCAACAACAATATCTAGCTAATGGTTATGGCAAGTTTCGTTTCATATTTCTTTGATTGGATAAGTAAATAGTGAACTAAAGCCACTTGGGGATCGCAACGAAAATCAAACATGTTAGTTCTTTACGCCCTCGCCCTCGCTCTCTTGCTCTCTCTCTATCTCTCTCTCTCCTGGATTTGCCCATTTTGGCCAATTTCCCGTTGGCTCGTGTTCGTAATCCACGTGGATTATGTCAAAATTGGTATATCATAAAAACGTCGCGTACGTGAGTAGCATAAACCAAATATGCTAACGGCTGTTGATGTTGTGCAACTAGAGTGTGCGAGCCAGAGAGAGAGAGAGAGAGAGAGAGAGAGAGAGAGTAGAGAGAGAGAGGGAGAGAGGAATGGTTCCACCATTAACTTTGCCTTTTTGGGCACTGCTGACACTGGAAACCTTTTGACCAAGTGATTAATTTGTATGCGCCAGGCGCTGACTTTTGCGGTGGTCTCGGGACAAAGGCCAAAAGTGTTTGGCATGTAACGGAAATGCGCGCTCGGGGACAGACAGACAGACGGACGGACGGACAGACGGACAGAAAGGAGTTAGCAGCCGATGGGAAACACATTGTGTTGAAAGTGCTTTGAATATGCACTTTGCGAGGCGTAGATTGGGCAAGTGGTGTGAGAGGGTGGTCGTGTCGGGGGAGGTGGAAGGGGCGGGGTGCTGCATAAAGTTTTGCCTTTGGCTTATGAATATCACCCAGGGGCAAGTTTGCCACACTACGGGGCATGGTCTTTTAATGCGGCTGGCTTACGGCCAACAACTTGTACAAGCCGCACAAAAACTTGAAAATCATTTCTGCTTTTCGCGGTCTTTTCCAATTTTATTTTTATTTTTATTTATATACAACTTGTTAGAAGCGAAATAAAATTCATGACGCGACAATTGGTTAGAGAAGAAGAAAAAATAAGGAAAACGGTTCGTGTCAAGATTTCATGAAACTTTCTGTACGACAGCAAAGCTTGACCAATCTCTAAAGCAGCAAAAACCAAAAAAAAGAACAAAAAAAATGTATAATAAGCTGCAGCAAAAAAGACAGAAAAACTTGGCTTATTTAATTTAATTGGTCAATTCATTTTCGCATTAAAATAAATACTGCATTAATTTTGGCAATGATTCCTTAGAGAACGAAATTCGCATACTCTTGCGAGGAGTTTCTCTTTTTTCTAGGCTTTGTTTTAAAATTAAAGAGAACTGCTAAAGATGAATTCATCTATATGAAAACTTAAATTATAAATAATGTAAAGCCTACTGCAACAAAGCTATTTTAAGGAATATATCAATGAACATTTGCACAATTTTTCCTTTTACCCAGTTACCCAAGAGAAAATACATAAAATAAATAAGAATAATATGCTCCGACAGTAGCAAAGCTATCCTCTCTTGATTTCATCATTTTTGCCGCTGCAATTCTTAAAATAATTTTATTTTGCACTTCAAAAATATAATAATAATTATAATAAACCTAATAGAAGTATGATAAATTAATCAATTCTCATTTAAATGCGAGGCAAACTTATGAACAATGGAGCGAGATTCACAATGCCATTTTTATATATATTTTCAGAGGGTAATGTAGAATGTGGAATAATGAATTACATTCATAGTATTTTGAATAATAGAATATTGCTGTTTCTACAATTTATTTGTGCTAACCAATAAGATTATATGCCTTGCGGATGTAAGTAATGTCAACCACAGTGCACCCCATTTCAAAAATGTATCCTGTTCAAATTGCAAAAACATAAAAAGCAAGCAACAAGCCTTAAGTCAAATTCGTTGAGTTTCAGTTTCCTTGCTGGCAAAAAGTGTTTCCTATTTCAATTTCTCCATTTGAAAATGAGCTTTACACCCATCTACCCTCCCCGCTAAGTATCTGTGTCTCTGTCTGTATCTTTAGCTGTTGCTGTGTTTGTATCCTTTTCTTTTTATTGTATTACCGCGAGTGTTATGCTAATATCCGTAACGGAGTGTTGGGCCAGGGGAGTGAGGAGAGGGAGCGGGGAGATTGCTGCTGCCAAAGAGTCTGTGGTTCATCCATGTCGTCGTCTTTCAGCCAGAGGTTCTGGGCCGGAAATGAAATTTAACTGAATTTGCATTGGAATTCGATTAAATCGTTTATGCAAACATTTCGTTTCATTTCATTTGCGGGTTTTTGCGCTTTACCGACTCGCCTCTAACTGTAACTGTAACTGTAACTGTAACTGTTACTGGAACTCTAACTGTAGCTGTAACTGTAAACAGGGCCCATATGAATGTGCGAATCCTTTATGTCCCCGACTTGAACACCCCTCTACCCACCACCCATGGCACCATTCTATCCGCTCATTTTGCGCCATTTGATTTGCCTCTTCTTCTACTTGTTCGTTCGTCTGCAATTCTTTGGCCTGAGCGAAATTACATTGAAAAGCCTCGAGAGTTGATTTTGGCATTCATCTAATTTACATATTTGCTCATATGCGAATGTTGTTTGCCAGTTTCCAGTTTCGAGCTTCGAGCTTCGAGCTCCTTGCGTTCTGCACGGCTCAGCAGCACATTTAATGTTGTGTGGAAATGTATCTTAGAGCTTGTTATTTATGAATTAATTTCATTTCCCATGTAAATGCATAAAGGTAATCGAGTATGCGATGCCATCCATTCCCCTCCCCACCTCCTTGTCTAAAAGTATTTACATAAAAATATGAATTTTTAAGGCTACTCGCAATTGATGGAAGAAGTGCTCAGCATTTGTATGATGCTTCGAGCATTTCGAGTGACGATTTTGATACAATTTTGATGACATGATAGGCATGTATACAAACATACATATTTACATGCAGGTATTCCTATTTTACAAATTTTCTTATTTAAGTTTTATACAAATATGCAGCTTTGCACTCTTGAAATGCAAGCACTTTAAGGCAATTTGAATATAATTCTTATATTTATTAAGCTGGCTGTTCTATTTTAACAGCTTACTATTTTGTTGATAATTGCTATGAGGGCAACACTATTTTGCAATCGTATAACTTGCAACATTGCATTCGTATTCTTTTTTTTTAGCTTCCTCAAGCTCGTTTGGCATGGCACAGAGTTTTATCTAAAGCCCCAAATGGCATTCAAAAGCAAACCACACGAGTCGCATAAGGAAGTTGGCTATAAGCTGCACACACGATGTGCCATTGTGGCACTGTGGCACTGTGGCACTAACCTACTGCTCTCATACATTGTCTCTTTATGTTCGCTCCTCTCACACTGTTCCTCTGGAACCCATTTGATACAAAATGGACCCGAGCGTCGAGGGAAATGCCTGTTTTATTGCGGCCAACAGAACAGTTCATAAATAAGCATATGCATGTGAGTTTATCAGTGTGAGTGTCTTGAGTGCACTTACACATACTTAGACACTCATATGGCATAGGTATGCAAACCACCTATTTATATCAGCATAACTCGGTTTGTGGCTTTTTCATCAACAACAACAAACTCGTATCGAAATTATATTAAATTTGCTTTCAAGTTTGCTTTTTGGTTTGCTTTGCTTTGGATTTGTTGTCAGTTTAAGCATATTCCCAAAAATATGTTAGCCTGGTCTCGAATGTCTCATAAAAGCTTGCGAATCCAATAAAAACACAAGTAAGAATGCTCTACTCGAGAGAGCTCGACTACGAGATATCCCGAGCCAAGCATTTAAAAGTAATCACTAACTCGATTTATATCGATATATAGAAAACGACGTTATTGATAAAATGAAATAAACTCGAGCTTCCTTTGATAACTGATATTCAACATTTGAAATCGTCTCTGAGATTGGTTTGCTGATACATATTGACAGACTGACAAGGCTAGATCGACTCATCTGCTTATCCTGATCATGAATCTATAGTCGGAGATGCTTCCTTCTGCCTATATCATAATACCCATTTTTATATTGCTGTGAAAAACACCTACGCCATAAATATTTTAAAAATTCAAGGCTATTAAATATTTAAGCAAAATGTGAAAACTCGATTAACATCATCGGAAATTGTACAAATCAGTGTTTGGCCGTAAAGTTTGCAGCTCGCTGGCAAATCATAAAAAGTCAGAAGAATACAAAACTTGCCAATTTACAAAACATTAGCAAGCAAATTTCCCCATCATCGATTTTACAACAAATTTAAGTTGAATTTAGTAAGTTAGCAGAGCGTATGAATAAAAATGAATGACAGAATGAATATTCAATTTGGATTCGTTGAATTCTCAACGTTTGAGCAACTTTTCGCCAGCGGGCGCTATTTAAATTTGTAAACTCAATCATTGAACAAATTTTGTAGTAGGAACTTTGCGTTGTGAGCCAAATTCAGTTTCAAGTTTTTAAAGTGACTTTCAAATCAATTAATGCAAAAGTATTTCACTTGAAGAAAACTAAAACTTAAAGTAGATGGCATATTCCCATAAGATGTTGATTTAAGTGGTTATATATATATATTCGATATCCAAGTTGATCTTGAATGGAAATAAAGCATTATGATCTCAACTCTGTTCACTTTCATTGGCTGACCTCTCCGAGCTGTTTCCATCTATTCAATCTTTGACATTTGCCCTGCTGCATTTCGTATAAAAATTTGCCAATATTTAAACCGTTCTCGCAGCGTTCCCTATCCAAAAACGAAATATGGAGCCCATAAATTTGCAACTTTGCCCCTCTGCTCCTCCGACGCCCCCTCCCAGCTCAATTGCACAGAGGATTAAAAGGGTCTCGACTGGGGTTTTGCACTCGTTTTGCACCATTATTTGCTATGCCTTTGCGTAGGGCTTTGCTTTCGCCCAATTTTTCTTCTTTTAATGCCCTGCATCTATTGAAAATGTGGCAATGGGGTATTATGGAGTTGTGGGCAGTTATGTAGCAGGCAGATGGAAGCAGAAAAATGGGGCATATATAAAATATAAACAAAAGGAATGATAAAAGAGTATCCAAAGAATCGAGGAGAATATGAAAGTGGCTCCGAAAATATTGATATCTAGAATTTTATTAAGCAGCGCTAATATTATTTTGGCAGCAACGCTTGAGGATGGGTTGCAGGGTATCTCGTAGTCGAGCTCTCTTTCTTGAATTGAGCAACTTGTTCGCCTTGTTTGATATTGGTTTTTTTTTTTAGGGATGCCCGTGCAAAAGCTGGCAAAAGTGATTAATGCAAGAGTCGTCTGTGGCGTGCAACAACAAATTTGGTGAGCGCGAATAGAAAAAGGCCACAACGCAGGCATTTTTATTGAATTGCCAGTCTCGGAATGCGGCTGTTGGCCAGTGGATACTACTCCATTTACCTGCGCACCTCGAATAGAACTAGACACTCAGTGAATTGAAAGTGAAGAGTTGGGGTATTCCTCTTGCATCAACTATGCTGTGACTACAGTTGCGCGGATTAAAGCCCGAAATGCTCGCAAAGCTGATTTGAGTGTACAGCGAGGGAGGCGCAGGGGAATTAAATTCGAAACGAGGTGGCAGCAACAAGCAGCAAATTTCAAATCTGCTCGCAACTGAAATATTAAAGCCATTCAATGGCTTTTTGCATAAATTACTGCGGCAGTTGCAGTTCATACAAATCTTTGTTCAAGATGAGAGAGCTCCGAAAACAAGCAAGAAGAAATATTTTAAATATGTATTTTGACTTTTATTTAAATTAAATTTCCCCTTGAAAGAATAGCAAATTTGTTTTTAATTATTGTCGGCCTATAAGGCGGACGACTTGAGGTCCAGTGTTCAATTCAGAACCTTGGATAAAGGTAATCAGTTGCATTGCTTGATTGATTGACTGATTGAAGGGAGATCGTGCGACAGAAATGATAAACTGAATGGACTGCACCTCATCTTAACGAACACCATAGTCTATTTTAAAGGTTCCGTTGAACATGTGGATCGATAAAATATATATTGACGACACCAGCAGTTAGCTATGTTATAATCTATCAATTAAAATAGATTAAAAATAGGAGTCACTTAAAGGATTTGCAAGATAGCTGATAAAGTTAAGATGCTCTTTTCGCTGCACACGAAAACGATTTTCAATAAATACGAAACGAGACAGAGACAATAAAATGTCAAGAAAATCAGACAGTCAGCTGCCCCGCACAGGCCGGGCACGCTTATTGCCCCTGAAGGGCTTTTACAGGGGAGGGGGAACAGTGTTGGTGCGGAACTGTGGGGAAAGTGCCAGCCAGATTTCTATCAAGCCATCAAGCTGACAATGAGAGCTGAGTTCTGCGCCCTCTGCTCAAAGCTCAGTCAAAAGTCACTGACATCGAACCACCCTTCAATTGTGGGGCGGGGGTGGTATAACAAAGAAGGTGGGGTGGAGTGGGCAAGGGAGAGACTTCGGCAGACTTTGCTGTACAACATTCAACATTATTGATGGTAATTTTAAAACGTGCCTACAACCAAAAAATTTCGTACACATTTGCCGGGATTTACAATTTGTGTGTGTGGCTTTGATTTGCTTGCTGTGTTTCGATTGACGCTTATCTTAATGGACCAAACATATGGCCATGTGCCATGTTCTGCATCCTGGATCCAGGCACGTCAGTGGCAAACGTGTTGATAATTTAAATAAGCTACTTTAAGCGCCACCGTTTGACATTGCGCATACGCAACGTTCGCCGGTTCTCTTACTCGCCTGTTCGCCTGTTCGCCTGTCGTCGCTGTGATAAGCCCAGCTAAATGTTTTTCGATTTTGTATTTTGTATTAATTTTGTGCCTAAATCTCACCGAGATTTGCGCCCAGAGAGTGATGACAGAAAACGGGGCACACTGATGCATACAAACATGGATGCGTAAACTTCATTAAAAATGAATTTTGTAAACGCTTCTGGGCAATGAATATTATGTTGGCATACATTTAGAATACGCTAATTTGTTGTTAGTATAACAAAAACAGAATTTTTAAACTTTTTATTCTTCCTCGATTTGCAAAATCAAATCAGCGAATAAATTAATTAATAATAATTAATAATTATGATAATAATCCAAAAAATTGCATGAATAATTAGAAACAGAAATTCCATTACTATTTTTGCAACTTCAAACGTATTTTTCTCTTCTAATACTAATATATATTTTTGTTTAATTATTTCATTTGATGCGTGATTAATAATATGCTTGTATTTAAATTCCAATGATAAATGCGTTAAAAATGTAGAGGCCCTCAAGAGCTGCTCTCTCCTCATCGTCAGCATATTATTAATGGAATGCTAAAAATGCCAGGTTGCAAGCATACGCTAAGCGTATGTGCAACTTAAGCGTATCAAGAAGGCAACAGGACATTGGCCATATAGATAGACAGACAGATAAACAGACAGACAACAAAAGCCAAAGAGCAAATATCAAATCAATTTTAATTTAGAAAACAAGCAAGGACGCAACGGAAAAATGCAAAGGCAAGCGAAAAAAAAAGCTAAAAGGCAGGCAGCCAGGACAAACAACAATAGGAGCTGGGAGCCGGGTGCGGGATGGTCGGGCAGCAACAGCAGAAATGCCAACCCTTCGCAAAAGCAGAAATGGGCAGAGTCAACCCCAAAAATGAGAACAAACTTACCGGTAAGCCATACCCCTTGCCTCTCCCGCCCAGTCAAGGCAAACAGTGTGCTTAGCATATGCGCATAAATCTCGGCAGGCAAGGCACACAATAGGGGGTCAAGAAAGGGGGAACGAAGAGCACCCCAATGCAAAAGTTTTTGCGATTCGCTGGGTCGTCTTCTTCAAGACGACAGCACAATCTAATAAAATGGCTAAACGCTTCAATGACAATTCGAGCATGTAAAGTACACGTATATATAAAATTGTATATATATATATATATAGATATATATACATATAGAGAAACAGAGAAAAGAACGGTAAATACATGTTGCATGTGGCGCTTAGCCGTGTCGAACAAGCGACTCCTGCTCCCTGGAAAAGTAGGCAATAATCGTAAGTGAAACTGCGTCCAAAAAGGGGGATTAAAGTGGAGCAAGAGCAGTGGGCTGCTGGTGGGCTGAAGCTGGTCGGTCAGTCACCAGCTGCTAAACTGAACACCAACCCCCACCCAACCCCCGCCACAAGTCGAAATCGGCCCTTCCCCAATGAGTTCGTGTATTGAAATGCGCTTTAAGTTGTGGCGATGTGTAATTGAATTAAATGGATTTCAATATGCGGGCACATGTTTCCTAAGCATATAGGGTGGACGCACACAGGAGGAGTGGCGGGAGTGGGTAGTCGTATTGTGCCAACTTGGAACAATGTACATGCATAAGCAGCTGCTGAGATCAAAGAAAAGAATGTTGCGGATTAAAGCTGAATTTAAGCTTATTAAATTGCTAAATCGAAGTTTCTTACGCTTATTGAAATACATTGCCAAAAATATGCTCAAAATATGGAATACGAAAGTTTTTCCATGATCCATGCAACAAATGTTGTAGCAATTCTTTTAAGAAAATTTGCCATTGTAATTTTAATTTTAATCTTCATAAATAATAATTTTTATTTTTAATTCATTTAACGCTCAGCTCTATGATATTTATCTGTGTTTAAAATTTAAAGAAAACTTCAAATATTTCAAATTATTTGGAAATGTTACCTGATCATAGTCGAGACATAAATTAATATTGAAATGTTAATTTGTATGCAGAAAAGTAGTTTTGTTTAAATATCATTGAAATGATTTTCAATTTAATCCAAAATCCCGGTCCAAATTTCCCATCCTTACCCAAAGCTGTTTTAAGCAAGTAGCTGGTAGCTACTTTTGTTAACTTTTTGGCAAATTTTATAGTGGGGCAACTTTAAAACTCAGTTTGTGGCAACTTTTGGGCAACATGCAAACTTCAATCAACACCAGCAAATATCAAACTAGAAACCTCAAGACAAACTTAACTGACCAACTGTCCCGCATTGTGTAATTTTTCAAGTGGAGACAGAAACAAAGGGCAAAAAAAGTAAAACAAATAAAAAATGGAGAAAGACAAAAGTTTTTTGTGACTTCTTAACGTTTTTGTCGGTTCTGTTGGTCGATGTCTTTGGTCGTTCATTGTTTTATTTACCTGCTTGCCAGGTTGTAGTGAGTGTGTGTGTGTGTCTTAATGTGTGTGTGT
The DNA here is from genome assembly GCA_035043445.1 of Drosophila silvestris. Lineage (NCBI taxonomy): Eukaryota > Metazoa > Arthropoda > Insecta > Diptera > Drosophilidae > Drosophila > Drosophila silvestris. The sequence continues at coordinate 751,888 of JAWNMZ010000139.1, forward strand.
TGGTGTGCTTATTTATATCGCATGATTGAATCTTGCCCAACAGCAACTTTTTCTATTAACTTTAATGCCAGCAGAGACCAGCAGCAGCACCAGCAGTACCAACTCTGTCTGGAATTGTCTGTCTACTTTTGGCGGATTTCTGTCTGGTTTTGTCTAGGCAGAGAGCTGTTTTAGCTGTTTTTACCTGTGAAATGGTCGCCTCTTTAGCTCGTAAATGAACTTGATGTTATCGTCTCAAACTTCCCTCTTCCTCTCCAACTCTCTCTCTCTTTCTCTATCTGGATGTGTATTGATTTCCAGTGGCTTCCACTTGGCTGCCTCGACTACTTCAAGTGGTTTGCTGTTACATTGTTTTTATGCCAGGTTGGTTTTTTTTTTCTTTTCGGGGTTCGTCTTCTTGCGCTAATGAAAAAGTTCAAAAGTCAATGTTGTTTTTTTATACTTTTCATTTGGGTTTTCTTCTTAGAAGTTTGCTTTTTATGGCAATTTCAGTTTGAGTCAAGCGATTGCCCATTATTGATGACTTTGCAAGTCCCAGAAATATCTCAAGAATAGTTCATTAATCGTTGCAGGCCGAGGCACTTGAATCACGTCGAGCGTCTACAAAAAGTTTAGCCAAAGGAGCTGCTGGCATAGCTTTAAATCAATTTCGGTCTTTGAAATATTTGTATTGGATCAAAATTGATAAAGGTAAAGATAAAAGTGCGTCCGATTTTCGAATGAGGGTATAGCTCTCTCTTACAAGACAGCTGCACAGCTATTAAAGCATTGTGAGCAACGTGTAGACATTCTAAATAAAGTAGGTAAAAACAATAGGGTAACTATCTACTAGTTACTAGACTGACGTTCTAGCCAGGAGCCTGTTCACATTTCTGGTGTCCTAAACCAGTTTATACACGCAATGTAAATCTTAGTATTTGACTAGAATAAAAACAGAAGTGCATTTGCGATTGTCTGAATAAGAGTGAAAACTCTACTTGGATAAGAACCTGCTTTGTGATAGGACATTGCCGATTGGCCAACGATCTATACAACCAAATTAGAAGAAGGCAGTTGTATCGTGCAAGATCTGCCTTGAGACTGAAGAGACTTCTTAACACATACTGAAAGACTGACAGAGAAATAGTAGAGAAATGAGAACTTTAAGACTCGACCAGGAATCATAGCTCACTTATCAGGGGGAGACACTATACTCGTGTTAATACAAGTATTATAAATAGTTTTTGTTTAATCTTTGACTTTATTTTGATACATTTATTATTGTTATGATTAGTGTTGTTCGAGATTGCAGTAAGAGCGTTTCTTCTTCTACCAACTAAAAATAAATATTTTTCAGTGTATTGCTGTTGCGTCTGTTTGTTTGTTCGTCGGCTTTTTGCATTTGATTTATTAGTGTTAGCTCATTTCCGTTTTCGGCCACTGATTATCTCATTTGAAGTGAAGCTCATCTCAACTCAGTGGAGATGACTTCAGTTCAGTTCAGTTCAGCTCAAGCGTGCGTGTATCTTTATGCTTGTATCTGTATCTGTAGCTGTTGTCTGTTGACTGTTTGTAACTGTTCTGTAGGTGGAGCTCGTTGTAAATTCGTTGTGGCAGCTTTAATGTTTGCCAAAGCGGAAATGAAAAACTTTTGCACGTAGTCCCCAAAAGTGGCCAAGTGCACGTTCTGCCTTAGCATTGTTGTTGCTGCTGCTGCTGCTGCTGCGATGAAGCATGAAAAGTTTTGGTTTAATTTTGGCATTTTCACGTATTTACATCCACACACACATGCCCAACACTTGCGGCTCAGCCAACCCAACCCCGCCCAGTCCCCCGTACAAAGAGCCGCCTCTAAGCACGCTGCGAGTCTTGGTTTCTGGCCTTAGCTGACTTGGCACGCACGTCTGCTCATTAAATACGCATACGCATGGACAGAGAGAGAGAGAGAGAGAGAGAGAGAGAGAGAGAGAGAGAAGAGTGAGAAGACAGACAGACAGACAGAGCCAAAAGTAGAAGAAGAGGAAGTCACATACTCTCATCCAGTGCCACACAGACGGTTACATCCACATACACTTATAAATGTTGTGCTAGATAATGAATCTCTCTAGCTTACACCCCCCATCGCCTTCAGGACCCCCTTCAATCAGCGTCCCGCTGGCAGTAAGTTTGCGCTATTGAGTTTGTTGTCTGTCTGTTTTATTTGCTTTTATTGTCTTCAACTTTATTCATATCCTGTTAAAATGTATAACTTTGGGCTTTTCGGGTTATAAATTAAATGCAAGTACAACCAATTCAAGGCAACAGACGGAGAGAGAGAGAGATAGAGAGTCCTTCAAAAGGTTGACAACGACATGGAAGAGGAGTTGAGTGGGGGAGGCGTGGTGATGGTAAATATGTTGTCAAGTCGACGATTGTGTTGATAAACTGCAATATGCAACATAATTAATGAGCATGTTGTACAATGCCAATATTTTACATTGCCACACAACCAAAAGCACACACAACCACACACCCATACACACCCATAAACACACACAGCCACACTTATAGAATAATACGCTTAATTGCACTTAATGAGCAATTTATGTAATGTGCTTGGAATATCTGTTTTAAAGACATTTTTAATGGGATTTTGAGGAGTGCTTGTGAAATTTACTTAACGACAAATGAGTTAAATTACATTTGATTCATGCAGAAAGCGAAAAGGATATAATAAAATTGTGCGAAGCTACATTTGACAAAAATAGAGGAGTCAATTTAGCCATGTCTTTGTCTTAGTTTTTATTAACAAACCGATCTCAACTTTAAAAGATAGAAAATTATGATTTGGAATGTAAATTCTCGATTTCCATTGAAAAATTATAGTTTTTATCGATAACCACCCCATTCCATTTTAAACTACTACTCATATGAACCCTACTATTCTCTTATTCTATTTTCACAGTTTGAACGCCTTTTGGCTGCTTAACACGTATCTAAGAATTTTAGCTATCCTCTTATGTGAAATTCACTTAAAAATCGTAACAATTTGATTAGCATATTGTTATAGATTCCATTTTTGTGCCTTGTCCACCCAATGGGCAACTTAATTTGTCAAATCAAGTGTAATTTATCTTTCTCAGTCGCTAAACCAAGAAAAGTCATTCATTATTGTAATTTATTTGCAGCTGAAAATGCCAAATATTTATTTAATTTTGAGCATTCTTCAATTTATTTGTTTGCACAAGCGAATTCAAAGAGATCCCCAACCACTTTCCCCTACCCAATTCCCACAATCCCCCCTCGCCGAGCTGAGTGACATTTGGCAAGGCATATCGATTGCGATTAGTAAGAAAATTTTCAATTTTCGAGCAGTGCTTTCGAAGCATTCAAAAATAAAAAAGGAAAACAAAAAGCAAATCGCAAGCAAACAAAACTGTTGGAAGGGCGAAAGCCGCTGGCAGTGTCGACACCCGATGTCAGCCTCCAACTACCTTCCACCCCACACCCCCACCCCACCCTCTCCCTCTTCCCTACACTCTGCTGTAGTCTCGAGCCGGTGGGTTTTTGTCTTCTGGGGCTAACCGCTGTGAAAATACAGCTCAGTATTATCGATGTCCGTAACAATAGCAACTCAAAGCGTCCTGCCACTGACTGCACTGAGAGAAATATATGGTGTAGTAGACATAATGATGGGATACAAATTTCGTAAAATATTAATCTAGGGATTTCTTTGTAGTTTTAGCAAGATGCATTACTAAATACAATTTTTATGGGATCGGTCTTCAAGGATTTAAGAAGTTGATATTGCTTATGATGAACGTTTTCAAAAACAAAATAATTATTCTTAGTTTTCACATATATTTTACGCAGTGTACTGGCTGCTGGCAGTTTCAGCCTGCTTCGGTCGCAGCCGGAACGCGGTTTCTATTTGAAAACCATTTTGTTTGCTTTATGGATTTGCAGAGCTTAAAGTGGCTTCGTCGTTTCGCTTGCTTCATTTTGCTATTGTTGAAAATTTTGAGGCGTGAATGCGACCAGACCCACAAGCCAGCACCCAAGCTAAAGACAAAGCCCTTGCCATTGCCATGGCCAGTCAAGTGTTTGGTTCTGGGTCTGGGAACTGTTTTTGTTTTATTTTCTCATGTTGACTATTGGCTTAGAGTTATGTGCAATGGCAACTGTTTACACACGCTGCTGCTGCTGCTGCTGCTTTTGTTTCCTGGTTCCAAGACTTGGTGCCTTTAATTGGACGGGTCGCTGGCGCTAATTTCGAGAGCGCCAAGTAGGAAAGTTTGTTGTGGGATTAGCTCGACGAGCGCTGATTAAGTGGGAATGGCGACTAGTGGCACGTTGGCGGGTGACAGGTGGCAGTTTACTGCTGGCTTAAAAGTCTGTCCTTAATGATATATCAACAGGTTTGTTTTCTTGACTACAAATACATTTTTTTGCGACTACCTAAAATTTTAGCAAAATTGGACAAGCGTTTAGTACCCTTGCAGAGTGTATTATAATTTGTTCCTGAACCTACAACCTATGCATTCTTTATGAGCAACTCTAACCTAGGCGATATAGTCAGAAAAGAGTAAATATCTTACAACACATTTAACAAAAAAAAAAAACGCAAGCATAATAATGAATTAATATAAATTTGTTAAATACTAAATATATGTATATAAAAAATATAGCGAATATTGTCTAAAATATATGCTTTAAAATTCAGCACTTCTACTCAAGGAGTATTTAATTTATAATGTTTGCAAATCAACTGATGCAACCCATTAATAATGCGAACGTTTTTTTAAAGAAGCCAAAAATTTAATTTAGAATTGTATGCCTAGATACTTATTGACATTAGTCTAAACCAGAGGAACTTCTGGGAATATTCAGCAATTCTTCAAAATCTGCACAAGTCTGCTCATCACACTTTGATATAAATTTATTGTATACTCTGCTCTACTCTACTACAGCCATCTGTTCATCTGGCTGATTGGTTTGCAAACAAACAGTTAAGAAATTCTAAAAAATATAACCAGGCTGCATTTTTAAAGTCTGGCGCCCCTTCAATTAAAAACAATTGCAGATTCTGCGGCAGCAAAGCAAAAAAATAAAGTAAAAAGAAAACCCCATCTTCTCAAGGACTTTTGAAGGCACGGCCTTGTGTAGCAGCAGGCACAAATGAAAATCTACACCCAATTTAACCAGGGCTAACAGCCCGGCCACATGCGTCCATTTATTGCTTCGTACCACATTCCCAAGTATTCTACACGAACCCCACCGCAGTCGCTTCCCAGGTCCTCTGGTGATTTTTGCTCTAGTGCTTGAACAAGAACAACACTTCGACGTGCGCATAATTCACAGCTGAGTGAATTTTAAGTGGTTATTGCAAAAGTTCGCATAGGCGAAAGTGTTGGAGGCAACCCCAATGCTCCTTGCCCCACTGCACTGAAACCAAAGCAGCCATATTGGGTGCTACCAAATTGGAGCGCAGTTTTTATTGAGTTATGTTCGTGCGAAAAGCTGGAAACGGTGACGGCGATGTCGACTGTGAAGCCTACTGCAGCAAGGACGATGGCGTCGTTGACTAGGCCAGAAATTAGGTTAAGCATTATAAATAATTTGATAAGCCTTAATTGGCGTGAACTTGCAACGACCTCAAGTCAGCTGCAAATGTCGCCCTGCACACTCCACTTGTCTACTTTTGCATGAGTCGAGGTTGTTTCGCCGATGATTGACAGGCGACGTGTGGCAGCGGGGCAGCGAGGATTGGGGTGTGGGAGCGTTGTCAGTCGGAAATGATTATTATATAATTGAAATTGATAGGTAAGTGGGCGTCGAGAAGTTGGTTGCCGGTCTTGCCACTTTCCGCCTGCTTCAATTATTCATAAAAATCCCATTTAATACGAATCACAGATGCAAAAGCAGCTGCTCATCTAATGATAAGCCCCACAATCTACCCCAAAATGGAGGGGGTGAGTTGTGTGGAGGGGTGGAAAATCGTTCGCTTCAGCTATTGTCTATTTGCCCAACAACTACGTGTCCAAGCGAGAAACGTGCTTAAGTTGAGATTTAAAGCTGCATTTGTATAAATATATATAGTACCATCTAAGATATTCAGTCAACAAAGTGTTTCTTTCCAGTAACGACTAGGTAATTCTCTATTCACCGCTTAAACTATCGAGACTAGTCGACTTACAACTCCTGATCTGAAATATAATATTAAAAAGTAACAGCGCTAGTATAAAAATGTATAAACGTCACCAAATCACATAATAATCAATCCTGTTACTCAGTGACGCTATTTGCCAAACAACGTTGATAAGCAAATAGAAATAAGTAACTGCTTAGCCTGGACACAAACCATTGTCAAAAATCTTCTAAATTTGGCACGTTTAGGAGCTTATCAAATGCCGGCTGGATGGTCGTAAGCGTTGAGTCTTTGGAATATTCAGGTTAAATATATCATTTAAGATCTGTGTGCATTGCATCGTTCTTATCGCCTATTTGAAAAATCAGTCGCGGGTTCGAGTCCCGCTGCAGGCATGGTTGTTTGTTGTTGCTAGTGGTGCCAGTCCAGTAATAGTCCTCCCTCCTCCTCTCTTCTACTAATAATCAATCTATCTCACTGTCTATCTTCTCACTCTTTCTCTTTGATGAATATGAAGAGAGCTCAACTTTGTGTGTGTATGTGTGTCTTGTCCTAATTAGATTTTAAGCAAAATTTGTGTATCTAATAAAAATAAAATGCATCATCATTGATAATCTCCCGGATGTGGCTGATGCGTGAGCTGTGCTGCTATGACTTGGTGCCCTGTTTGAGTGCGTGACAACGACGCCCCCTCCTCCTCCACCCACCACCTACCGTTCCTCATCTTTTAAAACCGAACGATGAAGAGCGGCATATTCCCTGGTTGGTAGATACAAGCTACACAGATTTATAATACAAACATCATATAATACTACATACAAGCATATTATTAGGCATCGTCAGAAAAACTTTGAACACTGAAAATTGAGAATTGACAAGACTCGGAGCTCGTGGCGAAAAAAAAACTGAGGACCAATACAAATGATTAAAAAAAATCTGGAACTAAATAAGGAAAAAAGAACACAACAGAAAAAATAAAGTAGCTTTAAGATTTTGTGTTTTTTTTTTGTAATAAGCCTATTCCTTTGATATGAACAATTTTGCTATTGGATATTTTAAAAGCCATATACAATCGATACTCAAATGTATTGAATATGTGTACATTAGGAAGCGAGCAGCATGATAAGCCCAGCAAACAGAAATAAGTCAATATGTATTCTGTAGTGCCCCGAAATCTTGTTTGCCATTTTCACATTTCCTGAATGTAGAAAGTTGCAAAAGTGAAATTGTTGCCTGCCGAAATTGTTGCCTGCCACCAATTACAACGAGTCCTGTAGATATGCAACACATACTGCAACTGTCGGCGGATATTTTTTGGGGGGGCAAACGCCGATTGCTAATTGAGAATGAAATGCAAAGCGGTGAAATTGGTGGCAAATGGGCAAAAAGAGAAAGATCAATTTGGGTGAAATCTAATACACTGACAAACAGAAGCTAATGCTCAAAAAATAAAAAACGAGGAACGTTGTACAATAGTCAAACATTTTTGCAATGATAACTAAATAAACTGACAACTGGCCGAATTGAGCGAACCGAAAGCGACGAATTGACTACTGAACAAATAAACCGCCTGGCAATATCAAAAATCGTAGCTGACAAACAAATCCCAATGACAAAATCAAGCAATTGCAATCGATATGCGATGCACACACACACAAACACACAGATATACACGTGGAACACTCAGTAAATGGTCATGTTTCGGTCTGTTGCCAGTGCCGAGCTCTTGCTCAGTTTGCGGGGGTTGCCGGGAATGGAAAGTGTGTAGCTGCTATGTGTTCGTTGGCTTGCTGCAGTGTAGAGAGAGATGTGCGTGATGCTCCAAAAATATGTACTTGCAACACGACACGTGTCACGTGGCTAAGCATATAGTTGATACATAGAAATGGTAAATATTATTTTTGTATTTTGTGATATGAACAAGTTTTTGAATCTGTGCCAGGGTGTCAAACCGTAGCCGAAATGGGAATCGTTTGAAATGAAATTCTGAATCGGAATAGCACAAACTTAATTCAACATTTTTGTAAAATCAAAATACCGAAACTGGCATTGTTCGCATCGAAAGGAGCGTATCGGAACCAATACATATTTGGGGAACATCATTATGGTCGATGTATGTGTATATGTCCTAGCTGTTCCAGTTTCTGACACTGAATCTGTAAAGAAATGTTTATTTTTTCGTGCCAGAATCGGAATCTTAACCTAAATTAACTTCGATGTGACACGCTGATCTGAAGTCAAGTCTTTTGTGTATTTTATGCAGATAATGGTTATATTTTATTCTGTATTCAATAAAGTTAATCTCAATGATTCCGATTTTATCACAATGTTAACTTTTAATCATCATTTAGACTCTACAGTCGTGGTTAGTTCTTCGTGCATTGACGTCCTCGTATTATAGTTAAGTATTAGAAATGTGTATCGCATCCTGGACTAAAGTCGTGCTTTGCTTAACGAACACGATACTGGCTCCTCTTTAGTTGAAAGAGTCCAGTTACTTGGATGTTTAGACAGACAGACGTGCAGCGACATGTTGCTGCTGTGTTCGTTCAATGCTCTGTCGAAATGTCAATGCAATCGTCATTGTCTCTGTGCAGTTCTTGCTCCTGTTCCTCAGTCGCTTGTTCTCGTATTGTTTGTCGTATGCATCGTCAATTTGGTAGGTTCAGTTGTGGGGTTGTGAAGTTAACGCTGCTGCTGCTATTGCACTTATTGATGAGTTCGAGCACAGCAAATGGAAGGGCAATAAGCAGAACAATACTTAGGAATAAACCTACACACAGCAGGCAGTCAGAAGTTATGTGTGGCAAATCAGCTATGCATTTTGGCAATTTGATAGTCATTGCTTGAATAAGACAAATATTGAAATTTGAAAGGTAAAATTCGACTCATTTTGTTCTGTTTGAAAGATGGGCTAAAACTACTACAAGTTCCAGTTTACTAGAAATGCCTTTAAGTGATTCAAAAGAGATGAATATAGTAAAGCATCTTAAAGATTCCTAAGTTGATAAATGTTTAAGCTTGAATACCAGCAAAATCTGGAAAATATGTTAGAAACAATAACTTTATCATAGACATCAATTAGTTGTAACAAATTGTAAAAAATCCGAACGAGTTAAGCTCGACAATTTTTGATTAAACATTAATATTGGGCTAACAGGTCTCAGGAACAACGATTCATGGCAAAATAAATAGAGAATTATTTTAAATATAATACCTCAATTAAATTATTATCGTCATAAATATGTCGAACATAAACAAGCATATGAAAATTGGTGTAAATAACAAACTAAATGATAGCTTTTGCTCGTAATACGGGTCTCTATTGAAAATCACACACGCAATGGAAAATAATTTGCAAAAGCTCCCAATAACCATGGCAACTGAATCAGTCAAAACAAAGGAAAGAGGAATACGAAGCCGGATCCAGAGCCAAACCAACGTCGATATAAGCCGCTTAAAATCAACAAAAACAAAAATCGTTGTGCGAGTGGAAAAAAGTCGCACTCAAAACTCATTACAACAAAAGGTGCTTCATCAGCGCGGCAGGCAAGCAACAGCAACAGCAACAACAACAACATGCCCACTTAAGTCGGCATTGGTGGCCATAATCAACTCGCCGCCGCCGTCGAACACCTTGAACATGGAAAGGGGGGCAACAGAAGGAGCATGAGCAGGAGTAGGTTGAGAAGGAGGAGGATGGTTGCAGGTTCCCCAAACGGGGGGATGGTAGCATTTCATTTGCAGCGCACTCGTAAAAAGTGAAAAGAACAATGCCTGTGTCAAGGACCAACTGGGACTACGGGCTGCAAAATGCGGGTCTGCTCTGACACCAAACCCCCTTCCCTTCCCCTCAATGGCTGCCACCGAGCTCATGCTGCGCCTGTCATCCGCTGCCTCACAATGCTGTGGCACTTAAGCCATTGCTTTTTGATGCCACACCAGCACACCCACAGAGAGAGAGAGAGCGAGAGAGAGAGAGTTTGTGTGTGCACTGTTCCAGTTTCCTGTGTGTGTCACAGAATTTTCCTCATTTCGCGTTGAGAGTTCAGCGTGTCAGGGCGCAACCCATTTGCCTGTCTGCCAAACAAACTGGTTGCACTGTGAAGCAAATATAATTCACACTTTAATTTATTTTAAAATTAATATTACAACACTTTTGTTGCACAATTTAATTTATACCAATACCATATACATATAAGGGCAACTATTTAATTGTATAATTATTCAGTTTTGGTAGTAGAGTGATTGCTTATATTATATATTTACATATATCTCGATGTTCCTCTCCCTTTAGTATCAAATTTGAAAAAATCAATTCTTATATTTATCCAGTAAAGTTCACCAAGAGGGAAAAAGTATATTGATTTTAGTTTCACGTTTTACCTTTCGTTAATTATTGTTTTTTTAATTAAGAACTTTTTTACTGTGTAGCTGTCTGCCTCTTATTCTCTGTGTATACTGGTCTCATGGTCATGTGGAGACAGCTAGCAATAATTCTGATACTGCCTCAGAGCTAACTCTGCTTCTTCTCCTGCATCTGTTGTTGTCGGGAAGAGGTAGCTCTGCTGTATTCCAAACATTGTGCCCATCTCTGGGCCTGACAATGATGGCGTTGACGTCATTGGCAGTTGGCTCCTGGCGTTTGTCATTCATTTACTGACACCAACACCCCGCCCCACTCCCCCTGCTCCATGCCGCACTCCGATTTCCCCTGGCATGTCTCTGGCATTGACTGGGGATCGCCGTCACCCATTATTTATGCTTTTTAGGTAGATATGCAGAGAGCTGCTCAGGTGTCGTTTGTCGCTCCCTCGACTCCATTTCTAGGGATTATATATGCAACCGGGCGTCGCACGTTGCCAGATTGGCAAACAACAACAATAATAAAAGAAAGCACATCTTCAATATGCAGTTGTCGTACGTTTTAATTGTTGTTGTAATGCGTGCTGAACGATAATTGCCATTCAGTTAGCTTTAATTGGAATCGAGTGAGTTTTGCTGTTGCTCAATTACAAACTGCAGCTATTCATTCATAGCGAGTAATTAAAGAGATAAAGAGTCCGATTTTCATGTCACTAATTGCTTAGAATTCTCAAGTGCCTTTTTTCGGCTAGTAATAAGTGTATGTAGCCGAGTTTCAAACCCATTTAAGGACACATAACTAATACGATTCTGTATGGATGTTAAAAATCGCACATCACACTTACATCTATCTTTGAGAAAGGGTTGTATTGGTTAAATATCAAATATTTTGTTTACTTAATGTAAAGACTTTGAAATCATAGCGTATGCAAAGAGTTTCAGTAAATTGCTTGATATGTACACATTAATCAACATCAGTGCAGCAACAACCCTTTGCTTTTGAAGTACATTCTCAAGCTTTGCTTTTGGGGCCGTGGTGTTAGAAGTGGGCGTAACCTGAACGCCCAGCAGTGACCAAAATTACAAATAGCGGTTATTATGAAGCTGTAATTTATGCAAATACGTTATTGCGGGAGAAGGTTGGGCAAGGGTGGCCAAGGGTAGATGGTAGTTACTTGACGCAAACCAGCTCTAATTGTTTGATTAATGGTTTTGGTAAAAACTAAACGGAGGCACGTGCTCTTAGAACTACGCAATGAACCTAAAGCCTTAACACGAAGCAAGTATAACACTGCTTGTTGGGTAGTTCCATTTGCTGACCTACGTTATTTACTCTCTCTCTCCCTGTGTCTGAGGGAAATGGGTGACGAAGTAGGGCAGGGGCAATGTAAAGCGCAAATATTGTTTCAATTGCAAAAGTTGCACACAAAATTTACCTAGCGGGCACAGACAAACAGCCGAAACAAACTATCCGACTGTGTGTGCAGCCATATATCTATAGATATACATGGACCACGTACATATGCAACTAGCGCATATGATATGATATGATATATACACATGCACAATATTTACACTGAAAAAATGTACAGCTTCTTATGTATATAACCAAACCCAACAATTTATACACATACAAGCTTATACTTTTTAGAACAATAATCTTGAATACATATGAGGGTGTCAAACCGAAACTGGAACAGGATTTGGAACCGCTTTTTACTTTACCGATTGACGGAAAGACCGACTGACAAGGCTAGATAAATAAATAAAAATATGAATACTGAATATTGATGCTTGAAGTACGAAATTTTAGTGGTTTTTGTTGTATTTTCTTGCAAAACTTGGCAGACTTAATATGTGTTCTACGGAATCCAAACAAAAACCTATTAAATATTCTTATAAATGTACTGATTTAATAAATTAAAGTATTACTCAAGCAATTTGTTGTTGAATTTAAGTACTCTGAAATTACTTTAAGTACCGTTTTGCTTACCTAATTTAGTTTGTGTATATTTTATATTTAAATCAATATCGAATCATACTTGAAATTGAAGAAACGAAAACTTGAGTTGTTCAATCTTTGTTTTCGGTGTACGAACTATATATATTTACATAGATACATATATCATGGGCACTGCCTCCGGCTGCCTTATGCATAACCCGGCCAAGGCTTACCCACTTCCTGCATATCGCCCACTCTCCCTTATGCTCTCAACTCTTCTCTCCGTAAGTTTAGCAAGTTGTTTGCTGTTTTTCATGTTTTTCATGTTTATGCGAAAAACTTTTGCCAAGCATCGCCGTGCGAGCGTCGCGCCTTCGAGGCATATTTTCGTACTATGTCTTCCGCTGGGATCCGCCTGGCATCGGGATGCATTCAGGCAGGCAGGTGGGAAGGTATCTGTTTGGGAGTTGTGCCAACCGAGTTCTTGGCGCTATTGCATTGTTTGCCTTTGGCTTCAGCCGCCGTGACGCTGTTTGCATTTTGGTTTATGGATTCTAGTTTTTTATGCAATTTTTATATGCTCGTTGCGCATTCGTAGCCGCTCATCTTGGCGCATCATCCATTGGCCATATTAAAAGATTTACATAGTTTAGCTCTTCAAATTGCTGGCAAATGGAGTCATATATTCTGATTATGGCATAAACTAGTGCCCAGTCTGCAGATTAAATATGGCAACAAATTGTCTGGTCAACATGAAATAAATCAACAGAATATCTAAAGTTAAGTACAGTTAGGCTACTTCAAATATCATTTGTTATCAAACACGTGCAGTAAAGTAAACATTCCACTGGTATAAATATACAATTAAATTGGGTTATACACATTTTATTATTCTCAGACAAAATATTATGTTACATATCTGCAAAAACTTGAAAGCGTTCGGAAAATAAAAATTTTCCGATTGTACAATAAAACTACAAGAAATATAATAAAAAATCGCTATAAGCGAAGTTTCTGTAAATATATTACAAGCATGTTTCACTGTAGTCGCCCACCCTCTGGAAAATTATGACTGCACTCAGCAGTTCTTAGGCAATGAGCTCCTCAATGGACGGAAATATTCCCAAGACAGACTCAAGTTGAGAAAGTTTTCATTTTTCATGGGCCATTCGTTTGGGTTCGTGTCCCTCCAACAAAATATAAGAGATAAGATCAAGTTGAGCACAAAAAGTGTATGCAGAGAATTGAAAACCCAATTGAAAGTTATTGAAATTGCACAATAATTTCTTCAATTGCATGCGCTATTGAATTTCTCTGTCATAAGTTTTCTTCTGCTCTTCTTCTTCTTCTTCAAGCATCCTTGCCATAACAGAAACCGCCAGCGGGGTGTGTTTGGAGGGTTTTGCTTTGTGCTTTATTGTGTGTGTGTAATTATGAACAAATGGGAAAATGTATTAAAGTTTTCAGAGCATTCATTCATTCATTCATTTTATATCCCAAACGGGTAATTAATGATAATGGCAAATTTTTGCATTCAAAGCGAGGAATAAGTAGAGTTGGGACCTTCCCACTTATTACTTAGGACTCATGAAAAGATAGTCCGGTTGCTTTGAGCTCGGTGCGCATCAGCAAATTTTTCAATTCAATTTTGAATATTTGATTAGTTTTATTCTCAAGCTGCGTTTAGCTAAGATAGGTAATTTTAATTAATAAGAGATACCTAATGATTTACCTGAATCGATGTGAAAAGTAATTAAGTTGTTCTTTTGTATTTTAATTTGAATAGCTTTAAAGTATATATTCATATTTATTAATTGGAGCAATGAAAGCGAATCGTCTGCACTTGGATTTATTTCCATTCATATTTGAATGCTCGTTGCTGTTATTGACATTTTATGCATGGCGTTCTTTCACTTGCGGCCTGCTATTGACAGGAAGCCGCCCCTTTCGACACACCCATGTCAAAAGCAAAAGAGCAGCTCGTGCAGTGAAGAGACAACAAGCAGACCCAAAATGGTTGGGCTGCAAATGACACGAGTTGTCACAGTGAATTAAAAATAATTGATTTATTTAAAACGCAAGTTAAGCGAATAACAGTAGAACAACAACAAAGTAAACACAAGCGAACCAAAAAAAAAAAAAACTGATGAGAAAAAATGTGAAAAGGGACGCACTTGAAAGTTGTCAGCAACAGAACTGAGTAATTTGAAGGGTTTCTGAATGAGTACCCAAAAAAATGGAATATGAAAATTAAACAAAACAATAAATATGCAATTAAAAAATTAAAGACCTGCTCACTTGATGAACTTATTAGCCAAGTGAGCAATTTGCCGTAGTCGTTAGAAAAAGGGATTTTTTTTCTTTTCCTTACTTGGGCAAATCAAAAACGACTTTTCAAGCGTCTTAGGGAGGCAGGAGAGGAGACGCAGCTGTCCTGCTTTGTCCTTATCTTCTGTGCAATGTTGTGTAAATTGTCAAAATTATTAATTGCGGTCATTACTTTTGTGCTTGGTAGCTCTAACCCAACCCAACCCAATCAAACCTACTCCTCCCCTCTAGCCGCTCCTCCTTGCTGCCTTGTTCTACACGCACTCACTGGGGAGGGAGGCGAGGCGAGGCGGGGCGAACTTGTCTTTCGCAAGTCTGGCAACTCCCCCGGCTCCATTTTAATTAGCCAATAAATGCCGCTGTGAAAATTACGCCACAATGAGAATTAATGCCGCCTGTTAACCGTAAGCGATTTGTTATCGTTAAAATTATATGTATATATATACTTGAATATTATTTTTTGTCTTCGCAAGTTGTTAAGCTGCCAAAAACTTTGGCAGTCGCCCTTTTTTGTATCTTCTGGGTTAATCGCTTTCTTGCCTGCGCTTCTCCTCTGCCCCCTGCCAGCTCATAAGTATTTGAGCCCTTTTTATTAGCCAACATTAATATTTTTATAGTACTGCCCCCGCGACTTCTGCTTGCGCCTCGTTAATAAAGGCATAACTGTTTTGCCCAGCGGCCTTTATTGCGGCGCCTTCATCATATTGAGCGGCCGATAAGCACAGCTCCTAAAAATTTCCAAATGTCAATCAAATACGATAAAATACATTATGATGAAAAGTTAAGCATGAAATTCGGAATGGAGAGAATATATAGAAATGTTTAGTTGCCAGTTTTTAAAAAGTACTTAATAAATATATATATATATATATAAAATGACAACTACCACTAGCTAGTTAAAACTGAGGACTACAGAGTTCGATTTATGGAAACTCGCTTTTCAACGAATATATTTTGCAGAACATTTTAGAGATGACTCCCGTAACAATTGGGAAAACAGTATCACGAAGCCAGAAGGAAGTGTGTCCAACCTCTTAAGGTATACATATATATTCTTAA
Organism: Drosophila silvestris; assembly: GCA_035043445.1. Classification (NCBI taxonomy): domain Eukaryota; kingdom Metazoa; phylum Arthropoda; class Insecta; order Diptera; family Drosophilidae; genus Drosophila; species Drosophila silvestris. Next base: position 767,688 of record JAWNMZ010000139.1, read on the forward strand.
TCAGCATCAAGTCGAGTATTTTTAGCTATGTTTGCCGAACTGTCTATATGAAGAAGCCGATCTCAGAGTCTGTAAGAGATATAGTCATCAAATTTGGAAATTAAGTTCTCTTATATCATATGTATGTCGATAAAAATATATTTCCAATAGCAACGAAAAGCAGAATTGTACAGATATAACATAGTTTTAAATATAAACATGTTGATATAAATAAATAAGTAATATCTTGAGCTAACTTAAGGATATCTCTTAGTTGAGCTGACTCGGCTAGACCAGTTTAACGTGTTTTTTTTTTAGTTCATTTGAAAAAACAAATAAACATATTACAAAGATGTACAATTTATTATATTTTTGTTACTAATAATCTAAATCTGCCTTTACGCAAAATATATATATAATAAAATGTTATGCCAAAAAAAAGGCAAGGTGTGGCTTTATGGACTGTGTTCGATACGTCGCGACCGTAAAGTTGTTATCAGCACATAACGCGAAGCGTCACATTGCCTCAATTACTTTCCGTTCGACACTCGGGAGGAGCAGGAACAGGAACTCAAACAGCAATTGAAGCACTTAATCAAAATAAATAAATCGGTAAATGTTGCCGCTTGAGTTTCGCGATTGTAGATTGTAGATTGTTTGGGGAGGATGCCAATGACAATAAAGAAAATGCCACTCAGCTGGAAAACTTGGATAAGTTGCAAAGAAATAAATATTTTCATATCGTCAGACAACAAAAAAAAAAGAAAAAAAAATGTGTTTGGCATCGCTTTAAAAGGAAATTTCAAACGGAAATTACAGAAAATATGCAAGCTGCTTTTTGAATGCGTATATATGTGTAGATATATGAACCGATTCAACTTACCAGAAAACGTAAGAGCTAAAGCAAAAGCGAATCCGAAAACCCTTTTGCATATGTGAGCATTATGCGATTTGCATATATAAATAAACTTTATCAAAAACATATTCATAGCGTCCGCACATTTACAATATGAGCCAGGCGGATGGCGTTTGGGGGTCGCAGAGAAAAGCAACAAAACGATTTTCCACTTGACATGTCCTCAAGTGGCTGCCACTCGCTGTTGCTGGTTACACTCAGGGAAAAATGTCAGACCCACAACTTGTAAAATAACCTCAAACTATAAACGCATTATAAACATGAAAAAATATATATTATTGAAATTAGGTAGCACCTACTTAAAATTTCCAAAATGTACACATTTATGTGATTTCTGCTATTTCTATGGAATTTATGAACCTTACTTCTTCTTCATTCTTGCAGAAATTAAGTTTAATATGTGTTCATAATAAAGGCAATTTTTAAATGTTAGCCAGCTTTTAATTTAGAAATCATAACCCTTGTTTTTGTGAGTGTTAGCTTGGTGGCGAGGAGGACACAGGATATTCAATCTGTTTTTTCCATTTAAACAATTTTCAAAACTTGTTTATAACTCAATTTTGCGAAATAAAACGAAATAACACTTAAATAAATAAACACAAAGCGCACAACACACAGCAAAACCAAAAGTTGAGTCCAAAATGAACAATTCCCCACATTTTGTATGCTCTCACTAGATGTTTGTGTGTGTGTTGGATTGTGTGTTCTTGGGCTGCCAGTTCACACGCATGTACCACACAATAACAAGAATACTAACAACAGCAACAACAGCAACCACAACAACAAGAGGAGCAACAATTGCTTTGTTGTTGCAGCTCTTAACTGGCACGCGAAGAATCCTCCAAACGAAATGGATATATCAAGTGCTCTATTCCTGTGCTCCCAAAATGGATACACAGCCAAACTGAAATTGCCAAATGGCATTTGCCCAATGTGTTTGTGTGTATGATTGGAGTGTCTGACTGTCCGACTACCCGCTTGTCTGGGAGTGGCTAGTCAGACTTGAACAAAACTTCTTAAAATGTTCGCACCACCATTTTGTGTTTAATTTGAGAGCATTTCGATTGGCCAAACACGTAATTCGAATCTGAAATGTAAATTAAAACAATAAAAGCCCTTTTCATATATATTATGTAATGGATTGCCTTTATGTAAGGCATTAAAGTATACCAAGTAGTTAGTCACTTACAGATGGTGTTTTTTATACGCAGCACCCTTAAAAAGTTAACAGTCGAGTCGACTTAGCGATATCCGTCTGTCAGTCTGTATCAACAACACAATCTTAGAGACTATAAGAGATAGGACTTCAAATTTGGAATAAAGTTCTCGTATACTATACCGTACTACCGATATAAATCGATTTCTGATATTAATTAATGCATGTAAACATTTAGCCTTTATCCAGAAGAAGATTTAGTATCCTATTGAAACATGTCTTAAGCTCGGAGACATGAAACCCTCAACCGGCAAAAATTCACGAATTCGTGCAAGAATCAGAATTGATGGACACATTTGATCTAATTAGGTCGCATGAGGCCCCCAATAATAATAAGCATATAGTTATCGAAATGATACAATAAAAATATAAGTAACATGTTCTATTCTTACATTTTTTACAAACTGTACCGTACTCTAATATCAATGTCAATATGACAACAAGTGCAGTAAGCACTTTAAATTCTCTGCTTAAACGTATCCCACAATGATACTAAATTCACCTTAAATTTCAGCACCTGCCTCAAGTGCAGAACACAGTTTGCTTTTACAAGATCCAAGATAAATACCGATTGAGTTTTTCCCCCTCCATCTGTGACTTTAACGGAAACTGCTAAAATGCAGCGCATTTAAGTGCAGCTCGTGCACTGATAAGCTGCAGCTTAGCTTGGCAATTGCTAATTAACCCGACTAAAAATACTCCCCCCAGCTGTATCTTCTCAATCAACCCTCAACTTGAGAGCCAAGGAATTGTCATTGTTTTTCTGCAAAAGTTATCCACTTGAGTGCCGCAATTTATGCATTTTCCATGGCATTAACGTTGAAAAGCATCGCAAATGAAATGCCATTCAAATGTTGTGGCTCTGTTGGGGCTATATCTATGTAACCGGTTCATTCCCTCGATGGTTGGCTGGTTGCTTGGTTAGTTGGTTACCTGGTTAGTTCGCTCCCAGATCAGGCAAAGGTCATGCAAATTAGTGTAACAAGAGGAACAAAAATCAGCAGCAGCGCAACAACAATGCAAAACTTTCATGAATAGCAACTCAACTCAGCTCTCAGACGCATTCAGCTTGCTCGTAATCTTGGGGCAAAAACTTGTAAAACTAAGTAGATAATGCAGCATGCAGAAGCTGGGGCAAAACTACTTTTGGTATCTGGCTCAGACCAACAAGAAACCAACGAGATGCCAATAAAGTGAGACAGTAGAAGGGAAATTCTTTGGATAGTTGGACTAGTTGAATGTATTTGCGGATTAAATAATGATAAGATAATTAGTTGATTAATATGCAATGAAAGTCTTTTTACTTGGTGCAAAAACTAATCATGAGCTAGCTTGGTACTTAGGAAAATATCACGAAATTTATAAATACACTCGAAAAATAAATATAATCGAGACAATTAACTAGCAAAAGTGCAACAGCTTTTTGGACATGTTAGTGCAAATTCATTCTAAAATTCTGCATACAGAAAATACGACTACTATTATTTGCTCCCAGTAATATGCACATATTTATCACCTATTTTTGTAATTACGTCTGCTAATATTCGGAATGAGAATGGGCCAAATGAGTCGTCAGCTCAATTGGGCCAAGTAAAATTGCCAGCTAATTGCAACGCATTAATAACTGACAGAAAAACAAGAGAAAAGAAGCAAGGAATCTGTGCCCAAAATGTCACTCTCACAAATTAACCTGAGATCGCAACATTAAAATAATTAATAAGCAAATTAATATATAATAAGCCAAATAATGAGCCAATAGTTGTGCAAATATTGAGAAAATGGCAAACGTAAGCGCTCCAATTACGACATCAATATTCTGACACACACACATAAGCACTATTTGGGTGTGTGTATGTGTGCCCATTCAAATGCCATCATTATCGTGCTCATCATCGTTTACATGGCAAGTGCCCAGCACTGGGTGGAAGGACACAAGATGCTGCCGTTGTTGCTGCTTCATTATCCTTATTACTCCTTCACTTCTTGCCAACAACATCCAGCTTCTGCTCTTGCTGTTCTCCTTCGGCTCCAGTGTTACGTTATTGTTTCCATTTTGAGTTATGTCCGTCCGCCTGATTGACTGCACTGAGAAAAATATTTGCCCTAGAATTATAGTTATTTTCATAATTTATTGTAAGCGATTCACAACACTTAATAGAATAATATTCATAATTATATATATTAATATTACTGATATTTACTCTAGAATTACATAATTATTTAGAAACTATATTTAAAACAAATCACAGAATTTAAAATACAATGTATATTATATTATATTCTTCATATTATGAATATGATCATTATTATTATACATATTTGTATTTCTCAATGAATCTACATTATTTAAAATTCTTTTTATCTTTCTTGGTTTTATAGAGAATATTTTTTAAGAACTTCAGCCTTAACAAAAATAATATTACAAAATATTTCTCATTTACTTATGGATTTCAGAAAAATCGGTCTCCTCATCACCAAAATATTTCCGAGCGTGTCTTCCAGTCAATGTTGCCTCTTTACCCGTCCGCTTCCTTGCTGCCCCACTGCTCGTCTACAATTTTAACGTTGTTAACCAAATTGCATAAATTAAGTGCGTTCGTTTGCTTGAGTGGCGCTGGTTTCGCATAGCCCGACAAGCTGCTGACTCCTTTGCCCAGGCTCATCTCCAGAATTCCCTAACCTCCATCTCCATCGTCCTATCCATCCTTCAGTCAGCTCGACTGCATTTGTTTTGCTAATGTGCACACATTAGACGCACATGTTGCCATGTGGAAGCTGCCACAGCTCTGGTGCAGCAATTCCTCTTTTGACTTGTGAGCATTTTCAGTGCTTATTTGTTTTTGCATCCTCCCGTTTACGGGCTAAAAAAATTCCGCATAGTTTTTGCAAATTAAGTATGGTCTCTGGCCAGTATGTTTTTGATTCGCCGGCAAATGCGTCAGCGGTGCGAATGCTAATGCTCCAAGTTACCAAGTTTTTCATAATAAGCATAATAGAAATTAATTTATAATAATTTAAATGAAATGTTTTTCTTTTAATATGTATCTAGAAAATGGAATAGTAGAATAGAATAAAAATAAGATAAAATGTATCAAAAAGTATCTTTGGCAAGCTGAACTTCTAACTTACACCATAAGGAAAAAAATGCGATTGATTATTCCATTTATTTCTTTGAAAATAACAAATTTTTTCAAGCAAGAGCTCATGTTTCGACCGATTTTTCCAATAATAATAAGAAATAACGCTATAATGGTCTGATCCGGACCAATGCGAAGGATGTCTTTCCAGTTTCATTAAGAAAGCTTTGCAGCAGATTTCGCATAGAAATAGGCAGACAGACGGACATGGCTATATAGACTCAGCTAGTAATGAAAATGAAGTCTTAGGCGACTTCAAAAAAAATAAAGATATTTTGTTTACATACTCGGAATCTATAAAAATGCGCTTTTAAATTGACGTAGTGTGACAACTGAGGCCTTTAGGTATATGGTAAATGCCAACAAATTAAATAAACAGTTATTGCAGGTATATCATGTCGTGGCTTAATTTCATTTAATTTGTGCAGCTACAATAGCTGCTCAAATTATAGAAATTGCACAAATAAATATGTATTCAAAATAATGTGTAAATATTTTCACGAGTTTCATAAATTATTGCAAATTGCTCGCGCAATTTTCTTAATTATATTTGTATTGACAATTGCGAGTCGACGATTAGTTGTAGGCAAATATTGATTTGGTTCTATAAAAGCTTGAGGCTTTCAGTCAGTAGTCAATAGCTTTGCAATGAATTCACACTTCGGTTTGTTGTTGTGCGTTTTGGTGTTGTTGTTGGGCCAGACTAAGGCCGAGCAGGACGAACTGAATGTGGTGCGCGTCCTGAAGGAAATGGGTGTGATACCAGATGTGCTCAAGGAACCGCCGCAGCAGCTGCTAAAGGTGAGTATTTTATGTGCTTAAGATCCTTCCATAACTCTATCTACAATTTAGATGCGCTTTGGAAATGGCATTGAGATCATTGAGGGCGAAACATACACCCCGACCGAACTAAAACTTCAGCCTGAGCTCGAGTGGAGTGCCGATGAGGGATCCTATTATACGATCATGATGATTAGTCCCGATGCTCCCAGTCGTGAGTTACCAATATATCGCTCCTGGATCCACTGGCTGGTGGTAAATGTGCCCGGCACGGATGTGTCTAAGGGTCAACTTCTATCCGAGTATTTTGGCCCAATTCCGCTCAAGGCTAGCGGCCTCTGTCGTTTTGTGGCTCTCGTTTATCACCAATCCGATAAACTGGACTTTGACGAGCAGAAAATGGAGCCAAAGAGTGCCGTGGATCACAGCAATTTTGATGTGGAGAAATTTACACAGAAATACGATATGAGTACACCATGTGCGGCAAATGTATTCCAGACCAAATGGGATAATTCTGTTCCGGAATTGTTGAAAACGCTTTACGATATGACTGAGTGAGCGTAGGTCGAGGTGCATAATAACAACTATAAAATAACATTTTGGTAATGGATTCCTATAATATATGCAATGTAAATAATATTCGATAATGATATTTATAAGTTTTTCAGTAGATGTGTAGTAAACGTAGTTAGTCAATTGAAAACCAAAATCGAAATCGGGAGTGGGTATACCTAAATTAAAAATAAAAAATTCAAAAGTAAGTGGGTTGCTTGAATTGAATCTTTTAATTTACGTAATAAGTCCACAAAGCAATTTTATAAAGTTGTATAAGATACTTGAGCTCTACTTAACGTGGCTCAAAACATTTCAAGCCAAGTTATTAACAGCACGTTAAGTCTCAGCTTTCACCTTGTCGGAGGGAAAACTTCAAGTTGAGAGCTTTAGATTCAGTCGCCTAATCGAAATTGAACTAACTTTGACTTACCCAAGAGCTGCCACAAGCATCCGCACACACCCGCTCTCTATCTATCTCGCTCCACCCAAGAACATTGATTGACTTGCTACATTTTGAAAGTGCCACAACAACAACAGCAACAACAATGAGATCCATGCAGCGAAGCTATCGCTTTGCACTTGCAGAAAAGTCACTTAAACTTTGCAATCGTGATAAGGCGTAATGCCAGATTTCCATTTATATTTCCTTCTAATGCCAATCCACCATCAGCACCACACCCCTCCCAACAAAACAAGTGTTAAAGGTGCAACACGAACACGAGTCTGTGTAATGCGAGAGTCAAATGTTTCCAAGTCAACTTAAGGGATGGGTATTGCTGAAGTGGGCGAATGGAGACCGGGGCATAGGATGTGGGGTCTGGGTGCCCACTCGAATAGTAACTAAACGCAGGGCACAAAGCGTTTTGCGGCAAGCGGCAAATAACCTTAAGGTTAAGATTACAAGGTAATTTGATTCAATTCCACTGATAGGCGTGCCAAAACCAACAACAAACAGTCTCAAGACTGTAGCTGGGCCAATTTCAATGGCAATGGCAACGGCACCGGCAATTTCCCGGCTCAAGAGATGACAGTGTCAAGATAGCATTTTTGTTGCAACATTGCCGCCAGCCCCAAAAAGTCTTTATTTTTTACAAGTATTTTGTATTTTTTTTCTCTACTTCTTCTTTATTTTGTTTATCAGTTTGTGTATAAATTTGCCTTTATTTTGACATATTTAGTGGGTTTTTTTCGGTTCGGTGATAAGACCAAAGGCAGCCCATGCGATGCTCTACCAGCTGCTAGTCTATTAAAATGCAATATAAACACAATAACTAAGTGAAAGTGACTGCTGTTGGCAGCGGGGCAAAGGACAGGCGGATATAATTCACATGCAACTTTCAACGGGGCTAAATCTGTACTAAATTGGTACAGACAATTTTACAATATAAGCTCGATTCAATTTGAGATTTGCCATAAGTTTGAGTAAAAAATAAAATAGTTCAGTATAAGTTTGGGAAAAGATAAAATTTACCACAGATAATACAAATATTTTAGAAAGTCCAAGAAATATGAAACAAATATTTCACATTGTGTACAAATTATGAATAAAAATGAAAACAAAAACATTTCTAGAGCATTAGTATTGTTGGCTCATACTTTCCGTTTGCATCTAACGAGTTATACAACACTGTTTAGTATGCATCCTTGGCACATTCGCACTTATGACAAACTGCCTGCGACCCGCTTAAAGTGCTTACTACTAATTTCACGCTGGCCTGGTCACACTCTCATATACATTTTGAATGCTCGCTGGCAGCACATGGCGTATGAGTAATCTCCAGCTCACAAGCTCAGTCGCAAATCCCCAAGCAGCCGAGATGTAGTTGTCGTTGCTGCTGTAACTCCCATTTGCCCAGTGGCACATGCTGTGTAAAAGTTAAGCAAGTTTCTTCTTATTATTTATCCCATGTGACAAATTTGCAGCAGCAGATTTTTGCCTCGCATAATAAATTATGCGTTAAACTGCACAAAAAAAAAAAAGAATGGAAGAAAAATATATGTAAAAAGGAAATTTCAGAAACAAAACTGCGAAGAAAAAGTTTCTGCTTTGGTAAAAGTTGCTTGCACGTTTTAATTTAATAATCGTCGCAATCGTTAAGTTGCTTCCAAGTTTTTAACTTCAAGCAGGTCTCATTTGATAGTTGGCTTCATTTACATTTACTTAATAGCCGCCTGGTGAGTAGGCTTTTAATTGCCGAGCGAGTCTCGAAAAAGATGTTTGCATTTCAATAAATAAATAGTGCACGACACTCACACACACACGCACACACACACACACACAGTTGTTGGCCTTTGCATTATTTATTGTTGGAATCAATGACGGTGACACTTTGATGCATTCAATATGCGAAACTTGCACTTGCACATATTGAATAACATTTCAAATGCATGCCTGACAAACCAAGCAAATGACAGGACAGCAGCCCATGCAACTGGACTAGGGTGTTCAAGTAACCACCCACACACACACACACACACAACAAACATTCAATGCTGACTGCCACTGCTGACATTGTCAGTTCTGTCACACAGTTAAAATGTGATAAATTCCATTAAGTGACAGTCGAACACACAACGCGCACACACACACACACACACCCGAAGAGCAAGCTGCAGCAGCAAGAAATCCATTTTGTGGACTCAAATCAAAATGTGCCCGCCAGCCAGGCACAACCACACCCACACACACACACACACGCACAACTCTAAACATCAACTTGAAATTTCATGTTCATATTGAAAGCCAAACTGCCACCAACAGACATTTGTACGCATTGCATATTGAAATTGTAATTTGATTTCTGCCTTTGGCCAACAGCAACAACAACAACAATAACAACAGCAACTCTTCATCTGTCCGTGTTTAGAGCTGTGTCCCTTCTCTTCTCTCTCCCCCTGGCTCTATGCAATTGTCAGGCAATAGAGCTTTCTCTGTTTTAGTCAAACAAATAGTCGCGTTAAACTAGACCAAATCTGAATACTACTCAATCAACAGTTTGAAAGCTCTGTGAGAAAATGTTAGTTGTAGATTTATTTCATCCCTTAAATCATTGTTAAATTTGAATTTAAAGCTTTAGCCATAAATCATATTTAACAAATTTAAATTATAGAAAGTTGTTGCTAAACAATTTATTGATATTGTTGCGATAACTGATTGTTACATTTTATATTTTGTGCCCTTCAGCTGCTTTAAAATCTTTTAAAGCTTTTTTTTTATATTCAACTTAATGCGAGCTAGAGATAAACTATATTATTATAATTAAATGACAGCAGAAATACGCTAACCTGACAAAAGGCTGCAGCATATTATTGTCAGCTGTAGTTGCTTGGCTGGATGTGGCAAAACAGACAAAAGCCTCGCGGCGCACTTAAATCATTATTTAATTTTAATTTTAAATGCGCCTTTTTTCAGTGAGGCGTCGAAACAAAGAGCGCTCGGCAAATAAATAAAATAAAATGGCAAACTCATTACAAGGCAAGTGGCGCACGGACTCAACGCCAAGTGGCAACGTCACGGCAACAAGTCGGTTAACGGTATCGACGACGCGTCGTGACGCTGCATGCGCACACCGCACGCCGCCTCGACCAACAATACAACACAACTCTCTGGCTGCGAATAATACAAAAAAAAAAAAAGAAAGAAATTGCCCACAATGAGCCGCTCAAAAGGCACAATGGTGGTTCAACACACGGCTGCTGTCCCACCTGCCCCCAACCGTATCCTGTTGCTGCTGCTGCAGCTGCTGCCCGGTTGGTTGCATTGTTCAGTGGCAGTGGCCCTACGCCAGCGGCAATGGCGGCGTTGCCTCCATTGGGCCATTGATGGCAGGTGACAGACGGGAAAAACTGCCTGCCAAGTGTGCGTGTCTATGTATATGTGTGTGTGATGGTATAAAAATTTCAGACCGTAACCAGGCATGTTTTCAAGCTAATTGCCCGCTATTTACATTTTAAATTGAAAAACTTAAAGTCAGCTAAATGCATTTTGATATCATAACTTGCAAGCCTTAGTTTATTATTCTTTCATAATACTGTTCAGCTAATCTTTGACTTTTATTTATTTATCCTATTGTATACTGAATATATATATTTTTAATAAGAGCTTATTTCAGCTTGTTCATAGATTTAATTGTGCATACGAAACTGCCTTGATATAAGCTATTTAAATAGAAAATGTTAATAGCCTTAAAATATAATTTTATTAGTCTACTCTGGGATTAGGTTCTTGTGTCCCTTTTTAAGTCTGCCGACAGCTGGCAGAAGATTTTTGTTTTTGTTTCTATTTTTCATTAATTTGCCTCTATGTCATGCACAGTCCTTTAAAATATGCTCCTGTCAAAATGATCTATGCGGCTAATCAACGCATAACAGCAAAATAGAAAGCAAAAGGCAAAAAAAAAAAAAGTTTTAAGTTGAACGGCAGACATATTTATAAATATTGAAAAAATAACGAAAAGTGTAAAAAATGTGCAAACATTAAAAAGATTTAAGTAAATTTGTCTTGCTGCGTGTGCCCATCAATAACTTTGCCAGCATATTTGACTTATGGAAGGGCAGCGGGGGAAGTTGTAAGCATATTTTGTTGCAGTGCCGCCCTCCAAACGGCTACCACCCCATTTTGTGCGAGCTTATTACATTGGTGGGGTTATATTTTGGGGGTTTACTGTGCTGAGAATAAATCCAAAAAGTCAATGCAAGCCTTCAAAAATGTTTGGCCTGTGTCAGGCAGTCAGACAGTCAAACAGTCAACCAGTCAGCCCATCTGCTACCACCAACATTCCCTCAACGGCTCACCATCCCCGAACCAAAAGAAGCCACCCTCACACTCTGTGCGCACACTCTTTTGCCAGCTATCTGGCTAATGTTTGCTCTTGGCATAGCATTACAAACATTAGCTTTGGCTGCTTCATGCAAATATGCCGGCGACTTTGGCAGCTTTTCTCTCAAATTGCCCGAAAAAGTATGCTACACTTGTTTTTTGCGATGGGCCTTTTGCTAATTTTGTGTTTCCTTTTCTTACACTTGCGCCCCATGTAATTTTAAAATCGATAAGCAACAGAGTTTACACAGTAAGGGCATACCCCCTCACCTCCCAGGAAACCCCGCCCCGAGCGTCATTTTAGAGGAAGTTGCCATTTTCTTTTGGCATATTTTTGCATGAAAATCACGAAGTTGTTGTCAAAAATGTTACCTTATCGACTTTAGGCTGCGGAAATGATTGGAAACGCAACGACCACTGGAAATATGGCCACAGCAACGAAAATCAGCTACAGCAGCTGGGCGTTACGTGTGTGTGTGTGTGTGTGTCTGTGTGTGTGTATGTGGGTGTTTTGTTGCGGTAAAAACAATTTTCAAAGTTGTCAATAAAAAGTAACTGCTTCAATTTTGTTGGCAATGCGGGGTTTTGAAAAGGGGTGCTCAAATTGTTATGCACGGTTACTGCCAACCATTTTCTTTTGCCTGGCTTGTCAAATGCAGGCCACAACAGCAACAACAACAACATTAAATAATAAAATGACAAAGGATTGACATATTTCAAGTGGCGCATAAATGACGAGCTCGCATTTCGTATGCATGAGCAGAATCAGAACTTTCTGTCTCAGATTTTCCTTTTCGATTATACTTAAAATTTATTACTTGCATTTATGCTGGAGAAATGTTTTTAAAATTCTGTTTTATTTATAGTTATTCATCTCATATTAAGTCTATAAATACTATATATATCTCTGTATAAGATGGTGTCGAGAAATAATAGCTCAAATGTATTTGGAATACAAGATTTCACCTTACATTTTTAGCAGCCATAATTTTGTCAAAATCGTTTCGGTTTTCAAAAACGACGGCCGTTTGATCATGGCTTGACCTATAGAATAATACTACGCTTAAAATTGGAAGCGTTATTCTAACGCGAAATACATGCTAAAATGCTACCCTCAAATACTGATTGTAAGGAGGCTGCTTTGAAGACAAAAATTACTCGATTTTTAAAAACCATGACTGTTTGATCATGGTTTAACCCTAGTGTAGAACTACATTCAAAGTCGAATTCGGGATTATAGATCGAAACTTATGTTATTCTTAAGTACTTGCAAACGGGAATTCAAGGGAAGGGTGAACGAGACTTTTTGGTCTTAGTTTGACATCTAAATTAATATTGCATTCACAGTTGGCAGCGCGACTCTAGCTCGGAATTCATGTTAAAATAATATGGACAGGCGGACATTGTTAAATCGATGCGGTTCCATCTTCTTAGTTATTGTAATCCCAAGACATTATAAGAATTTATTTATGATCTATTAAAAATGTATGGAATGTATCAAAATAAGGTAAGGTAGATGAGCACTTACAATTTAGGCCTGTGGCTATAATTAAATGTATGCTGCACTTACTGCTCAGTTCGCCAGTGGAAATGTATAATTTTATCTCAATTTGGAATGCTTTGAAATATTACAAAGTCGCAAAACGCACCACCGTTAAACGCAAAGTGAAGAAAATCGCTTCGCAGACACATATTTTGTCACATTTGCGACTTAATCAACAAAAGCACTAATTGCATAGAAGACTCACTGACATTGATGTCTGTCTGTTGGCTTAAACATCGTTCCCCTCGAATTTCATTTACGCTTATGTGCAATGACATTACCTTTACCTATGGTCCCCCCAAGCACACACACATAGAACAGGCACAGAGAAGCCCTACCCTGCCCTGCCATAATCTCTTTACCTATTCCTACTCCGCACTGTGGTAATAAATTAGACTTTTTCTGTCACAAATGAATAACTGGTAGAAATAACCAAGGCGTATGTTTCACAATTTTAAGTAGCCTTTATAAATGCATTTTTCTTTTTTGCTCCATAGTGCATTGACTGTCAGCACCCACTGTTGGCGCACAACTTCATTAACACAAAGTAAACACACGCATGCAGTTTGACGCTGCGAGCAAAGTGTTTGATGTTGTTTTTGTTGCTGCTGCCGTTGCTGTTGTTTGCCAGTTTAAAGTTACATTTTCGACATTTTCGGACTGGGATTGTTTGGGGGGATGCGGAGATTATGCAGAGGCGCCCACAGTGCAGACGAGAGCTCATCTTTGCTATGCCCGCCTGTGTGTTTGTTTGAGTGTATTTGCGTTTCACTTAGACGCACTTTAAGCCCATGCAACGTTGGGCATAGAAAATTAAATTGCGTATACGCAGCGACTGAGATATTTTTGGCGTCTTTTAAATGCATGCAAATTAACATGATTTAAATAATTAAATATAATTTGATGTGCTTTTGTGGCTTTGGCATTGTTGTTGTTGATTTTCTTGTTTGTTACATTTATGAGCCTGTGCGCGAGTCCATTAAGAAAACATAACGATGTGTCATGTGACTCATAACGAGCGCCAAAAACCACACACACAAAGCACACATAGGCAGACCACAAATGCGGCACTTGCCACATTTCTTTTTTTATTCTTTTCCTGGTTTTTTTTAATATTTTTTTTATTTATGAGCCAAGGACTGCTTGTTTGTATGGATGCTCTTGCGAGTGTGTGTGTGTGTGTGTATGTTTGTGTGTGAGCGCGCCTTTTAACAAGCCTAACGAACTGCCAAATTACCCGAAATAGCATTAAAAATTTAAATTTGGTTCGTGCTGCGCCAAAAACGTAAGCGCTAAAAGTAAGCACACAAAACCCACGCGCTTACATCGAAACGGAAATTCAAGTGTTGTTTTTGTTGCGACTGCCGCTCGTCTCAACAAATAAATCACTTTACAAATGGCACAACAAAAGTGCTGGTAAATAATACCTACAACAAATAAACGATTGTTTGAAGCTTTAGGGGCTCTTTGCTGCATAATAATACTTTTCAAATCCTGATTGCAAAGCATTTATTACATGCACAACTTAGATTGTTGCAAATCATAATACAGCATACGAAAACAATAATTATTTTAATCAAACAATATTCAAGTTTTAACTATCTCTAACGTTTTTAATAAAATGTAGTAATCAAGGGCTTCTGCAACAGTTAAGACACAAATATATAAAACAAAGCAGTCAGTGCAACGTTAAAGAATGACGCAGAATGCAGGAAAATGAAAGAGCATCCGCTTCAGATTATGACAATATACACTAAAAATGTATTCAGCAATTGTATAAATTTAAATATGTCAAGGGATCCAATAAAAAAACCCCATACCATAAGCTCCAATAGAACAATATGCAGTTTTACAAATGAATTGTTCTCTAATTGATAATTAAATAAACGAAAAGTCGATCAATTTGCTGCTTACACGTATTTCATTAAATTGAAAATCAGTAAATATAAATAACCAGATGAAGACATATTTGAAAGTGGGCTGCCTGCCTTAAACCATATGACAAGAGTCAATTGTGAAATGAAAAATAGCTTGATAATCGCATGTTAAGTCATGCCTTGCTCCCCCTTCGTTTCCTGCTTGCCATTAAGCCGTAGCCAGCACACAATTGCACAATATTTCGGTAGGGTAATAAATAAATTGCATACGTAATTAAAATTGACGACTCTGCAGGCCGCCTTTTGTTTGAGTCTTGGACTACAGCTACGGCAATTGGTATAGCAATTACAGCAACAACAGCAATGGCCAGAAGAAGACGACGTAGAAGAAGCAGCACAAGCACACAATACGTTGAAGAAAGCAAAGAAACAAAAGTTTTTTTCGACTTGACTTGTGCTTCCCTTTAACGTCAACCAGTTGCCAGTTTTGCTGTTGTTGGCAGCTCTTTGCTTTTGTCTTTTGGTTTTTTTATACCCTGAACCCATTCAAAATCGGTAAAAGGGTATAATGGTTTTGTGCAAATGTATGTAACACGTAGAAGGAACCGCATAAAGTTTATATATTCTTGATCAGGGTCCACAGCAGAGTCGATATAGTTATGCCCGTCCGTCTGTATGAAGACGCAGATCTCAGTGACTATAAGAGCTACAGACTTCAAATTTGGAATATAGGTTCTCGTATACCAGGCGCAGATCAAATTTGCTTCATTTTATCGATAACTGTTTCCGTTTCTTGATTTTCGGTACATTTAAGTTTCCGACAGCAATAAATGCTACAATTTTAAAGGCAGAATCTTCTAATAAACACATAATATGCATGTGCATATTATTGATCAACTGCCTAAATTTCATCAAGATAGGATAGGAAAGACCCAAGTTATTGTCGAAAATATATTATCAGATTGATCTCATTTCTATCAGCCGCCGCAAGCATTTTCTGTATGCATCAATATGCGAGCGCATGTGTGAGAAAGAGATGACATGATAATCGACGCGAGCGTCAATATGTCTTTGTGTGTATTCTGCAGACCCCCGTTACCCCGTTACGATTACGTGTACGAATATATGTATGTATTTATGTATATGCACGTGTTTGTTGCCAGTCAGCTAGGAGGATCAGTTCGGGCTTGTGAATAAAAACATGCGCTGCTCGTTTTTTTGTACTCTTCAGTGCCCGAGCTTGCTATAAGAGACCTGCTCACATTCGGGTGCAAAGCTTTGCCAATAGTTTTAGAATATATTTAACAGCTGGGTTTACGGTAAATCGTAGTCGAGCTCACTCGACAACAACACTCTTACTTATTTCATACTACACAAGTTGCATGTGAAACATGGATGTGGCTTGGCCAACGGAGAGGGGGAAGCGAGTACATGAAGGTAAGCACTGTTAACTTGTCTACTCGCCTGCCTGCCTGTTTGCCTGTTTGCTTTTAATTTTATATCGTTGCGGTCTGTCTTTGGGGGCCTCCGCCTCGCTTGTTCACCTATTTGCATGACAAAAGCTCAACAGGAGCTGCCCACTGGGTGTGTGTGTCTGTCTGTGTGTGTTGTGTGTGTGTGGTGTGTCCTTTGGTCGTAGCTACACCTTTTCGATTGTTTCTTGTTTCCCGCCGCCATTGTTTGCCACAAGTCACGCAACTCTTGTTTGCCATCAAGAACCTTTTATGCTCATAACTAGCACCTAACTTGATTTCTTCACCAAATTTAACAAACAACATTAACAATGAGAGCATTGTGTGCCCATTTCTATTAATTCATTTGCAGTCTTAACATTATTAAGTAGCTCGAGGGGCTTATTAGAGCAAAGAAAATACCACTAATTGGCGTTAACTGTGTGATATACAAAATGCGAAGAAAAAATAAATTATGATTATTTTTAGAACCATATCGTTTAAGAACATTTGTTAATCTGTTAACAGTTCGAATAAACATTCTTAAATCACTGCTTATACTGAATGAAATATGTATATCTAAATATCTGAACATAAAACAGCAAATATTAATCAATCACAAATTACTCATTTAATATTATTGAGGAGTATTTGTAATCGAAACAGTTTTTTTAGTCAATTGCCATAAGCACAATTGCTCTGAGGCACATTTATTTAAAATGAGAAAAAGTTTCTCTGCATAATTATTTATTTTATTGTTAATTTCTTTATGCCAATTAAAATGATGTTTTACACAACTGCATCTAATTGCAATTAGAAACGTTTTTATGACAAGTAAACTTTTCATGTTTCGCTGCATGCTCAAATGTGAAGCGAACTTTTGGTAACAGCTTAGAGCCAAGAAATTATGTAAGGTATAAATGTTGTCGCCGCTGTTGCGATTGTTGTTGCTGCTGCGTCATGCGAGCCATTAAAAAATCAAAACAAGTTAACAGTAACCAGCTAGTAGCAGGCGACCCGGAAACCGGAAGTGAAAACAGGGCTCTGCCGCAAGTTTGCGGTAACGTCCGCGTGTGGCGTATGCAGGAAGTAAACAGCCCTGCAACAGCAACAACAGCAGCAGCAGCAACGGGTTAGCTAAGCAGCCATTGTTGTTGTAGCTGGTCTATGGTTGCTGCTGTTGTTGTTTTTGCTGTTGGTGTGGTTATTGCATCAGAGCCATGTTCTGTGGACGACTCGCGATAAAGTTGGCAACACGTTAACAACTTGAGCTTGCATCTGTGTGTGTGTGTGTGTTACTGATGACATTTGTGTGCCATGTAGTCCAATGTCAGAACTGTTAGCTGACCTGTTGTTTTGGACTTTAACAAACGAGGGTCATTTGCAACGGCCTCGACTCCCCTCTCTGCTTGCCTTCGGTTGCAAATAAGCGACAGCGTTTTTGGTAACAATTCATGGCTTATATTTGCCAAACGACACACAAGGCTGCATTACATAAAGCTGCCAATTTAATCAGGCAACCGAAAGCCGTTGGCTAATACTGTAACAACTTCATCTTCTTCTCTCTCTCTCTCTTACTCTCTAGCTGGCTCTCTCACTCTGTGACAATCAGACAGTGACGCTTTTGGCATTATAATGCCATTAACTTTGTCAGAATTTAGCGCTGCAAATTTATGCATAATGAGCAAATACCCATACAAGCACACTCTCTAACATAACCACATATACACACAAATATACACCGTGATATCAAGTATACGCATGCAACCAGCCAACAGCAGTTTACTACCCAACAAACATTTGTTTTGTTAACGATGATGCTAAGAAAATAAAATGAAAGCTTCGATGATATTTGCCGAACTAAAACACATTATTTAAAAAATTGTATACCCATTTATCCATTCTTGAAAATCTTTTGCAATTCTTAAGAGTTTGTCTAATATTTTGTTGCATACTAAGAACTTGGAAAACTGTCATGAAAACTTATCCTGAAATTTATAGACACAATCTATGTAAAAAAGAAATTGTGTTAAGTATCAGACAAATCATTCGAATGGGAAAGAAAAGAATATAATTAAGACTAATAACCACAAGCTCTTAATACAAAATTTTAATTACTAACTGATGTATTATATTTATAGATTTCACTAATTAGTTTTTCACCTATTAAAGTTTCCAGCATTTCTCTGAATAATGTGTTTATTGGGTAATATAGCTACCAAAATGAGATTGTTTATGACGGCGCTAGCACTCGCTGGGAAACTAACTGGCTGCAACTGCGACTGACTCGGGTTCCGCCGCTGGCTGTGGATGTGGCAGTGGTAGTGGCACTGATGACAGCAAGTGGCACTACTAGTATTTGGCAGTCATAGACGTCAACTGCTCGGTAAGCTAGCCGGCCATAATACCACTAAATACATACACACAAATGTGTGTGTATGGGTGTATTTGCGAGTGTGTGTGTGTGTGTGTGTGTGGTGTTTTGGTGATGTAGCTTTTGTCTGGGGTTGTCATGGCAGGTGAAATTTCTTGGAAACACCGCACAGTGAAGGCAGCAGCCAACTCATTGTGGCAATCGGGTGTTTTGAAGACAGAGACTAAGTTGGTTAACAGAAACTGTGGCAACCACCACAGCTGGATGCATTGCAGTTGTGTGTGTGTGTTGTGTGTGTTGTGCGAGTGTGTGTGTGTGTGTATGCACATATATAATATTTTGAGCTGTGTGCTTGACTTCGTTTACTCGAACAACGTAAACGTCAGCGAAATATTTTTATTATTTGCTTGGCATGGTTGAGTTTTTGTGAGTTTGCTATTGGTGTTCCTCACTGGGGATAAAATTTATAAAATTTACCGCACACACACACACACACACACACACACACACACACACACACACATACACGCACACAACATTTTGCGCATTTGCACTGTGCAAATTAATTTCGCTCGTTTTATTTGCTTTTTGTGCAAGGCAACGCCCCAAAACCCAAAAGCGTTAAAAGTACTGGGGAATATTCATATAAACGTTTGGTTAATTAAAAATGTTCGTCAACGGTGGCAATATCGCTTATACTAGTAAATATAAATCAAAAAAGTTGCTGCTTCTGCAAGTTTTGAATTGAATACAATGTAAAGTATTATCATATATAATATAACATACATTCTGTACGACTATAAAATGTAGTCAGCTCTATAAAATGTAGTCATTATTTTTCAATTTCAAAAGTCCTTGAAACTGACGCAAACAGAACGACAATAAATTGTTATAATAATCTATGAAAAGAACCAGAGTTGCGTTCCCGATTTGAAAATACGTAATAATAAAGTATTTTTAGGGAGATTTATAAAGTGCATTGTTTGGTTGAGTGCCAAAAGGTCAAAGCACCGCTAGACAAATACAGTTGCCGTTGTATACCCTGAGTGCCGTAAAGTGGATCAGAAGGGTATAATGAACTATGTACGTAAATAGCAGGCAGAAGGAAGCATCTCCAACCCCATAACGCATATATATTCTTCCTGCATATCATAATTCGACCAAGTTTATTTCATTATATCGATAGCTCCCCGCATCGCGAATATCGATACAAATCGATTTCCGATGGCAATAAAAACCACAACTAGAACACGAATATTTCTAACTGCCGGGCTCGGGGTATCTCCAAGTCGAGCTATCTTGACTTGCTTCTTGCTTCTTTTATTACACTTTTTAGGCATGCCAACTAAAATGCAACTTTTTATGCACATGAGTACAAAACTTTGACATTTGCATTTGTCACAGTCGGTGGCAAAAGTTTTCAGCTTAAATTCCTGAATGCATTTCAACACGCAATTGGCATGTGACAGTCAAAATGTTTGCTCAAGATGAGCCACGCAAACACACATAGATATAGATAGACAGAGAGCGAGAGAGAGAGAGGACAAGAGAATGACAGCGCAATGGGAAGTGGGAAAGGAATGGGAATCGAATGTTTGATATATCAATTTGAAAAGTTTGACTTAGTTTCCCCACTCGAGCATTTCGATTAAAGTTTTCCATGCGGCAGATTAAAAACTTTTGTTTCCAGCTCAACTTTTTGTATGTGTGCCAAAAAAAAAACAAGAAGGAACAGCTTTTTTATGTTGAATATTAGATACCCTTTTAGACCGGAGTTTAATTGGCGTTATCTAAATTTTACTATGAACATAAAAAACCGACCGATTGTTACTATGAAAGACGTAATAAAATGTAATAAATAAAAGTTTTTCATACAAGAACTCATCTTTCGACTGATCGTTCCATTAGTCCGATCCGGTCTGCTCTGATATATGTTCGGCTTGCAAACAAACAAACCGAGGAACTGGTTTGCATATCAGATCTTGTTGCTGATGAATAGTATATATTCTTTATGTCTTCTTCAATGTGTTACAAACTTGATGACAAAATTACAATACAATCTACAAGGATATAAAAACATGGTTGCATTCTCTGCATTACTTGGCAACATTCAGAATAGGTTCCATATGCATTTTTGAATTTTTGGCTTTTTGGCATTCTTGTGCTTTTGCAAGCCAAGTGGGCCATGGGTGTGAAACAATCAAACAGCGACATAAAGCCACACAAAGTGAATCAATTTAAATATAAATTGATGTCGCCGAACCTTTGAGAAAAAATAACTCAACTTCACTGATTTAAGCAAATATTAGATGAAACAGCTTACTAATATATTTGTGTGATCCATTTCTTTATCATAGATTCGTTATCTGAACATCAGCACAACGGGTCATTCATTCATTCATTCGTGTTTGCATATCTCATAGTATGCTGCCATTAGCATTTATTTTTGTTAACAATTTACAGTACTAGTTGGTACATACCCGAACCATTATCCAGACAATGGGCGAGGAATTGCGTGTGTCCAGCAAATTAGCATTTCATTAAAAAACAGGCAAAATTTGTTCGCAATGTTGTCGTTGAATTGGGCGCTCGTTGGTTCGTTCGTGTCTCCATATCCGTGTCCATGTCCGGCAATAGCTAAAAAAAACTAATAATACAGACCATAAATTAGTTGCATTACTTGATTAGAGCTGCACAAATGCCATTATTAAAATTCAATTTCCTTTACGTGCAACGGGATTGCATGTCTAATCGAATTTAACAAGTTTTCCATTTTGCGCTTTGCATTTATCACGTGCCCCGGCCCCGGAGAAATTAATATAAATTCATCGTGAGTGCATATTCCGGGAAGCAATTTGTCATGCGATTTTCATATACTGCTAATTTGGTTTATTTAAAAGATTTAGGTCTTTAAATTAGTTCCTGTCAGCGCTTAGGGCTAACTTATTCCTTATATGCCTATATGCGATGAATACATATTTATATATATATGCACATATATTTATATATATATATATATACTTTATATATATATATACATAGTATATATATATAAACTCCCTATTTACCATCAACGGATATTACAACTATCGATATAATTAAAATAAAAAGATCAAGTGATTGATTGTTCGTCAGCTATCGATATGAAACATATAGCAACTCTGCCAGTGTTGCCAGACTTTCCATAAGTTCAAATGCAAGGAAATGGCAATAGGTTTTAAACGTGCACATGCTGGCAAAAAGTATATTAAAATTCTATCAAGAGTCACTTTCGAATTGGAAATAATTCATAGATAACAAAGTCAAGATAACCACAAAATGTCAGACGGCGAAGCAGTTATAATAAGGACAGATATGAGCGACGAGATGCAAAATTGCTGTATACATTGTGCCAATAAGGCCCTGGAAACGTTTAACACCGAAGAAGAAATTGCGTGCTACATTAAGAAGGAGTTCGACTCGAAGTACTGCCCCTCCTGGCATTGCATTGTGGGTCACCACTTTGGCTTATATGTGACACACGAGACGCGCCACTTCATCCACTTCAATTTGTATGGTGCTGACGTGTTGCTCTTCAAGAGCGGTTAGGTCATCGAACTCAAAAAAAAAAAAGCGTACATAGTACTAGGCATTTCATTCATGTCATCCTAAAATAAAAACTTAATTAAATATTCGTTGCGTCCAATATGAGTATGTGGATAGAGCCTTCGATTGCAGAACACTATCGATATACCAAACTGTCAGGGCTGCCATATTTTCCACAAAAACGCTTTGCAACAGAGCGCTTTTCAGTGCCCAAATAAAGTTCAGCGAAAATTTACAACAAATTACAATTTGAGCATTAATTTTGTGGTCAAGTCTCAAGCGCTCTTTGTTTTTTGTGTTGTTGCCTCTATACGTAATTGATTTGTCAGTCAAATATAAACGTAAGCCTGCCTGTTTTTACAAAAATTCGAACATTTGTGACAAAATTATCCGAAATCGACATTTGTTAAATATTTTGATATAGTCGAACAGGGACCACAAGGTAAGTGCATCACCCAACTTTACCCAAACGGTCAAACAATAACAATCTTAGGCAGAACATTGCTCAATAACAAAGCCCGAAGATGTCAGATCGCAAGGCAGTCATCAAAAATGCGGATATGAGCGAGGAGATGCAGCAGGATGCTGTGGATTGCGCTACCCAGGCCTTGGAGAAATACACAATTGAAAAGGACATTGCAGCCTACATCAAGAAGGAGTTTGATAAGAAATACAATCCCACCTGGCATTGCATTGTCGGACGCAACTTTGGCTCGTATGTGACACACGAGACGCGTCACTTCATCTACTTCTATTTGGGGCAGGTGGCTATACTGCTCTTCAAGAGCGGTTAACCATATCCTAAGCCACTCAGCAAAATCCACAAATACACCCGAACATACACACACATTCACACACATCCAGCCCACCACTGTAGTAGCAATAAGCAGGTCGACTTAGTCGTTGTTGAACACACACTCTGAACTCTGATTTGAAATGGCACACTGTTGACATCACTTCCATCTTGCAACACACACAATCATTTAGTGAACGCAATGGCAAAACGAAACACAACCAACCAACCAACCACTGACCACAAACAATTTCCTTCAAAATACATGTGTTTCTGACTATTTACCAAACCACACAAATTTCGACATGCATTAAATCAATTATATCAAATTATTTTTATCAAATTATTTTTGTCTTGTTATTTAGAAATCAGGTGTCGAATCTCATTATACCATTAATTACAATTTAAAAGTTGAATTGAATTGAAAGTATATATACATATTCTTAATCAGCATCATTAGCCGATTCGGTATAGCAGTGACAGTCTGCTTCTCTGCGAACTAGTCAATAAATTTCTAAGCTATCCAGATGAAACTTGAAATATATCAGGCGGACATAAGATAGTGAAAATTCGACTGTTAACTATGTTGTCTGCTGAGTCACTTTTTTATTGCTTACATATTTATGAAACAAAAAGATTTTCGATTTATTTTCAGTTCAAAGAATTATAATATTAAAACTTCATCGACTAAAATAAATGGGCACAGCCCGCAGCAAATTTGATAATGCATAGTTACGCACAAGCTACAGCGAAGGCGATGAGACATAGCTATGCCTTTAGCAGGGTATAATGATAAATTAAATAGAAATATATATTCATACATAAAATATTAAATTCTCATGCTTTGTGTGATTAGTCAATTAGTGTTATTTGTCTTAAGTCTTGTAGGCTTGAAGTATTTTTGTTATCAACTTTGCACAACTTCCTTCGCTTAGCTGCCGTAAGCCGAACAGAAGACAGAATTGAGTCACAATTATACCACGTATTCAGTGCTCTTGTTCTTAGAGAAAAAATTATTGGCTGATAAGCTCGTTGGCATTTTATATACACTCAGTTCTCTTCAGTTTAGTTTTGCACATCTGACGAGTCGGAGCTTCCAAACCATTAATAAGCAAAACAAGTTCAATATGTTAAAACTGTGCTTGTTTTTCGTCTTGGTTAGTGTGACACTAGCAGCCAATCGGCCCAATAAAAATTTGGATATCGAAGTAAATTCACGGCTGAGTGATAATGAATTGGAGGCACTGCTGCTGAATACGACAAGGCTGGCCCGAGTCTTAGAGGAAATTGATAAGAATATTATACTTGGTGAAGCCCAATTATTGACGATGGAAAATGAAATTTCGAGCATTATTAATAACATCACTGATACTGCTGCTCCCGAGAGGCAACAGATATATGTTGAAAAAACCAACTTTAAAGAAGGGAAAGACGATGCCATTGATATAGTCAAAAAAATACTGCGTACATATAATACGTGGTCAGCCGCCATATTCATACAAGACGAATTTCGAAAGAAGTTCAAAATTTATGACTGGGTTTGCATTGTGGGCCGTGTATTCGACATCCACGATCAATTTAATAAGCATATATTCATAAATGTTGGACCAGTGCAGATTATCTTGCTCGGTACGATAAAAAAGGTTAACCATTTAATTTAACCAATTAAATAATATTACATGGCTTAACAAAAAGAACAATTATTATATCAAACTGTGAAATAAAAACTATTTGCAATGTATTTTTGAGATGCTAATTGAAAAAGAAGTTTGTATTGGAGTTAATGATGCAGTTGCTCTTACCACACAGCGATCAAGTTATTCTACTTATACTTTGTGTGTCGAGCTGCAACAAAAAATAAACAATGCACCCCTGCTCTTTTTGTTGTGCGTGTGTGTGTGTGAGTTAACACATGACCGTGGCAAATAAAAATGGCTTAATTAAGTTAATTAAAATATTGTTGCTGTTGGGTCATGCACACGGTTTGCTCTCATGTGCTTTTATTATCTCGGCGATTGGCAATTTTCGGATAGCAGGACCTTTGCACGGCTGCTCAAAGGATGTCGCCAGGCGCGTAATTATGTCAGCTCACGTACTTAACTCGTGACTGGGAGCATCGGCAGGCAGAATTGGTAACCAATCGGAGAGCGGAGCCAATGACAATAATAATAAAGTTGCTGTGCTGTTTAAATGTATCTATATATATTTTTTTTAAATACTCTCACGGCAATTTTTGCCAGCGTCCAAACAGATGCATATTGTAGCGGAATACCATTTGAGCCGTTTTTACAGTATGACGACTTTTGGCCTTGTCGCATTGTTGCCGGCTGCTGGACAGCTGCATCCGATATATACGATGTGTGTGCCACGTATATGTGATGCATACGATAGATTCAATTCAATTGAGTTGCTGTCCTTGCCAACGTGTGTGCCACAGACAGTGGCTCATGCATATTTCATGCGCAGCTTAAATACAGTCGAAATGCTTTTCATGCTTAACAAAATCCGTTGCGCCAATAAAAACAAAATTTAAGTGCCACGCACGCACAGGACTCGCAATCAGGCTTATGCGCTCAACCGTTGTTTATTAATATTTTTACGTTGTCAATTTATGGTAATTTTTTATGGCCAAACATTAAACAAAACAAGTCAAAGGTAACACTCAAAGTTGCAAAGGCAGCCGAAATCGTCATTTGTCTGCTTGCCAATGTTAGTCGGACCCATGGGCCCATCCAATTCCCAGCCGCTTTTGACCCCAACTAAACTCCTCGCCTCTCGTCGCCCCCAGTCTGTGGAGACTTTGCCAGCAGCTGTTTCGCATTTGCTTCTCATTTGAAGTTGCCTCCTGTTGAGCTGAATGAGCAAATGGGAGCGACTTGTGGTGAGTCTGCGCACTTGCCACAATTCGCTCCGACGAGTCGATGAGCAGGTAGCGAGTGGCAAAAGACTCGTTTGTTGATTACTTGAAACATTTTGAGAGTTTCGAAAAACTTGAATTGAAGAAGTTGAAATTACTTTTTACTATAAGAAATAAAGTACTATTATCATTGATGGATTGTGGGACGCATAACTATTAGTTCAATTTATTGTTCTATTTCTTCTCATTGATAAACACTTGTTATACTTGAATAACATGTTTATTAATTAATTCAGAACTTTTTATATTCAGAGCTGTTCTATTTTGATATAATCAAATTTAGGATAGACTTTGTTTGCAATTAATTAAAACTAAATAAGTCTGGCATTGGTTAATTTGTGATTAATTTTTGTGTTTGTGTTTAATTTTTGTAAAAGAAAAATAAACATAAAACTTAATATGCTGATGTTTATTTAATTTATTTTATAGACACATTTTTCACTCTTGTTAAATTAGAGAACATTTTTTTAAATAAATATATATTTAAATGTCAGCATGATACTGCAGATAAAACAAATGTTTTAAACGATTGAGATCAGAAGGCAACTAAAGAAAAAATGATTTAAAGAGATATACTCGATGGCCAATTTCCATATGGGAAATTACATGCAATTCGAGCAATTTTGCATGCCGCCCCACATCCCACATCCCGCACCCCGCACACTCCACACGCACACACAAAAGGAGCAACCGAAACTTTTTGGTCTTTTTGAGCTGTGTGCGGGTCAAACAAAATGCCAACTTTTATAAATTACAGTCAGCAGTACTGACCTCAATATAAAATTACACAACACGACTTGAATAAACATACACGCACACACACACACACACACACACACACACATATGTATATACACATCCAGATACTCTTACAGTGGAAAAAAGAAAAAACAAAAAAATGGGAACAATTGCAAGTGCCATAGATACGAGTGTAATTGCATTTTACTTTGTTGCATTTGGTTGGGCAAAAAGCTAGAAGCCAAAGTCAACCAACCAACTAAAAAAAAACACACACACACGCACACTCACACATGCATTAACTTTTTGCATTTTGCTGCTATTATTATTATTATAATAGTTATTTTTGTTGTTTTTAATTTGTAACCGTAAAAACAAGCAAAAAACCAAGCGGGTCAGTTGCAAGCAGGGGCGAGACACAGAAGAGAGGCGGCAAAGTCAACACTGCGACCAGTTTTAGCTGCCAACAGTTGTAAGTGCAACAATAGTCGCCTCCGACTATGACAAAATAAGCAAAAATACCTAATGAAACATAAACAAGACGCAGACTGAGGAACAGAAACCAACCAAACAACAAAATATCTTATCTAAACAAGAAAATTTTCATTTGTTGCGGAATTTAACATATAACATAAAACATGAAATAAAAAAGAAGAATGCATTTTAAATAAATGTCAGCATAGATAAACCGAAAATTAAATGCGCTTTTATATATATTTATATTATGTTTTATGGTAATTGTCAGTATTATTATTTTGACATTTCTGTAAATTATTTATTACTAAAGTGTATTTACCTTTCTTGATTGATATTTATGTATTTTAAGCAGATTTATAGTACTTAAGAGAGACACGAATTCCTAACTTATTCTTAAGAATTAAAAGTACACCCTATTAACAACCGTAATAAACAAATCGACTAAGACTTTTGAGAAGTATCCATCCAGCAAATAAAGCAACTCCCGACCAATGCGATGGCATTTCCACTGAAGAAATGCGCTGGATTATCGCACACATAAACAATAATAATCGCATGACAGTCCGGACTCAGGCAGGCATTCAGGACAGAGTGTTTCTTGTTTGGACTTTTCTCAACTGAGCCGGAAACTTGCATCGCTTTCGGCGTGATGAATGGAGCACAGTGTTGCCCCCAAACGGCCACAAGCCACATGCCCCAGCGACAGCAGCTCGCAATTCACATAGGCGGCGTGAGGGAAGTGGTCCTCAATTTTTCATTTGGTAAAGAAATCAGTCTGTGTGTTTGTCTGTTTGTCTGTTTGTCTGTTGTGTCTTTCTTGTGTGAATTTGGGAATATTTTTGCCTCACTTGTGGCTCTTGTCTGTCGCTGACCATTGCCATTGTCTCCTTGTCTTGACTTGGATTCGGATTCGGACTTTTATTTTGGTTGTACTTCTGGTTCTTGCCCGTCAACATTGCTTTATGCAATTGTGCACAGTTTGCTTGTTGGTTTTTAGCATATACTATTATACTCAAAGGGATATACATTTTAAACGATGGGAAGAATGAGGATTATTTTTAAAGTCGTAAATATGGGGATTGATTTGTGATATTTTCTAGTCTAGTAAAGCGGAAATAAATATCGTATAGTTTTGGCAGAGTATTTAAGTTTTGGTGTGTTTATTATGCTTTTAGTATGCATTTTTGTTGTTACATTTTGGTTTGTTTTATTGTTCGTTTTGATAAATTGTGCGCCTTTCGTTTTGACACATGTCAGCGTTTGTTCTCTTATTGTAAAAAAGGAACACTCGTATTATAGAGGCTGTCTTCTATTTGCTGCTTTTGATTGTCTAGGCTGGCCTGTAAAGGTTATCGCTCTTTTTCATTTGTAAGAGGGAATATTAAGGTCGGATTATATATGTACACAAGTGTAGATATTATGCTGACTAAGATGTAGAAAATGTATGAATAACAATTAAAAAATCGTATCAGCTAAGCCGACAATTTGTTTTTTTAAGTTCAAAATAAGCAGTTAAAGATAACAAACAAAAAGCTACAACAAATATCAGCAGTTTTGGATAAACAAGTGAGTTGTTACTCTGTGTTAAATATGAGCCAGTTTAATTCATTATACATAACAAATGGAAAACCAGAAAAAATATCACAAATTTTTTATTTACATGTAAACAAAGACTAAGTATTCAATATTAAATATGAGACAGTTAGATTTAATATAGATCAGATCACATTGTGGTAAGGAATGAATGTATGCTAATGTGAATGCAGTCAAATTCTTGCTGTCAATTGACAATCGAGTCACTTGAACTGACATGGGTGGGTGTGCACCGATTCTGGCCAGGACCCAGGCACATGTGCTGTCAGTCACTCAGTCAGTCAGTGAGTCCATGTTGCTGCTACTGTTGGGTGTCTGATGTTTCAGCTTCAGCCATGTCAGCGTCAGTTTATGCAGCTGACAGCGTCAACAATTTTATTTACTTAATTTGGCTTTAGTTTGTCATTTATTTACTTGTTTGCCACCGCAGCCTGTACTCGTGCTATCTCTATCTCACCCGCACACGCTTGCTACCTTATCTAGACCCACATCTCTCCAACTCTATATCCATCTCCATTCCCATCTCATGGGCGGCTCATGTGCGTCTCTTAATGTCTGTTGTTGTCACTTTGACGCTTGACGTTGTTACAGTTATTGTTATTGTTTTTGTTGTTGTCGCTTTGTGTGTTTGTTTACTCAACAGCCAAGGGTAGTTGCGACAAAAACAAAGCATTCATTGAGCAACCACAACTTGCCAAGAATTCTTAGCCTGCTTCCCTCGTAAAGTGTATCTGTATAGTACTGTTTTTGCTTTGCATCTATGATTTTTCGTTCAAACTTTCCTGTTTAGTTTTTCGTGCACTTAACACTCGATCAATCATTCAATCATGCATTGATTGATTCTTTCTACGTAAAGCTTTCAATAGTTGATTTCTGTTTTTTATGTATCAAATTGGTAGCAGCTTACAGGGTAAGTGTTAGCCGCTCTTTCGGCCCTATGCTAACCTAATTTGTTGTTCTTTTTAACTGTGACACATTTCACTGCCCGCACATTTTTATACGTTGGTGTCATTTTTGTTATTTTCTTGTTGTTGCTGGCACGTGCTTCTGCATTTTTTATGAAAATTTAGAGACCGCTTTTGGTTGCTTTTGTTACACATGCTCGCACTTTAATTAAATATTTATTTCAATCATTTTGCCTAAATGGAAATGCGCTCAGCTGGGATCAAACAGAAAGACTGAACGAGAGAGGGAGACAGAGAGAGAGAGAGAGAGAGAGAGAGAGAGAGAGAGAGAGAGAGAGAGAGAGGCTGCACTAACATTTGTCATTACACATTAATAGCGCACCATTAATCTTTTCGTGAGCTGCTGGGCAAATGAATGCTGGCTACCAAGGGCCAAGTCCCGTTAATTAATGTATGCCATTTAGCCGGAAAATTGCAGGGGTGCACACACACATCAATAAACATACACACATGTGTGTGTGTGTGTGTGTGTACAGGCCCATCATAATGAGCGCCAATTTAGTGTCCTTGTGTGTGTGTGTGTGTGTCGTTGTCGCCACCGCAAACAAGCAAAGGCCAAAGCCACAGTGAACACCATGCGCCCTGCCCCCTTCTCATCCAGACTGAGCTTGCCCTCTCTCTCACGCTGTATCTCTGTTGCTAGACCGCTCACTCTGCCCAGCAGGTATGCTTGATTAATGCTTTATAACAGGACACAGAAAACACACACAGAGACAAACAACAAAACAAGGATATTGCTGGCTGCATGGTTGCTAACGCCCATTCGTCCTTTCGCCCGGTTGCCGCTCTCCTCTGCTAATGCATTTTAACATTAATTTAGTGGAATGCGGCAAAGGACTATGAAAGCATTTCAGCGTCGTCAACGACACATGTTAATCCCGTCGTTGTCGCTACCACAAACCACTCACATCCATATCCATACTCACATTCACATTCACATCCATATTCCCATTCCCATTCATTCTTAACTCAATCCACGGCAAATAGTCGTGTACGGATTTAGCCAGCATGAATTTCAATCGCTTTTGACAAACAGCCAAAATTTTGAGCGGATTTCTCAAACTAAACCAGTAAAAGGGTTGGCGGAAATTGATAAGCCGTCACTTTGTAGTGTTAATGATGACGAGACTAACAAACACTGTGTCAAACAAAACGATAATTAAGCGTAAAATGAGTGTATAATTTATTTTGCTAATTTATTTATGCAGAAGCCCGACTTAAATTGAGTATAGATATGGCTGTTTCGCATAAGCAACAGGTAATATTCTGCATATCATTTAATATTTTCAGCCCAGTACACCTTTAAACGACTAATTCTCTATAAATAGTTTTTTCACAAAATTAGTCTCTGTAGCTTCCACAACATTTTCAGTAAAACTCTTATTATCAAGTGAATAAAATCTAATGAACATTTTAATAAATTCAACGATTAACTTAATAAATCGCTAATCGATTGATTTTACTTTAATAAGCTTATCAAATATTTTGTTTATTCTGAAAGGTACGTCAAAGTTTCAAGTTAAATTTTGATTTTAGTTGAGTTATTTTTAAAATTTTAAAGTTTATTGTTTTCGGCCTGCGCATTCCCCATGTGCGATAGAAATCCAACGATGAACTCAACTCCGCCGCGTTGCCTGCGTTGTTGTCCGCCCTCCTGCAATCCATGCCTCTGCTGTCCGCCCGCCTGTTGTCAGCCATGCACCGCCTTTTGCATATTCGATTTGGAAACTGCGATTTTCGGTAAGATAAGAGAGCCTGTCCCCTTAAACTATATGGATTTTAATAACAAATGCTGTTGCAGACACACGTCATATATATCAGCGAGCATGTCGCGAACTCCTTGCCAGCTACAATAAAACGCTGCCCAATGAGATTCTCATGCAATGTGCGCCCATGGAGACGCATGAGATGGCCGAGCTGATATGCCGCAAGTGTGAATTGCCCGTAATGTGGGAGAATTTCCTGGTGCAGCTGAACGAGCACACTTGCCGTCTAATTGCGTATCCGCCACTTATGGAGGGTGTCGAGCGTCTGATCAATCATCTGCATGAGAATTGCCTTGGTCTGGCTCTGATCACCGCCAGCAGCCGTTCGATATACTGCAAAAAGATACGAGGACATGAGGAGTTATTCGCAAAGTTCGATCATGTGCTGTGCGCCGATGAATATAATCGTCCCAAACCGGATCCGGACTGTTATTTGATTGCAATGAAGCTGCTCTGTGATCCACCCTGTGCCGAGTGCTGTTTGGCATTTGATGGCTCCACCAAGGGCGTTCAGGCGGCTAGAGAGGCGCACCTTAGGGTCATTATGCTACCGGATCCAGAGTTACCCTGCTGCTGGTCCGAACTGGCCACCCAGCGTCTGGAAACCCTTATCGAATTCGATCCTGTGGAGTACGGCATGCCATATTTAGAACCACTGCCGCCGCCTCCAGCAAAACCATCTCCCGAATCGCCTGTTTCGCCGAGGGACAGTGCTGTTAATGAAAAGGTAAATACCGAGGAGGAAATTGTTCTTAGCGGGCAAGACGAGGAAGCGCCACCTGAAGAGCCACCTGAAGAGCCATCCGCTGAAGCATAGATAAATCAAGTTTCAACCAGAAGCTGGCCACATAAATTCATAGCTCTCATGCGGAAATTGTGTGAAATCTCATTAAAATTGGAAACAACATTTATTCGTTTATTTTATGCTCTTGTATGAAGAAAATGACGTTAATTGGTTAAAGTATATTTAGCCACACATTAATCAAGAAATGTTTAATAAGACATCATATTTTTTACATAAAGTATTCTAATAAATTGGAAATAACAATTATCTGATTATTTGATATGTTCCTTTATAAAGTTGAAACAATGTCACTAACACATTAACAAATAATTATTTAATATTAATAATTAATTTTTCAGAATGTACTCTACCTTAAAATGAAACTATTCATTTGTTGAGTTCATTCAAGATAATATTGATCTGTAGAAACTATTTAAAGACAAATATACTGAAAATTTGGCCTGCTGAATTTAATTTAGAAAAATATGATTTATAACAATTAAAGCAGATAAATATTGGAAATCATCCTACATTTAATACAATTTAGAGATTATGCTTACTGCATTCCCCAATATGTTACACAATCTCTCAAAAACCAGAGCACCCCCATTTAGAGTAAAATACAGACATAAGTGCAAGTCTAACACTTGAAAACAATTTGCATATTTCAAATTTGCAACACCTTCAGCCTGAATATTATCCGCATTGAAAAGCCATTATGAACAGGATAAAACAAACAATAAATCAAACTTAATTGCTTAAGCAAATGCAACATTTAATTGTCTGTCTGGTAGTCTTTCCGTCGAATTCTCTGTCTGGCAAAAGTCAATTGTTGACAATTAAACTATGCAATGCAGCTTATAATGCATATGCCGTATATGGCAACTTTACACGACTCGACAAAGATGTCGCTTGTGTGGCATGCAGCAAGCTCAACTTGCACCTACCAACTTTGGCAGCAAAAACAACAAAGAGAACTCTGCCCCAACTTATAATTACTTAATGCTCCAACCAGACTGCCGACAGCTGGAGTCAACTTGGAGTCTTCAATCTGCAGTTGCAGCAGCTGCAGCTGCAGCTCAATCTCAATCTCTGTCTACGCCTCATAACCACTAGCCAGTTCGCATAATACTAAAGTGAATAAACCTTTTAACTCTTTACCCTGCTAATTGCGTTTGCTTTTCATTATTTGTGAATCATTTTTTTTTACTCCCACTTCCCTTTTTAGCCTAATGAGCGAACGCCACAGGAAGTACTGAAGAGCAGCGCTAAATAATAGAACAAAAAAATAACAAAAACCAAAAGAAAAATAAGAGTCCAAAACGACAGTGTGCAGAAAATCATTATAGACGCCGGGCCGACAAGCCAAAGTTGTTTAATTTCGCAATTAAATTAAAGACTCGGACATTTCCCTCATGCATTTCCAATTTGATTCGCTTCCATTATAGCTCATTAAAATTGCAACTGAAACGAATTGAGTGCACATTTTAGTCTTAAATAAATAATTAGGCCCACTAACCTATTATCATAATCTCTAAATTGCTAAAGCTACACATGGCGCAGAAAACAAACAAAAAATGTAATAAAACAAAATTAAATAAATCGATAGAAAAAACTTTTTGAACACAGATAATTTTTGGCAAGAACAGTAGAAAAATGTACGCGTAGCTAACCAAATGTAAATTTCGAGACATTGTCATAGGGCGGCAAACCAAACAGTTCCGGCTCAAATTCGACCATGGAGCGCAGAACTAAGGTAGCGCCCTTGGTCTGTTCCGGCGGAACAATGGCATCGGGTATCATGACCACCTGCATGCCCGCTGCAATACCACCCCGCATGCCAAGTGGTGAGTCCTCAAACACCAGACAGCATTCGGGTCGAGGAGCTGGCTTGAACCGCGATGCAGCCAATAAAAAATATCGGGCTCAGGTTTGCCACGCTTCAGTTCCGGATCATCGCCGCAGACAAAGTGACGAAATGCGGCCATCAGGTCGCAATGATTTCGCGCCTTCAGGTTAAATGTTTTGCGGCTAGCCGATGTCGCCACAGCCATGCCCACCCGATGTTCGAACAGATGCAGCAGCAACTCCTTCACACCTGGCAGCAGTTCCACATTGCACATCAAGCGGTGCACCTCAGCATCAAATTTGACCAGATACTCCTCCGGTTTTAGCGGCAGTCTCAACTCATTGACGACCAACTCGCTGGCCAAATGCGCTGGTATTCCCATGCAGCGCATCTTAAGCTCTGCGGTGTAGATCTTTCCATAGGGTGTGAGTAAGTTCTGCACTGCCTGCGTATACAAACGTTCCGTATCTGTGGAATGTACATATCATATATACGTTTATGGCTAGCTGTAATTATGTTGTGACTTATGTGCATTACCCATGAGCGTTCCATCGTTGTCAAATATGCAATGCGTCACTCTCGAATAGCAATTGTGTTTCGTTGTCGCCATCATTGCCTTTTTCTTGCATTTGCATTTACAACATTTTCTGGAAATAATTTTTGAATTTCGATTTTTTTTTTCAAACCAATTGTTAATTTTTTACAAATTTGATTTCGTATACTGGGTTTTTGATCTTCTAGCTGCTTAAGATTGCTTCCACAGCCATAACTTTTTTCTAAGCAACGTCTTTTTGAGCATGTTTTGATCTCGCAATATTTGCTGCTTGAAATTAAATAAATTTTTAAAATTTCGAGGGACTGTCAAAATTTGTACTATGAGTTTTGAAAATTGGTTCAGCTAAGACAAAGACTAGTTCCGCACTTAATTTAATTTCCGTTAATTTAAAGTAAAAAAAATTCAGAAATATGCTCAATGGAAAGAAGGAGTTTATTAATCATTATATTGCAATTAAGGCAACTTCACTTAAACTTTGTTGCCGTTGCAAGATCACGTTGATTTCATTAGGCAAACCAAAGAAAATGTTGAAAATAAAATGCTTCACATGCATTTTAATTAAACTATTTTCGACTTCTGCAACGTGCAGTTTAAAATACTTTGCCAACTTGCTAGTGCAGGCGGTGGGAGGTGGGGGTGGCCACTTGGGGAGCAATTGGGGGCAACAGCTGCAAGTGGAAGGTGCTTGCAGCAGCTGTCAATTTAGTGGCGCCTCGGGATAGCAGTCTTAGCCTTAGCTTTAGTTTTAGCCAGTATGCATGCCACGAGCTTGAACTCTTCGGGGGTAGCAGGGGTCGACGCTGAATTTTGGCTGCCAGCTTCAGCCTGTCGCATGTTGTTTCAAAGTTGCGTAATTGATTAAGCAGTTGGCAAGCGTGCCACAAGACGCCGTCGCAGCGGCAAACTTTGTCATACGACTGCACGTGCTGCCCCACGTTGACAGCCGCTTTTCGGAGTCGAAGTTGAAAAGAGGCAACAACTACGCCAGCTACGTTGCTGGTCTTAGCCACATTCCCAGGACAGCATATGAAGTACTCAATGCGACTGAACTCATTGCAAAACTATTTGTTGTATTAACAAAAGAAAGACCTTTACTTGAGCTAAGTAAATTATTATCAAAATGCCATAACTTGGTCAAAAGTGACCCGTGTTTCAAAGACCAGGGCTTGTTGATCATTGTTTGATTCGTTTAATGAAACATTCAAAGCCGAAAACGCGATTATAGATTGAAATTCAAGTTCAATTATAATCCCAAGATTTTCCAGATCCATAACTCTGTTAAAAGTGATCCGATTTACAAAAACTAAGGCTTGTTGGCCATCAATTAACCTGTAGAATAATACTATATTTAAATTTAAAACGCGATTCTCGTTCAAAATTTATGTTCGAATTATATTCCTAACAAATGCTTTGTGAGACGGATCAAAACTTTGACTAGCCATAACTTCGTTAAAAGTGAACCCATTTCCAAATCCAGCGCTTTTTGATCATAGCTTGACTGCAATTAAAGTTGACTGCGCGTTTTTAGCTGGGAATTCATGTTAAAATGTTAACTCTAAAGATTGCCTGTTGGGGTGGGTCAAAGCCTTCCAGACCCATAACCTGGCCATAAATTATTCAAAAGGCAGTAATTTTTGATAATGATTCGACCTGAACTACATTTAAACTTGAAAACACGATTCTGACTACAAATTATAGCTTCAAATAGTAGCCGTTATAAGACGATTTAATCAGGAAAATGGCATTCGGCATTTTGTC
The DNA here is from genome assembly GCA_035043445.1 of Drosophila silvestris. Taxonomy (NCBI): domain Eukaryota; kingdom Metazoa; phylum Arthropoda; class Insecta; order Diptera; family Drosophilidae; genus Drosophila; species Drosophila silvestris. Next base: position 804,116 of record JAWNMZ010000139.1, read on the forward strand.
TATTTAATGACTACAATGTATTCCAACACAGACTTGGTTTTTTAGCAACATATTTGTTAAGTGCGGATGTATAACCACAGTGGTGCAAAAGCCCCTAAAGGTAAAGCTGCTGCTAGTCAATAAAATGGCTTTAATTAATCGGATGCGCTGCGTCAGCTGTTGTTGCCGCACACACACACACACACACAAATACACACAGCAACAAAATGGACAGCAGACGTTGAGCATTTGAGTGCAGCGATGAATTGTGCGCATAATTTATGCAGCCGACCATTTTGGGCCAAGCATTTCTGGCCACATTTTTTGGCCACAAAACGGAATGGCAGCAGGCGGCAGTGAAAACGGCCGACTGCCCAGCAACAATATGTTGTAAACTGTTTAATTTGAAAGCACCTCCCCTCTAATCGCTATCCTGGCAACGTGTGCCAACACCCCGTGCCAAAAACGCCGCCACCACAGCTCTCCGTGTGCCCCAAGCAAAACGCAACCAGGTCGCTTGTAATTGCGTTCATTGAATTGTTAACTGGTTTCGTTGTCTACGGCGAGCCGCTGGCCGCAACCGCAACTTGCAGCGACGGACGCGGTGGCGGGAAAACGGCTAAAAGCCGTTGTTATCCTTGTGGTTGCTGCGGCTATCCATCCTGTGTTTGTGTGTAAATGTGTGTGTGTGTGTGTGTCCATTGAGTTGATTTGGTTTTACAGAGTACTCCGACGCATTGGGATTTGAATTTGGCTGCAGACTTCACAAAAAATCCCGGTCAATGCACATCAAACTTTTTGGCTCGCTCGCTGGCTCGCTGCATTTGGCATTTATTGGTATTGTTCCAATTAAAGTTCGACTAGCTCCATAAAATATGCAAACACGTAAAAGTTCTCGCAATTCTCGATTTTGGCTGTCACAGGACATTAATGCTTAACGGTCAATGGTTTTGCACTGCAGCATCCTGACCAATCCAGAGTACATTGCCAATAAAAGGTAATAAAATGGTATGAACAGCATTTCCAGAGCTGCTCAATTGGAGCTCGAGTGCAGTTGGAAAAGATGGAAGTTTCTGATTGCCGCTGTTTACTTTAAGCGTCTCTTACTCTTGCTGCTCTATATTTTTATTACAAAGTTACTAACATTTTGTGGCCTGATTCGTTTTTGAATGTTGGACCATTTTCTATTATATTATGGTTAGTTTAAATTTAATTTTCACATTTCAATTTTATTATTCGGTTTCAATTCAAAACCATATAATTGCTAGCATTAATTATATTGAAATGTATATCAACAAAATAAATATTTTTAAAGTTGTTGACTGTATTTAAACAAAATAATGTGATTCTGAAATACCCTTGTCTTGTATGTCTCAAACACATTTGTACTGTTACTGAGAAATCTTTGAAAACTAAAAAAATGTACGCTAATTTTAACGGATTATCGTTTTTTAGGCTATTCATAAGAAACGATTTAATTGGTTTTTTTCAACAATTCTGGTAAAAGTCTTTAAAATATACAATTATTTAGTTTTAGAAATATTTTAATATTGCTTAAATTGATTTTTTTGAACTTGAAATATGCTTATCTATTGAAAGTAACCCCAAGTCGGGCACAGTATTTGATTTTTTATTTTTTAAGTTGCTTTAAAGTTGCTTGTTTGTTGTTTTATCTATCTATAAGTCCATCGCTGCGGTTTGTATTACAAGCGAAAATTTCTATAACTATCCTACGGTCATTTTCGCAACTGCGCGTGAGTGATGGGGAATATAAACCCTCATTTGGCTATAGCCCAAGGCTAGCTCACACATTGCATGCTGAGTGTTTTTTGCACTCAATAAATATTGTCTGACCGTATAGTATAAGTAGGTGGAGGGAGAGTGTATACAGTATACATATCTATCGCTCATCGAGGTCTCAAATGTCAGACTGAGGCAGTCGCACACATCCACATCCTTGTCGAGGCATCACGCACAGCAGCAGCGTCGGCTCATGGGCGCCCCCGAGGCGCACTTGAGCTATTTCCCAGAGGTGCCCCAGCTTTTCAGTTCTTTGGCCAAAAATGCAAGAGCAACAACGCAACAAAGTACAAAAAGCATGGCACAAAGTCCAATTTGTTTGTAATGGCATTTACTTTGTTTACAAAATAAATTTTGTATGCATGGCGAGTAGTTGTCCCTCCAAACTTGCTCTCTCCCACACTGTGTCTCTCTCTCTCTCTTTCTCTCTGAGTCCCTGTGTGTGTAAGTGTCTCTGTCTATCTACATCTCTGAGTCTGAGTCTGGGTCTGATTCTGTCGCGGTAAGGCGACTACAAGCTCAAAAAACCAAAAAGCAAATAACAAAATAGAAAAGAAAAAAGGGAGCAGTAGTACAAAAATAAAATAGTAGATGGATGCATATACAAATTCTAAAATCGTTGTACCATAAAATTTCCCCATTGGGCATTTGGGTTTTTGTTATGCCACTCTAGGCAAGGACGATTGTCTTGCCTTTTCGCTGTTTAATTTTGCAATTGTCCTTTCCGATAGATAGAGCAAGAGAGGAGTAGACAAATATAGAGTTTTGGGTGGGAGTTATCTATTCCGGTCATGGCTGTTGCGGCTAGTGATTTATGTTTGTTTATGTTGTTCAACATTTGTTTTATTTACCGCACATACAATACAAAAAACATAAATAAAAATCGCTACAGACCCGCAAACAAATAAGCAGCTTAGCTACAACAGCTGCCAGCACGACTACCTTAGTAAAAAATAAAATAATATTTACGTTTAGTTTTGGTTTTGACTTTGCTTTTGTATTTCATGCATTTTCCTTTGACATTTGGGTAGTTTCAGCATTTGCTTTAAACTCATAGTTTTTAAGAATTTATGATTTTAAAATATTGCTGTTAATTTTGAGTACACTTAAGCATAAACGGATCATTATCAGCATTTATGACATATAAACTACAAGAGTGCTTTTTAACAACTCATAATTGATTATTAAAAAAACTTTGTCTGCTTTGGCTTGAGCTATTCTACTTAAAATCCGGTTTGTGCCGTGTTAGAAGATTCAAATGTGTAAGAATTAAAATTGTATGAATCACTGCTCACACTATTATGTCAAATGGTCAATGAAGGTTAAGTCTATTATGAATAGCGTCGCTATTCGGTGTATTCAATTCAAATAGCAATTCAAAGTGCAAGACGCAGCTGAATCGCAATGTATTCTGAGAATGGCTTCTTATTGAGTCTGGTCAGTTCCACAGATTAGTTGAAATTATAATGCGCCATGGACGCTGAAAAACATATATAAAATGCTATTTTCTAATATTCAAGATTTCTTGGGAATATTTAAATTCAGAAGAATCTATATATATATATATATATATATATATATATGTATGTGTATATATATTATTATTATTGTTCTTATTTATATATATGTGAATAAGTATCTGACCAGTTAAATTATTCAATTATTAGTAATTTTTCTCTTTAATATATATTTAACATTAAATATATTTTATATACATATCTTCTTTGTTGACTGCGTTTAGTCGTTTAAGAAATTCATGTATATATCGTAGAGACGCTGATAGAAGCGTCTTAGCCATTCTCATGCCGCCTCAATGGCCTCGGGCAAAATATTGGCGGCAAAGTTATCCAGCTGATTGTAACTGAGTGCATCTGTGTCATTGCCAGTCAATTGGGGACAGTTCTTCTGTAGGGTTTGGATCAGCAGGGCCTTCGATATCTTGTTGTCATCCAGTATCTTGTATGCGGTCTCAATGGTCTGCTCGGTGGGTTCACGTTGTCGCGTCAATATCCAAACTACTTCTGTAATGGTCAATGAATGCAATGTCGCATGATTGTAATTAACGTTGTTGGACAAATGTCTCCCTGGCTGACCATAATGCAATTAATTATGGAGTTGCATTAATTATGCCAAATGCAATAACTGATTTCTCATTTTGCATGACAAATTAGCCAAGGTTAAGGCGGGACGTGACTAGCAAACGGGGCCCAAAAGCATCCCGGCTTCCGCATACTCACTCAAATGGGCCAGGGAGAAGAAACCGGTGCAGCTATAGACAACTGCATATGAATCGTAATCGGTACCCAGAACCAAATAGTTTGGCTTCGTCGCGCTCTCTGCAATGCAATAGGTAAGTCAGCTATACGCAATATGTTATCTTTTATGGACATATCCAATTTACGTACGATTCTCGGAGAATGTCACTGCCAGTTGGGCGGGTGCAATGACCTTGCCTGTGCCAGTCACATTCGTTGGATTTCCAGTGCTGTTTATTTGGAATAGACTGTTACGAGTAACATTCAACTATACTAAATGTCTTACTCACATTCGATTGATGGCTGCATTTACAACGGATACTGTGCTGTTATCGATAATCTGATAGTTTGCGTAATTACATTTCTTGCCTATTTCAAAGGCAAATGGATACCTTGAGTACTCATACCAGATGCCCATATACTGTAAAGTATTGCAAAAATATGAAATGCTTGAGTAACTCAAAGAGAAAAGTAACAACATCTGTTCAAATTTGTAGTACTTCAAACAATTATTGCTGAGAATATTAAGTGTTAGGCAAACACATATTTTAATTAAAGTCCACATATACACCTAGTGTTTGTTGTTTCGCTAATGGTAGCTATGACAAACATTTGTTCATATAATCTAATATATTTCTTGTTCATCTTAACGAAATTTCAATCTGTAGAGCGACTTATGGATGGATTTAAGCATCAAGTTGAAAATCGAAAGTTTTCTTTAGCCTCCTGTTGTCCCCTATCAGTTTTCACAAATATTAGCAACAAAAGATGTTGGTATAAATTTGGATTTGTTATTCATTAAAAATAAATATGTTAAAAATCGATAAAAATAAATTCTACACTTTTCATTTAAGGTATGTTTTGACAACATGATTGCTTTTAGGATTAAGTATAAAATTCTATTTGAAACTTATCAGATTAAAATACTTATGGAGTGATCTGTTATCTGAAAGAATAGCTTAAGATTTTTGCATGAATATTGGTAACAACAATTCATAGTTGAAGATATATTAAATAAAGAATTGAAGTTTCCACAACTATTTTAAAATAAATCAAAAAACATATCTTGAAATGTTACTATAACTATTATCAAGCCAAGGTACACATAAATGATTCATGATTTATCTCGTTGTGTGTTCAAAATGAAATTCTTGGAATGTAACTTCTGATAAGCAAACACGAGGACCAACTTCTTGATTGCCCACTTTGCAATTAATTAGAATAACTTTACAATTGCGTCACATTTGATTAATTAATTGCTCAGGTGCTTAAGTTCGAGTGCTGCGACAGTTTTCAAATGAATTCAATTGTTTTTGAGCCACTTACCGCTTCCACGTCAAAGGTGTCCATTATCTTAACCTCCGGACATTTGCCGGGAAAGGGCACTTGAGCCGCAACCAAGATTCCATTTATTGCCACAAATGCAAGTAGCGAAATTGATGCTCTGCAACATGTGAAGAGTTTTGCAAATGAAATTAGTTGCTTTTCCCATTCTAGGGGTGGTTGAAGCGTAAATTCACCTGATTGGTTGCCGCATTGTTGTTGATTGCTCCGATTAGCTCGAGTGTGATTGAAAGAAGCGCTCAGCCTGCTATATTCTCCGTCTGCTCGTTCGTTGAGCACTGCAATGGTAGCCGGCTACAGTGCATCATTTATAGATTCATCTCTAAAAGCTTTTACTGTTCATTTGTTGTTGTTGTTGCTGCTTATGTTCTGCTTCTATTTGCAAAGCTTTTTTCGACTGCGCTGGCGCTGCTTTATTTGTTAGAGGGGGCAAGCAAACGAAAAGTGAAAAACTGACGATCCAAAAGCGGAAGGGCTTTAAGGCAACGAGGGGAAAAGAGGAGAAGAGAGAGGAGAGAGATTGTTGGGGATACATGTAAATCGCAGCAGTCAATGTGTGTTCTCGTTACACTCACTGCACGCAGCGTTTTTACTCTTATTACTTATCAGCAGCACCGTTAATTCAATCAATAACGAAATCAACAACACAGCTGCAACTGCCACTGCAACTGAACAATGCACTTGTAATAGAAATTCATACAAATATGGTTAACAAAAAAAGTTGGCTTGAGCCTTCCGCATTTTCAGGCTCAATGCCAATAATTATGGAATAACTGAAACTATTTTATTTGCATATAAATTATGTATAAAAAAACGTTTTTAATTATAATGAAATTTCATTTGTTTTCATTTATATTTACTTATTTCACATTATATTTTACTCCACTTTATATTTATTTAGTATATTTTACAAAATTATGACTTAGCAATAAAATTAACTTGGTTTAACTTTTACTAATGATAAAACCCCTTTAGTATGTCATAAATGTCGCTTGTTGTTTTATGAATGTAAGCAGGAAACATAAACATATTTATCTATCTTACATAATTTCAACGTGGAGCCAATTAATATTATCATCTGTTTAAACAGATTAAATGCCATATTTCAAATGGCATCCACACGCCCGCAAGCAAAACAAAGCTTTCGCTTGACTGTGGAATGTGTTTGGCACCGCCATCTATTGCCTGCGCACAATCGCTTTCACACTGGCGCCATCTCTGAGGCGCTTTTGGCTGAAGCTGTAACTAACTGTATCACGAGTCTTAGCCATTATTTATTGATATCACTCGCACGCACCTGCACACACACACACACAAATATACATAAAGTACACATACGCACACAGAAAATGGTTGTGCTGCGGTTATGTATAGTTTTTTTAAGTGCAATTTCGTATTATTAAATTAATTAAATGTAAGCCACAAATTGAGTTAAATGTGCAAAAATGCGCCCTTGGCAAGGGGTCAAAAAATTCTGAAAGGCATTCACATATGGCCCAGACAAACTGGCTTACAAAAGTATTTATTTAAGCGGGCAGTTTGTTAAGTTAACACATAAGCACATGTTTTCTCTAAAATTAATTCCTGAAAGTTCTCAAATTCCTATTTAAACAAAATATTTAATTACCACCATTTTTTTTTATATTTAAGAACTATATGATATATTGTGGTGTGTTACTAAAAGTTGTAACAGATTTTTAAATTTGAGTTTGGACAAATATTCATTATCAATGGCAATTTCTTATATGTATTTATAAACATTTACAAACGTCAGCGCTATATTAATAATAAGTTCTCGAGCAGCCCTCGCATATTAAAATGCACACAGCTGTATTGTGGACAGCAGAGATCTGAATGGCCTGCCAACTATTCTCGAATGGACATTTATGGCGTGCTCCAATGCTGAGCCACTGCGACAAATGAAAGAATCTGTGGAATGGGTTCAGGGAATGGTTAACGGAAAATGGGAATGGGTTGGCTGATCTGCTTGGCTGGATGGATGGATGGATGGATGGATGGAAGGCTGGCTGGTTGCTTGTACTTGGTGCTGTTGTGGCAGTGTGTAGTAATTAAATTTAAAATATGTACACACACAAACAAACGGATGTTTGAGTGTTGCAACACAGGTGCAACTCTGCGTGGGATAGATTGGTAGGGGGAGGGGGTGCGAGTGTGTGTGGCGATGTAGGAATATAATTTTATCAAAGGCAACCGACACGACGGCGATAGCCATGTCATAAGCCAACCAACTGGACAGCTCTCTGCAGCTGCAGATTCTGTAAATGCAAACACACACACACGCACACACACACACACACTACATTCACACTCACACACACCTACACACCCGGGCACAATTCAATCATTTTGCCAGCATTTTAAGTGTATTTTGCGGTTATGCGCTTTATGGGCATTTTGTGCTATGTAATTTGATTTATACGTCCCTGCCATAGGCACTCCCCGCTCCCCCTCCAGCCCTGCTGCAGTGTTTTTTTAAAGGGAAAGAAAAAACAGTGTTTGTGGAAAAAGAATATGCGTCCATTTAATTAACTGGTCATTGCATATTTTGGCCACAAATTGAATTAAAAATTGATTATTGTTATGCCAGCAATTGCAATTGCAACATCTGTTGCTGCTTCTTCTTGTTGCAATCAACAGTTGATGTGGCAGATAGAAGCAGACGCAGCATTGAGCCACATAACCAACTACGGCTAAACAGCATTTGGGCAGAACCCACTCAGAATGACCTTTAACCCAATTCCTTGCGGGCAGAAAGAGTGTTTGGGGGGGGGGGGCAGCTTCTGGAAAGGACACAACATCACGCAATTTGGCTTTACACACCACACACACACGCACACACAAATTGTGACATGACTGCGCTTTTTGCATGCCTTGCGGCAAGGATTTTACAAGGACTTTACAGCTAGAACAGTGCACAGTTGGGTGCACAATGGAAGCGAGCGAATCTCACTGAAGTTCAACTTATATAAGTTCATATGTTCAATGGCGTAAACTGAAGATTATAATATTATTAACATGCTGATATGCAAAACCTGTTCAAAATCTAATTGCGAAAAAACAAAAGTGAATGTTAAAATATCATAATAGGACGAATCATTTCGTATGTTCTGAAGATTAAAATAAAGATTGCATCATCATCCTCAAAATACATCCAATAAGTCGTAAATTCATAGTCTCTTTAGAGGGTATTTTGATTTTATCGTGGAGTACACAATTCGAAGCTGGTCGGAGCGGATCACTATATCATATAGCTGTAATAGGAACAATTCTTGTTGCATGTTTTTCAATTATAATATATATAATAAAATAAATAAATATATGCAAATATTTAGAAGAACGTTTCGGTAAAAAAAAAAAGAAGTCAACGTAAAACACTCCACTTCGATTGCCAAACTTACAAGAAATTATAAGGAGTATACTTTATAACCCTGTAAAGTTAGCTGACTTTTAAGACGATGTATTATTACTTAGGTGTTGTTCTAGATAAACATTTTTCTGAGAAAATGGAATAACCTCAAAGTTATCGATGTTGGCAATACTAAATGCATAATTTATTTATCACTTTGTTGTTTGCCTGCTGCTTTTTTGGGGCATCAGTTGTGTACGAGGAGCAAACAATCAACAACAATAACAACAACAACAACAATAAGCGACACAGACAACAAAGACAGAAGTGGTTGCTGGAAGTATTTTGATTTGTGCAATGCTCGAAAGTATTGTCGTTTTGGCTGCTATTTGGCGGCAATTTCTTAAATATTTTATAGCGCATAACCTGTCTGGCACACATGCGCCCCCATTCCACGTTAGCTCATTTCCACCTCGACACCAGCACCACCAACACCAACTACTACAAGCTGCTCCTTGCTGCTTGTTGTTGTTTGTTTTAAGGCTGAAAGTTTCGTGTAGCAAGAAGGGAAGAAGACGATGTCGTCGCTATCGTTGACTACGCTTATTGCATTATGCCATCGAGTCAGCCAAGTCAGTCAGCGTGCGTGCACAGCCAGATAGAAGGAGGATGCGGAAGGAAGTAGTTGGAAGGCGGCTTCAGGATATATCCTTGCCAAGTGCAGCTGATGCCACTTTTGGACCCCGCGGCTGTTGTTATTGTTGTTCGTTATGGCGTGCTAAGAAGAAAAACCCAGCGCGAAAAATATCAAGAAAGGAAAAACTGAAATTGCATAAAAGTGATTTAGAAATACCCTTTGCCAAAATGCAACTTCAACTTCAGCCAAGTACTGAATGCGTTTAAAAACTTACTTGAGTCAAGCTGTCTGATTCAATATTTTTTAAAATGCCCATCGTAAGTGTAAATGTGAACATTATTATTTATTTCTTTTGTTAGATCGATTGTGCCCTCTGCTGCGCCTATAACACTTTCATCAAGCCTGATTCTTGAACAAAAATAAGAATTTTCATTTCTGATTGTAAATGCCTAAAAGAAATTTGGTTTGTCTTAGAAGTCAACGTAATTAAAATGAAATAAAACAAACCAATATTTTAACACAAATTGTGTTTTATGTATGTAATTAACGAAGCCTGATTCTTTATTTATTTATTTTTAATTCAATACTTATTTTAATAATATATGGAAATTGTATGTGGTTTAGATTGCATTTAACCCTTACAAACATAGTGGCAAATGTGCTCAGGTCGCTTTGCAGTAGAGCATACAAATATGTGAATTGGCACAGCTTCTGCCACGCATCTACCAACATTTCCTGAAACCGCACCACCCGCCCCCCTTCCAGTCGGTGGAGTAGCCAAGTTGCTGGCTGCCAAGAAATGTTAATACCAAAAACGAACCATTTGCCGCAATGAAAATCGCGTAAATTTCATACTGATTGTAAGTGTCGCCGTTTGCTTGACGTTGTTCGCAGCTGAAGCTCAAGCTGGAGATGAAGACATTGTCGAGCATGGGCTGTGGGTGGCTTCTGTTTGCCGTCTGTTTGTCTAGCTGCCCTTCTGCTTCTGTCCCCACCCATCAGCAGCCCCTCCCATCCTGTCTGTATGTTCGTTGGCTGTCGCCTGCAGATTGTCACCATTGTCACAATTGCAGAATTTTTAGTCTTTTCTGTCGCTTCAGCGCTGATTTGCTTGCCATTTTGCGGCATTTACCATAAGCGTTCGCTGGCATCGCCAAAACTGAAATCCAAGGCTCAGTGGATAAGCTAAGGACCTCAGCCCAAATGCCCTTCGATTGCATTAATGGCAGCGAATGACAGCGTCCAGCGCCAGCTGCAAATCTCTCAAATGAGAAAACTTTTACTCCGCTGCCGGCCAAGCTGTTCTCCATGTCGTTTAGTTGTCTTTCGATTTCACACACACACACACACACACACACACACAGACACACACACACACACACTCATGCACAGAGTGTGAGAGTGTGTAACCAGCTGGAAAGTGATTCTGAAATTAGATCAACTTTCAATGCTGAGAATTAAATATGGCCGCATACACAAAATGACCATGGTTGACATGTGCTTTTAGAGTTGATGGTTTGATTTTTGTTTGACCATACACTCAGAAAAAATCGTTCTAGTTCATAGAAAAAATGTCTTAATATATGTATATAAAAATATCTTAAGCATAGAAAGCCCGTCAAATCCGAAAACATTAAAGATTTTTAATGATGTAAACAACCAACAATGCTAATAAAAGAGGTCTGTGTAATTTAAAAATAATATCCTGTAAATTAGACTTTCTAAATTTTAGAAAATGAATTTACCCTTAAGAGTAAAATATCCACATGTTTAGAAAAACACAGCTTTCTATTTTAGAAATTTACTGTCAAAATAATAAGTTGACATCCAAAATATTTTTATTTTCAAAAATTCAGGTCGATTTTTTTCTGCGTGCACAAACAAAGAATTAAGTGAGCATATATAGCTGTATTCAATATAGATACAGAGAACTTAAAGGACTACAAATTTGGAAAAGGGTATATTACTGAGAAATATATATCATATAATATGAACAATTTGCTCTTAAATCAATTTCATGTTGATTTGTTTTGTGAGTGTAACTTTTAAGGCAACAAAATGTTAGATACTTTTCACTGTTAATGAATTAATTTTATTTTCCACCCAACTAGGTAAGCCAAAATACTGTTATTATTAATAATATTTTTGGGCGAATACTCGGGGCTGATTGTTGTTTAAACATCAACTAGTAACACACTCGAGTGACAACTGCGACAACTTGGAACTGTGATTAAAAAATAATTTCAGTCAAATATATGACAGGAGATGAAAATGTAGCCAGGCACGTCTCATATTTGCTAAAATGGGAGTGAGGAAGAGGGCATGAGGAAGGGATGGTGGAGATGGTAGAGATGAGCTCAAAAAAAGCGGGAAAAGTCAAAGAAAACATTTGTCAGGCATTGGGAAGACTGATGGCGTTTTTGATGGTCGAAAATCAAGTTGGTTTTTACGTGCCGCTCAACGACAGAAACTGTACTGACTCTGTCTGTGTGTGTGTGTAGGAATTTTGCTGTGGATATCAAAGGTCGCAGCTGCTGCAAATGGCTGGTGCTTTGGTGAAATGAGAGCGCGTCGAAGCAGTGTGCCATTGGCTATGAGAAATCGCTCGTCATTATTGATGCTTGCGAAAATTCGCTAGAATCGCACACATGTACCCCTCACCCACCTACACCCACAGCCAAACCCACACCACCGCTTACACCCACCCAACTTCCCCCTGCTCCAGGCGGCGGTGCGCCATAAATTATGCCACTTTCTGTGTCGGCTTGCTGCACGAATATAGACATCTGTAGCTGTGTGAAAAATCGTGCCCCAAAAACTTTGACCCGCACCTCGCCACCCCCACCCCCCTCCCTACAAAATAAACCTCCCAAATCCGACCCCACAAGTAAAACTGATGCCAACTTATTGAAAATCACTTAGACACACATGTGACGCCCGACTTGGGCCGAATATATACGTTACGTGAGCGTAAAACTGAAACTCCCAACTCCGCCGTAGTTTACTCCGCCACTTTGTATAATTTATGTGTGCACATTAGAATTTATTTTGTTCGGCCTCTCGGCTAGAAATGGGGCTAATCTTCTGTGGTATGTAGCCGAGTGACATAGGAATGACAGGCGTATCCAAGCTGCGACCAGTTGAAACAATTTAAAAATATTTTAAGGCAATCATGGCTAATAGATTTGGCTCAGAGATTGAGCAAACAGAACAATAAATTAACTATATCTGCAGCTCTTACATCGGTTTGTTCAAAGTGGCCGACGGACATGGCTAAATTGACTCGTCAGTTGACGCTGATCAAGAATATATACATATATAATGTTGCACACTTTTGCACAACATCACTAAACCCCTTGTCCATTTTTAATGTGCCTAGGGTATAAAAAAGAAAAGTTGCATTTCATTAATTTTTGTCTGCTGATAAGCAAAGTTTTTCTATTTATTTTTACTATCGTAAAAGCATTTTTTTTGTTATTGGGTCAACTTGTTGGCTACCTGAGAGCTTTTATGCAACGACTGCTGGCAAATGTTCTCTTGTACACAAATTAAATCTGAAGCGTTGCTTTAAGGACTGTTTAAACTGAATGCTTTGGTGGGTGGGTTGGATGTGGTCAGCAGCAGTCGCGCTTGGCTGCACTTGATAAGCGATTCGTCTTCGGAAGGATATGCGTTGAGGAAGAGCAACGGGTTGTGTGTCCCAAGCAGGGCAGGGCAGGGCAAAGCAGAAACCTATACTAAGCCTACACATTGTCAAACATCGGACATTCTAAGGCTGCTAATAGACACAACCGAGTGGCAGCCACCGACGACATATTTGTAATTTATGGCCAGAGACGCCAGCATCGCTGAATGAATGTTGGCTATCTTCGCAGTTGGAAAAGCGGACAACGGCAATGACAACGACAACGACAACGGCAGCGACTATCTCAGTGTTAGTCTTGGCGAGGTTGTCGGAGAGTATTTCCCAGCGCGTCCAGTTAGCATCCTCTACGCACTGCTTTGTGTCGCTGTCAGTGGTCGTTGTCTGTAATTGTTTTCCTAATGGAAGGCACCCCAAACATTTTGACCGCACTTAAGTTGTCATCCGAGTATGTGCCGTACAAATTTATGAGCTACCCATTCGATGGCTGCGTTCAGTTCTGGCAAAGTTGTACTTGTTGTTCTGGTTACGTGGCTGTAATTGGACGATGTCAAGTACGTCGATTTTCCCAGGTGTATCCTCCTAAATAGAGTTTTTCAATCAATATCAAAATATTTATTGAATATATATATTTATCTTGCACAATGTGTAAGAATGTATTTCCATTCGTGTTTTTGTGTAAAGAGACAAAACAAAATTTCCAAGAGGGCTGTGTTTGATAAATACTTTAGTCTTATCTAAACATATTTGGATTTTTCAATTTATTTATTCATATATTTCTAATGTTTTTCTTTGAATATTTGTTGTTTATCAGTTTCAGTCGGAAACAAGTATCAAGTATTGATACTGACTTAAAACAAACAAAAAAAAACATTTAAAATTTTATCATTTAGAAAAATGCTCAAGCTTTAACATGGCAGCCATATTCATTGAGTTCTTTTTATTTTATAATGACTTTTTGACCTGTTCAGTTTTTGTTTAGCTTGGTGTCCATTTCTTAATTGCAAATCCCTCTGACTTGACTCGACATTAAAGACTAAGCAATTTTGGTCGAAAAATGAGATGATGTAAAAAGGTTTGCCAAAATGCAAGCATGAATCCACAATGGCGAAAGCAAATCCTTTGGCCAAGAGCTACACACATAGCTAACAGCCAGCAAGGAGGCAACTCAATTAGTTGCACGCATCCATTAGATATTCCAGGCACAGTTACAGAACGATTGCAAAGCCATAAAATAGCCAAAGGCCGCATTGAAAAGACCAAAAGAAGATTATTTTTGTACGCAAGGAGAGGATGGGTCACCCAAGGAACGGACTCTCTCGAAACCAAAAAACAAAATGAGAACAAAGATGTCACGCAGCGCAGGGTTGCCCGAGGGATTTGCCATAACCCAACAAAATATTATGTATTATATATTGTATGACATTTTGTTATGAATACTAATCTGACGGGTGGAACTTTAAAGGGGCCACAAACCACAAACCACTTTGCATAATGTACAATACGACTACTAGTGTGAAAAGCAATGAAATTTGCAAGTATTCCCGATAAACAAAGAGTTTCACTGTTTCTCTGTGGATTCCATAGAATTTTGTGAGATTTTAAGAAAACTTGGATTGATTGAAGCACATTAAAATTACCGGTTAATTATAAAATGAAATCATTCAAATGAGGTAAATAGATTAAGAAGGGAGCATCTCCGACCACAAAAGGTATACAAATTCTTGATCTGATTTTCACATACCAAAGTTGATTTTCACTATATTAAAATATATGCAAATGTATCTATAAGCTAAAACTAATAGTACTTATTTACAGAAGCTTATCTGGATGCTTAGTCTTGGAAGCTGTCAGATAGGCTGCTACTTTGTTTGATTATTCTTATTATTGTTAGAGTCTGTGCACTGGAAGCACTTCAATCGCTTGTGTCTCATCATCTATAATCCAGATAGAAACACAAAAAGAAATAGTCACAAGTTGAGGTTAAACATGCTAATACTTGTTGTTGCTGTGCTGTCCTGCCTGCCACCTGTTGCTCACCTGTGCAATAATTGATGCAAGTCTGTCAACGTTGTCAACTGACACAGCCGTTGGCTGCCTTTGCAATTGCTTTTGCTGCTGTCGCTGTGTTGAGTGCCTCGCTCTTTTGCAACTTGTTCACAACTTTGAAATGCAAAAAGAAAAACACAAATAGAAGAAAAACGTGTCATGAAAACTGTGCTGGGAGGCAGACTGTTAATGGGGCCGAGAGGCAGGACCAGGTATTATTGGCAGTGCCATTGCTGACCCATATCAGGCATTTGAACTTATGCATAAGCACTTGGCAAATGATAAATAGCACTGGAGTGAAAGCAGGACACAGCCTCTCACCTTAGGAATGGCAGACATATCCTTATTGCTGTGAGCTAAGCCCAAAAGTAATGAAAATGAGATGAAAGTTATTGCACCGTAAATCAGCTGCGGCTCGGGCGCCCAGCTGCGTCCTGCAACCTAGCAAAAGTCTCTCTCTATCTCTCTCTCTCTCTCTCTCTCTCTCTCCCTCACTCTCTCTGCCACACTTTCTTTTGCGCTCCAACAGCTAAACGGTTTCAACTGCTTAATTTGGCTTTCATTGCGTCTTTTCGTGTACGATTCTTTCTTGTTTTTTTTGTTTTTTTCGTGCCTGACATGAATTATTTAACGATCTCCAGCTGCGCTGATGCGATTTCCCAGGGATAGCTCTAAATTAAAGCTATAACAAGCTTAATGCACGCCAAAACCGCAAATGCGGACGACGGACTATGGACAAAGCAGCAGCTAAAGCCAGAAACTTCATTTAATGCTACAATGGTGGCCCAAACAATAAGCTGATGCCCGTTAACTTCCCATACCCTACACCCCATCCACCCCCTCCTCTCCACACATACCCAAACTTCAACCCTACATATAGAAATCGAGGGGGGGCAGCTACGGATGCAGATACTGCTACACAGACATTGAGCCCGTGCCATGCGTCATGTGGGGACTTAACTCTTTGTGTCGGCCACCACCCAAAAACGTCGTCGACGACTTTCCAATTTCAAGTGAAAAATCCCGCGAATGAACATGTAAACAAGAGCAAGAGCTGCGATAGGTGGGCACTGGCCAAAAACAACACGACGGTAACAAAGGCACACGGGAAGCGACTAAGATTGATTGTGCACCCAATTGGACGACTGCCAGATGCACTGTAAACAACATGTGTTATACAGGTGTATGTCAATTAATCATAATAATTTCAACTTGTTTCATTAATTCACAAATGCATTCGTTACACCAGCATTCATGCGATATGTTGTCATATCGAATTGAATGCAGCTTACAGCTGACATACCCATCACAGCATCAGATCCAGAAAATCTGGCCAGAACTACTGACAGACTTTGCTGTGTGCATTGAATACCAACGCTTGTTTCCTGTATCTGCAGCTGCAACTGCCAACTGTGTATCTGTGTGTAGTAGCAACTGTGTCTGTATCTGTTTCTGCATCTGTAATCTGGTGAGTGGTGTGTGGTGCGTAGATGAAAAATTTGCAATGAACGCTGCAACATTTGGATGGCATAAAAAGGCAATCCTAAAAGCAAATAAAAAGCTCGGCACATTTGCCGAAAACCCACTTGAAATATTTTGGGCAATGAAAATAACCAGATAGAAGATAAACACAGACATAATAAATGGAATGAAGCGCACAGCGCTAAGCTGCGCGTCGAGAATGTTGCAACATTTGCACCATTCGCATTGTTGCAAAGTGCAGGCAGAGCGCTGGCTCTCTGTTAATCCTGGGAAATTTGTCTGAAAACCCGAAAATCCGCGACGCTGCGTATCCTTCCTAAGGCTGATGAATGACGTCGTCGTTGTTTTCTTGTTGTCGCTGCTGTGCAAATTATAAGAGCAATTTGCATTATGTGGGTCGCTCTTGTCCTGGACTTAATGTCTAACCGCATGCGGTGCTCCCAAAAACTCCTCCACCCCGCAAATTATTCACGTTCAGACATTGTTTGCCAGTCATTTATTGTTGGCTTCAGCTTACAATTAGCTTTTTGTTACTTGAATTATGATTTGTGGAATAATCGGAGTTTGCGCTGCAGTTAAGTTGAAGATCTCTAATTTGTAACATAGAACACGTTTTTGTATTGATTTTGTTAAGGTGAACTGTCGTCGAACATTATGTTTGCTAATTTAAATGTAGTAGGATTGTAAACTAAAAAGATATTACTTGCGAAAGTTGGTTTAGTTTTAGCAAAGTTATAGCAGGGTAAAATGTAGATCCCTTTAGAAAGTTATTTGCCTATTCATAATTTTATCTGGCTGCTTACGACTATTTAATTTTCCTTAAAAGTTAAAAACAAATATTTTAGTTATTTGAAAATTATTTACTTAATCTGTTTGTTGTTTAAGAAATAAAAATGATTTTTTTAGAATAAATACGCCTAATTGTCGTATATTTAATTAACTAATTCAACTATCGACGATTAAATCATGTATATTGCAGCTATAGTCGAGTCAATCAATTTCTCTAATAGACTTCATGAACTCATGAAAGATGTTCTCCATTAAATAATAGTTATCACGTTGCTTTGATAAATTTGACTAGCTAATGAGTTATTAAATTACTTAATTAAGCAATTCGATACTTTGACATCATGGGAAATACTCTAAAAATGTGTTTTAGTTTTCATTTCAATCAACTTAATTGAAATTGAAATCAGCAGTTTGGTGACTCTTTTTGATTATACCATGACTCAATCGTAATCTGACACAGGGCACTGGCTGCTGCTGTTAACACAATCAACCCCGTAATCCCGAACACACACACTCACACTCACACACACACACACTCACACACACACACACATACCGTATATAAATAAATGTGATGTCAGTGCATGGTTTAAAGCACAATAAATTTTTGAATGCGCCATTAGCATGATTTATGCCTATTTAATTTTTCATAACAATGAAAGCGCTCACAACAACAGCCAGGATAATAAGTACAACTGCATATAATGTGACAACAGGCGCCGCATTAGCGCCGCCCCGCAACAGGACAAAAGGAGCTGTGCCCCGGGCGCACTGGACACACTGTGCCCCATAAAGAAGAGTGCATAAAAAATGTGATTGGCAGGCGGTGGATTGTAGCAGTGGTGGAGTGGCGTGCGGCGTTTACCCGTCAACATAATTGAATAGTAAAAGCGCTCACTGAAATTAACCACCACAAATGACGCAAATAATGTTAAAATGCCAGTCGGTCGCAGTCAAGATGGGGGGAGGGTTGTACAGCTTAGGGGGCAGACCGCATATACGGACGATTAAATTTCATTGAAATTGAATTACATTAAAAAGTGTAAAAGGCGACGCAGCACACAAAAGCGCTACGTTTCACTAGTAGACAACCAACGCAACAGCAACCAAAACAGCAGCGATCACAACAACAACAACAACAACAACAAGAAGCAGTTTGACTACAACAACAATCCTTGAGGGCAGGACAATAGTGCGCAAATTAACTTACAAAAGCGAAATAAAAATCGCTTATGCCACCATTTTTACTACCAACTAGTCCAATGTGATGTGCTCTCTCTAACTCTATCTCTATCCCTCTGTCTCTCTTGCTCTCTCTTGCTCTCTTATTACGTCACTAACTCTGTCGCTCTCTCATCCAGTCTTTTTGTCTTTTTGCAGTTGTTGCTTTGCTTAAACGTCATCTGCCACAATTTGGTTTAATGCTAAACAGCCCAGCTACCCGTTTCCACATTTAACAACAAAACAATTCTAGTTGCAGTGCCCCTCCCCCACACCGCCACCCCTTTCCTCCTAGCACCCCTGACCCCTTGCATGGCCACCCTTCAGTTCAAACGTGGCATAGTTTACAGCGCTTTGTTCATGGTCGCTTCTTTTATACTTTCCTGTGCCTTATCGCATTTGTCGTGACTGTGCAGAGAAAAAGGAGTTGCTTATTAAGTAATTTGCGGATCTATTATTAAAAGTTATGCGCCTTTTGTCGGACTGTCATCTCTCTTTCTTTTGCTTCTTTTGAGTTTGCCACAACCCCACATCCACCCGCTCAATAATTACTTGCTAAGAGGTCAAACTATGATTAAAAAACCCTGCTTTTTTTGCAAGTCGAGTCACTCTTGACAAAGTTAAGACTCTGAACATTTTTGACTCTTTTCGGAGATATAACTTTTACACGAATTTCGAGCCAACTTTGATTGTAGTTTTAAGGGTTGGGTCAAACCATGATCAAAAAGATCTTGCTTTTGAGAATCGTTTCAGTTTTGACAAAGTTCAGGCTGTGGAAAGCTTTGAGTCGTCCCTATAATCTCCTATTGGGAGCTTCCACTGCATTAATGTGAATTTAATCTAGAGTCCAAAACATGCTTAAAAGGTCCTGGATGTAATGCATAATCGTTATACTTTTGAAATATCAACATGCGTTAAGTTAGTCTTACCGTTTCTTATATCACAAAGTTTCTTTTTCTATAATAATGTCAAAAATTGTTACCTTCGCAAAAATCTGCGGAATATCCTTTCTTCTTGGTTGCTTTTCTAAAATTTATAACCATTATGGTTTATATTTAAATAGAATTTTGTCATTTATCCTCATTTGAGATAAGTAATGTTTTTAAAATGTAGAATATCAAAGAAATTTTGAGTGCTGCCACTAAAATTCCTATTAGACATAACAATTTAGTTGTTTGACATATAAGTTCAACCTAATGCTGAATACTTTTAGCTCTCTTTCGCCAATTCCATATTTAAATGATCGTGAAATATTTGCACTCTATGCTTTTGCTGTTGTTTAGTCAGCTTAAGACCAAATAATAAAACTCTCTTCATGACATTCGTTTGGCGCCAATAAATCAAAACAGAACTCATCAGTGAAAATTACAGAACTCTGTAATCACACTGGCATAACATAAATCTACTCGACGCAACATGCCCCCAACTCCCTTTTGGAAAAAAACACTGCCAGCCCCCAAGAGAGATGGAGAGCAGCGCAGCGGGCGTGCTGAGCACAAAGATTTATGAAACAGTCAAGTATTTTCTATTTAAGTTAATAACAATCATAATAATGGCACTATGAAAATTGATGCAGCTTCAAGCTGAATTTTCTTGGGGGCGACAGCAGCTTCTATGTGTGTGTGTGTGTGTGTGGGTGTGTGTGTTTGGGTGGATGTGTGTGGGTGTCAGGGTGTGTTGTTGTTATGTTAACCTGATGATAGATGATGTGCATATAAGCTCAAATAAACACAGAATCGCTATTGTCTACCAAATAAGTTCGTCTCACACACACTGCTACATATTTTCTGCTGCATACTTAGGGGCGCCAGGCAGCGAGCAAAATCCACCAGGTCGTATACGTAATAAGCTGTTGAGGTGTGCGTGTGTGTGTAAAGCCTTTGCATATTTGAGCAGCTGTTGGTGTTCTTTCTGTATTTGTGACATTCACTTAAAAATTCCATTACAGTATGCTCGAATAACCACATGAGAAGCAGACGCTACAAAAATCTTATTTCAGGCAGCGTTAAGCACACAAATTGCAGTTGACAACAAAGCAACTAAGCGGATATCTTTATATTGGTATAGCATCCAAGCTGGGGGAACCGTCAGACTTTCAGCTACAACTCATTAAATGTTGAAGAGCCCTTGAACAGCTGCTCGAAACATTTGAGCTCTCATTTTTTATGCTGCTGCTCATAACTTTTAAAGATGAGTTTGGTGTTTGACCTGCGGCTACACTTAACGAACACCTCGATGAGCAGTCAAATATTTTAGCGACATTTTGACACATTATATTAGAGACATCCACCAGTTCGTAAGACTGATAGAAACGGAGAGTGATGGACAAAAATATACCCTCAATTCCTCATGGGATTGGACATACATCATACAACAGATGTAGCTGTGGCGGTATTAGAAATTTTAAGCAAATTGGAATGGTTAATTTTGTATCCCTTGTCCTTAAGTAGGTCTTAGGAAATTAACAGGTACAAAAAGAAAACATATTTTAATGCACATTCCACTAACCTTGTCAAAGCTCTTTTCTTTTGTACAGGGTATAACAAGATGGACAAGAAATCAAGGCCAGAGGCGCTCAACTGTTTTGTAATTATGTAATCAAATTAATGTTGTGTATTTAACAAAGTTTACGTACAACATCAGGCTTACAACAAACTTGAAGCAGACATCCCCTTCGCATTTTGTCCCAGAATAAGTTGTTTAATTTTCTGTCCACTGAGCAAAACAATGAGGCAACAAATACAAAATAGCCTGCAGCAAAGTGCAAATCAAAAGCGTCAAAGAATTCACTTTCATGTTATCGATAAAGAGAAAAATCAATCTGATTGCTGAAAAGGCGCAAGTTGCTAGCCTCAGGATTGTCACATTAAATGTTTAATCAGCATAGGGCTGAAACTAAATGTATAAATGGTCAGTGGCAAATATTATTTGTGTATTAGACCAAGTTGAATCTGGATGGACAATTCACCCAATTCTATGTATTCTTGCAATGTCTGACATCTGTTTGCTTAAGCATTTGTGTGTGTGGGACAACAACTGGCAAATGTATTTTAGTATGTGATTTGGTCATGTACATGGGATGCAACAATAATTATTATGCCTCTTGGAGACGTCTTAATATTGTTAACGAGCTGCTTTGATTGATTAACAGCAAATGCAGCATCAGCAAGCCAATTGAAATGATTAGCTCAGCAGATAAACAATTAAAGTGAGCAAAGCCTATGCATTTCTGTTAAAGCCCTGCTTAAGTCTTACTTTTGAAAGTTTTTGGTTTTTCTGTATAACATTATAAAATCCTTTTACAAATGTTCATTTAAATATGTTTTATTAGTTCTTCTAGAAAAGCTTAGCTTATTTAATGTTTTGACTTGGTGTTTTAAAAGTTCTAAAATCATTGTGCAAAGGAAAAGTCTAAACTTTCGTGTCTGCTTTCTGTGATAAAAAGAAATTCACAATTTCTACTCGCATTGTGTCCACTACAAGTAATATTTTCACAAACATACTAAGCCCTTTATGTCATTTCAGTTACAGCAAACTCTAGCCTGCTGCTAACTGCTCAATATGCCAATCAGCACATCATATTGTCAATAACGAGCACTGTAATAGCTTCAGTCAAAAACACATGCAGCTAGTTGGCAACATTAAGCGGATCAGTTTAAATATGCGCAAATCCTTTAAGCGGTTCTCCGACTCAGACAGTTGATGGCCAAACAATGACAGTCAAACAACAAGACCAAGAACAACACGAACAACAAAAACAGTAACAAACAACTATTTGGTGTGTTTGTTTGTATCTGCATATATAGGTATGCGATTCAAGGCAATTTCCTTAATGCTATTTGAGGAGCGTCTGGCGTCGTCTACCAGATGGCCATAATTAACGCACGTTGTCTGTCAGGCATTTTGGTTGAGGAAAGTTCTCTTTATGAACACACGCAAAAACTTTTCTTAATACACTGCAAGCAAATATGTATTCTAGAGAATATTAGTTATACTTGCTTTATTACCATTGATTAATTCTTAAAAATAGCAGCCAAAAAATGCTATTGCTGAAATTCAAAAATTGTTGGCGAGTTCTAGAAAACAATTAAAATGTTTATAGAAAATAATTCATATTCTATTTTATTTAATTAAGACCACAAATAACTATAATCATTTAATTTTAGACTTTTTAGATTTGTTTTCGAAGATTTTTTTCTGAGTGCACACACATGACAATAATAATTATTGTCTTTATTATGCTCCTGTGCATGTTTTACTGTTTTACTTATCCGAGTTTTGCCATTTAGCCAAATTGCCAGACATTTGTCTTCAGGTCGAGCTTACTGCTTCAGACACTCAGACTCCAGTCCTCAGTGGCTGCTTTGGTTGTCATTTCTCATACTTCTCAGCCTGCTCTCAGTTATAATTCTGACATTGTTTTGCTTCGCCTTTTTTTTTTTTGCCCGACTTCACCTTGATGGTCTCAGCTCATCATTGGATACCTGGAAGCGTTGGAAGACTTGCTGCCTCAGTTGCTTGATGCTTAAAAGCTTTTCATTTAGCTTAATTAACTTATAACAATTTGGTGGTTTATTATCTTAATTTATAACCCCAAGGCATAAATCGTTTCACTCTTTTGTTCGGACTGTCGTTCTGTGCAGACGTGCTTTGATTAAACTTTAAGTGAATTTCATTTATGAAGTTTGCCGCTTTCTCATGTTTATTTAATTTGTTTGATAAGCGTCTGCACATTTTTGTGTGAGATATTTACTTTGATTTATTAGTTGTACTAAAGGCGAGCTAATCAAATCTCTCGATCATGACTTAATCAATTTGACAACGTAATTTATTTTGTCTCACAAACGTAACAAAAAATGTATACAAACGAAAATCAAATGCAACACTGTAATACAACTAATTTATTTAAAATGCTCATTCATGCCATGTCGAATTCTTGTCCATTCATCAAAAGCCAAAAGTCCAGGCTAAAGGACATGGGTCAAAGCCTTTTGTGCTTGCGCTGCGCACTCTGACCCCCAAAAGATGTCCTTTGCTCAATCCCAAGCAATGCAATTAATATTGAAAAGCTCAGCACTATACAAATCTCGTCATCAGCTTAAGGGTAGTAGCTACCCTGAACTTCTTATAAATGGAATGAAATGAATGAATGAAGCTCAATGAAGATGATGGAACTGATGAAAGCGAGCGTGTGACAAATGTCCTAACTGTCCAAAGATTGCCAAATCTGGCCAAGCATTTCTTGGAGGTAATTAATTGAACTTTGGTCAAACAACTTTAGACGTAGGTCAAGCAAAAGATGGCAATAAAAATAGGAAAGTCAAATTCAGATAAATATATGTAAATAGAATATTTGATAGAAGAATGAAAATTGGCTTGCAATAAATACGAGGTGGTTTTAAATTAAAGCTCACTCATTGCATAAAGATATAAAATAACATCGAAAATACATTTAAAATTCATTTTTGAAACAATTATTCTGTGTGGCAGTTGCGATGTTCAGTTTACTGATCTATATAGTTCCAGATATTTTTTGGCACTTTAAAAATGAGATTTGTTAACTTTTGTTTGGTCAGCACAAAATCAGAGCATTCAGTATTTGAATTCTTATTCTGTTACGCCTCATTATGTGATTTATTAAACGATTAGCTGGTTTCAAAAATTTGTCTGTCAGCCGTTTGGCAGCCTATGGGCGTGCCATGACTTGCACTTGTGATAAAGCAGCGCCTGTTTAATGAGCTATAAGTATCTGGCGAAGACTCACAAAAGTGGCAGCTACTCATTCGTTCTGTCATCGCGCCACTAAGTATGCAACAACTTTTGACAAACGACATTACGGCCAATGGCAATTAATTTCAAGTCGGACACCCCCCTCCCAACGCTCCACCGAGAGCATGAGTAGCCAGTTCTTCTTTTGCATACAGAACTATGGGGTCTATGTAAGCACCAGTCATGGACGCCACATTACGTCTCATTAGCGACTGCGGCTGCCGGCGGAAATCATTCATTTCCGCCAGTCGAAAATGAAAATGAAAATGAACAGTTTTTCGGCAGTTTTCAATGGCTGATGTGCGCTTCTTTTTTTAAATTTATTTTTTTTTTTACAAGCAGCAAACAAAAGCGACATTGTCATTGGGTGTGGCCAGGGGGATTGGGGTGCGGCGTGGGTAGGTGAAAGTTCCCCAATTCCCAATGCTCTTAAAAAAAAAAGTATTTCAATTGAATTGATTTTGAATGCTGTTCACTGTCTGCCGCCTGTCTGCTGCCCATTGAAAAGTGCGTGCGTGTTTTTGAGGGGAGGCACTGAGAGTGGGTGGATGGGCGGAGGAATAAGGATGCCACACAGTTCTATTAAGTTTCAGTCTGGCAGCGAATGAATGAATCGCCCCCTCCGCCCAGCATGCCACGTACTGATTGACTTTTGCGTTGACATTTGCGCTCGGTTATCGCGCGCCGCCCTTCGCTTGTTTGGGGAGTTTTCCCTGCTGGATTTTCTCGCCCCCGCCCCCCTCCCCCAATTGGCAACTGACTGGTCCACATCTGTGACTGTCTGTCGCTGCTGTTGTGTGCTTGTGATTCCACAATAAACGCATTATGCTGCCATTAGTTGAGTGCCAGAGCCTTCCGCTTGTTTGCCAGCATCCGTTTGTGTTTTTGTTTGTTTTCCTCACTTTGCACTTTTTTTCTATTTTATTTTCTTTTTTTCTTGCCAACAATAAAACTGCCTTGTCAATGGGGTGGCGACGTCCGGCTTACTGAGCTCCGTTTCCCTATGAGGACAAACAACGTTTTTGAAAACTTTTGCATGCAATGAATTGTTAATTTAGTTAAACAGTTGCTGCCATTTTCTACTCACCTGGACACACAGGTCGGTTGAACGATATCATTCCTTACAGTTTAATTTGCTTCAGACATGAAATGACATTTTCCTTGATTGCATTCCTATGGCCCGAGTTCCGTGCTCATTTAATCAAGTATCTATTACTGCGTAATAAGAAGTTCAATATTGTTGTCTTTATTTATAAGCACAAAACAAAAAAGCAAAATTGTTAAAGCTAGTAGCCATTCATGATTAAATCTTCTTGTTGTCTTCCTCGAAGCTGCCAAACCAATTCATGTGCAATTAAGTGCATTCAATTTAGTTAATATGGCTTACAGCGCTCACCTCCATATCAGATTGGCTATAAAATATCCAGACATATGCAATATGCTTTTTATATAGCACAGCTCATTATTTACTTATTGTAAAAAATTGTGCTGTAATTTGTGCCTCATTTTGTGCTGTAAAATCCTTGTAATGCCTGGGCACTTTGCTGGCAATCAATTATGTAGAAAATGTTGCCAGTTCATAAAAGTTGCTGTCATTAATATGTAAGCAATCGCAGCAATTGTTTTGAAAGTGCTTGTGCTGACAGGGCCAGGGCCAGGGCACTGCAGAGACAATATCGTTATGTTGCCTGACTGCCTGCCTGCCTGCCTGCCAGCCTGCCTGAATGCTTACAAAATGTGCTGCTCCTGTTGGTCCTGGAGCACTCCTGGCAGTGCTGGCAGCTCGGCTGGCGAGCATAAAAACAACACATAATCATTTTATTAGCAGCAAAGGCGAAACGACGGACGCAGTGAAGCGGAGGCAAAGGATTCCGGCGGATTGTTCATCCTGTTGCTATACGTTCGAAATGACTGAGCAACTGTGTGTGGAGTACGTGTTGGCCATGTTTCACTTGCTGTTGTTGCTGTTAACGCTACTTGAGTTAACATGTTGCACCAGAGATCCCATCATGTGTCAAGTGTGATGTTAGTTGGTGAGTGTGAGTGTGAGTGTGTGTGTGTGTGTGTGTGTGTTCTCATGTGTGTGCGTGCGTGTGTAGCTCGACCAGCACGTTGAAGTTTTCTCGTTAGCGAAACTAATTATCCGTTGTCGCTGTCAGCAAAATATCGTTAAACGGTAGGTGACAGTCACACGCATCTGTGTGTGCCTGTGTGTGTGTGAGTGTGTGTGAAGTACTTGTAGCAGGATACATATGTGTGTGTGTAAGTGCGTTTGCTTGTGGATGTCGCTGACCGCCATTTACTGCCTCAAGTGCTTCAAGCGACGAGGTAAATGACCAACTGATTGTGGAATTATAGCAAACCGAAGCAGACTGTGTCCCGACTTTTCTGATTGCCATATAAATTACTATATATTATTATCTGTTATTATAAATAGATCGAATTCAGACAGTTCACACTTATAGCAGAAGATGTTTTTGGTTTGATATAAAATGGTTAACTAAATTGAATACAATGCATAACAAAGTATTGGGAAATTATACACAAAATTAGTTAAATGGTGCATATTAAACAAGTTTAAATACCAATTGTAATATAATTTTTGTGACCAGAATTTGATGTAATTTTTGGGATTGCTCTCATAACGGTTAAAACCCTCTCTGGCCGCGATGTGATTAAATTTGCATTAAGCATATTTCGTAATGCATTTGCCTTTTTATTTTTCCGGCATGTTTCGGCAAACCGCTCATAACAAATGTTGTTAAGCTCGCGCTTGCCTCATGCTCCCTTGCCCCTAGGCAATTGCCCTTTGGCTCGTCAGTCTCCTCCCCTGGGCAGCATACGCGCGCCGGAAGTGGCTGTCGATTTGCAACAAATGGCTGCCGGATGTTGCCACATGGCGCACGTAAGTCGCTCATTGCTTCCCATTTTTTATTTTCGGTGGTACTCTAACCCCTTGGCAATTAATTGCCTAACACGTAATTATTTTATAGTTGAAATGGTCGCGGTCACATAAACACACACACACACACACACACCTATACATACACTCCAGACACATGTGCGCTGGGTATATGCATATTTTTGGGTCTTTGCAGCTAATTAAAAGCGCGTTGCTTTGTTGAAATTAGTCGCAAGAGTGGGGAGAGGGGCAAATGGGGCACAGTTACTGGTGGAATGTTGTGACTTTTCAATTAGCGGAGCACTTGAGCGTTCTGTGTTGTACACAAATTAAACTTAATGTTGTCTACTTTTCAGCGCAAAAGACATTTAAACCATTTTGTTAATGTTGAATTTGCTTTCCTTCCAAAATTGTTATTTAGCTCGTATCTGAATAATATACACAATTCGACTCCCCTTCCATGAAAAAAAAATAAATACTAATACAATAGTTATTTGATTTTTTGTTTTGTTTTAAATTTCATAATTATGGCATTTTTATTTGCATTTTAATTGCTACATTGTGAATACGCGTATTCAATATCAATAATTACACATAGACAGTTCAGTATTACAGTATTTTCTAATGGATAAACAACATGCGAATATTTTATGGTAGTTACTAATGTATATGCACTTAATATTTTATGGTTTTCTTTTTTTTTTTTAATGTTGTATATTCTGTTATCTGTATTTATATATGTATATATGTAAGTGTATATGGCAGTCATACAAATGCATATCTAATTGCCTGCCCAATGCCAAAGTACAAAGTACAGTTCATTAGTGCGGCAGTTACGTAAGAACGGGGTTTTACGAATCGTATGTTTAGCCAGTAAATTGAAGGAGTTTTGCCATATGCCTGGTGGTAATTACGCACTAATTACATTGTGGTATATATATATATATATATATATGTATGTATGTATAATTTATGTTATGTGTATGTGTGTATAACAACTAAATAATGGGCTCCGCTTTAATTATACGATTTTAATTACTATATGCACAATTTGATTCACATGTTAATCGTAGCTCTACACATTATTTGCATATTTAAATACATGTTCAATTGAATTTTTCGTATATGGCTAGCTTAATAAATTATTTACACTTATCCAACTAGACATTTAAGTTCACATAATTTACGATTACAATTATTAATTAAGCTGTTAAGTAACAATCTAACTAGCCATTTAATATAACTTTAAGCGCTGGCTTTAGCTGCCCGCATACTTGGAGGAACTTATCATACGTTTCTTTAACATGTACAATGATTATCTAAATCTAAACTAAGCCTAAACTGCAGAATAAAGCATTATGTGAGTGAGTGATAGAGAGAGAGAGAGAGAGAGAGAGAGGGAGACGGAGTGGGAGTAAGAGAGACAAAGACTTATAGCGGGTTTTTGGGTAGTAAGTCTATCACTAGCATAGAGGCAATCGCAGCCAGGACTGGCACATTTTAATATTTATTTTTTAGACGAGTCGTTAAAGAACGAAACCAGCAAGAGCACATGCAACCAAGCATTTCTGGCTTACTTTTTAAATAGTCAGCTTAACTGACAAATGCTCTCAGTCTTGGTCACAGCATTAGTGACAAAATGCACTTGGCATGGGCATTATATAATATATATGTAATTAATTTATAATATAAGTCACAAAATGCATGTACTAAACATGATTTGCAGAGGAGCATTGCACACATATCTGTAAGTCAACACAAGTAGAGTTGGCCATATACTCCATCTACGAGAGAGATCTGCGTACACTTAAGGAAAGATAGAAAAATGCTGATAACGATCTGAATTTTGAGACACACAACAAGCTTTATTTAGACTTGTTTAGTTTGTTTAGCCAGCTATCAAAATTTAAATGAATCTTTTAAATAAAAATGCTTAGAAACACTTGCAAGCTTTAAGAGAGCTTTTAGCGTACTTAAAGCTCAAAGTTTCACCCTCAAATTATTATCTCGTTATAATATAATATTGACTTGCTGTTTATACTGCCTTGAAGTTTTTTTGCGGTTTGTAGCTTTAATGCTTTTATTGCATACTCGAAGCATTATTAAATGTCTTTAATTTCTCATCTCACGTTTTATGCTACTGCTTTCATTGCTGATCATCAAGCTAACTGATACGTCCGAACTCAGCCCTGAGGCACTGTCAACCATAAATAAAAAAATGATATTGCCCAGCTCCTCAATCGCTTACTCAAAGTTCTCTGCGCCGCCATTGTTGAAGCGTTCGCACCAAGCGAGCAACTCGCGCACCTCCCTGGCATATAGCTGCTCCTGCTCCTTCGCCTGCTCCTGCTGACTCAGCTGGTTGGCCGTTGAGGCCAGGGGTCAGACATTGTGGCAGGGCTGCTTGCTGCTGCTGCCGCTGCCGGAGTGGCTCAACAAACTGCGCTCGCTGGCCACGCTGCCGGGTGCATAGATGAGCTCCGTTGCCTCCTTGGCCAGCGGTTCCTCAATGTGCACCTTGCGACCAGAGCGTGTGCTCTGACCACGCCAAGATTGCGGCTCCAGCGATTGCAATTGCTGCTGTTGTTGTTGCTGTTGCTGTTGTTGCGTGTGCGGGACCAATGGCAGCAACTGTTGCTGCTGTTGCAATGGCTGCTGCTGATCATCGACCTTCACATACAAACGCTCCATATCATCCACATCTCCGTCGGCCGTGTGATAAAGCGCCTGATCATCCTCATGTGACATCAGCATGGCCATTGGGGACGGTGAACCGCCGCAGCCCGAATCCGCTAAGCCATTGTAACAGAATGAGGAGCCATCCAAGTCGAGCAGATTCTGCTGATGATGATGGCTACTCTTTGCGAGCGTCTGATCGATTTGATTTTGAGCCGGACTCGCGTTGAGCACCTTGAAGCGAGCACTGTCCCGTCCAATGCTGCAACCGTGTGGCAACTGTTGACGTCGCACGCTGGCAAATTGGGCTGAGCTGCCGCCCGGTGTTGCCACCTGCTGCTGCTGCTGCACATGTCCACCCGGCGCCGCCTCATAAGTATGACAATTACTCAACTTATTCTCAGTGATGTGCATATGCATGTGCTTATCCTTGGGATAATAATACTGATCGGAGTAAACCGAACGTGATCCGGCTGTGTTACTCGGATAGATCTCGCCATTGGTGGACATTTGCTGATAGATGTTGGCGCTGGAATGCGGCTGCTGTTGTTGCTGCTGCTGCTGGTGCTGTTGCTGTTGGTAATGCGGATGCATGGGTCGCTGTACGCCATAGGAACCAGGCAACGCAGCTGGGCCTGGTCGCTGCTGATAACGTGGCTGTGGCTGTTGCTGTTGGTGCTGCTGCTGCTGCTGTTGTTGCTGCTGCTGCTGCTGATGTTGCTGACCTGTATTAAGTATGGCTGAGGTGGCGTAGGGGGCGGGTGAGGCATTGCCGTGACGTCCATATTCGCTGGGTGCCTTGCCAAAGCTGGAGACCTCGGCATAGTCTGTCGGTATATTGGAGTATTCGCCCACATAGCTGCAAATGAACAGATAAAAACAATAAGAAATGAGTATGAGTGGCGACGACCAGATACCCTACAGTAGCTTTCAATTTTCATTATATATTTTGTTTGTTCTTATTCACATATATTTGTCAGCTTTAAAGTAGCTGTTTTTAAATTAAAAAAACAAAAAGAGGATTTTTGATTGGAGTATATATTGAAAATCTGCTGTCGAAAAATCCATTTGCTTCCCTGTGTTTGTTGCGTAAATCTGCATTAATCTCATAATACCATTTTGATCCATCTATAATGGGTATCCAAAATACATTTACTCGCCGGCGCTTGTTTATTTCACAGTCTTCCCACGCTCAACGTGGGTGGGTGAGAAAGGGGTAGCAGCCAAAATATTTTTCGGTTATAAATTTGTCGGTTTTGGGGCAGCGAGTTGGGTGCTTTCAGTTCGTTGGTAAATTTATGGCATGCGGTCTGCAGTCGGAGCGGAAATTTGCATTTTTGAAAACGCCCGGAACCAGTTCCACGAGCAGCTCATGTGTAAAAACGGAATTTATTTCGGATTTAACATTTTACATATTTACACCTGACCGCCCGTCTGTCCGTCTGTCTCTGTCTCTCTGTCTGTGTGTCTGTCCGTCTGCAGTTGCCAGTTAACCCAGCTAATGTTGTGAAAATGGTTTTGGCTCTAAGCAGCGATAACACTTATCACCAGCTACAACTCCACACAGGATCTGAATTCATTTTCAACTCAGTTAAATTAGCGAGTCAAAGCCAAGCAGAAAAAATAGGATGTCTCGGAAATACCCTTTGCTATGCTTGAACTAAATTCTACATGATATTGAGAGACAAAATTTTTAAGTTCAAAATTCACTGCAGCAAGTATTATCTGCGTTTCCATTGCTTTGCAGTGTT
Organism: Drosophila silvestris; assembly: GCA_035043445.1. NCBI lineage: Eukaryota > Metazoa > Arthropoda > Insecta > Diptera > Drosophilidae > Drosophila > Drosophila silvestris. The sequence goes on from JAWNMZ010000139.1 coordinate 835,780, forward strand.
TAATGGTGTATAGTAAATGGTTAATGCTTACAATACTCCTGTCAACCCGTTACTCAATTATAGGGTATAGAAACGGTGCAAGGTGTTTCCCACACACACACACACACACATATTCAAATTTTTAACATTATTTTCGTATTTAAATACTGAAAGCGGATTAATTGGCAAAAACAAAATAAAATAAAAAAAATTAAACGAAACCAGCCAAAAGCTGAAAAAAATATATGGCGTATTGATGGAGTCGTCATGGTGCAGTCCACATGGAAAAACTCCGGTGCGTGCATTTCAAAATACGCTTTTAATGCCCTTAATGAGTTTTCATTTGGCGAAGGGAAATGTCTGCAATGAATGAGTCCTTTGTACCACTGCGAGAGTGGGCCTGGGGTACCCTTCAACATCAGTGGAAACTATGTACAAAAAAAAAAACAAACAGCTGAATAGCTGTAAGTAGTTTAAATGGAGTACGCTTTATGAAAATATCCGGTTTTTTTTTAGTGTGGTTGGAGTTGTTTGTTTTACACGGTGCAGGGTATATTCGAAGAATGTTGGGTATGTTATACAGGACATGTCTTAGAAGGTATTTCAAGGCTAGACTTGATAAATATATTATAAGAATTACTTCATTTTCCTTTAGGGTATATTGGGTATATAATACAGGACATGTCTTAGAAGCATTTCAATTATACTAGACTTGATCAATATATTATTAGAATGACTTCATTTTCCTTCAAGTATTTGACAAAAAAATGTTTCAAGTAGATTTTATTGCAATGGAGAATTATTATTATCAAGAATCAGCTTAGCTCGAATACCCAAAAAGAGTATTTTAATTTCGTTTCGAATGCTTAACTGACTGTTAAAATGTGTATGTTGTTGTTACTCATTTTGTTGAATTTTCTCTCATTTTTATTCTCGCACATATGACACCCATTATGGTGTAATTACTTTTATATTGTTATTGTTATTGCAATGGTTATTGCGTATATTTTGTGCTCACGCACAATTTTGTTGCACTTATTATTAATATTTGCGTTGAATCGCGCACATTTTCAATTTATGTTTTTAATGACTAATTAAGTGTGCGAAAATAATTTTAATTATGTCGGGCAGAATTTTATACGCCCGGTAGTCGCATGGCAAATTGTATTTAAATTATGGATAAATTGAAATTTATTTTTAATTTGTATCTCCTCTCATTTTTTGTAAAGTTTTTTTATTGATATTTGCAATTTGATGTGGTTCGAGCATTTTTCTGGGGGAAACACTTCAGCTTTTCACGCTTGATTGATATTTAATTGCCATTTGGCTGACAGCTGCGATTTTTGTTGTTCGACATTAAAATAAAGCACTCGTACAATTGTCGTTTTAAAAGTTCTTTAAATCATTGTTGTATTACTTTAAATTTGTTACCATTTTGTTTATCAATTGAATAATTGCATCAAATTTGCAACCTCGACTATGCTATTATTGTTGGTATTTTGTGGACAGCACAAAATTAGCCACAAATAAATACCAATTACCGATTTGGCTATTTTAGCACAAGTACGCAAACATTTTATGCCGAAAATATAACAATACCTACAAAAAGCAAACAATTATTTTACGCCTTCTGATTGCCAGACAAATAAATTAGCCACGGCTGCAATTGCCAGTTGATTTCAACATTGCCAGCTTTGATCAACCATTCCACAAGTTCAAAGCACATGTAAAAATATGCGAATTGTTACAAAAAATAAATAACATGAAACAATAACATACAAAACATTTTTCAGGCAATGCTCCAAAATGATTGCAACATTTTGCAATAGTCACAAATTAAAGCTGCCAACATTATTAAACACGTCTGGCTTTGGCATGTCGAAATGTTAATACTCTTACTGATGTGTTTGCAAAGGTTGCCATATGGTATTATTTTCTATTCTGTGGAAACAGTAGATTATAGCAAAATGTGGTACTTTAAATACCATGTAATCCTCTGATTAACTTATCTGAATAGTTCAGTCAGCCGCTGCAACTACTGAGCTTTCAATCACGGATTATTCTAATATAACTGCAATGCATTATGTATATATACAATTCATAGCCAGATTATAAGACCCTTCATAGAGGCAAACATGTGGAGACACACTATGCACCACTCTCAAAAGAGCATGCAACATTTGGCAGCAAGGAAAACTTAAAGCTGACCATTTAAAGCTGCACAAGTGTATTTGCCAAGGTGGCCAAAACTGTACAATACCACGATAATTACATTTGGGCCTACGGGGAGCTGCGAAACTATGCAGCCACTGGAAAATGTCCAATGGGAGCTAACTCCACTTTGGGAGCTGTCCACTTGCGAGTGCCCTAAAATCAACATAAATAGCGCGCCAACATCTCCATTTCTAACTTGATTTTGTTTCGCGCAGCCGGAAAAAGCAAAACAAAAAACAAAAAAATGTTTTGCGACGCGCCAGAAAAATGCAATTTCACAGTTTGGTGAATTTTTATTGTCGTCGCTTTGAGTGGGTTCCCAGTTTTATTTTTTTTAGTTTGACGTCCATTTTTTTTTTTCTTTCTGTTTTTTCTGGTTAGGTAACTGTGGAAAAACTTACCGCTGATGATTGCGTTCGGTGGCGTGTCCATGAATATCGTCGATGCCGCCGCCGCCGCCGCTGCCGTTGCCGTTGCTGCCGCTGCCAGTGGCACCGTTAACGCTGCCAGTTGCACCACAGACTGGGGCATAGTCGGCAATGTGATCCTTCTGCATGTCGAGGGGGTCGCCGCTGGGCGAGGTCCGCCACACCATGCCGCCAGTGGAGGCATCCAGCCAGTAGCCGTTGCCATTGCGCGTCGATAGACTCGGCATTTTCAGCACGTCGCTCGTGTGATTGCCTACAGGTGAGAGCAGGAGAGAAAGGAGAATTAGCGAATGAGAGACTAAATCGTGTCTGGGAGAGTGTGAGCGAGAGAGGAGAGAGAGACAGCGGGTGGGGCTTGTGAGACAGAGCAATTAAATGTTTTGCAACAAATTGTGAACCAAATAAATTGTTGTCGGAAATTGACCAAAAAATACAAAACGCATTTCCATGTTGCATGTGTTCCCAAAAACAATTTCACTAACATTTCAAAAGATCCGGTTTTATATAATATTGCACATCTCGCATTATTAACAACTTTTAAAAATAATGTAATTTAATTTATGAAAGATTTTAAGCTAAGCCTTTAATTTTAGGTTGATTAACAGCTTTTTCAGCTTTATTAAGTCCCCGAAAAAAATGTATCGGAATTGTGGCGAAAGTGTTTTCGACCAGCTTATGGGATTTCCATGCTGAGCGCTGCAATACTATAAATTCAGCGCATTAAAATAATATTATGAAAGAGCGGGTGGCGGGGGCGTATGCGCAATTTCCCATATTGTCACAGTTCACACACACACAGACACAGCGAAAATCAAATAAATTATTGTCAATTTTCCAGTTGGCGCCCGTCGCTTGTATAAAAATGTGTTGCATACTTTCAAGCAAGTAAAACACAAAAAAAAGCGACGAAGCAAAATGATTGCATGAAAAATGCACCAATTAAACTGTCCCCGGGTTATAACTGCGCATCAGGCGAGTTTTTTATGTCACTTATTGTTGGAGCTGTTGGGGTTAAGGGGGTCCCAATGCTGTTATTGTCTATGGCTGTTCAGGTGAGGGCATGAAAAGCTTTTGCGCTTTTTGCTGCTTAGTTTATGGGCAACTGCCCTCCATGAATATGCATTACCATTTTTTCACCCATTTTTTTAGCCTCTTTTTGTTTTTAGCTCGCTTTTTAAAATGTCGGCTAGCTGCGGCTTGTTAAACAATGCAAACGCTGTGCAACAATGTTGTTTCATCCACACTAACAACTTACTACAGGCACAACAAAAAATATCATCACAACTATATGTTTAACTATAGAAGTTGAAAATAATGGAAAACAGCTTGACAGGCTTGTAACGTATTGTAATGCTTAAAAATTATGAATTATGTATGATTTTGGCACTTTTTAATTTTTTTATTTAGTTTGCTATTCATATTAGCCTTTAGTAAGGCTTGGAAAAAATTAAAACATTCTTTTTAGCTCCATGTGCTTGATATTAAATAAATGCAAGATCGAATTTCAATAGAATTAACATAAATGTGTAATTTATGAAATTGATACAATAGCAGCCAATTGTATTCAATATTAAATTTATTCTAAAAAATTACATATACTATTTAATTTCCCTAATAACAAGTATCATATCCAAAAAGTTTCCACTTATATAAGGACTTAAGTTTTCTAATCTTTTCTCTTGAATTTGAATATAATTCTCAACAGCTCACAACTCATTAAATATGTATCCGATCAAATTCCCAATTGCAATATTGTCTTCCATTTCAACGCCTCGTTTAGTTGAGCAATTTCATGAATAGTGCCTTGCGAGCAGCAAGGCTAAGCACTATAGCCATATTTGGAAGTCAACTCCTTCTGTTCCTCGTTATGCAGCTAATTTCAATTAGACCACAAAGTCTGCCCCCAACTACAGATACTAAACATGCCAGGAGCACACACACACACACACACACAACTTGTTGGTTAATAATGCACACAAAACTAAATGCATAATTGCAGTTGACTGTTGAGGGTAGGCAAGGAGAGGAGCGAGTACAGCTGGGGGTAGGGCGAAGTAGAGGGTAGTTAGAAGGACCCTGGAGCAGAACAGAACGGCACGTGCAAAATGTTAGCTTCTATTATGTGCCCAGCACGAAAATTTGTGCTATTCTGTGCTGGCAGTCTGCTAAAATATTTATTCTCACCTATTTTGTTGTGTGTGGTTGTAGGTATATGTATGTGTGTGTACCGCTAACAATGGAAAATTAGCGTTATTTATATATGCAAATCTGTGAGTGTGTGACTGGAACAATTCCAGCTAGGAAGGAAGCGCAACTAGCTGAACGCAACGGATGCAACTCGAATGTGACTGCAGGATGTGACTGTGCGTAAAATGTAGGTTTTTATACTCAGGGTAGAAGATGAATAAAAAAGGAGTTTGAAACTGCTGTTAGAAAGAATGTAACACTCAGTATGAACCCCATCAAAAATATATACACTCTTGATCAGCATCAGAAGGACATTCGATCTGTGCATGCTCATCATCATCATAAACAAGTCGATCCAAGAGGCGTTAAGAGCTAGACAACTATCTGCAACTAGGCTGCAACTAGAGTTTATGTCTAGCTTTAAAGATTATATAGAGATTATAGTTAAGAGCTGGCATCTGGGTTTCTCCTAGTTTATCTCTCTCAACTAGAGCATTCTCATTGTTCTTTTGGTGTACTCACCTCGCATGGTGTTCAGCGCGGACTGCTTCATCATCATGTGCTTGCGCTTCACAAAGACCATGGCGCCAAAGGATAACATCATGATGGCCAATATGGCGCCCAGGAGTATTATGAACCAGGGCTGTGTCAGCACATCGTTCACATGATCCTGATTGATGGGATAGCTGCAAAAACAGAAACCAAAATATAACCAAATCAAAATGAATAAATTAAATTAAGTTCTGCTTTTAGAACTGTCAGCTGATGATTTTGGATCTTGTTTAATGAAATTTATTGCGCTTGGCTTAAATTATCTTTACTATAAATCAAAGATTTAAATGCGCAAAATATTTTAATATATATCCAGCTTAATTTATTGGCTATTATTATTTTTTATGAGCCTTCAACTTACCGCTGATTGATAAACGGATCGAGTCGCTTGGTAATTGGATCCAGACGCAGTGTGGCCGGCACACAGTATGGTCCAATGCCAGCATTATTGCCTGCTGCCACGCCCACCGTATACATGACGCCCTCCGTAAGATTGGCCAACACCAGCGTGGGTGACGCAGCATCAATTGTCACATTGGTCAAAATACGCGAGAAATTGTGAGCAGTATCGATGCCCCGCACAATTACATGATAGTATAGCAAAACACCTGCAAAGGGTTAAAGTTAAGCGTTAAGGGTCCTAATGAGGAAGACAGGCGGGTTAAACTTACCATGTTCTTCCTTCAGTTCGGGTGCCTTCCATTTCAAGAACACCGCCGAGGCATTCAGCAGTATCGCCTCCATGCCAAATGGCGCATCATTGGGCACTGAAAAACGAAGGGGAAAATACCAAACAAAAAGAAAGGATGAGTAAGTATGGATGTTTTTCAGTGGTTTTTGTTGTTGTAGGCTGTAAATGCGTTTTTGATTGTTTTGCCCGCAGCTGTCTCTAATGAGTCGCGTCTGCTCTAATTAATTACCATTTAGTGGGTTAGGTCTTGAGGGTAGTCTAGTTTTTTAGAAACAGTTCCGGGTAGCTTTCCATTGTGACGGAGCAGAAGAGTGCGAGGTATTTTTAGAAAGGAAGCGAAGAAGCGTATCAAGTGGATGCATTCATCACAGCACCTCACGTTGCCACACTTCAAAAGCTCATCTTCATTTGTTTATTTATTTCCTGATGTCGCTGCCATATCCCCCACTACCACAGATCTCTATGCGGCTGTCTGTGCAACGGTTGAAGCAATTTCTTTAAATAAACACACGTGCAAATGCGAAACAAAACCAAAAAAAAAAGAAAAAGCACCACCAGCAGCAACAACACAAAAAACCAACGTCTCTAAATAGGTGCCCGTCTAGGTAGACGTATATGTAGGTAGTATATATAGGGTTAGGATAGGAATACTTGGGAGCGTGCTGCAGCGATTTCTCTTTTATTATTCTTTGGCTTTGTTTCTTCGGCTGTTGCTGCTACTGCTGCTGCTGCTGCCTCTGTTGCGACATGCTAAAGTGCTTGTCAGGCTTTTTGTCTAAAGGGGTTTTCCCATTCTTTGTTTCCTTTTCGTTCTGCGTCTGTTGTTTTTCCTTTAAGCCATGGCTGATGACGCGCTTAACACGTATCTGCCATTGTGTGGAATAGACGACCTCGAGGCAATTGTTGCAAAAGAGTGTCGCCACGTCACATTTGACAAACCAATTGGAAAATTGCAATTGAAATGACGGTTTCCAAGCGATGTTTACACACATTTGCCTGGAACTACATCGGTGTCTACTAAGAGCCAAGCAAATGATCAATTTTTGCAGTCACTAAACTCATTTAGTTTACTTCATAGCACTGAAAATCCACTAGATGATCATAGGAATTATATCGATAGATTGTATATATCGAAGGTACTTCTATTTAAAAGTATTTTTTCTGTAGTTTTAAGAGAACTTCTTTAATTTTCTGCACTTTTTAAAATATAATTTAAATTTCCTCATATTAATTGTTATATTTGTTATTATTTATATATCTTTTCCTCTTTTATTTATATCTAGAGATATATCCTATTTAAGCACATTACTCTCTTCAATATACATTTTTATATTCCCATTTTCTTCTTCTCTTATTACTTGCTTTTTAATTGCAGAGCATTTTGTAGTCGTGTGGAGATTTGTAAGCTTCCCTGAACTCCCCAGGTATTTGTCTACCTGTATCCGTTATTTGCCCAGTTCCCCTCTTGCTAAGGGACCCCTGTGTACCCTGTGTAAAAATGCTTCCTGTGTGAATTTTCGCTTGAGTACCTCCCGCATTTTGGCAGGACTAACAAACGCGCATCAAATTTGCATTGCGAGGCACTGCAACACTTTGCGGGTTGTTTAGGGATACGGGAGCGGAGGAGGGATGAGGGATGGGGGATGAGGCGTGTGCTTCATATACGAAGCAGTAATAATTGTTGTTTATCTTTACACAATTGCGTTGGCAATTTCTTTGAGTTGTTGCTGTTGTTGTTGTTGTTGTTGCCTGGAAAAAGTCAGCAGCGTCAGTGAAAATGTGATGCATACAAAATGAGTTTTGATTTAAGGAACAGACGCCGCAGATCCCAAAGACCTGGCGGACAGACTCAACAGACGAACGGCCAGAGGGACAGACGGTCGGACGGAACAGATGCAACAGAACCAAACGACAGACAGCCTGCATTTTGGGGCAGACAGAGGGCACTTTGGTGCCGCTTGCCAAGGCGCAACGTTTGTGCATTTTATATTTGCAGCTGGCGCAGCGTTTGTTGACTTATTTGCGGCACTGTCATTCCTCCTCTCCTTTCTCCTTTACACACACACACACCTCCCATTCAGTGTTTGCCTTTGCGGCATTCCTGGACCTGTCTTCTGTTTTTAGCTTTGACGCTGCTGCTTTCTCTATCGCTCTGCCCCTATCTCTGTCTCTTTCACATTTTGTATTTAATTATTTTGTAAAAAAAAAGTGAGCTCATTGAGAATTGTTCACTTTTTCGCAGCGCTTTCTTGAAGTCTTTTTTCGGGTGATAAAATGAAGTGATAAACCTGTCTGCAAAGTTTTCAGCATTGAGTTGGCATCCTTGCATCTCTCTGCCGGCAATTGAGAGAGAAAAGAAAAAAAGAAAAGCAGCTCGAGTTATCTATTTGGACTGTGTCTTATCAGGTGAAGCTGGGGAAAAGCGCATTTGCTGGATATGTGTCTTAGTCATACAGCTCAGCCAAGCTATCAGCCAAAGTCTGTAATCTGGCAAGTTTTCAGCTTGGATATGTCGAACTTGGCAGTTTCTTAAGCTGGAACAATGTCGTAAATAAGCAAGAGACGTTAAAAAGCGTTGGTACGATATAAGGGATTAAAGATATATATATATATATATATATATATATATATATATATTGAGAGCTAAATTCAATGCTGTTTTTCATTTATATACATAGTATATGTTTATATATATATATCTATATTCAGATTTCACTAAGAGATACATTTGTTTTGATCTTACAAGAATGTGACTGAATTGAAGATACTTTGAGTAGCTAACCTAGAAGAGAACTGCGATATCAGGGATAGAAGATATGTTTAGACTAAGGCTCTAAGCGCAGAGCAGCATTCATGATTTGATTTTAGAAGTTTACATTTATTTTCTCTTCACTATCCTCATCTGAATTCAGATTACACTATAGAAGACATTAATCTTTTAAACTTTTTAGAGTTTTCACTTTCGGTTTTTTGCAGGCCTTTCAATTAATGAAAATTTGTAGTTAAGCTGCAGGACACATTCCTTAAGCACATGTCGAGTCATTGCATTGCGATGTTGAAGAATCCTTTCACCTGTCTGCCACAGGCTACATATGTAAATCGCCACATCAAGTATTCCACACACTCAACTAACAGGCACACACACGCGCACACACGCACACACACACACACACACACACACATTCCTACACACACTCACGGATGAATTGCCGTACACGTGTGCTGGAACCTGAGCCTACGTGCTTGTCGCGTTCTCCTACCGCCTGATAGCCCATCTTTTCTCTCGGCTTACTGCACATGCCGAAGGAGACTTTACACACTTTACACACGCATGATTCGATTTTGCAATGTTCGTTGATTGACATACTTTTTATTTGCCATATCCGAAGTCTCAGCCTGACCCCCCAACCATTTGGCAGTTTTTTGTTGCTTGTTCGCTTGGTGCTTTTACTTTTTTTGCGACCCTCAAAAATTATATGCGATTATGGGAGACCCGCATGGCAGCTGATGCCAGGCAGGCAATAGGATAAGGATAACGCTCGCTTCTGGCATTTATGTAACGCAGTTTCCTTTTAGCGCTCATATCCCGTTATTGTTATTGGGTTATTGTTGCAATGCGAACAATCCCCCCCAACCCCTCGCCCTACTACTGCTGCTGCTGCTGCTGTTGCATGTGTCAACCCCTCGCTGAGGGTTGCTGCTCACATCGAATGAGGGGGTTGGTTAGTTGCTGTTGTGTAGGTATTTATATGGTTTGTCGAATTTCGCAGGATTTTAGCTGGTTCATTAGGCGCCGGGTGTGTAGACAACTGCATATTTGCCTATTTGGCTCCACGCATAAATAATACATCAAAGGAGCAATGTTAGACATACACTCAGAAAAAAACATATGAGCTAAGAAAATGTATTGGCAACTATAAATATTTATATGGAAATAGAAATACTTTGCGTATTTATGAAACATACTTCTGCAAATTAGAATAGAAACTCTTTTCTGCAGCTTATAGAAATATATCTTGAACATTTTTATAATGATCTTTGCTAAGAAATTGATTTCCAATTAGGACAAATATTATTTTTGCACTCTGAAATGTTTTCCAAATATGCCAACTAAATTAACTAAATAACTGAGAAGATTTCCAGCTTGGTATTGAAAAAAGATAAACCACTTATGAAACATAATGTCAACTGCCCAAACATATATTTTTCTGAGTGTATTTGGTATTGGTAGCGGGTAACTAGACACTCACCATCTTCAAGGGTGCGCGCCAGGCGCGAATTTGAAGGTTTGCCCTCGACGGATTTGTAAAATGGTACAATGAAAAATTCATAGAGCGTATACTGAAATAGTCCTGTCAGCGTACAGGACGAGGCGCCTCCGCCATTCAGTATCGTCAGCATGCGATATTTGTTGCTGTACGACGACTGGATTTGGGCCAGGCTCTGTTGGTGCTGCTGCTGCTGGGAATCCATTGCATCACGTTTGCCAGCAGCGGCAATATTTGGTTTTGTCGAAATCAATGCGGATGCCGAGGCAGAGACGGAGGCAGCGGCAGCGGCAGCAGCATCCGATGCTGCTATCGAGTCCAACTGCGGATTGATATAGGCTGTTACCATGTTTGTTATTGGATTTGGTAACTGGCGTGCATAAATGTAGAAGCCCTCGACGTATTTGCCATTGATGATCTGCATGAGTAAACGACCAAGGGTTAGCTGTATAGTTCGCTAGGGATATGTATATGTATATATGTATGTATGCAGTTACAAACCTGCCAAGTGAGCTTCATGCTGGTGGAGTCCACAACGCTGGCATTGGTTAGCTCCACAACATCGCCAGACAGCAGACTGGCGCGTGCCTCACTCAAATCCAAGCCACTATTGAAGTATCGCTGTGTGAGAAAAGAGAATAAAAGTGGTGGTAAAGTTAGCCAAATAAAAATAGACACATACAAATTATTATTTATCAAGCATAGTATTCTATAAGCTTTATATATATACATTTAAAAATGTATATATTTTCATATATTTATTTTCATATTTATTTTACTGTCAGCAAAGCTTTAAACAAGCATTCAATATAAACACCGAAATAAAAATTGAATATAGTTTTTTAAATGCCCCTAAAGTTAACTTTAATTGTTCAATTTTTATTGCTATATATTTATTATTTAAGTTTGACTATTTAAGTTTCAAGCGATTGTCTCAACAAAATTGTATATTTAAATCAAAATTGAATGAAATTTTATGAAACGATTTAAAAGCTGACTTTAAAAGTCTAAGATTATTTTTCCTCATTTTAATGAAATAAATTAAAATGTTTATTTTACATTTTATTGGGTTTATTTGCCAGCTTCTGCTTTCAAATTCTGAGCTCAAAATTATTGAAAAGTAATTAAATTACTCAAAAACACTTTAATGTGATGTTTACTGTGTATGGTTGAGGATTATTTCTGCATTGAAAGCATATTGAAAGCAACTTACCGTGCCCACAGCAATGGGTTCCGACATGGGACTCGGCAAGGATAGACCGTGTGAGTTCTCCGCTCGTATCAGGAAGAAATAGTTGACTCCAGCCACGAGACCCGCCTGGGTGTATGTTGTATTCTGTATGCGTGTACCGACGGCTACCCAGCCGTCTGTCTCATTCTTGCCAAACATTTCGACGACATAGCCGACTAGACTGGAGGCGCCCACTTTGTTGCTGCGCGTCCAGCTGAGAGTGACCGAGTCGTCGCCCTTCTCCACCAGCTGCGGCTTGCCGGGCGGGCCCGGATACGTGGACAGCTCGGCAGCGCGATAGAACTTAATGTTCGGATTGGTGGGCGTGTCCAGACGCAGATAGCCGCTCCACGAGGACTTGCCATTGCGATTGCTGGCGACACACGTATAAAGGCCCTCGTCCTCGTGCCGCTGCAGATCGGAAATCGTCAGTGTGCCGGCATCGGAGAGATTCCTTCGTTCATGCTCCTGCACATCGATGGGTATGCCATTCAAAAACCAAGAGATTTGAGGAACCGGTGTGCCCAGCGTGCGGCACGGTAGCACCACAATCGATTTCACTGGCAGCGTCTGATTGACGGGACCCTGTTCGATTATCGGCGGTGGCAACTCAAATTGTGTATCCACATTGACCACAGTGCGGCTGCTGACGCTGCCGACGGCATTCAAAGCATTGCAAACAACCACCTTTCCGGAATCCTCACGCGCAAAGCGTGCAATCGAAAGCACCGAACGACCCTCGGGCGTCAGGGTGACCTCCAGTCGACCATCTCGATAGCCAGGCAACAGCAGCGAACTGTTCCCCTCCACAGACCAGTAGAGAGTGGGACGCGGATGACCGCTCGCCTGGCACTCAAAGAGCACTTCATCGCCGATCTCAACTAGCTGATTTTTGGGGCGTGTCAGGAATTTGGGTGGTGCTGCAGGTGGATGATGAAGAAAGCCAAGTTAGTCGAGTGATGTGGGCAGCTGATGCTGGGTGTTCGTTGTTGCAATTAACTTACCGTGCACGGTTAGAACGCCGGTGGCTGTAATTGAGCCGACAGCATTGTCCGCCTCACAACTGTATTCGCCCATGTCCTCGAGCGTGACGTCGTCCAGCTTCAGACTACGGTCTTCAAGTATGTGCACACGACCTAAACATAACACAGGGAAGAGAGTGAGTCAGACAGAGCCGATAAGAGTGAGGGAGGACCAGAGACTGGTTAGTGTCGTGCTTAAAAATCCCAACAACCTAACATAATTTGTGATATAAATATATATAGTTAATATAAATATATAAAACAAATACTGATTCAGAAACATTCAACACCCGCTCAACTCTATGCCAGACATGTGAGTATGAGCTTGGGTTTGTTTTCGAACCAAAAACGAGCAACTAACTCAAAAGTCATTGGACGCTGTCTTCATCTACTTCGTTAGTAGTTCAAGTAGCATAAAAATGGCCAAGACACAACGTGGCGGGGAATGGGGCTAAGAGCCGCCGCAATGTAAGCCAAAAGAGCCAGGGCCGAGCAGGAAGCAGGGGAAGGAAGGAAGTAAGCACACACATTGAGCAGCCACCTTTTGTGGTTGTACCTCATGAGAAGGGAGCGAAACGGATGGAAGACAACAACGGCAACAAGAGGATGAAGGAGGAAGAACTTTGCTTTCTTTTTGGTCGGTTGGTTGACTGACTGCGAAATAGGTTTTAAATGTTGTTGTTGTTGCTGTTGTTATTGTTGATGTTGTTGCTGTTGTTGTTGCTGCTCCTTCAGTGGCCACTGTGCCAATTGTTTGCTTAACAAAAGTTTAGCCGCCCCAAGAGCTGAGCCACCTTCAAAGTCCTTGTCGTATTTTCTTTTACGGCTTTCGGCTGCGAGGGCAGTTTAAAGAAGCGTAACTAGCTCCAAAGTGGGCAAGCATTTATCTAGCTGGAATAGGTTATTTTTTTTCAACCCCCAGCCCCCAGCCCTAGACACCTTGCCTCATTCGGTTAGTTGCACTCTCTTTCTGTGCGACGGGGTGCGTCCTGTCTGAAGGACAACATTGCAACAGTCGAGTGTTGTGCAAGCAAAATTGTTGATTGCTGCCAACAGAGATTGGCAATTAACGGAATTAAAAGTTACAGTTGTGTTTACCCAGTTGACTGTTTGGGGCGGGAAAAGAGGGTCGTGCGTCGGTCTCAACCACCCGCAACCACAATCACACTAACCACAACAACAACAACAACTGGAACCAAATAGAACTACAACTAACGCACCGTCGCAAAAGGTATTTATTATTTCGAGAGAATTGAAGTTAGCTTAATATTGGAGACGATTTAAGTTTGGTTAGGACTTGTTTTAAGCAGACAGAATTCTGTATGGTTTCCAATTTGAGTTATGCAGATTTAGTGCAATATCTTCCAACTTAATTCGTACAGTCTAGTTGAAAGTATAATCTAAAATGTTGAATTTAACTAATTCCAATTTTCTGTTGGCCTGTTTGACGAAAGGTAATTTAACTTATGAGTCGTAAAGGCCATCAAATATTTGCCTTCACTTTTCATTCACTGGCATTTCTCTCCGTGTAGTTCTGCAAATGCTCGCAGTTCAAGCATGAAATGCCACAGGTCAAAGGCCAAAGTAACCGCATAAAAACCAACTTTTTTTTTATTTGTCGAACGTTTTGCACACATTTGTGCACTATCCGAGGAGGTCAAAGTGGTGGGGGAAGGGGAGGGAATCGGCAATTGAAGTATGATAAACAAAAAAAGCTTAAATTATATTTGATATTAAATAAAATAGCAAAATGGCCGCTTAATTGACTGGCCATCCAACTAGAAGGAATGTTGAAATACTTACGTAATGGCATATTGCCGCCGGAGGCGGTGCGTCGCCACAGGACATCCGGCAGAGGATCGCCGCCGATGCGACATTGAAAGACCACCGAACTGCCAACGACAGCCGTCTGATTCTGCGGACCGCGAATGAGAAACGGACGCACTGCAAATGGACAAATTGTGCAAGGATTGAGTTGAGAATTGTTGCGAGATTTGGCTGAGTGTGGGATTTTGGGGACTGGCAACTTACCATGCACTTTGAGAAAAGCGGTGGCCGATTCACGGGTGCCAACAACATTCTTGACCACACATTGGTAGCGTCCATCATCGGATTGACGGGCATCCTGGATGGCCAGATTGCCGCCATCGACGATGCGAATGCGCTTATTGCTGCCACTGCCACCACTCAGGTTCAGTGTCTGTCCGTTCTTGCGCCACGAGATTTGCGGCTCGGGTGAGCCGCGTGGTGCACCGCATTCCATCAGCGCCACCTCGCCCTGAGCCACTCGGGTGTTTTGCGGTTCCAGTCGAAATTCATCGCGCAAAACTAAAAATACGCCCAGAAAGACAGATAGACAGATATAGTGTGTGTAAGAAAGAGAAAGAGAGAGAGAGAGAGAGAGAGAGGATAACGCTTTGATTGATTCAATATTAATAACTATCGTTGTAAGGACATGCTCAGGTGAGCGTCATTCAGTTAGTCAGTCAGACAACAACAACAACAGCTGTAAAACATCCTGCAGCACTTGTATTATCCTTTTGCGCGAGCTGCCTGCCTGAGCCAAGTGCCTGCTGCCTGCTGCCTGCTCGTGGGGTACGCTCCATATTTAATGCGTCTGCCATTTGAAGTGACCTGCTCTGCCCTTTCCTCCCCCATTCTCCCCAGGCCCTGTCCTTAAGCGCCCTTGCAACCCACTCAATATGCCAATAAAACCTTGATAATGATGAGCTTGCTGTCCAGACTTTGAGCTTCAGCTGCTACTGCTGCAATATTAATAAGCTTTGGCATTTGCAATGCGTATTTCTCTTTGTACAAACAGGAATTGAAAAATGTACTATATTGTCAAGTGCCCGACTTGTAGATATTCTGTATGTGTACTCTATGTATAATATGGATTATACATTTCCATATTTGTCATATTATTTATTTATTTCTTTATTTAGTTACAGCCCCAAATCTAAAGCTCCTCAAATATATTTCTATTCCATTAGCCAATATTTCTAACATATTTTCTGGACTGATAAAATTGATTTATGTACGATTATTCTACAATTTCTCTAAATTGGCTTCGAAAATAAGCAAAGATGTTTGGTCGAATGTAAAGATTGTTGCTAGTTTAGACCAATCATACCCATTGTATGCGTTTATACAGTGTATTGAAATGGAGAATACAAAATTTAAAACGTAAAATGTAAAATGCAAATTGCACTTCAATAAACGCATAATGCGCTCCACTGCACGCCAAAGGCAACAAAGCAGCTTCGAAACCGAGCTCCGAGTTCTGGACTTAGACTTGGTAGTTGAACAATCCCAAATCCTCATTGTACAATGTTGTTAAAAAGATAAACAATTGTGAACAGGTGAAGACTATCAAATGCCAAAGTTGATAACCCTTTAAATGTGGCCAAATTGCGAACCTTTGCCGACTGCGGTTCAACATTATTAATTAATCTGCTTGGGAACAGCCCCTGGCAACGCACAGCAGCCCCAAAAATACAACCCCCGATTCTAATAATCTGACCATGGTAGCATTTGCTATCGTGGATATCAATTACAAAACATTTTTGCGAAATGCTTTATTTTATTAATTAGAAATAAATGCGAATGCATGACGTGCCTGTCAGCCAACAGGCAACAGCACGAACCGGAACAGGAACAGAAACCGAAACACAACTGAAACTGGACATGCAATGAAATTGTTCCTGCTTTTTTTTTTGAGGGGTAGACGCATTTAATGGGGTTGGGCTACTTCCCGAAGTGCAAGCCACAAAAGTTCATTGGCTACAAAATGTGCAGCGTCAATCGATCAACGTCGTCACATTGTTTTCTGTCAGTGTGTGTGTTTGAGTGTGTGTGTGTGAGTGTGTGTGTGTGTGTTGAGCCTATCGTAGTTCTTAAATAAAGTGGACTTTAGAGGAAGCACATATTAATTATGCTTTAAAGACAAAATATTAACCCTTAACTCAATATAGAATATAGACTTAGATAAATACAAATTAAATATTTACCCCTAACTCACATGGAATTTGGCTTAAGTTTGTACAGTATAGAATTAAACATATACAAATTAGTTTTACTAATTATTTAAAGACCTCTCATCAATACTCTAGACGCTATAAACTAAAACTAACGAAAAATGCAGCCTATTAAATATAAAAACCTCTTCGCAGAAAAATCGTAAATTGAAACTCTCGTCGAACTCGGCTGAAACTTGGAGGATATAAAGTTAGGTATGTATGTCCAAAACTTTCGACATAATATTGAAGTTTGTTTTCTTATTTTACTTACATGCGACTTGCAATGTTGCATTTCTGGAACGTGCAACGCCGAACTCGTTCTTCGCCTGGCACCAATAAGTGCCCGCATCGCTTTCCCGTCGCGAGTGTATGACCTGGGTAAGAGAGAAACGAGAGCAGAGATTACGGATTAGAGATATTATTAGAGATATAGATGTGTGCTGGCAATGTGGGGCATTAAGTACGAGAGTAGTTATATAAGATTTAAGTTGGACACGTGTCACCGGCACAAAGATCAAAATAAACGAAGCGAAATGCGCTCAACCAAAATCAGAATCAAATAAAGCTGAAAGTGAAAACGTGCCACACGACCCTGACTTTTACAGCTATGTTTGTCTCTGGCTGAGCCTCGTTGTCCAGTCCGTCCACTCTGCGTATACGCAATTTAATTTAATTAAAAATAGAGAAGGAGGAAAGGGAGAGAGAGAGAGAGAGGGAGAGTTGGGGGAAGAAGTAGACCGCTGTTACAACCCCAGGTCCGGTTGAGGAGTCGGTGGGTCTGTGTTGTGCCTTAATCACTTGGCCACTTCAGTTTTAATTGGCAACAAACTGTAAGCATGCCGACAAGTCACTTAGGATTGGGGCATGACTCCAAAAATGCCTGAAATAGCCCTAACCCCAAGCCAAAATGCCATTGAAAACAATAAAAATAAACGAGACGAGGTGGTGGAGATGGGGGAGTGGACGGGGCTTTGATGGGATCTGACAGGAACTCATCACAAATTGCCGGGGCTGTTTGGCTCGAGATATGCACAAGTAACTGTAAATATGCGATTGTATGATGTTGCAAAGTGATTTTTTAATGATATAAGCATCAAGCAAGCCCCTCAAACCCCTCGCCAACCCGTTCCAGTTGCTCTAGTTCCCCACTCGAGTGTTTCAAATGCGTCCGGCTTGAAACTGGCATCGAAAATATTGCAACCCATTCGCGCATTATTTGAACCATTTAACAACATTTCAATTTAAAACTTGCTCATCTCGAAATAATTCGTTAAATTCTTCCAGCAAAGGAAAAAAGGCGAAAAAAGAAGATAAACAGAAACATAAATAAAATAAATTTTGTTGCATTTAATGAAAAAAATCAACGGCGCGGGGGTTGCAAACATGTAATATAAACAAGACAGCAGCAGCAGCAGCCAAAAAAAAAAAAAAAAACAGCAACTGCAATCTAGGGGTTGAGTTGGAGGGTAGAGGGTGGCTGTTAACCCCACACACCCCATGAAGCGACCCCCGCAATGCGACTCGTTAGCTAAAATTGTGAAATGTGCACGCGCGAAGGTCAACCAGGGTTGGGGCAGCAATAGAGATGGGAACGGGACGATATGTCGCAATAGGACGCAATACCGAAATATACTTGATCTGGAAGTGCCGTCAAAATTGGATGACATTAAATCAATCCTTAACCCTTTAAATACCACTGTTATCTATAGGCACCTTTTTGCGAATTTTTTGTTCATTTCATTATTCATTTCAATGAAATATTTTTTTAATTACACCATATACATTTTTTTAAATAATTTTTTTGTTGGCTTGTAATCGTGTTGAGAGTAAGAAGACCAAAAAAATTATTTCGATGCTGAAAGGATTAATTTATTCATTTATTCAACTTTGCACCCTGCCATAACTTTGTCAAAATTGAAACTATTTAAAAAAAAGGGGTCTTTTTATATGGTTTGAGTGCCGGATAAAAACTGCATTTACAATTGAAAACGGGATTATTTCGAAATGCATCTTAAGATTCTATTTCCACAAAAATATGTCATTTTGATCATCTATCGTTATTTCCACTGCTTTATTTTTTATTTGTCTTTTCTCAAACATCGTCCATCTCTAGAACGACAAGAGTTGGGCTAGACAATTGGCAAGTGTTTTAGGCCTAGACAGAAAAAGGGGAATGTTTCCCCTCAGCACACCCAACTGACGAGTGATGTTGTTATTGTCTGCCCTTTGTTTTGCTTGCCGATCAAAATGCAACCAGTTGGAAGCACATAAAATAATATGAATCAAATTTATGCACAAATGTTGCGTTTCTCAGGCATGCGAGCTGAAATCGAAAGATGCGCCTTACCAAATGACAGTCATATCGTATCGTACAGATAATGATAGAGTATTGTTGGGTATCTCTTTCGCTTAAGCACTTACCTTGAGAAAGAATAAACCACCCGCGGGCAGCATTATGCGATGCGAGCCAACATCCGCTTTCAGTTCGCGTCCATCCTTGAACCACTGGATGGTTGGTGTTGGACTGCCTTCGGCTTTGCAATTGAATGTGAATGGATCATTTTTTGGCACAGTCGTATCCATGGGATGCTCAATGATGTGTGGATTTTCACCTGTCATAAAAAAAAGGAGAAGATAAAACAGAGTTGCCAAATTAAACACAATAAATATTAAGTGCCCTAAATTGCAGTGGTCTTGTCTCAGCCACCACCAAGAGCGTATTCTAATGTCTCAGGACTTAAGATCAATAATGTGCAGGTCTGTCAACTGTTCAAGTGCCCCTCTAGGGAACCGACCTAAAACAAGTTTTGTCACTTAACGTTCAGCAATTAATGCGCAATTAGAGTGTTGTGGAGAACGAACACAAAAAAAAAATATGTATATATATATATAATGTTTTTTAAAGCCCCCCTAGGAGTAAAATCTTGGTTCATATTATGTTAAGCAGCAATGGAATTCACTTGAATTTCGTCCTCGCCTCAAATTCAATTAACTTCAAGAAAATATTTGCTCGCCCACGGTGCAGGACCGAAAAAAGAGGAAGACTAAACATAAATTTACAGCATGTCGATAAGGATGAAACAAAGGACAACGCTAGATAAACTTTATTAAAAGCAGCACAAAACAACAACAACAACAACAGCGAGCACAGCAAATGACCAGCGAAATGGAGAACAGTTGAAATGTAATTACAAAAAGCGCTTAAAGGTGAAAAATATGTGTGTTGTTTGGGTGTGTGTGTGTGTGTGTAGGAGAATGAAAATGGAAAATGGAAGATGCAAGATGAAATTTTTCGGTAAGGACAGAGAGCGAGACAGAGACAGAGAGAGAGAGAGAGCAGCAGCAGCAGCACTGGCAGCACTGAGTGATAGTAACATCATTCAGCCGGAAATTAAATTCTGCAGATTTATTGAAAGCGGATAGTAATGAGAGCTGGAGAAGTGATTGAGCAGCCATCATAGTTAGAGAGAGGGCAAGAAGCCTTAAAGCGAGCTTAGCAGTCCTCAAATGAGTGAAATGAAAATGGAGAGAATGCTAGATTGACTTATTGACGGTGAACATTAATTAAGTGCAACACAGTGGCACAAGAGAACCGATCAAATTTAAGAGGTAACATCAAGTTTATATAGTTTTCATATTTAATCTGTTAAGCTGATAAGAGAAGCACTAAATTCTATTTTCATTTAAAACAGTTTATTCAGTATAACGGCGATTTACCAAAAGGATTTGGCGCATGCAAATCAAATCACAAGCCAGCATTGTTATCACGATGAAAAATCATTATTCAGTGATTTTCGCTTTGAGCTGCACGACGCCATTTGTCCAACAATGCGTACGACAGAGATATATATATATGAGAGAGAGAGAGAGAGTCGTAGAGGAATTGTGAGCGCACCTTGAACATTTGTCAATTGCTTTTGTGTATTGCCAGCAGCAGCAGCATCCTTTTATGCTCTATGCTTTGTTTGATGCTGAGCTTTGGCCATTGTCTGATTTTGCATTCTCTTCTCATTCCACTCTCTCTCTCTCTCTTTGTGCATTGCGTGTGGCGCTTTGTTGTGCTGCTGCTGTTGTCAAGGCGACAGTGTACTAATTTATATGATGAAATGCTTGTAGACATGTCAGCCATATTGAGTAAATGCCAGTTGCATAGTTCTCTTAAGCTAATAAAGCTCAACTGATTACACAAATTGCACCAAACCAAACCAAAATTCAGCCGTATATGAAAAGGTATTTTTTACGATTCGTTTCTTCTTTTTTTTGCCATGTAGAAAATTTATAAATAAGTAAGAGAAAACCGCAAAGAATTCCTTAGGCTTAAACAAATATTTAATTAAGAAAAAATATGCTGCAGCAAAATAAACACAAACATATGCAGCAAAATGTGAAAAAAAAGGAGAAAAAATTGCACGTTGAGAGAGAAAATTGAAGTAAACAAAACCACACAAACATATACACACATGCACAAGACACACATACACACACACACACACAAGCAAACACATACACACAAGCAAACACATACACGTATGCAAACTTTTGCAGCAAAAACTTCGATAAGTTTTTTCTAAAAGCAGAATTAATTAAGTAAGTAAAAATATGTTAGAATTATTTTTTTTCATATTAGCGTGTAAAAAATGAGAAGCAAAGAGAAAAACTGAATGCTCATTTAAGGGACTATTGCTGAGGATGCCAGCTCTGTCCCTCTCTCTCTCCCTCTTTACCTCTCTTATTTTGAAATTTTGATATAGTCTATTTTATTATTTGGCTTGCTTTTAAATCCTTTTACAAACATATTTTGGCCAACTTCAAAGCAAGAGAAATTCCCGCTCAGCGAAGCCACAAAAATTTGCTTGGTTATTAAAATACACAGCAAATGAAAGAGAGTGAGTGGGTGGCTATGAGCGAGAGAGAGAGAGAGAGCAAGACTTTGCACTTAATTACGCTCATTTGGCGCACGCACTTAATTTGTACAAGTTCAGTAGAAGTGCATGCATACGTGTGTGTGTGTGTGTGTGTAAGTGTGCGTTTACTGCGTGCGTTGGCAATTTATGCATATGAAATAATGTGAAAGAAGAAGTCTGTGTAAATAAACAGCAAAGTGCTGCCGGGGTGCAATGCATACTACACCTAAGCAAACAACACACAAGTAAGCTGTGAAGAAAGAGAGGGAGAAAGGGAGAGAGCGAGAGTGCCTCAGCCCATAATGCAAGAGATGAAGAAGAAGCAGCAACAACAGCAATAATAACAGGAAGTGCATTTGTTGTTGCCGCTGTTAAGAAATCTACTACGCCTGCTGATGCTGCTGTTGTTGTTGCTGTTGCTGTTGTTGTGCGTAGTATGTTATCTTAGTTTATGTGCTTTTGCGCGTCTTCTTCTTGTTGCTGTTGTTGTTTGCTGTTTGCTGTTGCCGCAGTTGTTGTTATTATTTGTCTGGCATAAGCATAAAAATGTCTGCCTTTTTGATGCGTATTCCAGCAGCAGCAAAAGCAGCTGTTATTTGTGTACGCTCCCCCTCCCCTTTCGTTCTCTCATTCTGCTAATTTGTCGCTCTCTTATTTGAGTTTGGACCCACACAGCTAAGAGATGCTAAAAGTGCCAATATGATCGTTATTAGCATGTCAACAACAACAGCAGCAACGGCAAAATCACAACTTTCACAACAAACACAAAACACAAACGTAGACGGCAACATGAATCAATGCAGTGATGCAAAACACCAGATGAAGGCAGGGAAATAAGCAGGAATTGTGCACAGCAGGTGTACAAATACATATATGCAAATATGTAAGCAGCTATCGCCATCTCACTCTCACTCACTCTCCTCTCTCTCTCTCTCTCTCTCTCTCTCTCTGCCTGTAATCAAGCAAACACCAAATGGGATGCTAGTGGCTACAGCCACCCCAGGTGGAAAATGTCCACACAATATTTGACTGTTTTACTTGCTGTGCAAATGTTGTAAATGCAGCATCCCGGAAAACCACTGATTATGATCCCGTGTGTCTATAAACTAGAATTGAGAGCGTGTTGTTTTCTTGAAAACAATTATGTGTTATGTGAATTTAAGGAATATGTTTTAATATGAATGAAAATAATAGAATAAGAGAAATAAATTAACATTTGACATTTAATATTAAAAGCTAATCGGAAAACGCGCTTATTTTTAAATAGAGTTCACTAATTTGAATTTCGTGATTTTATCGTAAGTAATTTCGCCATGCGATCTTCTCCTTCTCTCTCTCCTTCTCTCTTCATTTGTCAATAAGTATTGCTGTAAATTTATCATAATTTAAAGGAACTTTGACAGTACAAGCAAAAGTCAAATTTGTATAGATACATGCGGAAGGCATCATCAAATCGATTGCTTGAAAAGCTCTTTCGCATAAAG
This sequence comes from Drosophila silvestris, assembly GCA_035043445.1. Taxonomy (NCBI): domain Eukaryota; kingdom Metazoa; phylum Arthropoda; class Insecta; order Diptera; family Drosophilidae; genus Drosophila; species Drosophila silvestris. Next base: position 858,759 of record JAWNMZ010000139.1, read on the forward strand.
TAACTGTATCGTTGACATTGTGTCGCTGTTAGAAAATTAACAAAGCTTGACAACGGCGGGTGCTTCAATGCGAGAATTGAGTAGCTGTTATATTTCAATTCTCAACTCAACAATAATTTATAAGCTTTTAGTGCAATGGCAAAGTGACTACAACAAAAATACGAAGAAGAACAACAACAACAATAACAGAGAATAAGTTTTTGATTTGCCGCCAGCATGCTGAAAGTTGAATGTTGAATGTTGTTGTTGTTTCTATTCTTACATTTGCGACCATTTACTTATTTATGTTGAATGTTTCTTTTTTAATGTGCATGCAAGTTTCGCGAATGTTATGAGCTTAAGGACGACAGAGCACAAAGAGAAAGAGAGTAACAGAGTTGTGGAAAGGGTTGCCTTATAAGGTAGTGGAATAGAGGGGGAAGGTGTGGGAATTGGGCACTGTGTAAGCTGCAAGAGTTTTGCACAACTTTTGCCACTTATGCTGTGAGTGTGTGTGAGCGACAGAGGGAGAGAGAGAGAGAGCAAGTCTTAATACCCATTACATGCAGCCGCTATTAATTTGTGGAAAATCACTTTTCTCTACTGGCTTAAGTCGAATAAAAGCTCTTCAAAATTGAGCAGATGCAATTTGTAAGGCATTCGGCAACACTTTTAAGTGTGAGTTTTGGGGTTATGCTAATCATTTTCAAACTCAATTCAATATTATGTTTGCAACTTTTTGAGACAGCTGGAAAAGCTTTTAACTTGAAATAGCAATGCAGATAAGCTAAACACTTCTTTAGATATGTGCATAATCCACATACCAAATGTATGCATCAAAGTTGCATTACTTTTTGAGACACATGCAATATATATATCTATTGGCTGTTAATGGAAATTCTGTTTAAATGCAACTTTTTTAGCTCTTGCATTTAACTGCCTTATTTACTGCAAGCGATTTCAGTCTTTGAAACACACATCAAGTCTTAACCCATAAAACTCAAAGACTGCGCTTTGTATTCACCTCTATTATTTGGTGTAAATAAGGTAGTTCGTATAATAAATATGTGCTGCAATATTCACAGCAGCGCAACAAAGTGCGAGGCACTTCAAAACTTTGCCCCAACAAATCTGAGCATGCAATAAAAGTTTGTCGAGTGTGTGTATGTGTGTGTGTGTGTGTGTGTGTGTGTGTGATTGTTGTTGCAATGCAAAGTGTATGAAAAAATGGTGTAAAGTGCGCATTGTTCTTCCTGTTTCTGTTCAACAGTGTTTGTCTTTTGTATTTGCGCGCGCTCCTCGCTTGTTGTTTGTTTGCTTAGGGGCAGCAACAAGAGGGGGCGAGCTGCGAGGGGGCCTAGAGCGGAAGATGCCTGGCTGCCAATTATTTAAATGCTGGTATTTACCTAACGACGCAACAGCAAAAACAACAGCAAGAGCAACAGCGGATGTGGGCCAAGACAGAAGGAGGCCTGAACCGGTGCCAGGAGCCAGGAGCCAAAAGCTGGCGCATAAATCATTATCACATTTATGTAATATGCACAAGGACTCACAGGGACAGACACACATTCGGACAGACAGACAGACGACGAGCCGAAAAATATTTGCCCCGGCCGAGGCTATAAAAACCGCAATAAACCAACGGGGATTATGGCCATAATGTGGGGATTTACATTTCGAGTGGGTAGAGGCAAAGTCTGTAAGCAAGAGACAAAATAAAAAAATCCACACACACACACACACACACACGCTCTGCCACTTTTATTGTCCTTTTTGATTGCAACAAAATGCAAGAAATCAAAAAATCAAATAAATTATTCAGTTCCATTAATATGGAATACCCAAAACAACATAAGGATATATTACAAACGAACCCTCTTCTCTCAACACACATTTGATTAGACAAAACAATAATACTGAAACCGCAGGCAGCCCGCGGGCCTTGTCGACTCTGAGGGTTTTTGCTTTGCTAACTTCTTTTTCTTCTTCTTCTGCGTATTCTTCTTCTTCTTCATCTGTGGACCATTCAAGCATTTTCAATGTCAAATTTATGCCAGAGCACGCCGCTGTCTGGCAACGCTGGCGCCCAAAACACACACAACTCGGGCGAGTGGCTGTCGTCGCGCTAATGAGCCAAAACGCCCCAAGGTGCTGAAAATTGTGAAAATGCTCAGACAGCTTTTCAGACATCATGTTCTTTCTTGAGTCCCCCCTCCCCCACCCGTCGTCTCCCACTCCCTTGCGTCCCTCTTTGTTTGGCTTGTGTTCTTTTTCTGGCTTTCGCATATTGCACGCATATTGTTAATTTGGCGCCGCCTTTGGGTTCGAATCGCGCCGAACCACAGAAAGTCAAGCCAAAAATGCACTCAAAACGTTTCTGATACCCTGCACCAATTTAAGAAAGGTTATGGAGATGTATCTTGAGCAGTGGAATATATAAATCGATTAATTTCCACATGCAGCTGTCTCATTGATCCCAGAAATGGATGTGAAATTTGGTATTCATATTTAGCTTAGTTAAAATAAATAAACGAATTTAATACAAAGCTAGAGATTTTCTTAAATGTTACTGAAATTGCGCTTCATTAAACTAAATTATATAATTCAAAATTTCAGCTTTAAGGCTTTCGACTTATTTCAACTAATCCAATTCCATTTTTACTACATTTAAGCTTTATAAAAAGATCAATTCAATTTTCTGCACAGATCAAAGTAGCTGCTATTAATAGAAACATATGCTCAATCTCTTCAAAAATAAAGGCAGGGTATCTGCTAGTCGAGCACTTCTGCACACTGCACTCGTATTATGGTTTTATATGATTTTGTCTGGTGGGTTTCCTTTGCTATTTCTGGTTTTCGAATTTTTTGCTATCTGTTTTCCCTTGTGGCCTTTTCAACTGTTAATTAAATTCAACAGGATATGTGTAGTACCCAACAGAAAACGCTCCCTGGTCCCCCCTCAGTGATTAAACACTTTTTTGTCTTAGGTGCAGTGCGGTCTGTATCAAGTCGAGAAATATGCATTGGGTTTTATTATTTTGAATGAAAGCAGGCAGAAAGCCAGCCAGGCAAATGACGCAAAAAGGGTTCAATGTCGAGTTTCAGTTCTCGTTTTCGTTCGCTTATCAATAATTTCATAAATACTGGCGAAAAACGAAAACATTGAAATCCTTTTAGAGCTGCCAGCAAATATAAAAAAACACCAAGAGCCCCAACAGTGGCCCTTTTATCCATAAATATGCGCGAGCTCCAAAAAAGAAGAGGAAAGAAACCATCGGAAAATAAAGAGCGGACACACACACACACACACACACACACACACATGTGGCACAGCGATCAATGTCATATAGTCATATATACATTTATGCCTCCCCTTCCCATTTTGCATGTGCTTTATCAACTTTATAGTTTATATCTTTGTTTTCTATCTTTGTGCGTTATCTTTGCGGCATTCCTGCTTTTGTTGGCCGAAACAACTGCTTCATTTTTTTTTTCTGTTTATTTTTATCATATTGAAAAATTGCATCGGCATTGCCCGGAAGGGGATTGGGTGGGGGGGATGGGAAGTGCGGAGAGGCTTTTAAGAACTTATATACATTTATCTGTGCAGCTCTCGCTGATGGCCATAAACTTATAAAGTGCTTTATCTTATGGCATATGCAAATAGCCTTTAAAAATATGATGATGTAAGCGACTGGACCCCAAAGATTTCATGGCTGTGGATGTGGCTTAAGCCGAGTAGTTGGCTTAGCCGGTTTCAAGTTACGTTAAGACCAAAATTTACATTATAATATGCGGTCCATTTGTCAAAAAGTTCGTCTGATGAATAATTGTTCAGCTAACCAGTTGCCAACTAGCAGACTTGCAAATGCTCTAAGGCTGAAAGAAACTTGTTGGAGTAATAGTTAATAACAAGGAAACTATAATAAATTAGATTTGCGATTGTCGAGGAATCGAGGAAAACTAAATGAATATAGACAAATTGGAAACATGAATAATACTGTAGTAAATAAAGCCAGCTTAGTAATTACCCAAACCAAATCTATTCACATATTTAAATTACAATCGCAACAAGCTGCTCATATTATTTTTGTAGTTGTCAAGTAAAACTGCGTGAATAGAGACAAATTGATGATAGATGTGATTTTTTACAAATAGTACTATTCACATTTTTAACCTTAGTCTCATATTTATATTAAAAGTCAAAAAAAGCTGTTCATTGTTGACAGTTGGCAGCAGATAAGAGCTGTATAATAATAGTGACTGTCAAAACAGAGACTATCAGTTTCTGCCCTACCCTAACATTTCCACATAAATACATCAAATATGACAAGCAATAAAAACGATAAAAAAGTAAACATCAAAGCAAAAAAAAATCGAATTAATCATTTGCTTAATCTCTTAATTGTATTATATTTGGATTTCTGAGTTTGTTTATTTCGTAAGCCGATTTAAAACAAATTTCATAGTTCACACAGCGATAAACTTAAAAAAAAAACCTGCCTGCTAAGCAAAACAATGTGAATTCATATTTCTATTTTTCATAATTTGTCAAATGTGTTTTGTTGTTGTTTGTATTTATTTTTTTGTTAAAATAAAGCTTAAATTAATTAGATTTGTCATTCCCATTGACATTTCGACAACTTTTCTATTAATTATATTTGATAGATGTTTTGTGCGTGGGGCGGGTTGGGGACGGGACTGGAAATTGTGAATGTGTCAGTCGCCGGGCTGATTTATGGGCTCGACACAGTTTCCAAAGTGCTCCACATTTGTATTACAAAAACTTGCCTGCATACACAGAAACAACAACTGGAATATGTATTTGGGAATTCTTCTTTTCTTTTCTTTTTTTTTTGTTGTTTTTGTTTCGCTTACCTGCAAGTAGAAAAAGAGAAGAAAGTTGAAATTAGAATTATGTTTAAATCATTATTACGAGTATTGCATAGCTAATATTTCGGTGTATTCCTTGGAATATAAAGAAAGACAAGAAAGAAAAAAATCCAGTAGCTCTATCGACGAGAACTGTCGCATGTGCAGCATAAATGATTTGAGCGGTAGGTTTTTGTATTTTATGGGATTTATGTCGGTTCGCTGTTCGTTTTGACATCCCCGACAGATATGCATCTAACCCCTGGGCTCAGCTGCCCAGCTGCTCGCGCTCACAAAGAGATCATTATCAAGAAGCAGAACCCAACCAAAAATGAAATGAAAACGAAAAAAAAAGAGAAAAATGCACACAGATGTCGTTTATTGAATATCGATTTACGCTGAGTTCGTTAGGCGAGTTTTGCGCGAAACGCATGTTAAATGTAAATATGAATAAATGAGCTGGAAAAAAACGGCAAAAACTGGGCATATCATAAATACCAGTGACTTATTTCTCTATGCAGGGGAGCCAAAGTCAAAAGTTGAGTTGAGCTGCTCTGACTCACACGGGACTGAAGTGAAGTTCAAGTTTTCATTTTTTTTTTTTGTTTTTTTTCATTTCATTTGTCGTTTTTCATTTGGTTTCAATGTCACATGTTGCATGTCCTGCAGTCATCGTCATCGTTTCTGTTCGGCAAGGGGCTGTTTCGGGCCACTTCAAGCGCGAAACTCAACACTGCTCGACGACAATGCCGCCAGGCCAAAAGATTTTTGCAAATGGATAAGACCAGGACACAGGCAGAGGTATTGGCATTGGCACTGGCAATGTCAGAGGCACATTCCCAGTCGTTGGTCCCAGGCCCAGACCTGGGACTCGTTTCGCGACGGCGGCCTGAACTACAAAAAAAAAAAAAGGGCCGTCTACGTCGATGATTGATTTCATGGCAAAGTTGATTTCAATCAGCAAATGTTTATGCAGTTTTCTTCATTTTTTTTTTGCTGGCCCAGTCGCCTGGGGGTTTGCAAACTGACAAGAATTATGACACTATCCATATTTGGAGCCGTCTCTTGGGCTCTGCCACAGCCTGTCGTTTAATTGCCAAAAGCGCATAATTAAGTAACGTACATTGAACCTCCAAAGAAACAACGAAAAGAAAGAAAAAGAAACGAGACCAAACCAAAAAGTTAATAGGCTTTGTGAAACATGGCTCATTGTTCCAGGGCTTAGCAGAGCATGAAAGCAACAACAAAAACTTAATCAAGAGCCATGAAATCGCCTTCAAATGAAAGAGAAAACCGAGCCAAACAACGAGAGCAATAAGCCACAAGCGAGAGCCCGAGAAACCAGCTCAAAAAAGGAATTCAAAAATGCTTAGCAATGTTTTTCTTTTTGTTTTTTTCATTGAGCCTGATGATGATACAAATTGCAGTCATTATGCTCGAAAAGGATACGAGAGAGAAAGCAAGAGTATGGGAGAGAGCGAGAGAGAGAGAGAGATAGAGAAAGAGGGAGTGTGTGGAAATGTTTGCCTGCTGAATGAAATTAAAGTGCGGGCTGAGGAGCGGGAGATGCATATGTGTATATTATTATGTTATGCGATAGAGCAAATGTGCTAGGCATGATGGTATACACTGAGCGAAAGTATGAGCCAACAAAGGGAAAAATCTGTATTTAAAGTAGAAGTGAATTTAAATATTTAACAGTTGGCAACAAAGTATTTCCTCATCGGTTATTGCCGACTAAGAGTTGCATACTGTTTGATTTTGCATTGATAACTGTCAGTCTTTTTGGCAAGTGTAGCCTTTGCACATGCTGCAGCATAATTGGGCGGATAGTCAGGAGCAAGCAGCCTGAATCCTCATCCTTCCACAAGTGTCCAGCAAAACTGATTTAAGCAGCTCAACACAACACGCAACATTTAATGAACGTTGAAAGTGAATGTCATTAGAGAGAAACACTTGGAGCGACTCGCTGTGTGTGTGTGTGTGTGTGTGTGGGAGGGATTAGGGGTTCGGGTTCAGGTCGGATGCGCCTTTCTGCGCTGACACTTGATGGGCTGTCATAACATTAGATCATGTCTGGGGCAGCATGTGGCGGAGGCTGCAACAACAGCAGCAACAACAGCAGCAACTCATTAGTCGTGAAAAACTGTTTACTCTGCTTATTATTATAAACATTAAATGAGGGAAAAGGAGAAAAGATGGCAGCTGCCAAGGGTTGGGGAGGGGTGGCGGGGAACGTTTACTTTAACGGCTTCAACTAAAAATGCACTTTAAGTTAATATTTTGGTTGTATGCGCGCCCACGAGACAGACAAGAGGGAAAAGAAGAACAGCAACTGGGCCCTAATTGATTGATTGATGGATTGAGTATGATTGACTGCTTGGCTAAGCGACTGAGCTATAGACGCCATATGCCAATGTCAAAGGTGTCAGCGAAAGTTGCTTTATTTATTTGACTTGTTGAAATATTTTTCAGCATTTCATTTTCCAAAATACCCAAATAAATATATTTTCCTTGAAGATTTTTTCTCGCAGCTGTCATTGCTTTTAAGTGACTGAAGTGTGGGGGAAAATTCGATGCGCTTAATGAAAGCGACACTTGACGGGTGGGGGCAAAAGATATTATTATTATTATTATTATCATTATTCGACACAATACACAGCTGTGGCTGTCTATTTGGTAGCCTGACTAATCAAAAAATTATGAGACGATTTGCTACAGCAACTATTAAGTTCATTGGCAGCAGTACTTATGAATTGGAAGGGCAGACTTGAGTGGGAAATGGGGAATGAATGAAGAAAAGAATGACTTGATTTAGATGTGGGCGCACAAACCAAAATCCGAATAATCTGTGAGGAGCTGAGATCGAGAAGAATTACAATGATGCCACCGAAAGAAAGAAAGCTAAACACAGATGTGACAAATGGAACTTTATGGAAATCTATCTATCGTCTTAGAAAGTAATCTTCATTAAAGTGAAAATAGAACAAAACTAATCTGAATTGCTGTCAAAATGACTGCAGAAGCTCATTTAAGCTCGAAGCGAGCTTAATTGCAGCCACTAAGCACAATTAAGTTCGCTTAAGGCACAAAGCTTTCTTGGCCAGCTAATTAACACTTTTTCAGTTCGTCTCTAAGGGCACATGCCAGCTTTAAGCTACTAGTTTAATTGTACGCACTCCAAATTCCGACAACTTTCCTCTTTGAATATTTTGTTAATCGTCTAAACATACAAGCGAAACCCACTTCCCGGCCTACGAGTGCTTGGCCAACGTGCGATTTGGCTTAAAGTATGGCTTGCAATGAAAGCAGATAGCAGGAGCAAGACAAGAGTCGCCACAAATGACTTCCTTTACAGACACAAATTATAATGTAAATCGATGCAACATGAACATGAAATATAATTGAATTGAAAATGTTGCCACACACGGCAGCAGCAACAACAACAGCAGCAGCGTCAGCAGTAGCAACTGACAAGCAGCAGCAGAAAACAAAAAAACAAGCAGCGCACTAAGCAAAGGGCAAAATGCTAATAAATGCTACAAAAAAAAAAAAAATAAAGGTAGAATAAAACAGCAGGAAAAAGAGCAGCAGCAAACTAAATAGAAAAAGAAAGAAAACGCTAAACACAACATTGTGGCTCGTTTGGCCAATGACAACAACGAGAATGTCATGTAACATGTAACTGCACATCAAATATGGATGGATGTGCAGGGGGTGGTGGTGGAGGGCAGTCGTATAGAGTTGGGGGACAGTTGAGTGCAACTTGGCGGCGATATATCATCAAAGCGCAACGCAGGCAGCTCAAGCCCAAGAGCCAAAGATGTTGCTGCTGCTGCTGCTGCTGCAGTTGCAGTTGCAGTTCTTGCAGTTGTTGTTGTTGTTGGTGCAACTGCAAAATCAATGCAATTTCTATTTGTAAATGACCAAAATGAGCAACAGAATGTTGTACGTTGCTGTTGTCATTCAGATGCATACAATTTGAGGCAACACAAGGCAAAATGTTGCCAGCCAAGTTGCTGCTGTCTGCTGCTGCTGCTGCTGGCAAGAGACCACCTTTGAGCCATGCAACAGCAATGGTTGCTGCTGCTGTTGCAGTTGGGTTTTCTGCGGCTGCTTGCATTTCAATATATTTCACAATAATTAATAAACACATTGCAAACAATTTATCAGTGGCAAGTTATTTGTGGCTGCTGCAACTTGTTGTTGCTCTTGTTGCCGGCGAATCGATTAAGCTATCTTTGGACACACAGAAAACAAATTAAAACGAAGAAATAAAACATAGAAAAAGAAAAAGAAAAGGAAAAGGAAAAACATGTGAGTGCGCGCAGAGGCAGCGAAATATGAAAAACGGGCGCCGACTTTTGATGCATGTTGCTGCAGGGCATTGGCAACAGCAGCAGCAGCAGCAACAACGGCAACAGCAACAGCATCAATTGCTGCAGCAAAAAACTTGACTTGCCTTGCCTTGCCGCGTTGTTGCTTGTTGCTCGTATTTGTTTTCCATCTGTTTTTTTCTTTCTTTTTTGATTCTTTTGCGCACACACACGAAAAGAAAAATTCAATTTAAAAATTATTGCTGCACTTGGCGCTGTGCTCCTGCTGCTGCTGTTGCTGCGGCTGCGGCTGCTGTGGCTGCTGCACGGCGGCAACATGTGCCTTGTACCTGCCCCTAAACATGTTGATTATTTAGCAGCAACAACATGCAGAGTGCAATCTGAGAGGCGTGCATGACAAGTGACCAGGCCTGTGAAACGCAGTACACTGAGAGCAATTTGGCTAAAATAAACCTATTTCATTGTATATTTTAATTTATATAAAACAATTTGTATATACATTTTCTTAAATATAAAGATTAATGCTTTACAAAATAAAATAGTCCTTTGCAAAAGCATTCAACTAATAATACTTAATACAAATATGTTCCCAATACAACATAATTCTAGTCAAGTGTAGTCAGAAAATAGTTGTATTTAATTTGATCTCATTTCAATCAAGACGATGTCGTCGTAGAATATAACTTTAGAATATTCCAACGATAGTTGACAATTTAATTATTTGTTCAGTGTAGATGCTTGTTGCTGTCGTACGCAGCATCATCAGCAGCAGCAACTGGCAACAGGCAACGGGCAACATGCAGCCGACAAGCGACAACAACAGCAACATAATTTGTTGCCCGCAACATGGTCAGCGCTGTCTCAAAGTTTAATTTCACGTTTCGCAACTCGCATTTCGTATTTGGCATTTGGCATTTGGCTCATTTGCATTTTACTGTCAAATTAATCCAATTTAACACAAGCAGCAAAACATTTAGCTGAATGCTGGACGGGCTCCTCTTGGATTCTTGGGTTGTTTAGTTGTTTGGTTGTTTCGTTGTTTGGTTGTTAGGGCTACGCAAAAATGCATTTTGCTGCCAAAACGAACAACATAATTACCGTTAAGAATTGTGCGCGCCCAAAGAACACAGAGAACATTTTAGTAGTTGGTATCCCCACTTGACCGTAGCAGTACCCAACCACACCCCCCAACGCCTGCCCTGCACCGTCTGCTACTCTTGCCCCTTAATTGCCCGTGCAAATGTCCAGTGGGCAACCATTTGAGGCAAAACTGCAGCTGCCCCGTGGCCAGGCGCACGATTTTCGCTCTCTCTCTCTCTCTCTGGTGTCTTGAGTCTTGTGGCATTTGCAATATGGGAAACGAATCGCTGACCAGACGCGCCACTCAACATTGCGGCATGTGCAACATGTTGCTGCTGCTGCTGTTGCTGTTGCTGCTGTTGCTGTTGCTGCTGTTGCTGTTGCTACTTAGCTGCAGGAGATGACCGCACGTATCGATCGCATTCCGCGTTCCTAATTCGCCAGCATTTTGCAGAGACTTGCAGCTTCTCCTTACCATATTCAGCAGATAGCGCGCGAAACGCTCGACTGTCGCAAATCAGATACCACCAGGGACAGGCAGAACAACACACTGAACAGATCGAGACAAGCTGCATGGAGGGGGTAAAGAGAGAGAGAGAGAGCGGGGCAGGGAGAGAGGCTAGAGTTGGTTGGTTGGTTGGTTGGTTGGTTGGTTGGTTTAGCATATGCAGATGGGTTCAATTCTACGCAACACGTGAAATTATTTGCATACATTGAACAGCAGCAGCGGCAGCAGCAGCAGCAGCAGCAGCAGCAGCAGCAGCGAACCGAGAGTTGGTCGCATCTTGTATCTACAAGATACAATATTAAATTGAAAACAGCGCGAACGAAACGAAATATGTTAAACGCGTGACTAATGTGAGAACGTTCCAAAAGCAGATACATTTTGTTCGTTAGCCCCCAAGAGGCAAAGTTGATCAATGATCAGACACCGCAGCAAACTTTGCTGGCAGCAGGCAACTTTGGCAGACAACTGCTGCTTGGCTAATTAGCTATGCAAACTATGAGATACACAGCGAAAGATACGCGCAAATCTTCTAGAGTTTTTCTCTATTTCTCTTCTCTTGTTTTTTTTTTTTATATCTTTTTTTTTTGGTATTTTCCTTAGCTGGTTTCGCGTTATTTGCCAAATGCCTGCTGCGTCATGCGTGCAATTCATGTGTGTCTTGTTGTTGTTTCTGAACGAGTTGAAAAGAAAGTTTAACTCGATTTACTTCCAATTAACTGCCATTTACGGCTTATGTATCTGTAGAGCTGCAATAGAAGCTGTATCTCTCTATCCCTCTCTCTCCCTGTCTCTCTCTCTCTCTCTCTCTCAGTTCCGCTCGGCGGCGTGTGGGCGCCAAATTCACAGTGTTGGCTCAAAAATTGCTTAGACCGTTTTCAAAAAACCGCAATCTCAAAGTCTTTGGGAGTATTGTTATGGTTTTAAAGCCTGTAATTTAACTAATGACCGATATTTGATGCTCCGTCTAAGTGGCCTTGGCTCTGGTCGTGTTGTTATGAGCAAATCTCCTCCAGCTGCAGATCTGTATAAACGTTGTTATATGAAGATTAAATGCGTACGCATTTAGCCCACAGGCATTTGCTGGTCATTATCAGATAAGATTAGCTATACTTAGTCTGCCCAGTATTTAGAGCAGTATTTTGTGTACCCAACTGCATTCAAGCGTTTATCTTAATTTGTATTGGAAGATAGCTGGTTGAATTTCGTGCATCGCATTAATGATACATCAATCTAACGATTAAGCATGAAATCATGCTAATTTCTTAATGGTATTTCATTAAGAAGTTATTATAGTGAAATTCCTTTCATATTAATTATTAATAACAATTTATACATTTTTTAATTTTTGAGGTTTTTTTTTTTTTTTTGTTTTAATTAGAAAGCATTTAAAGTGTCGGATAGTATCGGATAGATAGTTCAGATCATTAATCTGTAGTTTCTGATTAAATGGCAAAAAATTAGAAGTAGGCCAACTAGTTTTTGTTTTACCCTCAATTTTAGATTACTACCAGCTACACGAATTCCAGAAGATTGTTTTTCATCATTAGATTATTAATCAGTATTAAATGTATAAATTTCAAAGAAATAAAAAACATGACAACGAGGTATTTTTGTGTTCAATCTTGGACGGCTACGAGATACAAAAGTTGTTGAAGATTTGTATTTATTTTTCATGTTTTATCCAAGAAATACAATACAGATAATTAATTAGTATTTTATTGATTGTTTAATGTATAAATAGAAAAAGTAATTATGCCAACGATATTTAATTGTGCTCAATTTTCAATTACAAGCTGATGCATTCATTCTTTTTTTTCATTTATGAAAACTGTTCCCATGGCAAATTTGTTGAATTAGCTACAGTTCTTAGCAGATCCTTCTGTCTATAGCTGAATACAAGATGACACCAGTTACATTCTGTTCAAAATAACATCCTGCCATAAAGTATGATCCCTAATCTACTTGCTTTCATCTGTTACAGTTTCTAATCGCTGCCTTTCACCAACTGCTGCTGATTCTGCCAGCAAGCCCAAGCCCGGCCAGCACCTGCCTGCGCATTCAGGATATTTTGTCGTAGTCCTGCAGTTAATGCAGGCTATGGCGACTTTATCGAATGCATCGCAACTGAAAACAAGAGAGGGAAAAACTAAGAAGAAAAGGAAATAGAAGAAAGAAAAACTATTGCCATCCATCTACCAGCACAAATTGTCTACCTACACTCTCGAAACATACAAAAATGCCATTGTTGCTGTTGTCGTTGAACCTTTTCTTTTATTTTTCCCATTTTTATGTCTACATCTCTCTCTCTCTCTCTCTCTCTCTCTCGCTCTCCCTCTCTCACTCACCCACTGTTCCCTTCTCTTTCTTGGTGGCGTTGTATGTGTTCTATTGTGTGTACTTTTTCGACTATTTGGTTTTTATTATTTTTAGTAAAATTTATGACTCGTTGCCGCCACAGACTCGAGTTTAGCGTCTTGTGTCTCGAGTGTGACCGTGCCATGTGTTGCATTCAACTTGAGAATGCGTTTCTTGTTTCTTCGGGTTTCTTTAGTCTCTCTATAATGAACACACACACACACACACACATGTATATATATAAATATCTGACCATTGTTTGGGCATTCGTTTAGCGAGCTGCAGCTAATCGGCTGGGTGCCTTCTTCGTTTTCCTTGAGCTCTACCTACGCATTTGGGAATCTTTGGGAGACCGCACTCGAAACGAACCCGATTCCGAATAGAAAATTTCTACTCTATTTGGCGGCACAAATTGTCTTTGACCTTGCGTCTTTGTCTGGCCAAAGGGAAAACTGCAGGCAAACTTCAGAGTCTACTGAGCACCATTGACGGCCATTTTGAACATTTACAGGAGTTGGAGGCCATTGAAATAATTTTGCCGCCTTTGCATTGTTGCTTCAATTAGGCAACATTTTGGTGGCAAGGCAAGCGAAAACTTTGCACATAAAATGTGGAAATGGAAATGGAAAATTGCTCTAACTTTCCATCTGTCTGACTGTCTTCGCTGCGCGCTTTTGGATTTTCTTTTGTAAAAAGAGATAATCATAAAAATTTAGCAGCATGAAAATTGTTTAATTTTATTAGTAAAGTTTTTTGGTGTTTTATATATGAACAAAAATTTAATTTGTAACACTGTCCAACATCAAAAGCAGCTGCTTTTATATGGCTACTCTCGGGGTACCCAGAAAAAAAGAGGAAGAAAGTAAAGTTATTCAGCTGAGAGTACTCGATAGGAAGTTATCTCTACGCAAAGTTAAATACAAATACATTTGTTAATAATAATAAGGAACGGATATATTTCTTATAAATTGAGAAAATCAGGAAAATGGCCAAGTCTAACTTTGATCTGGCTGAGATCAACATGAAGTACATAAATAAGTATGAAGCATGATCAGATTGATAATATTTTGTTGAAAATGCAGGTAAAGGATACAATTCAAATTGTCTTTTAGCTGCTCTTCTTTGACTACAGGGTATGCCAAATATATTCATAAATAACTATAATATTTTCTCATATTTATTTAACATTTAACTCCGCTGAGATTGCTTAGACTGCTGAGATCAGCAAGAAGGAAATAAGTTGAATTAAGCATTTCTAAAGGATACGATTGCACTCGTCCTTTAACAACCTTTCAAGCTCTCCATTCGATTGCAGGGTATGATAAATATAATCATAAATACGTATAATATTCTCTTTTCCCTGCCGACTTTCTATTCGACTGTTCGTTATTGCAACTGCGTAGAGTCTCTCTATACACACACTCATATAGATTACTGCATGGGTGTGTGTGTGTGCGAGTGTGTGTGCGTGTGTGTGTGTGGGTTTTACCTGACTCTGTGTGGGATTATGCCTGCCAATGCGAAATTATACAACTTTGGCAACTTTGGCTTTGTTTTCCGTCTGTGTGTGTATTTTTCGGTCTTTTCATTTTCATTTTTATTTGATTTTGTTGTTGTTGTTGCTGTTGTTTTTCGTTCTACGAAATTGTTGCTTATTGCTTTTGGACGCTGCGTATAAGCCGCTGCTCTGCTTTTGGCCAACTACCTCTACCTCTACCCCCACCACCAACCGGCTCCTGCGCTCTGAGAGTTATTGTGTGGATGCAGGTAAGCGTGAAAATTTTGCTAAGCCAACTTAATGCAACTTCTTCTTGGTAGGGATGAGCCGCTGCTGCTGTTGCTTCCTGCTGACCCCTACGCATTGTTTGCCAGTTTTCTCTTCTCTTCTCCTTTCGATGTTTTGTTATTTTTTTTTTGTTTTAGGTGTGTTTTTTGTTGTTGTTGTGATTTTGGATCTTTTGTTTTCGCATACTGCGTAGTGCAGCGGGATGCTGCTGACCCTGGGCACCCTGTGTGTCGTCATCGAACCTTGTCCGAATCTCTCTCTCTCTCTCTCTCTGTCGACAGTGCAACTGTCGCCTTTTCCCGCTGCGTCGGCAATTTATGCAGCATTGTCAGCTGGCATTCACATTTATCGCCAAGTTGTATCTGTGTCTGTTGCTGCCGCCTCGCCTAATAGAGATATGAGTTGGAACCTGAACCAGGCTTTATTTAATTTATACATTAACCCCTTTGGCTGGCGTCGCCGTCGTCGTCGTCGTGTCACACGATTTACATTGCATGTTGTCACGTCATTCTGTCAACAGTTTGCAACTTCAACTTGGCCATGAATTATCCAAACACATCGCACCTTGAGACACGCCCCAGGACAAGCACTTTTTCTTCTTTTGATCATGTTCTTTTCCTCCTTTTTTTTTTTTTTTTTGTTATTTTATTTGTTACGCTACCGTGAGTAATTAAGCCGCATGCCTTTGGCCACTTTTTGCCGCGCCCCGTTCGCCTCTTGGCCAAGTTGGGCCGCTTCAAAAGTCTTGGCCGCTGACGCAACTTTAGCGTCCCATTCCTAGATCCAATTAAAGCGCTATAAAAATCACTTAAGTGCCGCATTTGACAATCAACTTTAATAAAGACCATGAATGGCAGCCTGTCGCCCCCTGCGAACCCCGCTCGCCTGCTGACTCAACCTTGACCCAAGCGTGTGGAGGAAAATGGCGTTGACAATAAATGGGCAACAGGATTCGGCGTATAGCTAAACACAGACTGAAGAGTCATGTTCAAGAGGGGGAAGATGACTACGAGCCGAAAGGGAAACAAGTTGCGATAACAACAGCAGCAACATCGACAACAACAACACCAACAACAGCAGCAACAGCAGCAACAACAAAAAAGGGCGCAAAAAAATTATGAAAAATTAATTTCTGCCCGACGGCAGACTCTGGCTTTTTTTCATGTTATTGCTGCTCTTTTTTTTGTTCTTTTTTTGGTCTGTGGGGAGACAGACAGACACATGGAAACTGATTCGCAGGGTCAGGAAAATTGCTGTCGTTGTTGTGGATGTGGATGTTTATGCGTGTGTGTGCAGATAAATACATAATGTGAATCATGAAATGTTGCCAGATGACTTTCAGCTGAGTTTCAATAGTTTTATGCGCACTCAAATGGCGTAACGAGTTGATTGAAATAACAAAGAAATGCTTAAGTTAATTAGATGTTGGCTGGCGTTCGTTAAAGCTGTCATTGTTGATTGAAAAATTCGAGAACATATCTCACATCTCAATTTAAATATTTGGCCAAAACTATTCGTGATTTTCTTTTCAGATTAATAAAACTGTGACAGCTGTAAGTCTTTAAGTCACTATATGTAAGCGCTACTTGTCATCTGGGAAATTTAACAATCCTTTAAGATCATATATACATTATTATAATATTTTTCAATACGTTTTCAATTGAAAATCACGGGCAACTCTGACGCATAAACCCCCATTTGTGGCATAAAAAAGTGCTCACATCATGCTTGAGGTTGCCCTCAGTTTTGGTTGCCCTTGCCCCATTGGTGTGCTATGCGCTTTTGTCTGAAGGTTTCACAATACATTCCACTGTTGCGGTAACGATGACGATTGCCACCACCATACCAGCAACTGCAGCCACATCAGCAGCAACGACAACAGTGGCAACTTTGGCTGCAGGCCCCCCTTTAGTGTAGACTCTCTTCTCTCTCCCTTTCACTCTCTCTCTCTCTCTCTCTCTCTCGCTCTCTCTGTGCGCTGTCGCCCTTCGATTTGTTGGTCTGTCATCATGCCTCATCATTGTCAGCCGCCTGGACGCTTGACTCGCTGCTCCTTCTGCTGAACCTCTACTGCTCAACATCGTTTACTTTGTTGTCGTTCTCGTCGTTGTCGTCGTCAGCATGTGCAACATTTTCATCATCATTATTTTATGTTGCAGGAGGCAGGCAGTGGAGGCAACGACTTCACCTTGCTCACACACTTTTTATCCTCCGTGCTTCTTACTTATGCATTATTGAATATTGTTTATAAAGCGACATGTTGCTGCTACACACAGACGGCAATTGCTGCTGTTGCTGATGTTGCTGCTGTTGTTGTTGTTGTTGTCGTTGTCGTTGTTCTTGCTGCAATTATGATTCGTGTTTGTTTACTTTTGCAAATGCCTGGGAATGTTTATGGCGCTCAAATATTTACAATACTCCCGCAACGCCAACAGCAACAGCAGCAGGAGCAGCAACAGCAGTAACAGTTGCTGTTGTGAGTGAATTTGAATTGAGCCATCAAAATGCCAAGCCAATTGTCACCCATTTGGAGCCAAATCACAGCAAGTGCCAAACAAATGTCAGCGATCACTGTTCACTGCTCAGTGATCCATGATCAACGATCAGCGATTAGCGATCACCGATCAGTGTTGATCAACAACAAAAACCGCAACAACAACAGCAACAACAGCAACAGCAACAATCCTCACTCGACACAGACAGCTTCTCTTCTTCTGGTGCAATCGTCAGACTACGGTGATCGTTGATTTTTATTGACAGCTCACAGCGGTTTATTAATGATCGTGCTGGGTTGCAAAGCGAGCGCTGCGAGATCTCCACCAGATTGAGATGGACGGCGACTTTCAGACTAAACACGCGATGCCAACAGCAACAACAACAACAACAACAACAACAACAGCAGCACACATCAATCTGTGCACATCCAATGTCTATCCGAGATGTCCGTCTGTCTGTCTTCGAGGATCACTCAGCTGTCCTGCGCGCCCAGAGCGTTTCTGAGGATTGCCATGCAAATTCTTCAGTGCTACGCTCGCGCATGATTAATTAGCCGCACAAATTGCAGCTGCGACTGTAATTAATTTTATACAAGCTTATCAAGCAAACTGAGCATATACACACATCGTATAAATATATATATATATATATATATATAGTTATAGTGTTTTTGCAGTCGCCGCACGTAACAACTTTGAGAGCCTGTGCAGCTGAATGCCTAATTAGGCGTAGCATGAACGCAATAATCGATCTGACAATTTATACAAAATCAAGCTGAATCAATTAGTAATCGTCGCGAACGCAATTTAAGAGTTGAGATCTGCTACGCCGTTCAAAATGAATGCTTATATTTAATTACTTGAGCCTTATTAAAAAAATTAATGGGTTAATAAAACAAAAAACATTTTTGAATTGCAAAATAATTGAATTGAATAATTAGCATGTGTTGTTTTAGAGTGTTGTCGACACGATGTTTGTTACACGATTTTTTATTACAGTGCAGTTTGCTCGAGGGGCTCTAGGGCTGTGGCATGACTCGACATTTAACGAGAGATGCGAGCAGTTCGTGGAATCTGAATTGAAAGACATGCCGCCGTCATTTGCATGGGCGTCGCAACGAAATATTTTCTATCTGGAAATCATTTCCCACAAGGTGCGTCACTGATTAAATATTTGCTGGAGGCCACACCCGGCTAACCCAGTTCTAGTTCTCAGTTCCAGTTCCAGTTCTGATTTCGATTGCAATGTTTGTCTAACAAGCAACCAAAAATACAGCAACAACAAAAAAGAGCATATGTAAACAATGCCACAACGCAACACTCTAAACAAATGCCGGGGCGCTGTAATTTGAGCCTAGCAATAAGAAAAAATAAAAAAGAAAAAAGAACGAAAAAAAACCAGACCAAAAACAAAAGAAGAAGAGCGAACGTCTGCTGTCACTCAAGATGGTTCGGCTCTTAAAATGTAAATAATGCTAAAAAAAAAAATAAAAAAAATGGAAAAAAAATAAAAATAAAATAAGAAATGCCAAAGCGACGGCGACAAGTGACGCCTTATCTTAAATGCATGCCTCTTCGAGAGTTGCCCCTGCCACTGCCGCTGCCGCTGCCGCTGCCACACTGCCCATGTCCACGCTTCGAGGCAACGTGTCGCAGCACTCTGAAGTGATTGGCCTATCGCATTTCTCTGCCCATTTGCCACACTGCGAAAAGTGCAATAAATTAAGTTGAAAACCCGCTTCGCAAAAAGTGCTATATGACAGGCTTTAGCAGCACCTAAAACTAATGAATTTGATGACAAAACTCGTTGAATTGAGAGCTACCAGCATTTTTAGTCTAGGCCTGCACGTGGGTTGTCTTTAATGTTTTAGTAGCTAACAAGAATAATCACATATGGAGTTTGGAGAGAGTAAGTTGTAAAAAACCAGTCCGTTCATCAGATTATTGCTTGGCTTAGAAAATATTTAGTAAATTTATAGGTTTTTAGTTGAATTTCATTTACTGCCTCTCAAAAGTACAAAGGCGGTTTGTTCCTGCTATTATCGACACATTTCACATATTCAGAATATGATTTATTCTATAAAACTTATTTTTTATGTGGTAGGGCCTATAAACATAAATAGTTTATTGCTCGACTATAAAAATATTTTATTAAAAATTTCACAGCCTTCACAAATCTTCTAGCTCTTCTTTTTATTCATCGATATAAATAATGCTTGGTTTAATTGAAGAAAACTTCAACTTATTATTTTAGTATTTGCTTTGGACATTAATAAAGAAAACTACTTGCCTAAATTGAAGAAAGGAAATCAACTATTTTTAGTTTATATTATTAGGCATCGATTTGAATAGTTTTTGCTTTTAATAGTTTTTCCAATTATTTCTCGAATATTTCAAATTTTACCAGCCTACACAAATCGTCCAACTCCACCACTTAATTTGCCGCAATCAAATGAAATCTCAGTGCAGTTAGACAGAGTTAGATATTCGCTTTTAAAAAACATTTCGTATGCAATAAGTAAAGTTATTTTTTAATGTTTATGGCAAATGCGATGGCAACGCAATATCAATATCGAATTCAAGTTCTTAACATATTTCAGTATCTTATCAGGAGGCGGCAAATGAGTCGAAGTCCAAGTCCAAGTCAGAGTCAGAGTCAGAGACTCTGTGGGCAACATGTTGCAAGAATGGACATTGTAGGTTGTTGTTGCCTGGGTTGACAGTCATTTAGATTTATGGCTGATTGTCTGCCTGGCAGCCAGCGTCTGTTTATAGTTGCTGTTGCTGTTGCTGGTGTTGTTGCTGTTGTCGTTGTTGTTCCGTACTTGTTGTAGTTGTTGCCGTTTTAGCCTTATTTGCACGCAGCGCAGTCCAATTTTGCATGTTGCGGCTGAAACGTTGCCTGTTGCCCGTTGCACGTTGCACGTTGCCCGTTGATGGTTGTCGTTGTCGTTGTCGCTTACGCAGGTGACTACAAGAAAGCAGCGCCCAAAGCCAAGCGGCAAACTTGTTTAATAACATGGCCAATTTGCATGTGTCGCACTCGACGAGGCGGAAATACACTGCTCAAAACATTGTGCTTGAATTTTGAATCAATATTGGAATTGAAACCGAAAAACTAGTAAACGTAAAGGGATCAATACTAATTCCAAAATTGTTGAATAAATAATTTTAATAATAATATTTGGAAATGGGACTCAGATTCTTTTCTCAAACTCAACTACAAATTAACGATTTTTAGATTTTTGAGATACGCATTAAAATTGAATGGGAAATATAAAAAAAGAAGGATAAAAAAACCAATAAAAGCTAATTAAATGTTAAAATGGCGTCAGATTGTCTTAAAAAAGCTTGATCAACTAAATTAATTGCTTGTGCTATAAAAATACAAAATGTATTCCACGAATTGGTAATACATGCATGTGAGAAGCGTTTTATTTGCAGTGTACCAAAGATAGAACCAGCGAAAAAGAGAGAGAGAGAGAGAGAGAGAGGGGAGAGGGAGAGGGAGATATGTGGAGACGAAGTGAGGCAGCTTGCAGTTTGGTGTTATTGGGCGGTCTAAACACCACAGGTCCCCGTCATTGGTATTAGATATCACAAATGCGATAAACGTCGAATGGGCCGTGCAACTTTTTATTGATTTAAATGCCAGCGCATTGTATCGCATCGCATCGCATCGCATCGAATCGAGCCGAATCGCATCTTGTGGCATCTTTTATTTTTGCCACAAAATCGCACAGTTTATGCTGAGTCTGGGAAAAGAGATTAGGATTAAGCCGTTTGTCAACTTGTCATAATTGCAGACTGCGATGGCGGCGGCGGCGCCGTCGATCGGCTTGTTAGCAAATTATAAACTGTGTTTTTTTTTTTTTGCCTGCAACTTGCTGTTGCTGTTTGATGGCGACGTGCTTCAACGCCAACGTTGGCGACGCTGTGGAACGTTGCACGTTCGAAACGTGGACACAAACGATGACTCAAGGCAATTCCTTGCACATTTTTCGTAATTTTTGTTTTTTTTTTCCATGCTGCGCGTAGGCAGCACAAATCCAAATCTCAGCTTGCAACCGGCAAAACGCCGGCGGCAGCTGCCAACTCCCAAACTGAAAACTCCAAACTGCAAACTGCAAACTGCAAACAGCAAACTTCAGACTAGGTAAACTGTAAACTGCGAAATCCAAACTTCAACTTCATCAAGTGCAAATATGCAAATCTCAGTGCAACGTTTCGGTTGCAACTTCAGAGACCATGCCCCAGCTAGCTAGCTGGTCTATTCGCCTATCTGGCCAAAGCAGTCTTGGGAAACAACAAACCTACTCAAGAGCCGCAAATCAACCTGCCAGTTTGAATATATTTTGAGCTATCCAGTTAAATTGGCTCCTTTTCTTTGTGGGAATTTTTGGCTTGGTTTGCAATACATCAAATCTGTTAACAATTATCTTGTAATAAATCGAACAAAATGTTTCTTTTTTTAGTGCTGCATTTAAATTAGTCAGCTGGTTAAACCAAACAAAATTTACTAAAATAAAAAGTATGTTAAGAAAGGCAAGAAAAAACGCATAAAGTGAGCAATGGAAAAAATGGCGGACTTGATTACTCATGTAATATATACAATATTAAAACAAATTATATATATTTTTTAAAAATAATAATGAACACCGGGAAAATGAGGTATTAATCAGAGCACGGATCCAAGTAGACGAATTTATAAATGTCCTTAGATGAAAGATATATAAACTAGATAAATGATGAATGATCAAAGCTATTTATTGGGCAGAGGTATTGTTGTCACCAGTCAGACCAATATTTATTCGTAACTCTTAACTTGGAAGTGATTTCTTCACATTGTGACTAACTTTGAATACTCCATCTGCTCCTTTCAAATCTTTTACTTTGTAGCTTGACTAAAATCAGAGCTTCAGCCCCAAAGTTACAACTAGCTGACAAGTCTTTTATTACTAGTTTTTTCTGTATGATTTCCTATGGCATCGCATAAGGTTTGCACTTTGATTATAGCTTAGCTGCAGAAATCTATCTGCCACATCACCTTTCAACTATTTCAGGCGGCTGCGGAAAAACGCTTCGAGCTGCCCGCCGTCGCAGCAGCAGCAGCAGCAATTTTGTACAAGTACAAGCAACGCCTTCTACCAAAAAAAAAAAAAAAATTTATGAAAATCCATTTTCCAAAGCGTTCATTACGTTGCATGCAAAAATGTGGCAACCAGCACAGCAACATTTGGGCAACGAAAAAAAAAAAGAAAAAAATAAAGGCTAACTGCTGCAAGTTTGCATTTAACGCGGCTGCCAGGCTTAATTTTTTCCTTATTTTTAATATCGCGCTGTTCAAGCCAAAAAAGAGGAGAGAGAAACGACATGAAAAAACCCACGGCTATGTAAAGCAACAACAACAACAACCACAACAACTGCTACAAAAGGCAACTCGTTGCATTTTCCACACACACACACGCATACAAATAGAAAACACATACAGTAAGCCGTAAGTCCATGTCCAGAATCACGTCCATGTCCAGGAAGCAAAACTCTTTGCGTATTTGCGTAGGCAAAACTTGGCGCTTGTCTGCTCAGAGACCGGACACTGCAACAGGCAGCGACAGGCTGAGAGAGAGAGAGAGGGACAGCCAGAGGGGGAGTGGTGGGGTAGACTAGAATTGAGACTCGGCCTGTTCGCTAGTTGGTTTTTCATAATTAATTATTATTTTGCTGGAAAGTACCCCTGGCAGATCAAATAACTCAACTGAGTCGACACGAACAAAATGCAAGTGCTTAATTAAAAAAATCTACAATTATCTAAGCCAGAACGAAGACTAAATGCACTAACGGAACAAACAAATTCATATGTTCAAATCATAGTTAAAGTTTAAGCCAATAATAAATGAATCAATTTCAATATGACAAAAGGTTCTTGGAACGAAGTTCAAATCAAATAGTGCCAATTTTAAGTAGGCCATTGGAATGAGGCTAACTGGAGTTCTTAGCTGGGCACAGCATTTCTATTGTTCGGACTGAACAGCCTCATTTGCTTAGCAAAATTATGCTACCACTTTAGAAAGTGTATAACTAGGAGCAAATATCTTGTCTTTTGTTCCCAGGCAGCAGCAGCAGCAGCAGCAGTCGCTTTCGATACGTGATTGTTAGAATTCAGTTGGCCAATCATGTGATTGTTGAAATAACATGTTGCAGCAGCACTTGACTTCATTTACATGACTCAAAGGGTGCCCCGTCGCAGTGCAGCGCAGCTCAGCGCAGAGATCGACCCAAAAACCAAAAAATCAGAAAATTCATAACCAACTGCTACTTAGCCCAATTTCGCATAATGCACATGAGTGTTTTCCCTACGGTTCCCCTCGACAGCTCCAGCTACAGTCTCCGAATCTCAAAAGTCTCTCTCTCTCTCTCTCTCTCTCTCAAGTACCTCTTTGTCTCTTTTTCTCTCTCTCGCTACGGTCTCTTTTGTAAATTACAAAACAGCCAACGGGCAACGTTCGAAAAATTGAGCCGCGGCAATTGTAACACTTTTTTTGTTGTTTTTATTCGCTCAGCTCCAGCCAAAATCTAAACTAGGCAATAAGAAAAAAAAAATACAAAACGGCAACAAAAAATTGCTCATGAAATTCCCTCGAGACAAACTGCACGCCAAGCTGCAGCCTGCCGCCCCTCTTCACCCTTCTCCCTTCTCCCTGCTCCCTGCCCCCTGCCCCCTGCTCTCCCTCCACAATTTGTGCTCAGCGTTTAGCTGGCTGCTATTTGTTGCGTTGAGATTGTTGTGCAAAAAGTGCAGGCTAGCTGTAAAAACGCTCCCCAGAGTAACATTACAAGCCATTTGGCCACAACTGTAGCTGGCTGCACTGCGAACAATTTCTGATTCATTTCATTAACGCTTTTTGTCTATATAAAATAATACTTGTGATAAATTTAGTTATAGGCCAGATTGGAATTTAAACGAATTTTATTTTAGTTTTAGTTAAGTAGCAAATTCCAAACGACATTCTTAAATAAACTTTTATTATTTTCAGAATTCTTATTCTTTACATTTTGTAATTATGGTAAATAAATCAAAGAAATAGTGAAAAAATTGTACATATAAAAATGTTATGCAATAAAAATCGAAATGAAAGCCGCAGTTTTTTACGGTGCACATGCCGTTCTCAGTGTCAACCCTCGGCAACATGTTGAGGGCGTTTAGCAGCAGATAATTTTTATGACCCGACTGGCTGAGAGTTGAATTGTTGTTCTTGGCGCGGCACAAGCAGCCAGAGATTGACCCACCACCCAATTGGCCACACCACCCGATCCATCCCCACTCACACCCCCTTCCGTGGCGATTGCTGTAGCTGTAGCTCGGTGAGATAATTTTATACAATTTATTATCAACGTGCGTCGCGTGCAACACTTGCCACATGGCCGCATGGCCACACTGCTCATCAGAGCTCTTTTAGTTGCCGGTTGCCCCGTTGCCCCGTTGCCAGTGTTGTTGTTGCGTGTTAAATGTTTTCACGTGGCACACAATCGTAATACATATCTGGCACTCGGAATCGGTATTCTCAATTCGATAATGCCCAGCATTGCGTGCAGTCTTCGCTCGGCTGCTTGTTGCATTAAAAAGCGTTTAATAAGCATTACACATTTCAGTATCACTGTTTGAGCTAATACTTAAGAGGGGTTTCCCTGACTCTCTGACCGGGTTAAGGGTGACCAACTTATCTCTCACTTAATGTCCCACAGTTGCGCCAATTTAACGCTGTGAGCTTAAAAGTCAGATATATATATATATATATATATATATATGTGCATATATTTATACATGTATGTGTTTGCCAGAAGCATAACTAATTTAACGGGCTTATGGGCTTATCAGCAACTACAGTTTAAAATTTGTTGGCTTTAAGTTTGAAGGGTGCACACTAATATATATAATAATATGAATAATATATGTAAACGTCAATTACTGCATTAGTTATAAAGTTATTAAGCTTGCTAAGTTTTAATATAATTGAAAGTATTTCAAGCACCCAATTAATGAAATGGTTTTTCCTTATTTATAATTGATTCGAAGCTTTTCTATTTAAATGTCAATTGCAATCTAGATAAAAACTTATTTTATACGTATTCCAAATATCGAATAATTCAGATAAATATATAATAATTTACAGTGCAATTTGTTTGTTGTTATTATTTTTTTACTGCATTAATTCAGATACATTTTTCTAATTATGAACAACGGAAGAATTTTAGACGGTTTATAGAGTTCTTTTAAAGTTTGCTAAATTTAAGACAATAGAACTATTAGGCACCCAGACAATTAAATTATTTGCCCAACAATTGCTTCTAAGCGATTTTATTCCAATTCTCGACTTCTTCTTTAAAGTTCGAGAGTACAAACATTCTATATATATTTATCTACACATTAATAGCTAAATTTGGACATTTTAGAAAGCTAAAAAGCCGCAAACTTCTTGAATAAGCTACATATCAAGTATATATTTAATCTCAACAATTTTTAGATTATTTCTGTATTTGTCTTGCATAGTTTCAGTTAATTAACTGGAAGCTTGTGAAGTTGCACATTTTCCTTTTAACCAACCGCAACAAATGATGGCAGTCTCGAGTAATAATCGACTGTCAGACTGCCAGACTGCCAGATTGCCAGACAGACTATGTCTTTATCTATCGGTATGGCAATATGTGAATTTGTGTGCAGCATTTTGAAATATCCAAAAACTTTGAAAACTAACCGCAAAAACCACACAAAGGCAGCAAAGCCGTTTTCATTTTATATTTTGTTATTCTGTGTGTGTTTTTTTATTTTTATTAAGTATTCTGCGCCTATATTTGTTTGGCTTTTGATGTAATTGACCAAGAAATACGGAGTCTAAGGCAACGCAATCAGTTTTATGATTATTCTGTGCGCTGATTGTGGGACAATTTAATTGCTTGCCTAGGAATATAGACACAAATACAAATATGATTTTTGTATATGTATATTAAACAAACAGCTTTGTAAACAAATGTGCTCCGTATAGAAATCACAGTCTATTTTGAAATGTCTTTTGATTATCAAGAATTATGACACGGGCATAAACTGGGAATGTCGACTATATGAATACGTTCTTTATTATCATATGTATGCAGAGATATATATATATATATATATATATACACATAAAAAATTGCTTATGAGCAACCCTTCAGCAATGTTTCTCCTTTTCTCAATTTGCAATCGGTTTGTCAGTTGAGCTATGCGGGGATTTATAGATAATTTTTTGAGGCTTAATTTGAGAACTTTAATGCCATGTTAACTAATCTACAAAGCACACACAGCGACGGCAAAACATTTAAGGATAAGGTAGAGAAGAGAGAGAGAGAGAGAGAGAGAGAGCAGAGTGCATTTTGAATTATGTCCAATGTCGTGTTTAAAAGGCGGCATTAAAATCCATTAGAGAACACGGCGCATAAATAAAACCGCGTTGCCTTAATTTCCCTGCTCGGATTGTTGTTGTTGCAACTGGCCAAAAATAGCCAGATTAGGCGACGAGACAACGAGAAAATGGGAAACAAATGACGCTAATAAATATTGAGAGTGCGCTGCATGTGCCACAAAGGATTTGGGGGAGGCGTGGCGGCCATTAGAGAGCGGAAATGGAGTTGCCCTTCAAAAGGAGTATGCATGTAATATGTTGCATATTGTACATGTTGCATATTGAATATTGCAACTGGAGACGAGACTTACCCTTGAGCGCTGCAACTTGTGTTAATCCATTAAATCCAGCTAGTAGAGGCAGCAGCAGTGGCATCAACAGTGGCAGCCACGCACAAACCGACAATGGAGGTGAGTGACGCATCTTTGGGCTGATGTCGCTTTTCTCTAATTTTAGCTGCAACGTTGCAGCGACATTTGGATTGTTTCTTTTCTGTCGTCGTCGCTGGCTGAACTCGTTTTGACTTTTATTTTTATTCTCAATTTTTAATTTATTTTTAATTTTAATTTCGTTGGCACGCATTTCACATAAATGCATTTTGTCAGGTTTTATTTTCTTTTTCTTTTTTTTTGTTTTTTTTTCTGGTTTTAAATTCTTGATTTTCACTTTTTCGAAATGCACTTTTCTTTTACATGAATTTTTGGCACACTTTTCTCTTTCTACTCGAAAATTTGAATCCTATGGCATGGCGCTTAGACCGGAAACCGGAATACGCTGGCAGCCAATGACGTTGCGACGTTGTCGTTGCTGTTGTTGTTGTTGCTTACGCACGAAACCCAAGTCGCGGCCGAGCGACCGAATCTTTAGCCGTGTTCAACATGCGAATAGCCCCGAACGTGTGAGCGACGAACGCAAGAGAAACACGCACACGAACCGCTCGCACAACCGATGCGACCGACTACCAGCAGCAAATTGAATGCGGCCAGCAACATGTTTGTCGTTTACCCTGTTAAGCTAGCAGCGCACACAGTCCACACATGGTCCACACGGCCTGCTGCTGTCGCTGTGCCCATGCTCAAAATGGCACTGTTAAACTGTTCGGCTGCAAGGAAATGGGCGCTGTTAAACTTGTTGCATGCTGTGGATGCTAACTGTCTCAGTCTACAGTTGCTTTGTTTACAATTGCATGCGTTTGTTTTGTTCCATTTGCCGTTTGTTTCAGAAATGTTGAAACACACTTTTGTCTATGTTGCAAATGTTGTTAATTTGCAACATATTCTGTTTGCTGTGCAAATAAATGTTGCATTAATAATATAATAAGTCTATTTATATGTTAATTTTATGATTTCAGTCTGAAACATGTACAGCATATTATATTTTTTACTGCCCGGCTTTTGTCGAGTCTATCATTATTTTTATGGCTGTCGTTAAAAAAAGAACGGTTAACACGCATATAATCAACATGCTCTAGTAATTTTTAACAATTAGCTAATTAATCTTTTAATGAATGCTGCGATGAAAACAGGAATTTACAAATGTATATGCAATATGCACAATAAATTGAAAAACAAACAAAATATAATAATAAGTGATTAACTTTTGTTTTATTCATTTAGCCAGCCAAAAATTAATAAGCTCTATTTTCTCAACAGTTTCTAATTATTTGATGACTATTTTGTGATAAATATTCTATTGAAAATGAATAAAACTAATAAAATAAAATTCCTTTTAACAGCTCTAAATCGGTTATTAAATTAATGATGGGATCTTTTATTATTAGGCAAGTCCATTTTGTTAACACTTTCATTTTATTGTATATATTTGATTTAATTTCATATAACTTTTTATGCATTTACTCAACTGAGTGTTTTATTTTTATTTTGGCTAACGATATCCAAACTCATTAAGGTGTTGATTGTGAATACCTTTGGCTTTTGACAGTTAAAGAAGAAAAGTTGTATTTTCATCCATTCTTTTGTTCGATTTTCTAGTTGATGTTCGCTCATTGGCAACATGTTGCTTTTTTCCGACTGATTTTCGGTTCTGTTCTGTTCTATTCTATTCAAATCTCAGGTCGTCGATTTTGAAGGCCCGGTTCTTTTGAGAGTGTTGACCATTTGCTATCTAATCTGAACGAGTGCCGCACTCGCTCTCCAGCTGTTAGCTCATCCATTTCCATTTCAATTTCCAAACTGCAATAAACGCCACACAAGCCAGACAAACTTCGAGCGCATTTCACAACAAGCCCAAAAGAGGAAAGACAAAATTGAGAACAACAATAACAACAACAAGATCACATAGAACCACTTGGGGTCATATCGTATCCATATCGGGGCAACAGCCGACGCCTCGGCGTCCGTTAGAAGCCGCTAATGAATTTCGATAAAGTATAATAAAAAAAATACAAAATAACAAAAATCAATTGAATGGACACAAGATATTGTATTAATTTATCAAAAAGTGCATATCCCAAAAACGAGGCTTTTTATAAATCGCTGCCTAATTTCCCAACGTTTGTTAAATAATCAATAACTTCTTAGTGCACTCCTCTCCCCTCCCCCGCCCCCCTCTCACGTACAGGTAGTTTTAGCTGGAGTGTGAAGTTTGTTCATTAATGCAGCTCAGATACAAATACAGATACAGAGTTTGACCAAGTGTAAAATAAAGGTGTGTATCTTTTTATACAAAATTGTGCGTGCATTCACAAGACAGGGCCAAAAGGCAGGCAGCCAGGCTGATAGTCTGATAGTCGAGGCAGGCAGGTGTTGTTATTCGTATCGAACTTCTACTTCGACGCTCCTCTCGACAATGTGCATTGTCTTGTCTTGCCCGAAAAGGTCACAGTGCGTACAATGCACAATGTAACCCAAAAATTCAGGTAGAAAACTAAATGCATATATGTGTTATACACATATATTGTAGGCATGCAGGTAAACCATATTTCAAATGCTGATAATTGGCCAATTTAAAGGGGACTCGAGTAACTCGAATTGGATGTGGCAAACACTGAAGTTTGGCAACGTCGCACAGTTTTGCAGCTCTCGAGATTCTATTAAGGTTTAATTTTAAATTCAAATCTATATTTTAAATTAAAAATTGTCAATTAATATTGTATTTAATCTTAAGTTTTCAAACACTTTTTAGTATAGAAATTAAGAAAACCTCCCGAAATTAGTCTAAAGAAATTTTGATTTTCAAATATTTATTCAAAAGTTCTAACACAATAAATGCCATACAAATACGCTTCTAAATATTGCATTTGAGTACAGCTTCTCTCTCTCTCTGCGCTGTTGCCGCACTTCACTCAAGGCAATGCTTGAAGCTTGGCAACGTCGCACGCTTTACGTCTTTTGGCAAAATATTGTCAGGGCTTAGGAAGCGCTTGTCGCTATGAGCCATTTAAATGTTTGTGTTAGCCGTAACTTGTCATTGTTGCCTGACTGACTGACTGCCTGACTGCCTGACTGTTTGTCTGTCTTTCTGTCTCCCTCTCTACAACTCGTTCCCTCTCTGTCTGTCATGTCTGATTTCGGATGGGCATAAGCCCCTGTTAATGACATGTAAGTTGCGTCTCAATTGCGGATTTGCTTAGCTTACTTTGCTCACGAAATAAAATGACATTTTGATTGCCAGACAAAGTTCACTCTTCCGCTCCAGCAATAAATATTGTGCTCGTATTTGCTAATGGATGCAGGTTTGAGTACATCAAAATTTAACATGACTTTTATTTCTCGTAATTAATTTATGATGCCTGCTAATTTGCCAATCAAAAACACTGAAAAGGCGTTAATGGCAACAGCAGGCATTCGTCGTTTTAAGCTTCATCTTTGGGTATAAAAACTAAGTCAGACAGCTTGTCATGCCATGCCTTAAATGGTAAAATTCTAGAAAATTTACACAGATATTAAGTTAATACATTTTTCGTTTTTTTTATTCTTAAAATATATTTTTTGTTAAATTATTATAAGTTATACAAATATTAACTGCACACTGAAAATATCTGTTGTACTTTATTTTGGGTTTATTTACTAAGCAATCTATCGAACTAAACCTCATTGATAAACTGTCTGTTGTTATTAGAAGAGTATGCAAACTTTAACTAAAGCAAATAAAATAAATTTGCCCCTCTTCAAATGTTTTAATCGGACTCGAAGAATCAGCAGAAGAAAATAAATCTTCAAAAGATACACAAATAAGAAAAAAAAGAAACTGGCTCAAGAGGATAACCCTTGAGTTGCCTGAAAAGTGTTTCCGCATTTGGCGTAAGCTGCCAGCATTTGGTTAAATTTGCGCACATTTTGGCTGCGGCTTGCAAAAGTCAACAAATTACTCGTACACACACTCAAGATAATTGAAATTAGCGACTGTGACAGCCTGATTGCCTTCCCATGCCCCCTCCTGGGGGACCGGCAGCAAAAACCTGATACCGAACATGAACCTAAGACGCTGCCACAAATCTCCACAACTGGAGTCAACTGGCTGCTGGCCGCCCACTCGTTTTGGGGCGCAAAACCAAAAACCGAAAGCCAAACCCAAATCGAGTGGGTTTTTTTTGGACAGACCAACCACATACATACAAACATCCATGTGTGCTGGAGGAACTTGAGGACTTGGGCTTGGGTTTGGGTTTGGGTTTGTCAGTCTCTTGTGGAACATCCCAAAGCGAAACGCATGATTCGAGTCGATTGCGTCCGTCCAAGTTGGAGAAGTTGGTCTGGTTGTGCGTGGAGAAGAGCGCATGCTCATCTAACTCGGCAAAGATATTGTATAATGTGCATGGAGGGATATGATAATGAGCAGGAAATGAGTTGAGTGTGAAATTTATGTACACAGGAGTGTTTTGAATTCTAGCACGTCTCGTACCCAGTTGTCTATGGCCAGCCCTTCGTGTTGTTTTTGGCCAACATGACTGATGGCTATAATTAAAATTGTGTGTGTCTGTTTGCGTCTGTGCGTTTGATAATGAATTATGCTTAAATTATGTACTCCATTGATATCCAACCAAAAACAAATCGTGTTTTGATTGACTAAGACACAACCGATTCTTACTTCCTGCACTTACAAAATTCAATTGTAGAACATAACTCAGTCTCAAACACTTGTAAATTTATACATATATTCCCAATTTTCATTAAAAACTGTGTAGCGTTGCTTACAAAATGTATTTTGAGCATTTTTTATTTTGAAAACTCAAAAGTTATCGTCTTCACACCCAATTTATTGTCGATGAGTGTA
Organism: Drosophila silvestris; assembly: GCA_035043445.1. Classification (NCBI taxonomy): domain Eukaryota; kingdom Metazoa; phylum Arthropoda; class Insecta; order Diptera; family Drosophilidae; genus Drosophila; species Drosophila silvestris. The sequence goes on from JAWNMZ010000139.1 coordinate 890,843, forward strand.
AATAAATTTTCAGATACTTTTTAAGCACTGTCAAAAACGTATTTCTTTCAATTGTTTTAAATTATTTTTCCTTATAAATAATTGTGTATATTTTTGTAAATATTAAGTCTGTACACTTGAAATAAATTTTAAAATGAGTGCTCCGATGCATTCAATAAAACGTTTAAGAATGCTGCGGACAGAAAAATTGGTAGATTGATAAAACAGAGAGCAGAACTGACATTGATTTGGGAATAAAATATTACAAGCTCTTAGAAAAACCGCGCAATTCAGGAAAAACCAGAAACAATTCTTTTCGTCGTGTTCTTAAAATTTCAAGACGAAAACGAAAACATTTTTGGCATTTTTCTTTTTGTTAATTTAGCTGAATCAGCGTGTGCTGAATGACGCACTTGTTTATTTATTCACATCTATTCCTATGCTATGCGTGGAATAACTCAAAATTCAATAAACAATGAAGGGCTTTATACAATTATAAAAAGTACATTTATAGAAATTGACTTCTGTGCATTGAAATCCAATACGAGGCTTAATTCAACCCGCTGCGCAGTATTTGTCCAGCAAGAAATAAACAAGCAACCAACAAGCATAAAAAATGTTTAAACAAATAACAGAAGAAAAAAATGAGAAAATTAAAATTTCGTAATCCGAATGTCACACAATTGAAATATGTAATTAATTATACAGAAAATATACAAAATACATATCTAGATACATATATGGATATGGGCTGCAGTTATGCCGCCTGCTGTGTATTTGGTGCTACCAAAACAACAGCGCCACAGAGTTTCGATGGAAATCTACAAAACTATTTGCCACAAACGGCATTAAAGCGGGAGGGGGTGAGTATGTGTGTAAGTGTGTGTGTGTGTGTGTGTGTGGGGGGGGGGGGGGGGGGGTAGGAGGGAGGGGTAGGCGTGTGGTCCGCCAGCAGCTGTGCTGCAAGCAGCTCCATAAAACTGGCGGCCTTTTGTTTTTTGTTGTTGTTAATGTTGCTGCTGTATTGTTGCTCATATTTCGTTTTAATGAATCCACTCTATGATTATCTTGATTTCGAAACATTTTGAGCTGTGTTTAAGCACACACACACACACACACACACGCACACACCCACACACGCATTGAATAAATTGAATGAATGAAAATTAAATGCGATGCGATATCAGATGCGCCCTTGGTGGTCGTTGACTACCGAAAAATATATTAATTAAATGCCATACAACACAAATATTGATAAACAGTTAGCAACAGTATTCAATTTAAGCGCCATCCAATTTGTTACTGGCAATGCAAATTAGGGGCCCAAAATATGAGACTTGTTTAGATCATTATTGATATGACCTATAATTATGAAGAGAAATAAATTAAACTATACGAAATTAATAAATGTCATAGAGTTTTAAGTAGAAATCAAATGCAAGTTAAAATTTGAATAAAATTATTCTAAACATATCATTTCAATCAGATTATAAATTTAGATGTTACACAACAAGATGTGTTAGTCCCATAAACAGGGCATCTTCTAGCCGAGCACTTTCGCCGTAGAAATTACAAAAACATATACATAACCAGTGACACAATGTAAATATTAATGTTTAATTATACAATATTTATAATACGTGCATAAAATAATGCCTGCTTTGTGTTTGTCATTGAAATGATGATCTTCTGTGTTTAATTTATGAATATTTAAACTGCAGTTTTGTTTGCACACGTTTGCAATTTAATTGACTTTTAATTTCATTAGTTTTATTTGCTGTTTGTTAATGGATTATCGTTTCTTTTTATGCTTGGCATAAAATTTAATTTCCAATCTATGAGTGCTTAAATTTTTATTGTTAAGATTTATGGAAGGGATACTATTAAGGAGTATAGCCAACAATTATATTAAACAATCATATGATAATTAACTTAAATAGAAGAAAATGGCTTTAAGAACATTGAAATTAGTTGGGCAACTAAATGGAACCCAAAGCAGCTAAAGCTGGCTACCGATATGCCACACACAGGGGGATCAATCGGCCATAGCATAATTCCATTGAATTAAATGCATTTGGAGTGAGCAATGAGAATGATCGAGCAAGTCCTATAATCACTTAATACCCCCGAGCTAATGATGCCGGGGTTATATAAGTGTAGCCAACAATTTAACAACCATCTATCATTAAATAATTTGTTAAATTTGAAACTAAAAGCGCCACGCAGCTACACACATCGAGGCCTTAACGCAGCACGGCCTAAACACGATCTGGATCTCGATCGCAGCCCAATTGAGGAATAGGGAATGGGATATGGGATATGGGATATGGTTCTGTGTCTGAGTCTGAGTCTGAGTCTGAGGCTGAGTCTGGCATTGGGTATGTGTGTATGTTTTGTGAATACGAATGCGAGAGTGAAGCGTTTTTTAATTAGTTGTGCAGTCGATAAAAAAAATGCGCTGAAAATGAAGCGAGCGAACCGAAGCGAAACAAACAAACACAAAAAACAGCTAAAAAGAACACAAAAAGGCGAATAGCGAGGAGAAGTGAAAAATGAAAAAAAATTATGAACTGGCAAAAAGATTCGCACGCAGCAAAAGATCCACATCCACATCGGCATCGGTTGATGGCCTGTACGTGATCGGTTCATAAAACTAAAAGCACCCATAAACTGATAATTTGAGAATTTATAAATTTAAAACGCAGACCGGCAACGGGCAACGAGCAACGGGCGGGGGGCAAGGGGCAATGAGCATTATGGGACTTGAAAAACGTCGATTCCGATCCCGATCTCAATCCCGATCGAACTTGCCATCGACTTGGTAGACAGGAAGCGATGATGTTTCATAATGATGATGATGATTAGCTCGGGGGTGAGACTACCAGTCTGCCAGACAGTTCGACAGTTAGACAGACAGGCAGACTGTCTGACGGTGCGACTGTTAATATTGTTAGACGCTTCCAAGAAGCGATTCATGCTTCTAACAGACTTGAGTCCCTCCAAGCGTAATACCCAGTATTGTGGGGCCAAGAGTGCCAAGGATAAAGTTTAAGTTGCAATGACACGAGTTTAAGTTTAATGAAATCGATTTCATTTTTATGATTTTACAGCTTTTATATTAACTTGATTTGTTGTTTAATTTACTACTGAAAGCAGCCTAAAGGCAATTTTGCTAATGATTTATTCAAGCTCACAGAATGCTGTTAACATTTACATCCGAGTATAACAAGTAGAAACTTAATTAAATTCAGTCAAATCATGGAAACTTGCTTAAAAGCTTTTAAGCTCGTTTCGATACAAATTTCCATGTGCTTACAGCATTTTTACTACAGATTTATCTAATTAAGATTAAGATCACTTGCTTACGTATCACTTTCAGCTCATGTCATTGTTGCAATAGAATGAAGACTGTAGAAAAACAGTTTGGGAGCAGTTCTTAGAGCAGAGAGAGAGTGAGAGAGAAATGCTTAAGCTCTAAGCCCACACGATTGTTTAATGTTTAGATTTAATGTGCGTTTCTTAAGACGATTTTTTACGCGCATTTAAACATTTTATTTGCCGTTGCCTACCGAGGGCCCTACACGTACTTCGATACTTGGTGCCTGGGACCTGCTACTGGCAGGTCGTTAAGTTGCCACATCTTTTGGTTTTTATTTTTACGCTACACGAGAGAGTTTTACGACCGTTGCACTAATTAAAATATTAAGCAGAATTCGCTGGCCAACAAATAAAATTCGTGTTAATTTTTATTGAGCAGGCTACGCGACTCCGGTATGCAATTTGCAATAATTAAGCATTAAGCTCTCTGCGATCATAAATCGCTATATGCCAACACACACAACACATATCAAGCATTTGCTTGTGGCTGCCTGATAAGGCTTAGCTGGCTGAGGTTTTCGATAGGATCTGCTATCTGCTCGCCTTGTGCAAGGGGTCAAGAGCTCAGGCGACCCGTGATGACAATAAAAAATTGAAAATTACGAAAGAGATCGGACCGCAGGCGTCTCAAATCACAGCAATGAATGAGACGTGTGTGTGAGTGTGTGCTGAATGAAGTGGATACAGTGAGTACTCTGATCTAGGCTACAATCGATTGGGTCTGGGCATGGAAATGGTAAAAAGACCCTTATGCATTTTATACAAGCAAACACTCCAAACATCCTCTGTGACAATCTTGTTGTTGTTGGTGTTGTTGTTATTGTTGCATCTTTCATTCGCTTTGTTAATCGGAGTACGAGGGTTGCCCTGACAGAGGCGTCGATAAAGCCACAGGGGGTCATAAATTCTTGAGCTTCTTGCGTTTGTTTGCCACTGCGAGAGATATCAATGAAAACGCCGACAACGTTGTGTCGCGCTACATTGTCTTCCCTTAAGTTATCGCCAAAAAAATAAACGACAAAAAAAAAATAATAATATAAAACAAGAACAACGAGCACATAATAACAATAACAAGAAAAACATGGAATTTATCCGGCAGCTTTTTTTTATTCCAGGCCCTGCAACCTTTTGAATGCGTTATTGAATTTTATTTTTTTTTAATTTTCCAACAAGCATGTGTCATGTTTTTATATCGACTGAAATTATCAGGAATTATATTTATTACAGGGTATTACAAATTGTTCAGGGCTTAGCTTATGAAAAAAAGTATAAGCACAAATAAAACTTGAAATGTTGCACAATAAACTAGCAGAATACATTTGCTGGGTGGATGAAAAATGTAAAGATCTTAGAATTGTATGAATTTTGATAATTATCCAATTTTATGCCCATTCTCTTCATTCAATTAGGGAGTCAGGAAAAAAATAAAAGAATTGTATAAGATGGTTCTCCACATTTTCTGGTATCTGCTCAAAAAGTTTTAGCACAGATATTTTAGCTGTTATCTTAATATATATCTTAATAATAATATAAATATATAAATCTCTTCAATATTAATTGACAGGTCATGAAATTTCTTAATATATTCATGTACTACAATGTTTTCTTGAATTATAAAATATCTGAAATCCCAGGGTATTCAGGAGTTAATCACTTATTGTCTTAATTATTCTCCTTGCAGTGTTTATTTTGTCGTGGTGGTTGCTGCTATCGCATTCGATTTAGTGTCTTCTTTGCTGCTTATCTGCGGCTTGCTTTCTTTCACCAACAAGCCACAAGCGGCGACTCTTCACTTCGTAGTGTAGTTGTGGCAGTGTGGCAGGGTCGGGGGGGACTAGGAATGAGTTTGGGGGTTTCTGGACACACAACTCTCGGCGTATGTGTCATCGGCGTTAAGTGCTACGGCAAAGAGTTAATCTCGTCGATAATTATAATTTATGGCTTGTTGTGTGCTCACCTTCCTCAAAAAAATACATACAAGTATCAAGTATGGGTTATACAGCGACTTGATTTCTTCTCCCTTTCTCTCTCTCTCTCTCTCTCTCTCTCTGATATGTTTTGTTGTGTTTTGTGTGCTTCATCATAATCACAGTTTATAATTGAGGTTTGAGTCGGAACAACGCAAAAAAAAATAAAATAAATAAAAGCATCGCATTTTGAGTTGCTGTGCTTTTTTTTCCAGCTGCTGTTCATAATGTCAAACTGACAATATTTATGATTCAGATTGCTTATTGTAATTGATCATTGTCTGAGCGATCATAAACTATCTCTATGTGAGTGCGTCTTCTCTCTCTCTCTCTCTCTCTCTCTCTCTCTCTCTTTATTTGGAGTCTTGTGGGCTTATGTGTTAAGCCCAATTATGTCAATCAGAGCCAGTGGCTACCGTTTTCACTTTCACCTACTTAGATAGGCGTCGTCGGAGTAGTTGTGCCGAGCTATACGATATCTGTATCGTAATTTATCATATTGATAAGCGAAATGTTGCGACGTCAAAAGCGGCTTTTGATGTAGACCACTTTGACTCACACCACTTCGCACCACCTCGAACCACACAGTCTCAGCAAAAACACTGGTAGCCAAACAACTGCAATCTAGACAAGTTCGTGTTGCTGCTCTATGAATTCCAGTTCTTTAACTTTAATCTTTTCCACATTAACTTAATTTGAGCGATAAATCCTTGAGAAAACAAGCTCTACTTATGCGAAACGAACAGATACCCTGTATTTGAGATTTCAATTGTAAATGTTGTTCATATTATATACTATACATATAAACAACAAATTAATTTGTAATATTCCCAAATCATGATTATATTCTTTTCTATTTAAATACTTTGCACAAATATATTAGACTTAATTATAAATGTCACTTTAATTTTCCATTATATATATCGAATAAAATATCGATTATTATATTTTTCTTCTGATTTATGAAAATTATCAAATTATAGATCATTTATTATAACATTCTAATATAAATAAAATGTTTAATTAAATATATATAGAGTCTTTAACATATAATTATTAGTGAAATTTCAAATTTCATAATATTCATATTTATACATAAATCACACACATCGTCAACTGAATATATATCTTCGCTGAGTAAAGGGTATGTGAGATGGAGACAACACTAATGTGCCTCCATTTTCAGGCCGCAGCAATCATAATTCATCAGTCAAGGGATACCAAGTTGAGACTATGCGAAATGTTTCTATTTACGGGACACATCAACATACCAGCTCGTTGCCACTGCCACTTACCAGCTCTTCTGCCCCCTCTGCGCTCCTTGCACAGAAAACAAATCAACGCTGCTTGAAGCACTTAATCATGCGAAGGCTGCGCAGATTAACTCATTACTTAACACTCTTCCACTTCTCGCTCTCTCTCTCTCTCTCTCTGTCTGCCTCTACCCCTATCTCTATCTCTTTCGAGCAGAGGATCTGCTTGAGTATGTTGACGGATGCTGCAGATAATTGTGTGGCCACAGCTGAAAATCTCATGCTCCCAAACACCCATTCCCCGTCAGCTAATGTGCGGGGGCGTGCACCATCGATTTGGCGGCAAAAAATGTTTCTCAAAAAAAAAACAAAAAAAAACTGTTTCAAAATTGATGCTCACCTTCTGCCCCTCATATGCTGCCCCCTTTGCATTCACCTACCTCTGTGACAGAGCGACACGAGTGTGGCCCCAGCCGCCACTCCTCCCCCACGCCTGCCCCACCACTCGCTTAATGACTCGGCGACGTTTGTAGCTTTTGGCTGGCACATTAACATTCCACTGGTGCTGTTGTTATTGTTGTTGTTATTGCTGTTGTTGGGGGTGTTGCACAAACACAGCAGCTTAAGTGGAGGCTCTTTAATAGCAGCTACTCTGCCTCACTTGTTAATGCTGCTACTGCTGGTTGCTGTTGTTGTTGCACAGCTAAGATTTGAGTTCGTTTTACTTAATCCACTCTGCGGTTGTCCCCAAGGAATACAAGATTCTTGATCACTTAAGAACATTTTCAAGATTTTAAGTTGCCCTTAAGCATTTTGTAAGTTAATATAGGTTCAATCTTTTTCAATAAGGAAGTGATCTTTTATGTGGGTTTTAAAGAAATGAGAGCAACACAAAGTTTTAAAAGTTTTGCAATGAAATGTAAACTAATTTAAAAGTTGTTTATTTTTTAAATATTCATAAAAAATGTTATAAATGATTATTGACTGTGAATATGTGTGTCCATTATTCCATAAATCTCTCCATTTCTTCAACTAATTGCTTACAAATCTTTTTGATTTAAAATATCAATAAATTGGATGAAAACATACTTAATTTTTTCCTATATTAAAATAGTAAACAAATTAAATACAAATACACATTATTTTCTTTAATTCTTCCTATAATTTACTTAAGCTTTTTATAGCTTCAAAATCCCTTTCCCAGAGTTGTGATAAAATATATTTTTCTAGTCACTTCATAAATATGCGACACCCATCAAAGAATTTGTTATGTGTGTGTGTCGCTATGAAATTTATGATATTGCTGAACGAATTTACAACAATAATTAAATAAAAGACACATACACACACACACACACACACACACACGATACACACGCATAAAATGATGGAAAATGTATCTGTATCTGACAGACGTCAAATTCGAAATGCGTGCATAAAAACGGAGAATCAAACGGAAAATCAACTGACAGACAGACTGAAACAGACTCGTACCGGCAAATCGCTGGGAAAAGTCGAGTGGCATTTTCTATATATTTGATTTAAGTCCCCCCACCTCAGCCCATATTGCTACCATCAGAGTCTGTGGGATTGGCAGACCCATAACCAATTATTTACCAACACTCGTGTCCTGCACATTCTGCACAATCGGCAAATCGGATATGCAGTGAATGCAAGAAGCAATAACCTCCCCTCGTCCCTCGTCCTCGACCTGTGTATCCATACCCTGGCCATTTTGTGTAATTATAGACATTTTCGCAACTATTGTGTTACAACATTTTAATGGTTCTTTACCTGAGCAAGCGGAATATCTGTTCTACGAATTCATTTTAATTGCTGGCATTACTTGCAAATGTAGCAAAAATCGATCAAAGAGCAACAGCAGCCAAATTCTTGTATATCTACAGTTGTAGTAAAATATTTACCTACAACGGCTGTAAGCACAATACAAATAAGAATAACTCGAAATCGTTGCTGAAACAACTTTAGATAAGTTAAGACAAATCACTCGCTTTAAGCGCAATTCCCATTAAAGCTGCATTTTAAAATGCAGCCACAAATCGCCCAGCTAAGAACCCCTTTAAAAAGATAGCCCATCATTTATAATCCTTTAATAGGCGTCTATAAGGCATAAAACTAACAATGAAGCTGATAAATTTTTGATCATTTCTTTTCGCTTCGCCTCTCGCATGGCCTAAGCCCAATGGCCCATTGTTGCACATAAGCACTTCAGGTTCTGGTTTTATTATTGTTCGTATTGTTGTTTTCATTGTTGTTGTTGTTGAAGAGATAAATGTCAAAGCAACTAGAAATGCGCACAGATTTCTATAGAATGTGCGGGCTGCTAAACTGACATTTGAATTTTGTAGAAAATAGAAGAGAATATTTGTGCAATGAGTTGCGCCTGGTTTTCTTTCTTTTCAGCATCATTAAATCTAATAGTTTTTGCTCAGAAGCAGAAATTTGCATTCACTAAAAAAGTATATTGCGAAAACAAAAATGTAGATGTATTTTTATACATTCCATTTATATTTTAATTATGTTTTTTAGTTATTAGTTAAATAAAGAATTGATATAGTTTTTGTTCTTGTTATTCTTATGTGTAATGTAATGAATATATTTGGAAATTGATAAAATTATAATTACAATTTGTACGTATAAATATATATATATAAATATGTACCTATTTATATTTATATTTAGAAGTGGTAATGCTTGAATAAGGTTTAACCTCATTACACGATTAAGAAAATGAGTGCATGCTCGAACCGCAGGAAATTAGTTGTAGAGGTATTTATGGAATAATGAAATTAATCAATAACATATTATATAATTAAAATCTGATTTTTAGCTTAAGTTTAGCTCACATTTCATTGGCATTACTCAAAATCCACAAAGCGTATCACTTTCTTATTTTACACTTCATTTTTGTTAGTTTTGTACATTTTGAAGTAGTTGTCATTTGACATTTCCCATTGCACATCTCACATGCCCCCTCGATTTGGCATCAATTGTGCGATTGTGAAGAGGTCGTCAAGTGTCTGGACTGGCGAAGAAAGCAATGCATATGATTAATTGCTGGGTACCTTCTCAGTCAGTGAGTGTGACAGCAACAACAAACGAGCATTCCTCCTCCTTCCCCCACTCTCGCTCCGAGTTGTATTACCAAAAATAACATCAAAGCAAACAAAAGGCCGCTGAAAATATGAAGTGCTAACTTCGACGATCTACCAGGGAGGATGCTGCAAGAGGAACAAGGGGATGCAGAAGACGGGGCGGGGCAGTGGCAGGGCAGAAGACAAACAGCAAGTCAGATGGAAATCTTGGCGACAGTTGAAAAGTTGAACAAATGTTGTTGCTGTTTGCTGTTCGCTATTGGCTCTTGTATCGCAGATCGGGCAACGTATGTATATATATGGCCTATAGGGAAGTGGGGGAGTCGGGGCGGGCTGTTGGGCAGGCAACTTGTTTCAGTTTTGGGCTCTCTGACTGTCGCCTGTCGTCGCTGACAGCCGCCGAGACATTTCGCTTCCTATACGTGTCTGCCAAATTCCAATGCCTGATGGCAGCATGCAAATTGCATTTTGTGTGGCAGCAACAGGCACAATCGAAGGGGCGGGGGGACTAAGGGCATGGGCCCAAGTTGGGTTGGGGTTTCGAGTTTTGGGGACTGACGCACAAATCGAGTTGTCGTAAAATTAGCACTTAATGCTTTAATTAATTACGTCGACGTGAGTTGGGCAACAGTACAACAGTAAATGCTGCGCTGCTGCTGCTGCTGCTGCTGCTGCTGTTGTTGCCTTGTTGTTGTTGCCTCGTCCGTTTAATGCATTTCGCATTTATTTATGGCCACGGCATGCGCGTAACTCAACTCCGGCGACAGTAACTCCGCCTCCTCCATGCCCCTCCATGCCTCCATGTCTCCATGTCTCTTGCAGATTGCCTCGTGTTTGGCAACGTCAAGTGTCGGGGCGAACAAAAAAATAATAAAACACATATTCATTGGCATTCCTCGGACACGTTTCACACTTTCACAGTCAGCAACAGGAACATCAGCAGCAGCAGCAGCAGCAGCTACGTGCTTTACTCTCTTGCAGGCGCTGTGCAAGCGTTTTATGAATGAGTCTCTGCCTCTTCGGGCAGAGGCTACCTGTGTAACAATACATACAAAAAAAGGCAAAAGGCATTTCCTTATTTTTCATCTGGCTAGTCAATCTGGGATGTCTAGTTGAGTATCTTATCAGTGACTTAGTTTCAGTTCAGCCGAATTGCAGCGTTCTCAATTGAGAACCATAACGAAACTCAGGTTAAGCGACACTTTTATTGCATCCGAGCATCCTTCTGCAGTTTACAGTTATTTCGACATATTGATTTATGCGTGTGTGTGTGTGTGTGTGTGTGTGTGTGTGTGCACACACAAAGTATCTGAAAAGTGGACGACAAACAACTTGTGGGTCAATTCAGAAATATTTTACGGTTGAGAGACACTTTAAATTACCGGTGCAGATACAATTAAAGAGATAGAAACAAAAGTTGATTTATTAATATCTGCAGATACATATGATCAATTGAATATTTAGAATCATAGATGCATAGATAGATAGATACATATACATATCTAGATTTAGAATTGTAGGAATGTTATTACTCAAACGGATATTTGGATATATAAGCATGCCTGTGGTACATTTAGAGAGAAACAAATCATATTTGTCTATCCGGATGAGTCACAATAAGATGCAGCTACACATTCAATCAAAGGCAGCTGCACTTGCAGCTTACAGATGCCTCTGGAAACTTGACTTGCAACTCAAACTACAAAACTATGGCAATCAAAACGCATTCAAAGCAAACTCGCGCACTTTTGAAGTGAAGTCAAAGGCCGCTACACACACTCATAGATACATTTGTATCTGACGCCGCAATCGGTGCGATTGTCACATGATTAATTAAACAAATAATGCGCACCAGTAGCCGCAACAATAGCCAACACCTTGAACGTGCCACTCCTCGCAGCGAATGGGTAAATGAGTAAATGATTGAATGAATGAATGATTGCATGAATAATTGTTATATATACGCAAACACAGCTTCAAATGTGAACTCATCCCTCTCGAAAAACGATTGTGTATACGTCTTATCGCCTTGTCTTGAGCCTAAGACGACACCAACAATGTTTTTGTTGTTGTTGTTGCGTCTCTGTCTGCGTGTTTGGCCCATGATTCATTTTCAGCATACAATTTATACAATTTATCTGGCCTGGATTAGCCACTGACCCACGTCGCGACGTCCAGACAAACGCACCCACAAAATCCTTTGGCCACTTGACTCATTAGGCGAGCATTGATACGCCATGCCACATCATCAACATCATCATCATCTGTGTCATCATTAACCACACATCATCATCGTCATCATCATCATCGTCATCATCGCCATCATCGTCATTGTCATTGTGGCCAGAAGCATCTTCTGCTGGTCGCATGATTTGCATTAATTTGGCAAATGCTGTCGATGAACGAACGCGTCCGATAAGCGCTGACATTGCCCAGATTCGATCCGTCGGCCATTAATTAGCCCACGCCATGACGCCGCATAATAAATTACCAATTCATTTCGGGCTTTAGCTGTTGCTGTCTGATTTGCTTTCGCTGTGGCCACAAAGCCTTTCGTGTCCAACAAGTAAACTGCATTTCGCAATTTCGCACCACAACTCAAAAAACAGAACGGAACCCATTCCATATTTGGCCAAGTCGGCAACAGCAATCACGTTTTTGATACTACCTAATTGATATGTATTTGAATTTCTAGACTGATGGCTGGAAACATCGATTTTGGTCGAAAGTCATGCACAACTTCTATTTTAAAAACTATGTTAAACTTGCTCAAAATTAAATTGATTTTCAAATGCATATATAAAAATAGTCCAATGATTATTTCTTGAAAGTAACTTAACTGCAGAATAGATAGTTAAATTTTGATATAATAAAAATAACAATATTCTATAAATTTGGATTTAAGAATATAGTATGATAATATATTGTTGTACACTTTTATATGTATATTTATTTAATGAAGTAGTCAGCAAAGTTTTAGCTAGTTTTCTCGAGATATTTTTGTACTTCTATATAAAAGTCAATTTACATAGTTTGAAATACGCTTAAAACTTTTTAAAAATCATCTGTTCGCTTTCAATAACATAGCATTTCAAAACACACTTTATTTAGCTGTAAGACGTTTTGTTCTTCACACTTTTTTGACACTGTCACAAAATAGTTTCTACAGAAAAAATGCAAGTTGATGTCAAGTCAATTGATGGCTACAGCATTGACAGAGTTATTGAGCATATCTGTAAAAATGACAAGAGTAAAAACAACAATGTCTGTGTGCGTTCCACTGTGGTGCTTATGCAAATGAGAACAAAACATACAAACACACACACACACACACACACACACACACACACACACACTGAAAGAAAGACCACGCTCAACCAAAATTTAATTAATGCGCCGGCAATTAAACATGCATCATTTACAGCAGTCTCTGTGGCAGCAGCAGTGGCGTCGTCATCAGCGGAGGCGGCAACATCGACACATGCGGCATCCACAGATCTGTCAACACTTTTGGGGGGGCATCGCATAACGTAACGGAAATCCACAAGCTCAAACCAGCTTCATCAGCATGGGGATGGCAGCCTCTTGACATTGTCCAATGCCATCATTTGTCAATATTAAGTTTAATTAGCGAATTTTCGACTTGATATGTTGCCAGATAATATATAGAAATTATATACATCTGTGTGCTATATACATACAATTTGTTCTCACTTCAATGGGGCACAATTTGTTTTTTTGTATTTGTGTAGACAGCGCCCAGTTTCCTTATTATTATTTTTATTGTGGGCGGCTGCGAAAGATCGTTTATTTTCATTTCGATACGCCGACGAACAATGCTGTAAACTTTCCAGATTTATGATGATACAAATTTAGCTGGACAAACAAAAATAAAGAGAGGTGCTTGATATAATACTTAAGTTGCATGCTCGATATCGAATGTGCTTGAATCATATTTAAAACAATTTAATACTTGCAGCGCAACTATCTTTATTTGATTAAACCCTTAATTTGTTGTACTATCAATTTTCTTGAAGAAATATTCTTTTTGTTTTTTATATCCAGTAGTCGCACTAAAAAGCACTTAAAAACACAAATAATGATCGATTGTGCAACGAAAAATGCAGCGTAACGAAACGAATAGCGCATACGCCGCATTAACCCTTTTGAAAAAATACATATATTTTATTTTTCATGCTCAAGTTGTTTTATGTGTCAGAGACACAACTCAAAACGGAAGCATAACATAAAAAATAAGTTAGAATTTGAAGACAAGAGTAATAGGCTAAGAAATACCTGGCTTCATTCAATTGTTATGAATTATTCCGGATAAATAATAGATAAATATGTTTAAAATGTTTGGGCAATTGTGCAAAAAGTTCATTTCAGAAATAAATATATAAAACAAATAACAGCAGAGGTCAGCGACCTCTTCTACCACTTCAAATAGCTACAGGGTATACTTGCATACATTTAGAGATAGAAAGACCATTTGCAATTGACACTCAAATGCATTTTTAATTATTGTTTTATAATTTTGCCAAATTATCACATAATTTTTCTCTTTGGCTCGCACTTCAAAGGCCTCGTGCTCTTTGCTAATGTGTTGATTTTGGGACGATCGCAGTCGCATAAATCATAAAAACCTAATGCAGTCGTAGGAAAAACAGAAAGCATGAACACTTTTACGGGGAGAGGATGGGAAAGGGGTTGCGGGGGATGAGGGGGGGGGTTGGGTCGGAGCACTCGAAGCCATTTAACCATAGACAAATACAGATTTGAAATGCAAAAGAAATATTTTTACTCGACAAACGCTGCCAAGTGGGTGGCAACTGAATTAATTTGCGGCTTCTTCAGCTGCACCGCCACCTTCCCCCTCCCTCTGGCTTACCCCTCTGCGTCTTTCTCTCATAGTTTCATCAATATTTTCTTCTTTTTTTGTATTTTTTGGGTTTTATGTTTGCGTGTCGAGCAGACGCAAAATAAATAAACTTTAAGTACTTTTCGAAATTGCTGCTGGCTGTTGTGTAATCTTAAGTAGTGCGCCGTGCACTCACACACACACAAACACACTCTCAGTCATTCACACACACACACACACACACACACTCACTCGCAGACAGCTTGGCATGTTGACATATTAATGCAATTAGTTTAGGGCGCACTTCGTGCTAATTTTATAGTCCTGCTCTTTGCCATATTTACATTATTCATATCTGTAACGCCCATCCTCCCCCCCGTAGTCCCCTTCTCCAGTTGACAACCCTAAGCAGTTGTCATTTCATCTGCAGGCACGCACTGCAACCATATGCAGTTTCAAAAAGGGGGGCAAAGTGGCATGCACCAGTGCTGCAGCTGTTTGTGCTCCCAAATTTATGAGCCAAGCTCCAAATTTATGCCTCAAATTGACATCGTTAATGAAAACAAAATATGAAAAGCACTGAGTAAGCTATACATATGTGAGATATACGACGTGAGGTGTTTTGGTGCAGTTCTTAATTGATATTTGGAAATATGTTAACAAAACGCTTACAAGAAAAACCAATTTACATTAGCGAAATATTTATGGGAGTTTCGAGTATCAAAGTGATCTATATACAAAGATACTGCTCTTAGACTCTGTCTAGAAAATGACAGATCCATGAACTGATTCTGGAAAATGGGCCGACAATAAGTAGACTTAGACTCTCTCAACTAGGGACCTCAATGAGGACCCTTAGATCAGAAACAATCATTGTATTCTGGCACATGATTGATTAGGAACTATGACTCATTTACAGCGGAGAGCCAAAATAGATCTAATAATAGTAATAAGAAATCATAATAATAAACATACTGCATTACTAATACTTTAAGAGAAAATCAATTTTACTTTGTTACTCTGTTTATTCTGGGTTTTGCACACACAACACATATTTTATCAATCTCTTCCATTTTCACCCCCAAAAAAGTGCAGATCTGCGATCGTTTTTCGACTACCTGTGACCAATTGCCTATAGAATGTTGTATAGTGAAAAACTGTCGCATTTGTCCATTGTTTAGCCAAACACAATTTACACAACTCTCGCGGCAATTATCCTGCGCAGTTTGTTATTTTTTGATTACGAGTCTCGCCCCACCCCCCTTGCACCTTAACAGCCGCCGTGCCAAACCAAATTACATGGCTACAACAAAAGGCCGTACCAAGTTTAGCTATAATTTATGGGAGCAGCACATAAAAAAGAGCGAAGCAACTACAAAACGGGACTGCTGCCAGCTCATTTCCGTTGCGCAGAAGGCTAATCAAAAAAATTCTAACCCCTCGATGAGCAGGCATAAAAAACAATGAGTAAAACTACGAACCACCCGGCGCGAAACTCTCAACTGAACTCATCCCATCTGTGAGCTGAACTCTCATTCCAATTTGAATTCATCTCGTGCTGGGCTGCTGAGCAGCCGGCTTGTAATCCCAGCTGTAAATGTGCCGCTGATCCCGCACCGATCTTAAATCATGTTTCTATTTATGTTGTCACAAGAGATTTGCGTGTTTCGCTCGCATTGCACTCTATGAATCTGCAACTGGCAACTGGCAACTGTAGCTGGGCACAACTTGAGAGAAGTGTTGCTAAGCTGGCTTAAGAACAACACGAGTCGCATTCTTTTAAATCGCCCCTCTCGCCAAATAGTCTTGGCTCTTGGCCATTTCCGGTTCTCAAGGGTTGATTACGTGAGCGCATTCGCGT
This sequence comes from Drosophila silvestris, assembly GCA_035043445.1. Taxonomy (NCBI): domain Eukaryota; kingdom Metazoa; phylum Arthropoda; class Insecta; order Diptera; family Drosophilidae; genus Drosophila; species Drosophila silvestris. Next base: position 907,258 of record JAWNMZ010000139.1, read on the forward strand.
CATTTTTTTATAGCTACCCTTACCCCAGACTTTTGGTCCATCGATCATCTATTTTAATTAGCAGCAGCGTGTCGATGGCATTCACAAACTATCAATTTCACTTGGACACCCTTCGCAAATGCTATTTACATAAACCCAAAAGACATGTGACGAATCTGAAGTGCAGTTTTAGTTTCAGTTACACTTACAGGACACATTTTGCTATCGATAAATCGAGCTCTTTACCACTCTCTCTCTCTCTATCTGTTAAGTGGGCGTGGCCGTATACACTTGGAGACAGCAAAGGACACTTATGTGTGGTTTATCTCATTGAATTCGTCCCTTAACTCTGAACCAGCGGCAGCTGTGAACTGCATTTGATAAATGGCAACCGAATGAAAGATAATCGAGCCAACATCGAGGCACACTCTCAAACTAAAACTCAATCTCAATCTCGTACAAAAGTCGCGGGGCTGCACAGGATGTGGCTGTTTGCTGTTAACAACTCTTCAGATATTTATACACTTGCCAAAGAGTATTTTGAATAACTTATGTGGTTTGTAGCCGTAATCTTTTATTGAGATTTTTAATAGTTATTATTCCCAAAAATCAACTCATATTCATGAGAAATATCTTTCAGATATTCTTTTGCTGGCTTATTATTTGACCTCTATATAAATTCCACATTTAAATATCATAGCTCTATAGCTTTTAACTCTTTCTAAATATTTATCAGATTTGGGTTAGGGTATTAAAATTTGACTATTTCAAAAAAAATTTCACATTTTCCGGTAAATTCTGTTGATGATTCATCACCGAGCGTTTCTCATTCTTGTTTGCTTGTTGTCTTCTTGTACAAAAAGGTGTTCCAAGGATTAGCCTTTCATATCTCCATGTTCAGGGCGATGAGTTTGAAGTTTTGATGAGTGCATTGGTGCAAGATTTTCTATGAGATGATGGGGGTCTTATACATAATTATTGATTGTATTGTTAACTGAATGAAGTGCACATCGAATGGGTTTTCAATTAATTCTTATTATTATATATCATGTGGTTTTTGTTTATTGTGTCTGTGTGTGTTTATCTGTGGGTAACCAAATGCTGTTTTGCTTAGCTGCGTCTACAGACTACCCTCTACCCACTCTCTCTCCTCTCTCCAACTCTTATCTCTCTCATAACTTGTCTCCTGCTGTTACTCTCCTGTTGCTGCTGGAGTCCGTTTTGCTACTGTTATTGCATTTTGTAAAGTAAACATGCCAAGTGCTGCTGTCGCCCATTGCCACCCACAAATTCACACACACACACACACACACACGCACATACACCCACAGCTGCACCATATGCAAATATTTACATTGCGTTGATGAGGCTGATGAACAGGATGAACGCTGCCTGCCGATGCCGTTTGAGGCTGACGCTGAGGATGTCCATTGATGAAGCCATTCGCCGCACAAAGGGGGTAAAAACGTAAAAAGTGCTGCACAAATAATGTCATACGGATGCCTCATTTACTTTGCCAACTCGCCCCCGCACCCAGCCAGAAACGCCTACCACCCTGTGGCAACCCCTTGGCAACCTGCTGACTGCGTTTTTAATACCCTCTTCAACATGCAACTGATCAGAAAATGGGTCGCTAAAAATTATGTAAATTCAAGTTTACACGGGTAATTCATACTGTAGATGATAAGCTGGAGACAAATGAATGTATCTAGGTTTTTTAAAATCATTGTAATCAAATATTTATTTTGTATTATCTAAAAATGTTGTCAAATTTTCTGTTAACCTTGAGAACTTTCTGGAAACTCAATAAATATTTATTTATTAATATAACCTATAAGACAACCAATTACAGGGTAATTCTTAGCTGAGCAGCTTTACTAAAATATTCTAACTGGTTTTTTTTGCTGCTCCTTTGTCGCTTTGCAGTTTCTCAAACTGCTGTTAGCATAAATTTCAAAATTAAAATCGCAACTGCGACATATGCGCTTGGATGTACCCAAAAGTGGATGGGAGACAGGCTCTAAGCCAAGGGGTTGCTAGCGGTGGGTGGGAGTAGAGGGGTAGGGGGTTGTGCTCTCAAAAAGTAATTATTTCAAGCAAAGACGGGCGCCAGGGGAACCCAGCCAGTGTCTTTGTCCAGATTCTCGATGCGCGCTTTTGTTGCAGCTGTCACTTCACTTTGACATTTCGCTGGCATTAACTCTCCCTTTCTCTCAGTGCTCACCGGTGTGCATCTCTCTCTATTAAGCCATGACTCTCTCTCTCTCTCTCTCCTCTCTCTCTGTGTGTATTTCACTCGTTGAACAGCAACAATTCTTGTTTACATGCGCAATAATTATAAAATTTACGTTTGTTGCAATTGTTAAATAAATCAATGTCATGGCGCTTTTCCCAAACTGCATTGTTCGACACGACAGCTCAGTGTTCTTCCCTCTCTCTCTCTCTCTCTCTCTCTCTCTCTCTCTCTCATTGCTTCTCTCTATCTGTCTCTCTTCCCTGAGGGGTTGAGTGCTGTGGAAGTTTTTGTTTCGATTTAATTGCTTGTTAAAGGCGAATTGTGCAGCCATTGCACGTTGAGTTAATGATCCAGGAATGTGCTGACTTGCAGTGGCCCGTAAACTGTAAAGGCCAAAGGCAAAGGGGTCGGCTTTTAAGGGGGAGCGGCGAGTGGGTAGTTTAACTTAAGTGTAATCCAGCAGTTGGCTCTCCTTGAAATTTGATTTCTACAGCAGTTTAAGCTCAGGCGAAGCTTTCGATTGAAATGCAGCATTCAAAATACAAAATTAGGGATGGGTTTTGGTTTGATTTGTTCTCTAGACAAGACTGTCAGAGACAGAGACTTTTAAGCTGCAGGCAATTGCAGAAATGCATTGTGTAAGGTTGGGCTTTTTACTGATTTAAATGCTCTTTTCAAATTGAACAAAAATCGCTTGCCTTGGAAATATTTTGCTTTTTTTTTAAATGTATTTTGACTTAGGTGCTATCTTAATTACAACAGTCCACTTTAATTAGACAACATTTTGTAACTATTTCAAGCTAAATCTCATAAAAGTCAAAATCAATTTACAGAGCATCAATATTTCGGCATATTTGCCAAAAGTGTGTTGCCTTCCTTGTTGCATAAGCAAAAATGCAGTCACACACACAATCAATTTGATGTAACATTTTTTGGAACACAACAATGAAAATGTAGCTTCATTAAATATGAAATTCAAACTAAAAGCAATTGCAGATTGCACTCAAAGCAGTTGAGGAATGGGCATGGGCTGAGACTGGGATTGAGACTGGGACAACTGCTTCACGCTGTGTGCGACTTACTTAGTATGACATGTCTCTGGGCCTGCTACCAACACTATGTGCCCTGCATCCAGCCATCCTCTGTGCTGTTTCTGTTTCTAGAGATATTTCACAATTTTTGCAATTGCTGGGCGAACACACAAAAAGCGGCCAGCAGCCAAAGCGGCGACTTACACACAGATACAAATACATACACATATGCAGCTGCAGATGCAGATAGAAATACAGACACTTGAAGTACTAAATAATTTGGTACCATTGTGTTGACACCACGACAGAGAAAAGCAACTGCAACTGGTATGTCAGTGTATGTGTTCATGATTTCAAATTATTTCTTCATTTTGTGCTAAAATATGCAAAAAGTAAAACAAGAAACTAGCACAAGACAAACATCGTTGGCATCATTATTAAAAATCCCAGGACAGAGTATTCAAATTTTATAATATCCTTTAGTGAGACTCAATACAGTGTTTTTCGATTAAATAAATTATGATCTTATAAATAGTTTGACATATGGACACGCATTTGAAAATGTAAAGAACTCTACTAGTAGGAGTAATTTGTCAACTTTGAAATGGATTGTAAACGGATAGGAAGCTTATAGATATATTCGAAATTAAGGAATAAAGTTGCAATTCTGTTTGAATTATATACTTTATAATTGGTAAAGAAATTAAGTGCAAACGTAAAGTAAATTTATTGCATTTTAAAATCAAATCATCAATTAAATTCAATCTTTTTTCAGTAATATACTCCAAGAAAATATTTGTGTGGTTATTAAACTTAATTGTGGCGTATCATCTACAAATATAGGGTAATAATTCGTCGATGTTATTTGGTAATTCCATAGTTAATATTTACTTTCTACTTATGTTATTGTTGGCATTGTCGTTGTCTGCATTATTTGCCGTTTGATTCCTACAATTTTTCATCCATGTCTGCATGTTTGCATGCACTGACAAAGGATAATAATAACGATGCCGATGCCGATGCTGCTGTTGATGATGGGGTCTGAGAAGATGATGATGATGATGTTTGCTGGTGTTTGGCTGTTAGACTTGGTTGGTGACTTGGTTTTTTTGTGGCAGTGCATGCGAGCATTACAAGCAGCGATGACTATTTGTATGCATTTCCCATTTGGCTCTTGTCATTTAGAATAAACAGCGTAATTGCAAGCTTGTGTGGGCGACACAAAACGCTGGCGACAAATAATCCAAATATACATATGTAAATATATATATATATATATATATATATATGCAGATGTACATATATCCTCAACACACTTAAGAACTCTCATGCTTATTTGACTTTCGACTCTAGCTAGCCGGACAGCGGACATTAATGTCAGCAGCTTGATGATGCAACGACCTTTGACTGGACAGCGTCTTCAAAGCGCGTACCCGGAAAGGCTAGACTCAAGCAAACATGCTACATGCTGCTACATGCAACATCATGCTATAAAATTTATGGCACACGTGTAACTACATACATATATGCGGCACGCGGCACAGTTCCCTCCCTCCCATATCCATAACTATACTCATAGGCATACCCATAGCCATACCCATTCCTATTCCGATTCCCATTTCCCATTCCCGGAACACATGTGGGCAACAGAGTTCTGCATCTGCATCTGTGGGAGGGCTCTATGTGTATGACATGTTCCAAGCTCCAAGCTCCAAGTTGATCCATGTTTACTTCATAATATTCTTTCAAACCCCAAAAACCTTTTACTTTATGCCGCAGTTTTACGAGCTAATCGCGCAGATTGTTGTCGCTGTGCCCGTTTTCTTTGTATACCCAGCAACTATAAAAATGAGTGGAAATCGGGTATCTGAAAGATGTGCATATATGTATATATAAATACTTGAAACCATTTTGAAATTATGTTAGTAGAATTTTTGACAATATTACGACAAATATTTATAAAAGATATTTAACATTTTATATATCCGAACTTAAAATTTGTTATAGAGCACAAGGAAAATTTTATTTAAATTATTTAATAAGGGGTTTTCAAGATATTTACGAATTGCTACAGGGCATCTCCAAGTCAAGCAGTCTTTATATTTTCAATTTGTTCTCTTTTTATTTGGCTATTCTTCCGCCGGCATCGGCTGTCAGTTTTTGAAGCGCCTCTCATTTTAGTTGGGCAATTAAAGTGCAGTTTTGCTGTGAGACATTTATGTGCCGCAGCCGGCGACTTGTTGAGTGATTTGTACTTTTTTGAGGCACTGTGTGCGTGTGTGTGTGTGTGAGTGTGTGTGTGTAGGCGTTGCCCCGTGGCAACTATGTAGTCCAGTAATCAAGTTGAAAAATGTCTTTATTTGCTGCATTCACACACACACACACACTCTAATACACACTCAAAAGTCAAATTCGTTGAACAAATTTATTTTCAATTGTTTGCAAATTTCATTTGCCAAGAGTAGGAGAGGGGTGGAAGCTGCATCAGGAGCAGCTGGTCACCACCATGACGAACATGCGGCTAATGTGACCATTTCATTCCTTACTACTAAGTACTGAGTACCCTCTGGACACCTCTCCCAACCCCACCCCATCCCAACCCCTCCCCTTAATTCACATATGCATGCGTGCAGCTTCAGTTTTTCACAGTTTTCCATTAGCAATTTGAAGTTGTTGTTTTTGTTTTTCGCACTTGAGCGCATCGCAAAAATGCCGCAAACCCAAAAAATCTATTTCGATTGCGTGTTGGTTGCCCCTATTTCACATGGGTCAGCGACGCGGTCCCGGGGATTACACAAAATAATGACGCATAAATCCGGCAACGGCGAAACGCATTCAATGCTCACTGATTGCTAGCTGCCCGACCAAGGGGCTGAGGTGGGTGAGGGTTGTGGGATCGGTGGTGCAGGGTGGTAAATTGTGGTAATAACTATGCAGCTACTTACATAGATCATTGATGTTCACCAACATATCTAGTTAGAGTAGAAGACTAATACACACATAGTAAATCAACAAGCTCGCGAATCAAAATCAAAAGAAAAATTTAACATTTATCCAAATTAGATTTTTAGTACTTAAAAAGTGAACTAATTAAACTGTATACGACTAAGAAAAAGTGTTTGAATAAGTATTATGGCTATTTAGACAGGTTATTTTCTTCAGTTATTTCATTAAATTTAAGCACTTAGAATTATGAGGATTTTGGTATGCATTTGCCGACTTTAGAGTCCATAGCATAAATCCATAACCCAACCGAGCTTTTGTTTTATTTTTGTTCAACTTTTTCTTTTGACTATTCGCAACTGCAGTGAGCTAATTTGGAATTTTAATTCCGTTTATTGCCGCATTGAGAGCGCAGAAGAGCTGCCAAAAGAAAAAAAAAACGAATCCCAAGAATATGATATGGAATGGATTGAAATGCTCTCTGCTCTGGATAGAAATATGAGTGGCAGCCGCAGACAAGACTAAGGATTTTCGGCTTATATATTTCTGGCAACGTTTGCTGGCTCGGCTGAGCAAATGCTTGCCAAATGCCGCAGATGCTTTGATGCGCCGCCAGACGCGGAGGCGGGGGTTGCAGTCTCCTCCCGCTGGCAAGAGAGTCCTGGGGAAGGGAGAAGCCGTGAAAAACGGGCACGGGAAAAGGGCCACTCGATGCGACAATTGTTGAAATTTAAGAGGACGAAACGTATTTTGCAAAATGTCGCAATTTGCTGGCTGCTCTTGCCGCGTGTGGCACGTGATGTGAAAAATGATGCACACCACACACATTCATTGAGTAGCTGCCCCGGTGATCGGATCACAACATAATCTGAGCCACGTTATCACTTTGGTAAACAGCAGTGGAAGCGGCCAGCTCGAATATCAATCAATCACCCCCCTCTGCTCCACCCTCTCTTTCACTCTCGCTCTCTAATCTCAAAGATACTCAACACATTTTGCAAATTGCATGTTGGACTTTGGTGGGAAACGCAACTGTTTTGTGGGGTTGAAAAAGTTGAGGCAACAACAAAAGACCTCGTAAAAAAAAAAAAATGGGAAAATTAAAGTAATTTCAAATTGATTCTGTAAACTCGTGAAGGTTATCAGCACATGACACGCCCTGACCCGATAAGGCAGACTCTTCAAAACAAAAAATAAAATCGAAATACTAAATACTTTGAGCTCATCTTGTCACTTGAAACTGAAGAGCTGGCAACATGTAGCATCAAATTTCAATTGAAGTGGCCCATTAAAATTGGAAAGACCACACATAAATATATCAAACCAAATGCATTTTGTAGCAACCTTTGAAGTGCAAGCGATAAAGTTGCAATTTTATTATATATATACATATATTTATATGCATATATTTGATTGAAAATACATATTTCGCTTCCGCTCCAATTGTTTAAAAAACGTATATCAACTCGTATTAAACTAAAAAGATTCCTATTATAAATATCCCATCGTACTATAAATTTTCAAATATATCATGCAGTCATTTATATTTGTTATCGGAATAAAAGCTCTTATACAATTTGATACAAAAGAGTAATCATTATCTGTCAAGCTAAAATCAAATAAACAAATATTCACAAATACCATGTATTAAATAATTATGCACAGGCAAAAGGAATATGTGAAATGAAATATTCCAAAAGTTTGTTTTGATTCTCAGCTAAGTAAGCAGAACCAACTCAAGCTGGTGGATTGGAAACCAATTTAATGGAATGGGAAGATATATAACTGCGCTTAACTATTTTTGATTTTTCTATCCAGCAATCTGAATGATCTGGTTAGTCAATGGTTTACCTGACCGAAAAATGTTTATGTAAGTGAAGATTTCCTTAATGATGACCAAACTGTGGATAACCTCTGTTCGAATAATGCCAAGATACTGGATGCATATTGTAGGTTTGCTGCTGTTTTCTGGTTTCTGGTTACTGCTACCCGAATTGAAAACTTATACAGAGAAAATGGTACTCGTATGCAAAGCAGAGCAAAGACTGTTTCATAAGACAATATCAGTTGATTAGATCGCTTGCGTTTAAGTAGAATTAAGCAAGTATTCAAGTTGGGTAGTCGAGTTCTTTGGCAAATGGATAATAATGTGTGATTTATACAGTCAGAATATGTACGATAGATTTTCTTTATAGAACTTGTGCAACAATCGAATGCTAACAAACAAGATCGGACGCAATTTGGGAATTCTTATCTACTGCTTGCCAACGAAATGGGGTCAAGTTCGGGCCGACAAATGATGAATCGGAGGAAGGAGAAGCACAGTTGCCAAAAGGTCAAACATTAGTTCCGCCCTTATCTGAAATACATCAACCGAAATACAAACACAATGAGACAACGAGCTCATCCCAAATCGGAGCAGCGACAAAGCGCGTCATAAACGCCAGACTCCCAGTCATTCTCAGTCTAAGTGACCCTCAGTTAGCTATAAAAAAGAAGAAGAAAAACCCGAAACAGAACTCGGCGAATATGAAAAAACATATAGTTAAATGTGAGCGCATTTCTATGCAATTAGAGGCAAAGCCCCTGAAAGATAAAAAATAAATATAAAAAAAATCAACAAATGATGAGCTCGAAATGTAGCAAATAGTAAATTTCATTTTGTTTCATTTTTTATGGCAAGACAATAAAAGCCACACACGCGGCTGCCTGACTGCCTGCCTGCCTGGCTACCCACAACGATGGGTACCATCATATCTAAAACTGGAGACACTTGACAATGGCGACGTGTGGTCCAGAGTGTCGAGGCTTGGGACTTAGATTTGGAACTGGGGATCTGAGTTATGAAACACTTTCCGAAAGAAAGAAAGAAAAAGTCGTGCAATAAATAAAATGCTTCAAAGTGCACTTAAGATAAAAGTGGAAATGAAAAAAAGAAAAAACAACAACAACAACAGCAAACAACAATGAAATTTTAAAATTCAAAACTCGAAACTCTACAAAAATGTGGGTCAAGTTGTAGTTCGGTTTCTGAGTTCGTCACGCATTCAAAAATTATAAATTGCAAATCCGAAGACAGATTCACAAAAATTTACTGGGGTTAGTTTTTGGGTTGCCATTGAATTTGGCATGGCAAATTGAGTTATCAACGTGTTGGGTTTCAATGTCAGACGAAATCAATAAATCGCATAGATAGATATTACTTCCAGGTGATTAGACGAGTAGCCATCTCTCACACACCACTGCCCACAAGGTAAATCCCCAGCATACGCTCAGCATCTAACCTAACCTAAAACCCAAACCAGATACCAAAATCCCGGACGCACTTACGCCTGACTGACTTTTTCACACGTAACCGGCGCACAGGCAGGCAAATATCATAAGGCAAATTATTTGGGGTCGAGAGGCGAGTGTTTGGGTCTTGCCAGACAAAAAATAGCTGTCAATGGCCAAAGTTTGTTGGCCACGTTTGCCAAAAAGGTCTTTCTACCAAAATGGGACCCACAATAATTTATAATTCAATAAGTTAAAGTTGAATGCAGTCCAACTGCGTTAGCTTGTGCCTGTACACAGTAAAAAAAACTTGTTTACCAATTGATATTCATTTTATGGAATTCTTTATTTATCAATATTGAATGTTGCAAATATTATATTTATATTATTTTTCTTTTCTTCTTATTTTACACATAAAACGTTCTTATTGTGTATATTATTGCTTTCTTTATCGCAATTTCCCCGAGGAGGAATGAATATATTCAGATCAGATCAGATTAAGTTAATACCTGAGTTTTTCCACTGTGTGGAAGATAAGTCAAGGCACACACGCACATATGTTTTTTGCCCCGGGGGCGCATGCCACACAATTCACCTTGAAGGCAACTCAGAAGCGAAGATTAATTGCTGCATCGCCTTTTGTTGCCGGCACTTATCTTGGCCCTTCTTTCCTTGCGCCTCCATCCCTCTCCCTCAGCCGATTGACTATGTGCGCGATAAGGAATTTTATTCGCTGCCCAGTCCATCAACCGTACCTAACCCGTTTTACCTTAAAGAGCGAACGCAGGCAGCAGTAATTGCATTTTGTTTGGCATCTCATTTTAGTTACGGTCTGGTAAACTGGGCAACTGTGCGACTCGACTCAACTCGCCTCTTGATGATGTGGATAACGCGCCTACGAGCTGAGGTGTCGCCAGGGCGATTAGGCACCAGCACCACCAACAACAACAACTATAATAACAATGAGTGCCCACCATGAATCAAAACCAACTTTACTAGAAGCACAGCCAGACAAAGATAGAGAGTGAAAGAGTGGAAGTGGCTGGGGTGGAGGGGGTTTCACTAAAACTGACTGACTGACTCGATTCGTTAACGCCGCCGACTGTCACGTGATTTTGAATAATGCGGCGCTCATTTGAATTATTGTTGTCGCCACAACGACCCTCGAAAGTGGCCAAAAGGGTTTTGGCCTATGCTCTCGTCACCCCCGCTCCCCGCGCCCACCTTTCTACAGAATTCGAGCAACGGCAATTTGTCAGCCTGTCGCTCATAAAAGTGCCGAGTGATCTAACGATGCTGTTCCATTTGAATGTGATAAGAGAAAAAACTAGATGGGCTTGATATTGAGCAGTGGGAAAAAGCAAGCAAGGGAAGGGAAGGGAGCACGTATATCGAAAGTCTGTTATAGATGCATAAATGATGTCCCTTCTGTGTTGAAAATATAATAGATTAATTTTGTATTGGTTAACTTATCAATAAATACGCTCTTCACTCTGTAATATTGTTCATATGTGTAGAAAATCTGAGACACGCTTAATACAATTCGATAGTCTGATATAATACTATATTTACCTCATGCGATTTTTTGGTTTTCCTTATTTTTAATAATACTTGCATATTTTCTAAGTTGCTTAAACCAGACTATATCAAACATATTTGAATTCATGTAAATATAAATTCGTAGAACATTTGATTCGGTGTCCTAGATTTTGATAACCTTGATTAATATTATAAAATATGATGCTTTAGTTTTATTAATTTTCCAATACATTCCAAAATCCATTCAGCTCGAAACTATGTCAACTTCAATTTGCCAGACATTTTGCTAAGATATCTGATATAAAATCCACTCAGCTTCTTGAATTCGTATTGGATTTCACAACAAAATTATCGATTTTTTCATTCAATTTGAATTCATTTTCTTAATTACTTATCTCACATGCTTTGAAATAATTTGTAACCCTTTTGTAACCTTTTGCTAAGCAGCTTCGAATCACATGGTAATTTTTCATTAACCTACTAACACTTGATGATTAAGCGACGCCTTTCTACAGTCACCTGTTCGCTTTGGGATCATAAAATAGATGCATTTTATAATTTGTTTGTATCGCTAGTTCAACGTTACGAGCGGCGCCTCCAATCCACACACACACCGAAGCGAATGAAACGCGCTACTCGAGTTGTGTTTTACGTGATGGGGAAGGGGAGCGTATTTGTCGAATAGAGTGAAAGTAATTTTTGGTATTTGTATAGAGAGAGAGAGAGAGAGAGAGACAGAGAGGGAGAGGGAGAGGGATCGAATGCCATTAAGACTGCATTCCTTTAGTGTGGAGCTTGTCAAAGCATTTTGACTGGGTGTTGAAAGCTCTTCGACTGTAAAGAGCACATCCAAGCACTTCACACCGAATTGCTTAATCCGAGTGGTTCCCTCACCCACCCTCCCTCCGCCCCTCCCCACTCACTCTCTTTGTCTGTCTAAGGCACATTCTTTTATTGTTGCTGCGTTGACGAAAAACGATTAAAATAATTGGCTCGCGACGTCTTGGTTTGTGTAAAAGCCATTTGCATCTGATTTATTGTATTATAAATTGTGCGCATGCCTAAGTAGCTACAAAATTTAATTTTTTTTTTTGTATAAAATTTTAGAAAGTTGTCGTCATCTTGAGAACCCCACTATAGACAATACTTTACATAGTACGCTCGTATTTTATTGAGGGGGCATTCATAAATTATGCCTAATGAGCCGGCGATGGCCACAGACAGCATTTCCACACACAAAGTTTGTTATATTACCTACAGTTCCTAATCCCTCCATGCTATGAAAATTATAATTGGAAAGGAATGTGCAATGAGGCGTCGAACTAATGCAAAAGTTAATGCTGACATTTATCAACTAGATTTAAATATCCATCTGATCTAGAACTTGATTTCACAACTTGCATTAGGCATGAAATAAAGCATAAGAAAGTCAGATTTACTGACTAAAGACAAACCAAGTTACTTATGTATATATAGATCTATATACAAAATGCTGACAATTTATTAATTTTTATTTTATATTTACTTTTTGAATGTGGAAAAACTATCTAAAAATTGAAAAGAAAGAGTTGCAACAAAATAAACATTTTAGATGAAACTTAAAATAAAATTACAAATTAAATTAAAAAATTGAAAAATAAAAAAATTACAATAACGAATATTATAAAACGTATGGTATTTAAATGTAAAATTATTCAACATTTGTTGCAACATTTCGGTTAGAGAAAAATAATATTTAAACTTTCTACAATATTCAAAAAGTAATTTGAATAAATAAAGCAAGTGATAATTGCTCAATTTTGAAGATACGTATGTAAACTCGACTATTTACAATAAACTTTAAAATAATCTATTTAGTATAGGATTCCATTTACAGCTGCTCATTAGCCAGATTTTGTTCTCTTTGTTTTGCATATCTTAAGACACACAAGTCCTCAACTTCCCCTTCTGCCTTTTTCCACTCTCCTTCTTTGGTATCCGCAAACAAATTGTCATCTGCCCACGCAATTTGCGAGCAAACTCGAAAAAAAGATTTCCATCGGAATCGTGGCACGCTGTTTCCAAGTGAGAAAACCTTCTTTGTCGATTACTCAGCTCTGCAATTACAAATTGTCGTATCACTCACCGAATGAATCCCTTTTCTTTTATATGCTTGGTTTATTCAGATGACAGTGTAAATTTCCTATCAGTGACAAATATTTACCAACAACTGATCAAAAGCCGAACACCGCCCAAAAGTGCGACAAAGGTGTGCCAAGGGGGATGAAGAGGAGCAGCCGGGGTGGGGGTAATTTGGGGTTGGGGGTTGGGACAGCGCGTGCTGCGTTCTGGTTATTAATCAAAAGTATACAATTTTTTAATGATGTTGGCGCACGACATCATATTGTGTTGTTCCTGTTGTTGTTGTTGTTGTTGTCATTGCACGGCTGCGATAATATTTGGATTAGTTCAAGTCAATTGCATCTTGGCCAACAGTTGGAAAGCGGCGCGTGTTGCTCTGGCCAAGAAGCAAGACGACGCCTGCAATGAGTCGAATCTAATGTTGCACACGTGTCCAAGCGATGCCTGCACTCCACAGTGGGTGGTGGGTGGTTGGTTGTGTAGCTTTACATATATATTTATATAATATATATATGTGGCTTTCAGATAGCCGGCCAAGAAAGCATTGTTAAATGTTGTGTTAAGATTAGAAATGGCCAAACGGCACAAAAGCAGCTTATCGAGCGGGTTTTGGTGCAAGGGGTTTTGGGCTCAGTTTCGGTTTTGGGTTTTTGGAGTTGTCAATATACGTGCGCGGCATGACCAAAAACGAAAGCAAAATGTTATGCGGGCGACATTATCGGCAAACAAACTGTACAAGCCCGAAATGCTTTTTTTTTGGCTATGCTCCTGGACTGCCTAATGACGTCGCCAGGAAATTGAAAGCCGCAGGTGTTGCCTGCAACCTTATTCGACTTGTGCCCCATATATGCTCACACTGCGCATAATTTATGGCGTTTAATGCTGGCCATATAAAAAAAAAAGGAAACATGAAATTAAGTAAACCCTGCGCTAAATGCTAAACAAACTTCAGACGACAGCTTATCAAAAGGTCTGCTTGTAGCGCCTCTGCAAACAAGCGTTTGGATCCAGATAGAAGACTGGGTATTTAACACCTTGAAAACGTTGTGTGTGGCCCTTAATTAAATGCGATAGCAGTGGATAGTGAGGAAACGGCTTATCGGAAAAGGAACCATCTATTTTTACGCAATATCTACGATTAATTAAATTTAAATTACGAAATTCTATTTTATTATCGAAGAAAAATGCATCGAAATTATTTTAAATTAGTATCAAAGTATACAGCAAGAAAGGGATCACATTGATTTAAAATTTATTCAAAAATATGAACAAAATAAATTTGCTTGCAATATGCATAAGAAAAGGAGAAATGCTTTTCGACCAATTTCCAAAGCATTCAAATTAAACACTACAAACGAATAAATGTGAAAGAATTTATATTTCATAATGCTGAACAATTCTTACAAAAGTTGCACACCTGATTCAGGACTTAACCTTTCCACTTTCCACCTTTCCCCCTTCTCAACTCTTTGGTCTGTCATGTACACATGTATGTACCTGAAATCACACACACACGTGCACACACAATCTTAACTGTCCTGTGGGCAAATTGAATGGCAAATTTGTGTGCATGCAGCAGCAAAAAACTTTTTAATTGAAAAACAATTTTTTTGCCATTTCTTGTTCAATTTTTGGATTATTTCGAGGCAGTGCTTGTAATGGGTGGCTTTTGGGGGTAGATTCTGTGTGCGCTTTTCGGACAGTTCAAGTTTCATAAATGTTATTGAGTTTCTTTCTGATTTTTTCTTGTTCTTTTTTTTTGATTTTACTTGCAATTTGTGTAACTAGTTTCTGTAACTCGTACGCAGTGTGGAGTGCTGACAGCGGGTGGTCGGTGTCAGGTGGGGGTAGGTGGAGGGCAATGGTACGTCGGCCATTTATTGAGTTGACTTCCGTGCGTATGTCGCAATTTCCGGTTTACGGCAAACGAAATACGAACGTAATTTAATGCTATATGAAGCAGAAGGACTCCAGCTAACTAACCGCTGCTGTGCGAGTGGTGCTGATTTTGATGTGCTGATGGCGGTGCTGATAATGGTGCTGACCCACGCATCACTGCCCCGTTAATTGAAATCATAAGATTTGCTACTTTATGCAGCACTCGGCGGACAGCAATTAAAAACGTAATGCTTTGCGAGCACCGACAAGTTTACTGATATCTATTATAATTTTCACACTTTTCTGTGAATTGTGTGCGACGAGTTTTCAGCTTTGAGTCCCGACTTTAAATTCCATTTCGATGCGAGCTTCAGTTCGCATGCAAATGCACTTGGGCATATTAGTCGTTTTCATGAGGCAACATCGATAAGCTGGACGCATTGAAATTCGCTGACGTTAAGCCACTTTGGGGAATGCACAGCAAGAGGGTTGCTTGACAAATGTGTGGGGATACACAGAATTATATATTTAAAAAAAAAGTGTGTTTAAATATTATTTTCAAAAGCAGTTTCAACTTGAAGATATAATGCACTTAAATCAATACTGTTAGTTTTGACATAATTTAAAGCAATTTCTTAAAGAAATTAATATTGTCTTTCAATCAATTTAAAGTTCATCATTATTGATTTAAGCTTGAATTATTTGAACGACAATTACTAACTAGCTCTATTGAAAACTTTTTGACCCACCCTCGCTAAGCACAGCTGACCAATTGTTAGCATGCACACCACCTGCCGCTGAGCCACTCACTGAGCCACTGAGCCGCTGAGCTACTAAAGTCACTTGGTTTATGGCGCCGTGAAACTGCGGGCGCTCCATTTGCACATCTCGATGCGGGTTAAGCTCCGACTCTCCGTTCCTTCCGCTTCGCCCCGTTGTCACAGTCTCTCTCTCTCTCTCGGTGGGCATTAACATTAAAGCGGATCACTCATTGGAGTTGACTGCAGGCTTAGAGTCGGCTGCCTCTCACTCAAATGGCTAAAGATAAGCAACCGGAGCCGCAGCCAAGCCCGAATCGAACCAAACCAAACCGAACCGAACCGTTGCCAACGGGTTCAACAAACTAAACAATGGACCAGTCCAATGGCTGCGACTTAATTGAATTACCATCGCGAGCAGAAAGATGCACTCTGGCTGCTCATCGAATGCCAATGAATTATCCCAGACGGATCATGTGAATTTGTTGAAAAGTCATCCAATTGCTGCTGACACATTAGCGCATAATTTGCCAACAACAGCTGCTACTTTTACTAACACTCCCCACTCTCGTGGACCACTCCACCTCCAGCTGTCTTCTCGCCTCTGACTCTGTCTGCACTCTTAATTAACCGCTTCGGTTAGAACAGAAATTAACTCGATTGCACGTTAATTATGAACTCAATGTGCGTTTAATGAACTCAATGTCAGTGTGATTGTGTTTGTATTTGTGCTTGTGTGGGTGTGTGTCCGAGTGTGTGTGCGTACGTGGGTGTGTGCGGAGATTTTTCTATGCTCTACCAACAACTGTGGTCAGCTGTGGTCATCATAAGCAGCAAGCGAGCAGAGATCAACGATCAGTCTCAGTCTGCTTAACTGAGTTTGGGGTCATTGACTAATTTATTCGAATTGGTCTCAATATAATTCAGTATAATTACCCAGCTCGAATTCTTAAGATCAAAATCAGATCTTTATCAAGATATAAATTCGACAAATCACCGAATTGTGTGTCATTGTAATTTAAGCCAAAGAAACACATAAATATATTTATGTCGTTCATAGAATGAACATTTTTAATATTTACGACTTGGCTAAACGAACATTTAAGGAAGTTTTAAGCTACTGCTAATAAAAGTAGTTTGCTTTATTTTAGTTGCAGAAAATACAATTTAAAAGTCAACAAAATTACTAATATATATATATATATATAAAATATATAAATATTCTTCTGTATTTGATATAGGATGAATAGTTTAAAAATCCTCTTCAAAAACTATTTGAAGTTAACTTCCTTCCGTCCTGCTTATTATTTGCGAGCGATGCTAAAATAGAGTCGTCATAGGGAATAGGGCTTCAGAAACTATCTAACTTTATTATATATATATATATATATATATATATTTTGATCTATCCATAACCGCTTAACTTTTGCATCCTGTGGCACTGGCCATTTATCTCCTTTAAATGCATCCGTGGGGCACTCGAATCGTGGCACGCGTTCGATTCCTGCACGGCCCATTGAGTGTGCAAATAAATGCGCTTAATTAATTGCATTTTTGCACTTTCGAGTGGTGCTGCAAACTCCTGCAGAAGCCCCTCTCACCGCCTATCAATCGATGATGCAGAGAGCAGCGCATGGAAGTTGACTTCAAATATGCATCAATAAACTCAATTAAACGTAAACGAGAAGTGCTTCAAATCAAATGCACAGCAGCTGCAATTTGAGCAGCAACTCCTCCGCTTTTTATTGAGGGGAGTAGTTGATAATGATGATGCAGTTTTTATACCCACTTTTCATACAAATAATAAAAATAGGGTATAACTTGGTATTGGGTAGGATTAGGCAGTAGGATTAAGTATTCATTTTAATATTTAGGATTACTTTTTAATATTTTGAATCACTTAAGCAACCTTTAAAAGATCTTAATTAATAAGAAAAACAAATTTATTTTTCATATACCATATATAAAGCCTTAAAAGAAACTAGAGAATGCCAAATTGGAAGCTTTTCAATAGACTGTAAAAGTGAATAGGGTATAGCTTATTTTATCACGCTCAACCTGTTCAGCTTTTGGCGTGCTTACTTTTTTATATTTTCTTTCCGCTCAGGTCTTGGCTGATAGCAGGGCATTAGTTGGTTGTCATGGACATGTAGGAAGCTGAGGATTTGCCAAAGGCAAGATAAACTGAGGTGCAAGTGGCAAGGGGCACTCGTGTCTGTTATGGGCGTTGGTGGGCGGGCGTCTTAACTTGTTTGGCCTTAGCAGCCGCATTTTTCTTCTGGCCTTTAAACACATTTAGTTTATGTGGCACAAGCGCATCTCTCAGCGGTGGCGCAGATACATTTGTTATAGTACAACATTTGGACATGGAATCAAACCCAAATTCAAAACCAAAAAAAAAATGAAAAAGAAAATCCGTCTAAGTTCGAGTGTTGATTGAGTGAGGGAGGATCATGGACAAGGGCAAGGGGTGGAAGAGGCGGGGTATATAGCGCCATAAAATTAGCTAAAAGCAAACAAATAAAAACATCAAATAAATAAATCAATTTGAAACGAGACTCTTCTTTGCACCATATTTCCCTTCAACTCTTTCCCGGTATTTTGGTTTTCGTTTTTCGGTTTTCATTTTCATTCTCATTTAGTTTGAGTTTCACTTTGAAATGCAAACCAAGAAACGTGGCGCATCCGCTAATTATCCCCAGCTACCACATATTGCCGAACTACCCCCCGCAAGTGTGCCATGTATGTAAACAATTCTTGAAATTGTACCAAAAGTATGTTCTAAAAGTAACTTTAAACCCTTTACGCCAGAGCGAGACAGATTCCGAGTGCGAGAGTGAGAGGCAGACACATGTAGAAAATTTCATTCAATGCCTTTGACTGATGCGTTCGGGCAGCTGCTTAGCTGGTCGGGAATATCCAAGGGGGGGATTTACAGATCAAAGTGTTCGCTTTTTTCTTCTTGTTGGTTTTATTTTATTTTTTTTCTGTTTTTTTGCTTTTTTGACAGAAACAAACATTGGCCTGCGTTTTATTTACATCGGCTTCCGGTTGAGTTTGGTTTTCTGGTTTTTCAGTATTTTCGGCATTTCATTTGTTGTTCTAGCAAAATAAAAAGCGAAAAATATGTTCAAGCCTTTGACTGCAATCGTAAACAATCAAAACACAAAAAAAAAGTCAACTAACAATGCAATTACTAACTGAATATATTTTGAGTAGACAGCTTCAAAGGGCAGCAAATGGAAATGATATCATTGACATAGTTCAACGATACGATCTCTGACCAGTATTTGGGGCTTCCTTTATTTTCCTACATATATTTTATGTGGAATTGAACTCAAGGCAACTTTGAAAATTGTGTTCTTTAAACTTTAAGCTCACGACTGCGTCATTTGTTCAATTTCCTATTGCATTCACGTTCCCGTCATTCCCTATACACATAGCCTTCCCGTATTATCTGCAACGTTTATCGAAAAGCCATAAAGTTTTCATTATTACGCATTTACCGTTGCCTCTCGTTTAATTACATTTCATATTAAACCCAAAAAGGGGCCAAAGCCAAAACAAAAACCTCGAACCCGAACCCAAATCCGAAACCCGTACCCCATACCCCAAACCCCAGAAAACAAAGCCAACAAAAGGGCCAAAGAAGTCGCAGAGCTTCATTTCTGAATCACGTGCCATGCGCAACGTTCTAAATTTCAATTGAATTCAATTTAATTAGCCGAAAGCGTAAGAAAAATACCAACCAGCCAAACAAACGCTTCGAGCCAACTTTATTATACTTCGTGTACTTGTGTATATGCCCGGCTAATGCTAATTTGTATGCATCGATGCCAAACGGCCAAAGTTCTTGTACAGGCGTGGACAATAATGAAACTGACATAATTTGCATTTAATAGTTTCTCCATTTGCATATCTGGGGTCGTGTGCCATGAGCTCTTTGAAAAAAAAAAAAATCAAACAAAAATGACTGGAATTGACCAAGTTTGCAAGCAGAGTTGATATTACATTTATAAACCTATACCGAGGCGAAGCTCAAGCCAAGTGTATTGCGTCGAATTGCGCTAATTCATTAAAAAGCTTTTTGATTAAGAAAGCTTTAATTACGAAATAAGTTGAGATTAGCAGCTTGTAGAATAAACTGATTTGGTAGCTAAATATCGGTAAGATGACTGACCAAATCGGCCTTCGAAATTCGGTTTTCAATCAGTTAAAGTTGCTTGATTTGTACCCTAGAAATCAGCTTCATGATTTGCACATATTTAAATCTGCCATACCACAATTTCTATGACTTGGTCAAAAGCTTACTCTTACTTGGCCTGAACTATTATTATTCATGCGAATAGCTTTTCTCATTTATGTCAATATGCGAATTGACCAACAACGGCGGCTGGCCAAAAAGGCCGCAATTTGCAAAGCAAATGATCAGCTTTGGCATCAGGGTTGCGGATATTTAGTTTACAGCCATAATTTTATTAGAGCAACAATGCCTGTGGCACTTTAACACACCCGCACACCCAGCACACTCATTCGGTGACACTCATACCACTCTACTCTTAAGCGGCTGTTTGGAAATTCAATCAGAGTTGCAATAGAATTTGCAATCCTGAGCCTGCGTTCTGCGTCCTGTGTCCTGTGCTCCGCTAGGATATGCGGATGTGCGGCGGGCTTATCAACGGTATACGCATTTCAAAGCAAACACTTTAGGCAGATTTATGCACACACACACACACACACACATATATATATATATATACATATATATGTAGATATAGAGAGAGACAAAGTTTATCTTTCGCTTTGTATAGCGCCATTTTCAAGGACAATTCAGCTATACAACATGTCGAAAGGCTGCCAGGATACAGACCCCGTTTCCGTGGCCATATGCATATTTATTAATTCGTGTATCTGTACATGTAACTGTATCTATGTCTTTGTATTTGTATTTGCATTTGTATTTGTGTTCGCATTCGTATTTACACGCTGCTAACATATTCATAGACAATTGGCAAATGTAATTAAATACGTTTACAAAAGCCTTTGCCAACTCGGGCGGTGCGTTTGGAGTTCGGTTCGGGTTTTTGGGGTTTTGGGCTCCGTTTGTTTGTGGGTGCTGTTGGTTGGTTGCTCCGCCTGCAGACCGCCTGATTTTGCCGTCAACAATGCCAATCGATGTTAAATATGAGTCTTGTTAAGATACCCAAAAGCTTATTAAGGTTGCAACACACTCGTTCATGTTACAATTACAATTCATTTAGGTTAGTTGTCTATCTAAGTACTCCAGTTTATTTAACACATACAAATTATCAGAGTTCGATAGGCAATATGCTTATTAAGACGAATAAACATATTCAATGAGCAGTTTGACTATTGTTTAGAGTGCTCTTAAGTGCTCTTAAATTTAATTTAATTTCATGTGTCAGCTAAGACTTGAAATCTGTGTTATTTTTCTTTGTTTAAATCTTTGCTGAAACTCTTTTATATATTTATGGGCATCGCCCCTAAACCTCCTTTTGCCAGTTTAATCTCAAGACAATCCCATCTGCTGCTTCTCACATAACAAGTGTATCGTTGAGATTCTCATGGCAAATGTCCCCAGCTAAGTTTTATTAGAAAGCAAAACTTTCTTTCTAGCGATTTGTTTTTTTGTTTTTTTTTTTGTTTCTTTTCTTTGCCCAGCTGAGCCTGGAAAATCAAATGGCAGAAAAGTTGCCTCTCCATTGCCATTGGTGGCACCCAATAACAATGGGGTTGACAGTGGTACCAGGTCTTATGAGATTAGCAAACGTTAAGCGGATTGTAAATTTATAAATAGCATCAAATGTTATTGTAGTTGCTTTGAAATGTCATTAGACTTGAGTTCTTTCTTTGTGTACTGCATTTGGCTGAGTGTGTGTGTGTGTGTGTGTATGTGTGTGTGTGTGCCACACATTCACACATTGGAAGCAGAACTTCGACTCAAAAGCCTTTTTGGGTTGCTCTACAGCGGGGGTGGTGCAGATGGTGTTGGTGGTGGTTAGTTTGCCGGTGTGGGTTTGTGCCTTACATTTGTCAACTTGTCATCCGTCTCCTTGACAATGGACGACTGCTCGCCGCGTCTTAGCAATTAGTAAATGTCAAACAGCATTGGGTACAATGACGTTAGCTGAAAGTAACAATTAAATTTTAGTTAAGAGGTAACAGTCAAAAAAAAAAAAAAATAGTGTCTGATTGTAGACAGTTAATCAAGATTTTGGTGCTTTAGAGCTCAGCAATAAATTCAAGTAATTTATCTAGTAAAAAGTGCATAGCTGCAAGTGAGCTTCACTGAATGTTGTTAATGAGATTAAACTCGCTTGAAGCCTGCATCAGCTTTTAAATCTACTTGGTTTTAAGCTAACTTACAATTTTTATGTTACATGTTTTATGTTGCTTATGGCAAGTTTTATACACATATTTTGAATCCAATTGAAGTCAAAAATCGAAAACCTATTAATTAACTTTATTATGAGCCAGACTTAGGATTTACTTAAGATTAACTGCTCTTACTTGTCTTATACAATTAGGCAAGAAAATAAATATTTTTTATTTAGCTTAGTACGATTTATTGTTTATATAATGATAAACAAACTACAAGGCCTTTATCAATATTTTTGCTTAATTATTGATTAAAATCAGTGACTGCATAATTGTTGCTAAAACTGATTTACTAACATGTTGCTCGGCTGCTTAAGATTAATCCAGCCATTTACAGCTGGGTGTTAAGGGTAGGGGATCTCTGTCGAATCCTAATGAATGGAGCCAGCTTTGGAGATGGCACAACTTAATCAGCGCACAAGAAAAGGTCAAGTACGAGTGCCTCGCTAATTTGTTGTCTCCCTGCGCACGTGTGTGTAAGTGCGGGTGTGTGTGTGTGTGTGTGTGTGTGTATATGCGAGACATTGTCAAGTGTTGTGCCTTTGTCACGTAGCAAAAACTTGACTACAACTTGCAGCACTCGTACGGTTTGGCGGCTAATGAGACCAACAGCCGGCGGCCAAAAGCCCAGACCGACCCCAACTACAGCTTCAGATTCAGCTCCAGTTTGGGTTTTGTCGGCAGCTGCACGAGCTAAAGGCAATTGGGGCATGAGGCAAGGCGGCATATAGCATAGGGCGGATGCGGCAATTTCAGCCTGAAATCGATATGGCATCAAAGCGAAGGCACATTTATGCCATTATATGCAGCTTGTACACTGTGCAAAGTTCCATCCCAGCATTAAATAACAATTAATTCGCATGAGTTAATTAACACATAATAGTTGATATATAATTATTCTTATTTGTTTACCAAGAGTACTAAATCCTTTTGAAATTCTTCTTTGTTTTTTTTAATATTGTAAGATTCTTAGTTGGTGGTGCGGTAATCCGAGTCGAAATGAATCTGGCATCGATAACCAATTATATTTATGCCTAATGCTAACAAAAGCGGAATGTTTTTACAAAATCAAATTATTCCAAATTTGTCTCACTCACAAACGTCACAAATATTTAGATATTCGAGCTGGCATTTTCAATTGATATAAATAAACACCAAGAAGTATACAATTGATGCTGAAATTGTTTACTGTGTACTGTTGAGGTCGCTGTGGTGGCTCGACGTAGGAGAGATGCCCCCAGCTACGTAGTCTGATATATTTTTATTATGCTAAAATAATCGGCATAGACAGCGGATTTCGCGTTTTCGGTTAGCTTAGCAACCAAAAATTATCTGAGAGATGCATCTGAATATTGCAAACAAAAGATAAAAGCCAAATGCAACGACAACACCGCACCATTTGCTGCTCCCAATTCCCCCCACACCCCCCTTGCACCTCTTCAGATAGTTATTGTTGTTGTTGCTGTTGTTGTTAGTAGTTGGTACAACGGCTGCTGCTCCGTGTGCCTTTCGCTTGCAGCCACGCAAAAGGTGATTTATTTGAACATGGTTATCAACTTAGTAGAATAACAGGAGCAGAAAGCGCCGCACCGCAGCCACAGCAACAACATACTGTGCGGCTGCCCACTCCGCTCCTCTTCCCAAAAAAACAAAAAAAACAAAAACACACACACACAATGAAGAACAAACAATGCAACGCGCTCGCAACTTGAACTTGTGGCTAGAAAGTGCAGAGCCCGTAAGATACGATTGCATTTACATGCATCCGTATCGGTATCAGAGCGCCTGCATCGGGGCGTGTGTGTGTCCATAGTCCCCGCCTTCCCCCTTCCCCATCACCTTTCCATTCCTCTCTCATCACTGACTCCCCCATCTGTCGCTGTGTGCGCGCCCAAGACACACACCCACAGCTGCATGAGGCACGAACCCGCGACTGCGACTGCGACTGCGACTGCAACTGCGACTGCGACTGCAACTTTAGCAATGGATCTGAGTTGGATTCAAAGTTGTGGTCGGAGACTGGGCTTTTGGGTTGGGGTTTGACTGTGGCACTGGCAACCGGCATACAATTTGGCCGGCAGCGAAATTTATTTGAAATCAATGCTTCTTGTTGCATTCTTCAGTTGCTCTGTGGCTCAAAAGATTTTCATTCTTTTTTACCTCTTGACTGTTGTTGCACAGCAGCAGCAGCAGCAGCAGCAGTTACAGCAAATAGTTGCAACTGCAGTTGCGCTACATCTCAATCCATGTGGCGTATTGGTTAATCCTGTAAATAGATACAAGATAAAGCTCACAACTTCATATATATATATATATAGTCTTAAATAATATTTGCATTTAAATCAGGAAAGCAGCTTTTTGCTTATCTCAACTTGTTTCATAAAATAAATTCAATCTTTGAATTACAAATACTTAAAGACGTATATTTTTTTATATTTTATATTACTTTTTATTATGTTTTATTTTATAACAATCTTCTTTATCATAATTGATTAAAAGTAATTAAATTATAAATATTTATTAAGTACTTACCCTTTTTTCAATGCAAAAATCAATTTTTAAATTAATTATTAAAACTTTTACTCAAGTTTGCATTGCTTTTCAAAAGTTGACAGTAAGTTGACCTTTAAGTTCAAACTGTATCTTTTTTTTACCATGATTAATAATTCAATAATTTTTCAATTTATCCAAGAAATACCATGAAATTGTGTTGTTGAAGTATTTCTTAAACAAAAATTCAATTTCTCCACTTATTATTCCAACTTTTTTCACATTAATGCAAATTTTTCTTCTATATGTTAAGGAGAGGATTTGGCACACCCTTATAGTTATGTTAGTAAAAATATATTTTTTGAATTCCTCCCTTTTTTGTTGAACTCAACCAAACCAGCAAAGCCGGCAAATAGAAAATGTGTTACACTTGGCATTTAGAGGCGCTGTGGCCAATTGCACTGCAGGCAGCGCAGAGAAAGACAATAATTGAATCGCACATACATATATGCATATATAGTATATATATTAATATATATGTATGTATATAGTATAGTTAGATCTTGTGTTGGTATTTATTATGCATTTCTTTATGATGATTTCAAGCGGCAGCTGATTTAATGTGCATGTTTAGCTTTTTCTCTCGCCGCAACGGTCACGAGTTTTGGGGGCAATGTTAACACCGGCGCGGATTTTTGGCTTCGAATCGCAATACATAGTAATATTTGACCATTAAAATGCAGTTGTTGCCACAGTCCATGGGAATTGATAATGAAAGCAAACGGTAAATGGATGCGATTGCAACTGCAACTGCAACAAGTTGCCAGCTGGTTAAGTGAAATCGATACATTTCAGAACTTCAGGCAGTTGAAGTAGCTCTTTGAGAGACTCCGACTCCGACTCCGACTCCAATTCTAACTCCGACTTTAACTTTGACTTGGTAAAGCAAACAACGAAGTGCTGGACACAGTCGCACATCAAATGGATTTCGTTGAGTTTATTGAATGCCAGACCTTAGGCATTTGGCTTTGGCTTTGGCTACGCTTTTGATTTTCATTTTGTCTGCCTGTCCAAAAAAAATACCCACAAACCTCAAAATCAAAAGTCAGGCGACGACCACCTTGAAGCTGCACAGAGTCCGAGTAGTTGAAGCTGGAGCTCGATTGCTGCCAGGCAAATACGGAAAAACACAAATAGAAACGGCACACTTGGAAAAAAAAAACATACACGTTCAAAATCTAGAGAAAATGTATTTTAACATGTGTCATTCCTAAGTTTCTAGTTGGATTTGCATTGACGCTAAATGTTGGGATGCATCATCTATAAAAAGAAACAATAACAAAATGCATATAGTTCTTGGTATTAGGTAGAAATTATTTATATTTCTGAAAATGCAAGATGATTTCTGTTAATTTGTCTTTAAGTGTATAAATATTGTACACATCTTAAATCATTTTTCTGACCACACTCAAATTTTGGTCAACATTTTTAATTTCGCTTACGCAAAAAATATATTTATGAAATTATTTAATAGAAACAACTAATTTAACTGTCTTCAATTGTATGTATATATGGCACGTATTTTCTTCGAGTGCACTCGAAGTTTGCTCAAAATTGTGATTTCCAAAACAGAGTTTACGCTTTCCCAAACAAAAATAAATAGAATTGTTTGAGCCAATAGGCAGAGCATCCCTTCCATTCAATCGTCGTTCTTCGCTCGGCTGTTAAAGTGTGAAATGCCATTGCCTTAGTATTTACCTATGCATTTAGAGGCCGCTTAGCTGCTCAGCTCTTTGCTTTTTGGCCATTATTATGAGTCGACGACGCCGAAGTCGGCGGCGGCGGCGGCGACAACGCTTTGATTAATGCCAAACTGCGCACAATTTACAAGATCTTCGGCACAGGTTTTTTTTTTTCGGTGCGCGATTCACACATTATTCATGTGCATTGTTCCGCGCATCGCAAAATAAACAAAATCTAGACCCGAGAATCTGCAACCATTCTTTAGGTTCCAGCACTACCAATCCGCATACCCTGCCAGCCAGTCAGCCAGTCAGCCAGGCAGCCAGGCAGCCAGTCAGCCTTCTACTCCCTACCTCTCGCCCACTGATCTGCTCTTTTCGCGGCTCTGTGCAAATTCAATGGTTCTTTGCATACATTTGCGTTTAGCCAGCCATGCGTAGCCAGAAAGGCCACAATACACACTAAGTACATTTAACCAAAACGAGATCGAACCATCAACATCGACACCACAGCGCTAATGAATGCTCTTTTCCGACTAGAATTATATTTTTAAATGCAAAAAACAAAATTTAAAACAAGTGCTGAAAGTTGGTTAAACAGCAACGGTTCTAGAATGATACCATTTAAACTTAATTCGATGGCAAACAAGCACTTATATAACACTGAAGACCTTCAAAAATTGCTACAAAATACTAGTTCAAAAGGTCTTGTAGTAAAATGGTTCCGAATCTTATTATACATTTACGTTACTAAGAAGCGATCATCTTGAAATTTGCTATAATCACAAGTTTGGTTATAGGTTTTTGGTTATAGGTGTTTGCATTAGTAAAATTCGGACTCCAAAACTTTGTGCACAGCTCCACTTTAAGACTTTCGGCAGACAAACCTCGCCGTTTAGTCAATAAACTCTTTTTATGCGCTGCAACACTATCCAAAGGCAGCCTAGCAAAAGGCAGGCAAAAGAATTGCAAGAGTCTCGCGCAAGTTGCAAGTCGCCAGCGGCAATGCAACAACAACAACAACAACAATGGTGAGCAACAATGGCCATTGAGTTGGTGCTGCTGCTGCTGCTGCTGCTACTATTGTTGTTGTTGCTGCTGTTGCTGCCTGCCCAAAAACAAAGGCCAAATAACAACAAAGCGCGCAGCAGCAACAGCAACAGCAAAAAAAAAAAGAAACGACGAGAAATATGTATATCAGATTTAAAATAAATGTAACTGCGCGGCTCATTATGCTGCGCTTACACACGGACTGCCAACAGTTGCCTCTCAACCCCCCACACCCACCCCTCCCTCTCTCTCTACCTCTTTTAGCCAGGCCAAATGGAGCTGCGCATGCTCAACAGCTTGGTGCACTTAATGGCCGGGGCAATCAGTGGCTGCCCCTAAAACCTGCTCCCAGTCTGTCTCCCAGTCTGTCTCCCAGTCTGTCTGTCTGTCTGCCTCTAGTGGAGTGTAGAATGCTCAACATGCTGGCTAGTTAGCTGCAGGTAAAACAAGAAGACGCTGAAGACACTAAAAAAGGGAGCCTATCATAGCAAACGCATTTCTTATTCGCATTTAAATAAACATTTTTCTCAAAAGGAACGCGCATTGTTCGCCAACTGCAACTGTGGCCAAAGCCAGCGATCTTGGGGCAAGTGGCATGTGCAACAACAACAACAACAACAGCTAAACTTTCACTCCACTTCAGAACACTAGGCAAATGTGTCTTGTCTTTGGTGAGGCACGTGCATCTACTTTTTGTCCCCATCCTGTCCCTGCCCCTGCCCCTGCTCCGCGCTGTCTCTTTCATTTTTGCATGCTCATTTCATATTTTTGCCATGCTTGGCTCGCTTTGGCCAAGACGACGGCCAAAACAACTTAATCGATTAACGTTCATTTGCAATTTGTTATCGAGTGGCGCGCATCTATGCAACGTGTGCTGTGCACAAATTTGTTGCAACGATTAGCTGGCAACAAAATATTGTAATGCCATTCGCTTATTAATTACCCACGATAACAGCCACTGAGTGATGCATTTGTTACTGCCCCTTTTCCCCACTTACCACAAGCTCGCCTAAAAAGAAGAAAAAGAAGATGTGTGCCACTTCTGGTGGCAGCAACTTGCAGTTGCATCTCAGGCGGCATTCTTCACTGTCTGTTGCCAATTATGATTGAATTTTTGAAATTATTATCCCTGGCGGGAGACAAGTTTTTTAGTCTGTTGCGTGGCGGCATATTTTGTCACTCAAATGTCGCACATTTTTTGTTAATAATATAAAATAATCTAAAGGCAATCAGGCAATCTCAAAGGGCAGAATCAAAAAAAAAATAATGCCATAAATTCTTCACAGCTGAACTTCTTACTGATTGCAGACAAGACTTGGATGGGCCAAGAATCTGTTTCATTTAAGAAATAATTAAACTGAAATACATTTTAGATTTTTTTATTATGTATATTAAACCTAAAATGTTGCGATTCATAAAATATTAAATTTTAATTTGAAAATATAAAATTGTACTTTTTGTGCAATATGAGAATATTTTGAGTATATAAAAAATTAAAAATCACGCTGCAAGAAATGTTTAAGTCAACTTTATTTAATTTAAAATTGCAACTTAAACAAAAAAAATTGCGATGGGAAACAGAAGAAGAAATGCAATTTCATTGATTAATTATATATATATATATATATATATATATATAGGGTACAGGTATTCCAAAGTGGAAAATTCTCTAGAGACTACCACCATTTGAACTAATGAATCATTAACTGAAAATTGAGCAGACAAATTCTGCTGTATAAGAAAATGCAGTATTTAAATTCAATAAATTCCGCGGCGCGCCTTCTTGAGTTGAGAAAGGATCACACCGTAAGGGGAAAGGTGGGGGGAGTGAAGAGGGCAGCTGTAATGTGGGCAGGTTGTTGCATAGCCTGTGGCAACATAGACTCAGAGACCTGCCGACGTTGCAACTGCAACCGTTGTACATTTTCATGCTGCATATTTATGTTATTTTAATGTTTTTCTTGCATTTGCATAAAAACTCGTTGGCCCCGTTGCCAATGTTAAGCTCCTTTGTTGCTGCAACCCATTCTCTATTTCCCTCTCTGTCTCTCTCTCTCTCTCTGTCTCTAACCCTTTCTCGGTGTCTCTCTTGATATCTACATTTTTTTAGCTCAGGTATTTTTCACGTAGGTTGCACTATGCCTCAAAAAAAGTAAAGCACACAATTGGGAATTGGTTTTTGTTTGGGGTTTTGGTTTGTGGTCTCGGCTTTGGTTGAATGAAGCAATCAGCACCACGTGTGGCAGCGATAAATAATTGGTGCTGTTCCTTTCTGGCAATTGCTGCCAATAAATTGCACCAAATGAGCATTTAGCATTTAGCATTTTTAACGCCTCTTGGCTTAAGCCCCGTCAGCGATAAGGCGACACGCAATGCCTCAAAAACCCGAACTGAAACTCAATTCTCGGCTCCGAATTCAGACTCAGACTCAGGTTGTTGCATGTGCCAGCCATGTGAGGCACGTGAGCCAAAAACTTTTGACACGCCATATCCACATGCCTTTGCTGGCAACCATAAACATACAACATTTAGCAAAAATGAGTTTTAATTAAATTCCTTGTGATATTTATTTGATAGCATTTGGTTAATTGAATGCGATTTATTTGAACGCTAAATATTGTTGAGTAGAGAATTGATTTTATTTAAGATTTGCTTATAAATTAATACTGTTGATTTAGTAATAATAGTAATATTAATAATAATAATAATAAAATAATTGAATGATCCTAAGATCATTTCATTGGCAATTTGAAATCATGTTGCTATATTTTTGAAGCTAAACATTTTGAAACTGTTATTCTCTTCTCTGTCTGTCTGTACTCATTCGCTTACAGTGCATGCAACAGTGTGTCTGGCTGCTGTTCCTTATGGACATGTTGCTGACTGTGAGTCTGGAGCACAACTGCTATCATCATTATCACGCATGCACATGACAGTTCTGTCGCTGCCTCTGCCTCTGCCTCTGTCGCTGTGTGTCATTAGGCGCTTTGCACTCGACTTTGGCCTGCTGTTTGTCACCTCGTTCAAGTGTCCAGCCTCTAATGAAGTCAACTCTGCCTACCTGAGCAGTCATTACACTGCACTACTCAACGCTACACTGCACTACACTCGAGTTATCGGCCCACGGTCATGTGCATTTCCCTGTCCAGATTCGTTACACGAACTGCCCCCAAAGACCCGAAGTCTGTGCACAACTTCGGCTTGTGGAACTTGTTTGCTCGGCTCGGCCGTTCGTTTCACTTGCAGCTGTGTATGTTTCGTTGCCATTTCGTTTCGCCTGGCACGTGTTTCGGCTAATGTTTAGCAACATTTTGAGCTGCCAACAGGTTTTGGGCAACAGCAACACAACAGCTGAGGCCAAATGGTTAACAGCTTGCAGAGTAATAGAAATATGTGTTAAACGGTTTTCAGTTTTCAGTTTTGGAATGAATTGTGCAATTTATATTATTATGTGTGAATGTGATGCTGAAATGCATATAAAATAAAATAACATTCAGCTCTGGAAATTAACATTCAGCTAACAGATATCTTCAATTTCTTGAGATAAAATAACTAAATAATTAGTTAAATGAATTCTCTTTTTAAATATCAATCTCATCACTTAAGCATAAGTTTTGGAATCAATTGTACAATATATATAATTATTTATGAATGTGATGTTGAAATGCATATAAAAGAAATTAATAATTCTAAAAGTTTTACTTCTAAAAAAGCTTAATAAATTTAAATATATATTAAATTTCCCTATTTAAAATAAGTAAGGAAATTATTAAATAAATTCACTTTTAAAATGCTTTTATTTGTTTATCAAAAATAAGTTATCAAATAAATAAATATATTCACTTTTAAAATGTCGAATTCATCTCTTATGCCAAACAATCAATTTTCATAATCAGTTAATCAAACTAAAAACCAAACTTTAAACTTCAAAGGAAGTTTAATTCATGTTTAATTTACCCACTCTCTCTCTCTCTCTCTGACTGAACTCTTCTGGTGCTCAGAGTAAATGGATCAGGGTCAAGAAATCTTGGATCTGTGTAACAAGCTGTAAGCAGTTTAAACACCAATCGGATGAGTTCTGCTCTGCTCTTCTCGGTGTTCTATTTAACCTCAAGAGTGCTTTCGAAGAGTTCATGCACAAGTTCTTTTTTGATTACTTCATTAAGAGGACAACGGCAACTGCTGATAATAATAATTATGCCTTGCCATAACTTGAATTTAGTTTTGTGCCAACTCATTGCAATGCCACCCACGGCAAATTCTCGTCCGAATATTTAAGGGAGAGTACACACTATATATGTACACACTATATGTACATATGTTGATATTGTTTATTATATTGCCAAAGCCAAACAACTCACGATATTCTAATTAAAACAGACCGTACCACAAACATCATCATCATCATTATGATCATCTGGAGTCGCTTTGCGGTGTGTGAACTTCAATTCGATGAATTTACATTGAAGCATGATGCAGCATTTTCTCTACTCTTTTTCCTCATTTTTTTTTATTTTTTGGCAGAGTGTGCCAAGTCATGTGGACAAAGCTAATGTCTGTGGATTTAGATGTGGATGTCGATGTCGATCTGAATAAGTATATATTTAAGTGTGTGTATGTGTGTGTTTCTATAGTCAGTCAATGGATCGGATTGCGGCTACATGAGATCGTGTGCTGTGTCTCGATGACATATTCCATTAAAAGCAAGCAGGAATCTAATGAGTAAGAGAATGCTCAACGAATAGATGCCCTGTAGCACACACTATAACAAATAGTTACCAGAAAAACCTAAACAGATTTTCTTAAAATTGCAGAATAGCAAAATGCGAAGATGGTACAACATTAAAAAATGTTTCGATAAGTCAGAGAGCTTCAAGGAAGTAACAGTGTAAAACTGTAGAGTTTATAAATAAATAATATAATATTTTTAAACATTCTCTGCTTTTTATTCAGAACATATCAAAACTGGTCTTGGCAATTGGTTATTATATTCTAAAATATATAAATATAATTGCGAATGATGATATTATCAACAAGAATTACCATATTAAAATTTGTGGAATATCTATTAATATTTTTGAATTATTATACGATTCTATTGTTGATTTCTGGTGCGGAATTTATATCCAATAATATTATCCACTCACTGTGCATATATATTTTATAAACATAAACTTATATTCTTCTGCTGAGGTAACATTTCTGCCAATTGTAAGTTTTAAATACCCTGCCACTGTTAGTTGTTTGGAATAGGGTATATAAAAAGTCACCGTGTGGCCCACATCTGGGCACATGCATTGCATGCACACCTCATTTCTAGACTACCTGACGAGACAGCTCATTGGAAATATACACATATATTATATATATATATATATAGTGTGTATAAGGTATGTGGGTTTGGCAGTCCCGAAATAAGAGCGGGTCGCTCGGTTGCGCATGCTCAGAGAAAATGAGTCGCTAGACGCTCAAAGTGGCAGACCCATAACATGCCACACTCACATGCCACTCACACTGTGCGTGTATGTGTGTTGGTGTGTGTGTGTATGTGTGAAGGGAAACAAACCCAAAAAGTCGTCTAATAAATTGACATTTATAAATAGTGTAGTTCAGTTGCAGCAAGAATTGAGAGTGCGTGCTTGTGGCACATGTGTCTGCATATTGCAAGGGTATCGGGGCATGTTACCTCTATGGCTCTATGGCTGCAACAATGTGCATATGCTCCAATAGCCACCATATAACTCAAGGGCAATGAGCTGCATAATTGCGCTGAGTAATTCTCACTTTAGTTTTTGGGCGATTTAAAATTTAATTGCTGAGGGAAAAATATGTTTGGAATTTTCACGAAATGAATTTGTTACATTTCAAATAGAAATAAATCCATAAAAACAGCTGTAGAAAGTGCGTGTAATGAGAGAGCACTTCTCACTTATAGAGAGGTACACTAAAAAAATTGGACGCTTTATAACTGATATCAGCTCAAGGTTTTATTTACCGCCAACGACTATCATAAATCTGAGATGTCTGTATCATTAAGAATAAAGCATACTTTGGACTTGGCAAATATTTATTAATATTATTGGATAATCATTAATATATCTCTATCCTAATATTGAGCATATTGATTATTACAATCACTATTAAGTACTCAGTTTTGCATTTAAAGGATATACTTGAAAGCATATTTCATAAATATTATATAAACTTTTTTCTCAACCAATTTTAAATATAGTGTGTGTTATATTTGCAATTTAAATGACAGTTTTGATAAAGTTATGGGAATGTGGGCCAAAGCTATGAATTTCGAGAACATTTTACTTGAATTTCTTGGCATAGCTAAAGAAACCCAATTGAAGAGTGAGTCTCAGTGACAGGTCTACATTATAAGTTGTCCAGGGCCGTCAATTAGTTGAAGTTCTCTGTGGCATATGTGCCACATATGAGTGACATTCTGACATTTAATAGCGGCGATAAGGTGCACAACTTTCACGGCTATTTTCAAATGGAAGTGAAAATGAGAATGAGAATGAGGCCATCGTATATCGTCCCCACTCCTATCCCGGGCAGCAGGCACAGGCAGGCAGACATATATTTAATTTCAATTTATTTGAATGTCAGCGAGCATAAATAACGTTAGCATAAATAAATGGCATGATATCAAGACAAAACAATCTATATAGAGCGTAAAAAGCTGAACAACAAAAGACGCCACGGCGAAACGGAAAAAGGAAGTTAACAAAATAAGCCAGATAGAGCGATTGAGATACCGACACAGCGACACAGAAACAGATACCACACTACCACCACACAGCCAAGCCAAACTAAGCCCAATAAAAGAAAAGATAAATGTCGAAGCGACAGAAATACACACACACACACACACACACACACACACAAAACGAAAGAAGAAAAAACAAACACAGGTACAAATCAACGGCTAACAAAACTGCTACGAAACTCAATACTCGAAACTCCGCCAAGTGAGATGAGATGAGATGAAGAAATATATTTGGTACCGGGCTACCGGGGTATAGTAATAATTTTTAGCAAAGTGCGCCGGCGATGAGTGCCATGGATCGCATCGTATCGGATCGCATTTCACCTTCTTCTCTTTCAGGTGTCACCGATAGGCATCTCTTAATGCACAGGCCAAGACCCGGCCTAAGACATTTTGCTCAGACTCAGACTCAGACACAGACTCGGGGCTCAGGTCAATGTGAGAATACGGAGGCAACATATTTTACAGCTCCACACATACACATCTATATATATATATATATATTTCCCTTCCTTCCTTTGGTCAGTTCTCAGTTGTTTTTCGGCATCTTCCAAAAACAAAAAAGAAA
Source organism: Drosophila silvestris (assembly GCA_035043445.1). Lineage (NCBI taxonomy): Eukaryota > Metazoa > Arthropoda > Insecta > Diptera > Drosophilidae > Drosophila > Drosophila silvestris. The sequence continues at coordinate 942,043 of JAWNMZ010000139.1, forward strand.
AGAAAGAACGCTGGAAAAAAATGCAGCAGTGTGGTCCGAAAATTCTCATTAAGCGAAATATTCACATAATCCCGCATTTATTTGATATGCGCTGCACGATAAAAACCAAAGGACCAAACAAATAACAGCAACAACAACACTGCTGCTCATGTGTGTGTGCGTGTGTGTGTAAGTATGTGTGAGTGTGTTGTTTAACTACGTTTCAAGCTGGCTGTCTCATTACAGGTACGAAGATGTCAGGCTCTAGATTTGGCAAACAGAGCTAAGGCATATGTGAAAGGAGAATGAACCCAATGTGAGAAGTTGTTTTTCGACTGAAATGAAAAGTTAATTAGCACTTCAATATTGACATATTGATTTTAGTTAATTAATAATACAATAATATAAAGAACACATTATTTAATTCGTATATACACAGATTTACTATATCCTTTATATTATTTAACATTTCTCATTTTATATTTTAATTTCATTTGAAATGTGTATTTTTAATAACACTTTTTTTAAATTTTGAACTGTTTTTAGTAAACTGAAATTCATAAATAAATCGAAATCAAAATCATCACCCCTTTCTTTATGGTTGTAGTATTTTGTTTAAGCGACCTCTACAAGCCTGTCAACTTAGCTTAGACTGATTTTAGTCCACCAAAAAATAAAGAGACAGAAGAGACTTATTCTCTCCCTATCTCTCTCTCTGTATACTGTAGTATCTCCACCTTTTCAACTCCTCAAAAGTCTGTCAAATTAGCCAAATCATAGCCATACTTCCTAGTCGAGGTGCATGCAACAAAAACTCAAATAAGTGACGCTACAAAGTATGCAACATGCAAAAGCCGCAGTCGAACGTGCTGCGGTTTCTATTTTCCACAATTTTTCGACAAGTGAGAGAAGTTGAAACTGCGCAAAAAACTAAAGGAATGAGACAGAGCTGTGCCTGCAGCTTAAGGCTGCTACTCAAATTATACATTTTCTGCAATGAATTGAAATGCAATGCAGATAAGCATTTGATTTAGAAGCGCAATGTTTCCACATATTCAAGAAAATTAAATAGACAAATCACTCGTTGTTCTCGCAATCCCAAATCTTTCTTTATGGCCTCTAATTAAGACCATTCCCAGGCGATTGACTTAAGTTTGGTTCGCTTTACATCTATCAGGGGAGTTTGTCATATAAAAAATAAATTTAAATCTAATCGGCAAGGACTTAGCTGCCTTCAATTACTTCTCCGCCCTTTAGCAGGTATTGCCCCTGCTCGGTTGCCACAATTTAGTTCCAGATATGTACACACAGTGAAACCATATTGTTGTGCAAATTGGCATAATGTTACACAAAGCTTTCAGTTATAATCTGGCAGCTTAAGATTGTTTCTACATCAATCTATATTACGCATATTAGCCTCGAACAACTAACAAATACACTAAACACTTCCGCCTTCAACTAAACACATAATGATGGAACGCAATTTCTGTGGCATATCAGTTGTTACTTGTATATATATATATATGATTTTATGTATGTATGTGCATATATACCAGATGATTGATGACATACAAAGTAGTTTGCATGAGATTTGCTTAAGACCCCTTGTAGCCCATATCTAAACACAAACATGTGCCGCGGATTGCGTTTGGGAACTGAGTCGAAATCGAGACTGGGTCTCAGCCTGGTCAGTTGTAATCCGTTGAACTGTCACACAGTTTGTAGCTGCTGTGTGGTAATCGGGAATGACAATGACAATGACATTGCATATACCGCAAATCGTGGGCATTACTTATGGATATGGGTTGTGGATACCTCTCCAGAGAGCATCGGGATTGCGTCTACGTACAATAATTGAAATATATTTCCAGCTACTGCGGCGGGTTTTGTAGTTTTTATGGCTGCTGCTGATTTCCGATGAAAAACCAATTGTCATACAAATGAAATTGTAGTTTGTTTTATTTATTTATTTTTTTTATTTTGGCATTGAAGAGCTAACGCTTTGGGGGCTTCGTTAAGCGGCTTACAAAAATCTTGCGTGTTTCCCGACTGCTTGTATTTAACGAAAAGATTAACAACAAGCAATCGCCGAATCTGACTTTATTTTGTCACAGGGGTTGCTCGGGGAGTTTTTGCCAAAAGCCTAATTACAAGTCACATGAGAAGGTGGTTGCGGGTAGGCAGCTTTGGTGGAGGGCTGTAAATTTCATGCTGCAACTTTGATATTTCATTTCTGATTTCTCATCCAATTGAAAAAGAGTCAAGGGAAAAATATAAGAGAAAAATGTCATAATAAGGTAAACAAGAAAAATATATATTCATTTACTTTTCATTGATAGAGCTTTAAAAAAATAAGAAGCGACTTAAAGCACACAAGTTTAATAACTTTAGCTTAAAAATTACGTTTTAGTAAACTTTGAAATTTCAGATACATTTTTAGAATTAGCAAATCTATTGAAAATAAGAGCTTTGGTGAATAAAAAATAATGCAAAAGAAAATAGTAATTGAAATAAAATTGTAATAAAAAATGCTAAGCACTTTTTAATTTTAGACTGAGTGGCTTTTCTAGATCTAGATCAAGTTTGGTAATAAAACAATTATAATAATTTAGACTTAATCATTTATTACTTTAATTGAAATTATTTGTTCACATTTTGTATTTTTTTGCGTATACTCACATTAGTACATTAATTAGGAATGGCTTCGTTTGTAGCTGCCAACTTTTGTTTGAACGTCAATAATTGAATCTAAATGTTGATTTGTCTGGCAATTCTGCTGACTGCGCTGCTAATTAACTAATGAAAATTGAGCTTCGGAATTGTGTGGACGTCGGATTTTGGTTTTGTTATCATTTGCCAGTTGCATTGTTGCAAGTCTCGACTGCAGTCCGAGACTGAGCCAGACACAAAGCGGCTACAGCAGGCCATCAATCAGAGCGGCAGTTAAAGAGGGGTTGGGGTAGGGGTAGGGGTAGGGGTGGGCGGGGGGAGAATGTAAATCTGGCAACCTTTGAAAGTGATTTACATGAACGTGTGTGTCTTTTGTTTAATTGTTGCTACCCACACACAGAAACGCAAAGCAAATGGATCGTATTCGATTTCTTTGCTGAAGCAGTATCTAGATAATTGATTAATGCACACACACACACACATGGACACACACACACACATGGAGAAATACACACAAATATACACACGCGCACTGCCCTCTTGCTTTTAATTATGCGTTACCAGCCATCAGCGGACCAATAAATCATAATCCATCAAAGATTTTGCGGTACATGTCCGCTTCGTGGCGGCTGCCACCGTTCGCAAACGTCTGTTTCCCCTCCTCTCTCTCTCTCTCTCTCTCTGTCTACCCTCTCCATCAATCCCTCTTCTCAGTGTTTTTGGGTCAGGCATTCGGTTAATGTTTAATTGGAGTAGCTGCGTTAGCTTAGCGCTAACTATGAATTGGCAGCTCCTCAAGTCGGAACCAGCGGAAATGAATACTTGGCCAACTACTTGATGTCAAAATAATAAAATAAAATATATATATTTAAAAAAACCATAAGAAAGCTGCCGATGCTGAAAAGGTTTTCACAATTAACCGCTCGAAAGGATGCGAACGGCACAAGTCGTCAGCAAGTCGGTCTACCCCCGCCCCGAATTGAGAATCTGCTACTGCTGCCACAACATTTTACCCCACTAACACACTACAGAAGTCGGGTAGGCATACCGGAAGGGACTGACGGTGGGGCGTGGCTAAGGACCCCCGTTGACTGGGCAGCGCCGCCCTTCAATGCGTCACTTGATTACAATCACTTGAAGCTTGCGAAGGCAGTTGGTTCTGCAATTGTAACTTAACCCGTAGTCAGGCCAAGCTAGTAACTAAAGTAGTCTGATAGCTAAAAAAATTGGAGAAGTTTTTAGAAGTATTTTGCTAATTTGGCATAACCAATTTATGAGACAAAATTAGCAATTCTAATGTAAATTATTAATAAAATGCATTTAATTATGCACTAACTCATGTTTAGCTTTAAGAATTAATAATGATATATATAGAATAAAATGTTCCATTTTTGCAAAGGATCCTAGTCCTAAACTACTATGTGATTGTTAGACTTTACTCAGTAATCTATTATATATTTACTGATACCGCTATATCATCTTTGACAATCACTCAATATATATTCTGGCTCTTCTAGCGAATTTAGTATATGCATCCTTTTTATTTTGTAATAATTTGATTAATTTTATTGGGTTTTTTTCAGCACTAGTGCATTGCTTGGATTTTTGAACCACGCTGGACCATCTACGGGTTAAAGTATATACAATTTATAGGGTAACATTTGCGTACCAAGCGATTCCGAGCTGTGTTTACAATATTTCTATTGCCTGTTGTTGCTTTACGACTACAGCGAAAAGGCTGAACCGTTAATTTGATTCGATTTTGAAAATGGCAACAACAACAGCAACAATAACAAAAACATCAACAATGCAACATGAAAATACAAAATGCGATTGAAATTTGGTTGTCGAATTGGAAATGTGGAATGAGATATGAGTATAAAATAGAAGGGATTTGGAATTATATCTAAAAGAGAGAGAGAGAGAGAGAGAGAGAAATATGGAATGAGAACACCAGTTCTCATTTGAGCATTGATTTTAAAACGGAATGTGAATTGTGAAATTGATTGACAACTTAGAGATGTAGAGAGAGAGAGAGAGAGATGTAGTACTTAAGTAATGCTCATTTGTCACTCACTCTCTTACCTTCTCTGTCTCTCTCTCTCTCTTTCTCTCTGTGAGGCAAAGGCATTTGTCTTATTTAGACAGCTTTGTGTTGGAAAAAAGTTGACGCCACATCAGCATCAACTTTAGCTTTAGCATCAGCATCAACGTCAGCGCTGCAAATCGCATTAAGGACTCTTAATGAAACTTACTGCATCCTGGGGCACGTGACACACATACTAGAACAGTGTGTGTGTGTGTGTGTGTGAGTGTGTCTGTGTTTTGTATTTGTATGCGTAGACATCGTTGTGCGATGATTGATTTCACGCCAAAACGATTTCAATCAGCATTTCCGTTCCAACTTGGTTTCTTCCTTTCTCTTTTTTTTTTTTGGTTCTCCGCTCACTTTCTTATTGCATTACGTCGCTGTCAGCCCCTGCATTTTGTTGCATGCGGTTCGAGGGCGGTTCCATGGGGCAGCTGCTGCCAGCGTAAAATTGAGTTGAGTTCGAGCTGCGTCTTGGGAGTATGCGGCAAGCTGTTACATTGCCACAAAACTGGGTCAGGGCTGTGGACTTGTCGTTAATTGTTTATTTCATTTCATATTTGCCACTTGATTTACTTGATTTTTCGCTGTGGCATGCGGGCGACAAAGCGCTTTCAGAGCACTTTTCCCCCGCCCTGCCCCCCATCGATCTCATGACCAGGCAGAAGGCACTCGTCCTTCTCTCGTGTCTAGACCTGTCATGTGGCGCATATCCTTGTGCCAGACAACGATAAATTTATTACCTATTTAGCTTTAATAGCCTGGCTTGTTTTTATGATGATGCCGCTGACATAACACACATGAGAGTGTGTGTGTGTGTGTGTGTCGCTGTGTGTTTGTGTATGTTATTTGAGGGCGACAGTTTAATTTGTGATTAATTGACGTTAAAAGGGTTTAACAGCCTCCGACTCCAGCCATGGTTCCATTTGACATCCACTTGATTCACAACCCATCACTTTCACTCACTTTCGCTTTGAAAAATAAAAGACAAATTTTAGGGGCATGGCCTGAAGTCAATTTTTCGCTTAATAGAACGGAAATTGCTTCATGAGTGCGGATGTTGAATATAAAATTTATTTCGTCCATTTAATCAACATGATAAAAACAAATAAATAAATACAAGCATTCAAAGTCCAAAGTAACTGATTGTCCCCGTCTTGCAAACGCCCACATCTTTACTAAAACTAATGCCATTTCCTTAAGGGCCAGCTCAGTCTTGAGCACTCATCTAGATTGATTTTGCATTTGAATTTTATTCATTTGAAAGCAATTAATTTTTTTTTTCGAGAATTTCGGAAGTTTAGAACAGAATTCATCTTTATTTATTTATGCAAAAGTAATTATATATAGAATATTATTTTGCTTATTTATAACTCAAATAATTTATTCAAAACTCGTTCGATTTGTTTAAAATTCAAGAGAAATATGCACTACTTAAGTGCAGTCTGTGGTGCTCAGAGTGTTGCCAACTTAAATAGACTTTCAGAGCAGACAATTAAATTTGTTCATTTTGTTAATGAAGACAATTAGCATTCGAAAACATTCAGGTAACACTCAAGTTTGCCGCAGGCTATTCATTTCCGTCATTACCACATTTTATCTGCCTACCTGACATGCCGCACCGACAAAACTTGACTACAAAACTTCCGTTTTTAGCCGGCTTTAAGGCAAAGAACACCACCAGTCAAAACAAGGAGGCCGAAAACGTGGAAGACGAGCAACAACTGCAAATGACATTAATAGTCTGGATACGTGCGAGTTCTCCAGCTCCTACGAAAAACAAAGAAATAACAAAAAACAAAACACAAAACACAGAAAAAAAAGAAAAAGTAAGAAATAAGAAATCTCCCACGCCTTTCGTTGACGGGGCGGCAACTAAAAGTCGAGTGGTTAAGCGGTTGTGTGGTTGAGTGAGTGGTTGAGTGGTGTTCCGTATTCCACACTGACCGCTTGATTAACATTTCCTCAACATTTCTCCAGGCCATCATCATATTAATATGCTCGCCCGTCTGTGGCCAATATGTCAACGAATTCCTAAGCGGAACACGTACTCCAAAAACACCCGAAATTCGTGGAATGTGTCTTCTGCCAGAGTCCCAGAGTCGTGTCCTTCTTCTTCAAGCTGGACTTGAACTGAGTTTTGGACAGTGGCCAAAGTTTTAATGCGTTCAGCGTTTGGTTGAAAAGGAGCAGAGGTGAAGAGTTAATGCGACTGCGTCTGTCTAAATGTATTCCCCAAATCCCAAAGAGCAGCGACACAACCTAAAGATGAAATCACTTTCACAAAGTGCTGAGCGCCAGACAAACGAACCGCTCCCCAAACGCCCCTCCCCGCCCACATCTACATGCAACGCTTACCCCTGAAGTATTTGCATAGTGTGTGTACGGACTGGCGAGGAGTGGGGGCAAGTTTATCTAGCCGGCGACACGACTAACCAATTTTCAGCAAATTTAATGCACAAAGGATATGCACAGATTTCCAGACAGTCGCCAGCCTTTGTCTTTAATGTGTGTTATAATTGAATTCAATGCAAAAATTCAGGTCCCTTGATTACACAGCGCAACAAAATAAAAACAACCACACATAAGTCAAGCACTTCTTTGAAATTCTTGATGAATTTGGATTAAGTATAATTTGAGCTAAAATTATTAAAAATAATATAATTTCTATATGTTAAAGTTGTTGACAGCATTTTCTTGTTGAATTTGAGGCGCAATCGAGAAGCACCCACAAATGTTGCTTAATTTTTTATGTACTACGATATATTTCCAATCCAATCAGGATTCGTGTTCAGGGAGAGATTCACAGCATCCGTTCAGGTGTAGATTTTGAAAGCACCTAAATCTGAGTTCAAGGCGCCTTCGCTTTGACGCCTATAAGAATCCTGCTCACTTTTTTATAGTAATTTCTAGTATGAACAAAATATTTTATGGAGTTGAGTTTGTGTGTTGCGTAGTGTTAACAGCAGCAGCAGACACATCAGCGATTCATATTCGAGTTCATTTCGTCATCTCTCTCGCCGTCATCATTTTTTGCCGGTTTCCCATCGAGCTGGCGTTGCTGTACTGTTGTTGCAACTGTTGTTGTTGCAACTGTTGTTGTTGTAACTGTTGTTGTTGTTGTTGTAACTGTTGTTGTTGTTCCTGCTGCTGTCCCGCTTGTCTGGCTGCCATAGAGCTGCATCCTTTGTGGCGCCGTATCGGTATCTGAATGGATTTGGCTTCGGCTGTGGCATTTTCTTTGGCATTCACATTTACATTCGCATGTAGTCATGTGCACATATCAGTTGTCTGGCAGCTGTCTGCGGCCTTGAATCGTCCCAAAAGTCAAAGCCACAACTTAATCGCTCTTTGTGGAGCAACAACAGCAACAGCAACAGGCACAGTAACAACAGGAACAGCAACAACAAAAGCAACAATCACTACTGACAAATTGAAATAACAGCAAACTCTTCAGATATCAGATTATTAGATTTGTGTAATTAAAATATTCGCAAGCATATTTTATGTTAGCTTTCAGTATATGTGAATACATCCATCATAAGCTTGTATCTATTATGAAAGCATATAAAATATATCAATGGAATATTATCTATGATTTAATAAATGAATTATCAACATTTGAATACAAATATGAAGTAAAATCAGGGAATTTAAGATATTAATGCTTAAGCAACAACGATTAATTTAAGTATATTATTACATAGTATTTACAGCTGTCTACACAAGGAGTAATGCTTGGATAATCACTTGACTTGAGAGTTCCCGTTAGATATATATACACATATATATTTTTGGATAGCCATTAAAATCCCATCAGAGTCGAAAGTGAGAGCTCATTGAACTACGCCAATTGTCAGTTTGTGTTTATTTTGGCATTGTATGGTTGCAACCCTGGCCGATATTGTGGTCACGAAACTAAAGAACCGCCAAGTGGCATAGCTAATGCCATGTCATGGGGTTTCTGTGACGGGCGCGAGAGCGTAACGTTTGAACTCGAACTCGGCAGTGACGTTGGCTTCTGCTGCCTCGGGTAATAGAGCGATATTCGGCGTCGCCTGCCCCTTAGGGGCACTTCACTTTGGGGCACGCGCACGCTCTGGCACTTCCTTGCGCCTGCCTGCCCACAGAAGTGGAACAAATGGGCGCAGGACGTGAAAACGTGAATGGGGATGAGGCTGACTGGATATGCGAGACCTGACTCAGCTGCCTGCTTTGCATACACTGTACGAAATTGTAGTTTCCATTTAATGCCTACTGATATTTGACAATTGTGTGAAAGAAAATATAAATTTTCGCTTCATGTTATATATAATAAAATCTAAACTTAACAAAAATTGTTGGAAATTAAAGAGAAGTTTTTGATTTACTTAATATTTAGCTACGTAAAACTTGTCTAAACGTTGATATTCTTTATGCAAGCATATTGTTAATATTCTTGTTGAGTTTAGTTCTTTGCCAAAAATTATATAAATGGATGAGAGCGCTTTTAAACATATTCAAGTATATACATTCCATGTGGTATTAAATGCAAATTGAGGGTTGAAATTTATAAATTAAATGTTACAAGCAAATAGACGTCAAATTTCTCACTGTGCATAAGTCGATTTTAAACTGCGGGCAGCGTCCTCTCCATCGCCGTCATCGTCATTGGCGGCATTTTCAATTTCATGGTTAATTGTTCTGCACGCAGCATTTGGTTGCCAGAGTCCACGGATCGAAAGTTGGAGCAGCAATGTGCGCCTTCAATGCCACATTAAGTTTCATAATTAGCACAACAAATGATTGGAATCCACATGCAAATTGTCTCGTTGCAAATAAGCAACATATGGATGAGATCGTCTGGCCTCTATGGGAAAGGGACAAGTGCATTTCTTGGCACTACCACACTTCTGACAACTGGCAGTTGTTTCACTGGCAGCTGCTTCTCTCGGGCCTCACTTTTATCTTTGACATTTACTAATGACAAATTTATTCACGCTGTCACTTAGCCGCACAGTTCGCTGACACGAAATGCTTTTGCCCTGTTTTTCCTTTCCTTTTTTTCCGTTTCCCATTCAAGCTGGAAAATGTCCTGAACCTGCTTCGAGTGTCCGAGATCGTCACAGTTGTGACTCAAGATTTACTTGCACCACTTTAATTAGAACGCTTCTTACAATTTCAATCTTAACGATTGCGATTCCGAGTCCGATTTCAATTCCATTGAAGTGCTGCTCTTTGATCTTTCTATTCATGGCATAGATGATTGATTGATTTCCACGGCATAGTCACACAAGAAGAGTCGCTCTCTAAGTAATTAATCAACTACGAGTACATAAATAAATGACATTTATGGCATCAGCTGAGAGGAGCAAAGCCCAAGACCAAAGTGCCAGAAAAGCGACAAAATTACGCTTAATGAGCATCTTTTAAGAAAATAGAATTTCATTACGAGGGATACCCTGTAAAATATGTGCATCTCATCTTTTTCTACAAAAGAAATTAATAATCTTCACTATTTATTTTAAAATTTAATTTTGTAATATAAACAGAACTGGTTCCCAATAAAGAAATACTCATCACCTTCAGTTTCGATGGAAATAAAATTGAAATGTTTATTTGAACATCAGTCTCTCTGCGTCTGCTCTAACAGGGTATAGGCAAATTACTCTGAAATTTTGGTGGTCGTGCTTATCAGTTCTGAAAAAATCATCAACTCAACGATCATTAAGACCCACACACACATACACACACCACACACACCACACACACACATGCAAATCGCCGCACTGAATAATTTTTGTCCGGGGATCGGTTAACGAAAGCGAAACGAGATCTTGATGGGCAGCCAGTGGCGCTGTATAAGTCGCAATTTTTGGAATCGTTTTGCCAGCCTTAATGCTCACCAGACACGCACATTGGAGTGAGTTTGGTACGGTGCAAAAGTAATGTTTGCGAATGGAATACGATTAATGAATGCATAACGCATTAAATTCGTAAAAATTTCAACAATGCCAAGCGAACAAATTATTGCCGCTTGAATGGATCGGATCGTACAGAGAATTACTTGTACTATCGGCTGGGCACGCCCCGGGCTAATCACACAAATAAAATAAATGTACATACACATACATATATACATATACATACATTCATGCACATATTTTTCAAAAGGGTTGCGCGAATGAAGCCAATAATAAAAACTGCCTGCAAGTGCTTCCGCGCAATTTCATTCAATGCGGCTGTATTTCAATAAACAATGCCACATCAAGGCAAGAAGCTGGCGCCGAGCGGCTTTTAGGTATTTCTGCTCGCACTCCCCTGCCCTCGTTAGCCCCTTAGCCCAAGTGCTTTGTCAGCGGCTCTTTGATTTGTCTAGCTGCCTACATAATTGGCCAACGTTCGGAGCAAAATCAGCGGCATTGCGACGCTTCGAGTGGCATGAACTTCGGCTCGGCTGTCCCTAGGGAGAAACTGGGTGCTCATCGGTCTGTTTTCGCTTTGGAAGAGCACAATTTGAAATGCCTTTCAATACAGTTTACCCACGCCATATGTAAATGAATTGCTTAAAGTTGGCAGATTAAAGACAACAGCAATGCATGCCTGAAGAACTAAAGTTATATATACAGAATCGAAGTAAATGGGCTTGGTATCACAATCTTATAGACTTTTTTCAAGTGAAGCCATACGGAAGCATATAAATGCAATCTTTTATGTTTCAAATGAAATACAAATATCTTAAAAAATTGAGTGTGTATAAGCTCTATTCAACTCTTGTATTTTATATATAATTAAATACACAAGTTTAAAAAACACTTCACTTTTAACAAAGCTATGGGAAATTAAAGTTTTTACATATTTCTTATGAGAATCTTAACAGATAATCCGAAAATATTTAATACATAGAAGCTTTTCTTGATGGGATGATTGTGTTTTTTTTATGGGTTTCCACAATCCTTCCACTAAATCTTCGAGTTAAGATAATTTAATTTATAACTGCAATTTTGGAATTAAATTTTACATTTTTATCTGTTAAACACTCTTTCAGAATTATGGACTGGTTTTAATCCACATAAAAAAAATAAATAAGATGATATAGTAAAATCAATAACTTATATTTCTAATGCAATTATTTGTGTCAGATTAATTTACATATTAATAATCAAGACGACATGCCTTCTTATTACTTCAAAATTAAAACACCTTACACCTTTATAGGCATCCTTGAAAACATTTTAAAGACAGCTCGCATAATGCACTTGCCTGAGTCATTAAATGCCCATAAATTATGCATAGACTCAATTTGAAAGACTGCCAGAGCCTGTCCTTGGCCTAGGCCCTTAAATGCTGCAGCACCACAAACATCTTGTCAGCTTATAGAATTTTATATACATTTTTCTTAATCAAGCATCAGAATGAAGGCCGCTTCGTTTTCATCTTGATCAACATAAGGAGCATATTGTTAACGGACGCCGTATCATTAGTAGGCGCAAATATTTGCATAATGTCGAAGAATTTCCAGATTTTTCCCATTAGAGGCAGCCGTTCTGAGGCGATTGAGTGGACAGGTGTCTTCAGTTGGTTCTTAAGCCTGAAAAACTGCCCATAATCCCGAAAAGTGAAATGCTCATAATAGCCAACAGTTGAGTTTACCCTGTTTAGAAACACTGTCCATGCTAATTTCGAGTAAAGGAAGAAAAATGTGTGACAGTTGTTGGGCTAATCCCCGGCACAAATGTCATGAATTCTCTGTCCACGAGAGGTGTCAGCAAGCCAAATGTAATAATTTTAATGATTTTTCATAAATGCAAAGTCCAATGCCGGAAAAGGGGGTTAGTGGTTGGTGGGCTGTATGATGTAAAGGGGGGGTTGGCACGCGTTCCTTGGTAAAATGCTAAAATGTTAAATGCACTTAAGGGTAGCGTCCACATATTAATGTGGAGGGTTTGAGTATCGCCTCTGGGCTCTGTCCCGCTGTTATGACATCGCCCATCCCCCTCATCCGGGCTGCACCCTTTTCGGCATATTAAACATGGAGACTACACACCACTGAACAATCGCATTGTCGTTGCTGTTGTTGTTGTTGTTGTTGTTATAATTGCGCATATTTTAAAATACAAATTAGCAACGCTGTAGCTGAAATTTCAATAGCGTTTTAAATGCCCGCCGGGCACATGTAGTCGAGTGTATTCGTATTCAAACACATATTCATACACGCAATCTGGGAGTGTGCTAAGTTCTCTGACTTTGAACAGCAGCGTGCAACATGAGCGACTTGAGAGGGTTGCCTTGAGCTTGTTCCCCGCCACCGAACCACTCCGGCTCACCAAAATCATGCCGCAGACGACGTCGCCTCGTTGCAGACACATCCATCCATGCATCAGGCGTCAACATTCAGTCTGTGGCATTCTTTTTGGCATTTCATACATAAAACACAATCGCAGCAGCAGCAGCATCAACAGCAATGCAAAAGACAGCACCCCAGGACAGAGTGTGGAGTAGTTTGTCAAGCGAATGGCTTACAATATTGGAGTAGTGTGTAGTTCGCTTTCGCACTCTGATTTATGTTTACAAAAATACCATGTACTACAACTAAGAGTCGTATATGGTTGGTTAAGGCGATCTTAACAAATAACATTTTATTTAATCTTATCTGTAGTATTTCAAAATAAAATAAATGCAGAAACCTTAAAGTTTTGGCCAACTTTAGATTGTCTTTCGATTATTTAATTTGATGTATTTAAAACTTTTATCTGTGTCCGTAGTATTTTAATAAAAACGAATTCAAATACAAAGAACATTTGGGCAGGTATTTAATCTTCCTCATCTTGATTTGTTTTATTTGATAGTTTTTCATTATATAATCTATAAAGTAATTTCAGAAAAGATAATATTTAAATAGATTTGTTTGGTGGCTTGTGACAACATTTGTAGCCTAAGATATCTCTTTCTCTTTCTTTATAAAATATACAGATCCACTCAAAGAGTATTCTTTTGTTGAGTCACTCTTTTTTTATGCCTTCGCATAAATAGCAAACACTTTTCGAGCTTGCCGCTTCAAACATGAAGCTGTAGCTGAAGCTATAACTAAAGCTGATGCTGCCTTGACGCTACATTTATCACTGCCAATTCGGGGCAAACGTCGTCGTGACATTGCAGCCCTTCGGGTGGAGTCATGGGGGATGGGCTCTCGGGGCATGGGCCAACAGCCTGAACAGGTTGGAACAAAGCGCTCGAGTGTAAATGGAATTCTGGGAAATGAAATTGCACAAGGCAAAAAGCAACGTGAGAAAATACAAAACACAACGAAAACAATATAAGAAATGTTGTTAGCTGAAATGCAGCCACATGATTGTTGGATAGTCGGATTGTTGGGTTCTTGCTTTTGAGTTATTGGTTTTGAATTGATGTGGGGCTGCAATAGTCATCGCCATAACACTACAGAGCTCAACGAGCTTAGAGATTTCACTTAAAGCTTTGGACAAATGTTTTTGCATAGCTCTGTTGACACATGTGTGGCACATGGCATGGCCTGAGCGTAGACGATGTTCTGATTTGCATTGAAATACGCTACAATTTCGAGAGTATACTAAGTGGGCTAATAAGTGAGAGCTGTTGATATATAATGTTATTAACGAATTAATTGATCAATCTATGCTAGATGACTAATATATCATTTCCTGCCATACTGTTGTTTGCCTACTTAAATAAAATATATGTAAAACATATCCAGAGTTAATTATAAATCCTTTCAAAATGCAAGCGTATTCATACTTCGACTTCAGAGTTTAGGCATTCACTTGCTCGTTAGTTTTTTTCATTTACCAAAATTTGTCATAGTCACATTTTGCAGACATTGGACACATGTAACTACCTCCAACAATGCAACAACTTGCTGCACTTGTTACATGCTCCAAAGTTGTGAATTGAAATTTAACAATCGCAGTAAACCACACAGACGAACAACAGCAATTGAGAGTGCTGGACTAAAATGTACCTCGTAACCAGTCTCAAGGCTGCTTCACAAACATGTTTGAGCATATATACATACAGTATGATGTAAGTATTTATTAATGGATCGTTATGAATGTTGTAGGATTTGTAGATGGCATGTTAAACATAAACCGAAATTACGCTGTTGAGTGTGAGTGGACTTCATTAATTCATATAGATATTTTAAAATATGAGAAAAACATAACAGACAGTTGAACAGGTCTCGATTGGCAACTGATAAAGATCAACAGAACATTTAATGCAAGGGGTTGAATATGTACCTCCGTATGACTTTACCACACTCATACACCTGCTATAAAGTGTAACATTTGTTAGCTTTGAGATCTTTACGACTATTTAAAGCTGCAGCTATTATCCTGTATCAACCGAACAAAAAACCAAAAAGTCCCCCCTTGAGGGCGGCTTGTCGT
Organism: Drosophila silvestris; assembly: GCA_035043445.1. Classification (NCBI taxonomy): domain Eukaryota; kingdom Metazoa; phylum Arthropoda; class Insecta; order Diptera; family Drosophilidae; genus Drosophila; species Drosophila silvestris. Next base: position 957,184 of record JAWNMZ010000139.1, read on the forward strand.
CGAGCTTTGGCATAAAGTTTTGCCAACCACATTCAGCACTCAACTGTGCAACATTCGCATGCCACATCGAATCCAAGTGTATGGTGCCCCGTGTGTGCACTTCAGTCGCTGATAACTTATCTCTAGCTGGGGCGATGTCTGTTACAAATGCTACAATATTTATGCCCCATACAGGGCTGAAGCACAGGAAGTTCGTATTATGATTTGCAAATTATGCAAATTGCGCTATCGTAAATACATTTTTCTCTCTCTCTCTCTCTCTCTCACTCCACAAACATAAAGAACAATAAGCGCCGCTGTGTGCACATGATAAATGTGATAAGCGATATTTGGCAACAATGCCAAGCATATAATTTATAAGGCAACATGTCTGTAAATTTATTTGTTAATAAATACGACTTGTTTAGCTTTTTGTCAAGGTAAAGCAAACTTAATATTAAGTTATATAAATTGAAAAGAAAATCTCTCGCTTTATATTGCTTCGAAAAAGTCACTAAGCTCCAATGGAAATATTTTTAACCCTATTTTTTATCTTTTTTATAAATGCGAAAAATTATGAAAATTAGCTAATTATAAACTATATACACAGAAAGTGTTTGTCTCAGCTGTCGCTAATCTTAATGAGCTCAAACGTGCTTAAGGGATTAGCACGAAGGCATAGGCAGCAAGAGCAGAAAAAGAAGAGGAAAATAGCAAAATTAAATAATTAATAATGACGTTTAAATTTTTAAAACTGTTTCAAATAACGTCAAAATATATACTCCAAAAGACAATATCTCAATGAAATCATACACAACTTAAACGGCAATTCGATTAGACTTCTATTATTATATTAAAGTAACATACAATTAACGTAAAGCGCTGTGCATATCAATTTTAAAACGAATTTAATGATATCATCGTGATTGTCAGACTGAATGGCTTAATGTACATTGGATATGATTGATTTATGTGCCACATTGTGACGGCTAAATTATAAGAGCTGTTCGCCACATCTGAGATATGCAAATTGATTATGTTGTCTGTCACAAATTGGCAACATTTGATTTGCCATTTTAAAGATATGTGAATGAGTATTGTGCCAAGTGCCAATATGTAAATGATGAAGAGAAAAAAAAGAGAGAGAAAAAGACTCAAGCACTCACAATTGTCACTTGAGTCGCTTGCACAGAATGCAAATTGATTTGAATATGACCAGGAAAAAGGGAAGGACGAGAACCAAGAATGGATCAAATTAAGATTGCAATACTAAAAGATACCCTATAAAGATAAAACCTGCTAAAACTATCTGCACTTTGCTTAATTTATTTCTTAAGCTACTATCTGTAAGGCGTATGAGAAATCTATTATTAAAATCGAACTTAAATAGTAGTGGACTTTAAGTATGCATGTTGTCAAAGAAGAATTCTCATTGATGATTTGCTGGATATTAGACAGCCTGCACTTTAAGAAATGCATTGCTTATGCGAGTACCACAAATATGCCATTATCTCAGCGGGACAGCTTTAAGATCTGCATCGTGGAGCTGCTTGAATGATGGAGGCTGCTCATAAAAATGTATGATTCATTGTAAACACTCGGACCTGGAGTGACTTCCGCTACGTTGCGCAAACGCATGAAATATTTATAAATCCATCCATAAAGCAGTTGCCAGCAGTAACCACTTGCTATCGGCAGTGGGAGTTGGGGTCGCTGCATGTGATCACTCATCATCGACGACTTCAAACGGGAGTGGAACGTGTTGCCACTTTAACTGCCATTTAAATACACAATTTGCAAAGGCCAAAGAAAGACATAAAAGGAGCCAGCTACGGGGGTAATCGAGTGGTTGGAAAGGGTAGTGGGATGAGGAGGAAGGGGCCTGTGACATTTATTGGCCGCATTATTTCAGCACCAGCAGCAACGCCGTCAGTCAACACCCCGAGGGATCTGCAACTGAAGTTGCATCTGAGTGTCGCTCTGCTTCTTGCTACGCTTTTTATGTGTTTTTTTTGTTTTGTTTTGCCAAACGCTGCATTTTTGCATAAAATCTGAGCTGGACCGTCAGTTTAGGCGCAGCCGAGGCGCAACGCCAATTTATCAATGCTGGCGTCTACCTACAAGAAACTCAACCGAAGTTTGCAGCTCACTGTTCTCGCCCCCACGTGGCTGGCTGTAAAAGTTTTTAGTTTGGCGCCGCAGGGGGCAGGTGTAGCTGCAGCTGCTGTTGAAACAAAACCGAAAACCGAGAACGCGAACCCACCTTTTTGCCAAGGAACACGATGCGGCGCTAACGAGGACAAGCGTTTATGTCAAAATCCAATACGTGATGCATTTAGTGAGCTGACTCCGCGCCTACCGCTCACTCCCACTACTCTCTTTCTCTCTCTCTCTCTCTCTCTCTCTCTCTCTGTATCTGTCTCTGTCTCACTCTATATATATAAGGCTGTATCCATTGCCAGCGTCTACTGCAGAAGTTGCCCTCTTCTTTTTTGGCTTGCTGCAGTTATTTTAAATGCATTTCGCTGCTAGTCAACGCCAGGATTTACACGTTACGCCATTCTTGGTCTAATTGGATGAGCAAACGGGGAACAGCTTGGTACGGATAACAATTCAAGTGATTTAAAATCGATTAAATTATACAAACCAAATTTAAGGAATGTTCGATCGTATTACCTATATAGATTTTCATTTGATTTTTATCAACTCTGCCTTTGCATTTTTCCTCTTTCTCTCCCTTTGCATGAAAATATCTATGAAGTTTTTAATTCATAGCATCCTTTTATAATCAATTTAATTTCAATATATACTAAATAAATTAATAATAATAAATGTATTAAAAATACAATTATCAATTATTTACACATTTTCAATATACTCATTCATTTTGAAAACCATTTTTCTTCCACATTTATTTTGAGTGCAATTTTGTTTTACAACATTTCAATTTAATGCTGGCCACATCATTTGCCAAAATACAGAACGCAGACTTCCATTTGGTATCAAGTAAATCCCACCAACAAATACAATCCAATCTATTAATTTATTTTTTACTTGTCAACAATTCCATTCGGGGATAAAATTAATGATTGCCGCAAAAAGTTTTACAAAACAGGGCCTAAGATTTTTGGAAACTTTTGGATTACTTTGAAGGTAGCCAACGACAACGATTCCAGTTGTTTACTGTTTTTGTTATTGTCGGTGTGGTATAAATATACATCTATCATACAGGTCTTAAGTATGTTTCACAATTTATTTACGTCACCTGGCACTTGCCACTTGCCGCTTGCTACTTGCCACTTTGCATATCTCTCCATTAGTTCGAGACGAGTTTTCGTTGTTCTCGTTACTTTCATTTGTTGTTGTCGTTGTTGAAGTTTCTTTCGATGTTGTAACGAAGATTTTTTTTGCTCATTTTTTAGCTTTTTTCGCTGTCGTTTTTATTTGTATAGGATGAGCGGGGGTCAGGTGGGGAGGCTGCCAGCTTGCTACCAATTTGACACTCTTAAGAATTTTGCGAGCTTGACATGCGTAACGCCATTAAATTTATCAATTGCTCAACGCACCCTTCGCTGTCAACGCAATACTCCAAGTTGTTGTTGATTCTGTATTTTTTTATTTGACGTTAAAAATATACAACTTTTTTCAATCAGCGCTCGATTTGCGAATGCTTCGACGGGTGGCTCCTGCGGTTGATTTCGATTATTTACCGGAGCAACTCTTGGTTTTATCCCTGACTCTGTATAGTGGCAATTTATCATTAAACGGTAATATGTTTCCCAAAGTGCAATTTAAGCCACGCTATTGGGTTTTTGTTGAGTTGTCAAAGGAGGTGAAGAAAAGACCCTTGAGAAGTGTGGAGTGGAAATCGAAGTTCGGATTATTAATTAACGGAAAGGTAGATTTCGGGTCACTTTATGCACTTTGAAGAGCTCTAAATAAAAATTACATTAATGGAGAAAATGTCGCTAAAATGGAGTATAAAAATTCAGAATTAATTGTTTCCTAAATATATATAAAACTAAATTAATTTTCACAAATTTCAGGAGATTTGCACAAATGTTGTCTTAGTTCAATGTTCTGGTAAATTTAATGGAAATTGCTTATAATTTTTTAAGCGATTTCTTTAACTCTTTACATTCAAAATCTAAATGAGAAATAAGTAAATTTTTCTGGTATTTTATTATTATTTTATTTAGTTTACACGCTCAGTTCTGAAATGGTATTTAATGAAGTTATATAGTGAACAACTGGTAATAAGTCTAACATTTTCGTTTATGTATCGTGTAGTTCTCTTTCTTCAATTGTATCTAAAATTATATTTAATAATATTTTCAATTTGCCAACCATAAGCAAACCTTCAAGATTTATGACGGCCTGCATAACTTTTACTCGTATTTTCATTTTCTTCATATGATTTTATGGCCTGATTTATGGATACAGTAAAAGAAAAAAACAAGGTTCTTTCATAAATCGATGCGTTCGTTATGTTTATGAGCTTGTCACAGGTGTGTCCTATACAATGCAATATTGGGGGGCGTTAAGATTCTGGAGAATGCATGCGGCGATGACTTTAAGAGGTTAGAGCTTTATGTCTGCTTCTAAAGTCGCTTATGGCCACTAAATGGCAAACTAACGGCACCGCCGTATGACAAGAGAGTTTTCACTTTTATTGCCAACATTTAACAGGCCATGACACGAACACGAAGCTTTTGGGCACAACTTTTTCATCATCAATTTGCTTTATGGCTCGGAAACGGCGAGAAACGGTGCAGCCACTTGTCATAACAGCGTCGAGTTTGAGCAGCGCCAGTTGCCAGTCTGCCTAAGCGAAAAAAGATACAAGATACACGATACAAAACTGCAACAGCCAGGCAGCCAACCAGCCAGGCATGCAGACAGGCGGGCAGGCATTTCTAGCAATCCCCGTAGCTAGTCGGGCATTGTCATTGCCACTTTGCCAACATTTTCACACCCAAGCACCGACAATTTGTCTACGAGTTCGGTGCCAGGGGTGGTGCTGGGGAGGGCAGGAGCTGGTCGAGAGAAACGAGAGCTGCGTGAAAGTGTTTAGTCGGGTCGCATGTCCGTGGCATGTAACTGGCTTGTATTTTTTGTATCTATTTCTATCTCTCTCTATCGGTGCAGCCCACGAGAAAATAATTGTCAAAACAAAGCTAAATATATAATTTTTTTAAATATACTGCAAATAAGATTTTTATTTTTTTTTTAATAAATATTGAGTACTTACTAGATAAAGTACTAGTAGAAGAAACTAACTTAGGATAGCAATAATGAATACTAATAAAATTGCAAAAATTGTATTTGAAACTTTTAGTTTAATTTTGAAATAAATAAGTTCTTCCATGAATTCGAAACATAACCGTCATTGTATTTAATAATAAATAAATAATATATTTTGTATTTAGACATTGGTAAACAAAGCTTCTTAGTAAAATACAAAGAAATGTTCAATGGTGTATATCTTATCTCAAATTATACATTGAAAAAGGCTAGATTTGATTTGATAGAAGTAGACAAGCTGGGCAACACTGCTCTCCATGTATCCTTGGCTGACCGCCGTCGCTTCAGCGATTTTGTCAACATTATTCAAGCATAAACATGACCCAGCAGAACTGGGAGCTGACGAGCCGGCAACGTGATGCCACGAATCCAAGAGTCCACGAAACCGAATCCAGTGAGCAGTCTGCTACAATGGTACAACAAATGGTGCAAAACGTTTGTAGCAAGCATTTAAACGTCGTTAGGTTTGTACAAATCAAGATAAATGGCCCCGGAGCATGTGAGTACTACTGAGTGGGTGGTGCGAGTGGTTCAGGTGGACTTGTCTGTTTGCATAGGACAATGCATGTTGTAGCTAAAGAAAAGCAACACAAAATACAAAAAACGTGATTTGAAAATTCACAATTTAACTTAAATGTGTCTCAGAGTGCAAATAGTACTTTAATAATATTGTTTTTAAGTGTGTGACTCATAAAGTATATCACATCATATTCTTATACATATTGTTGTTTAACATTTATCGTTGTGCTCCATTAGAAAAAAAATATACTGCTTAGCTGAAATTCCAAGAATGTGACATTCACCAAAATGCTGATAAGAAGCTTGTTCCTTCTACAATTTTTAAGTTAGGCAAAGATCAGTTTATCAAATATGCTTGCTACTCATTCGAGCGAGTGGGAGTGGGGGAGAGAGAGAGAGAGCGAGAGAGAGAGAGAGAGAGATAGAACGAGGTTTACTCCTTTGGTAATGGTAAGCCACAACCAAAGTTTATAGCTAAACAATTTCCGGTCGTACGTTTACATTATTAGCATATTGACGAACGATGCCCAAAAAGTGTCTAGTCATAAAACTTTTACCAGGGCTTAGCAGTATTTTGTTGGCAAACTTTTGCTTTTGCCACTGCACAAGTCAGAGCACATTATCATCGCTCGAGCTACTCAAAAACATCATGCCAGACATTCGAAGCTTAATCTAAAGTGCGCGGAGTGCGAATGTGCTGCGAGTGCGGAGTGACGGGCTTTTCCCATATATGTAAAATGAAATTAAGTCACAGCTGAGTAAACACACTTTAAAGTTGGCTTTAAAAAGCCATGCAAATTGGTTGCACTTCCCCTAGCCAAAAGGCATTTATGTTCACATTAACTAGATTCAGGAAACAATAAGCAATGAAACTAATAAGAATATATTTTACTGAAGTTTCTGAAAAATTCTAAGACCGACACATTTTATCATTTCTAATGAAACACGGATTTCTACTAACTTATAAATTGCTTTTGGTTATGAATGGAGATTTTAATTAGGTGTCGGTTTTTTTAAATTCTAGACCATATTCTTAAATTTTTATTCATTTTGAGTGAAATAAATCAGAATAAAATGGAAGAAAAAAATACATTTATTTTTCCTTTGACTGCTTCCGGCTAGGCCACAATGCAGCCATTCGTTTCTCTATATGCATAGAAGATATACTGATACTCGTTCATCTTTGGAACATCCATTCATATCCATGCTGTGCACATCATTAAACATCAAACGTCGGTGCTGCCTTACTTACAGCATAAAACGCACAATTTACTGAGCGTTTATTAAGACAAACAAATGCTTAAGTTGTCCATCCACTTGAATATGGCCTCCTCTATATGACTAAAGCAAATGCAAACATAATCCGCATCATTAAGGGCAGATATCGAGAAAGAGAGAGAGGACAGATGCACTTGAAAGTTTAATTAGATTTGCCATGCCGAAAACAGAGATTCAATTAGCGGAATTATTATTAGTAGGTATTTCAATTCGTATCTGCGTCAGCTGAATTTACATAAAAATAATTACTGACTGCTAGTCTGACAATAATTAAAAACAATAAAATACACATATTTCTTGTCTATGATATAGCAGCTGAATATAGTTCAAATAATACCATAATAAATGTATACAACAACTGCAGATCAATTCCAAGTATAAATTCCATATCGCTTTTTAAATAAATAAATAAATAGATTTACACACAAACAAGAAGCAACCATGCAGACCGAAATCAACCTCCTCATTTTGATTATGCCAATGAACATGCTTTACAATTTCGTACTCAAATTATAATCGTTTTATCTAAATCTGCGGCAAGTATTAGTAAATTTCATCCGTATCGGTAAACAAAGTGTTTTTGACAAAAGAACTCTTCTTTGATAGTCACATAAACCGACAGGCGACTATTTAAAGTCGGAGACGTCTCTTCCAATGCGATCACGACAAATTTATAATATTCTCTGGAAGTGTATAAAAAAGTTAGCCTTCCCGCCATATTGAGGTTATTTCACTATGTGGAAAGAATAAAGTAATATACACTATGCTGAGAGCACGCTCGCAAAATTTATAAAATATGATAAGAGAGCGGGCCCAGCCCAATGCGAAAGCTGAATTCAGCAAGCTTCTCATCAGATTCATTTTAGTATGCGTCGGCATTAAGTAAGAGACGGTAGTGGCAAATGATTTGTAGAAGAAAATAAAGTAAAATGCAAAATTGTTTTGCAGTGTGTGTTATTCTGTTCATAATTTTGTTAGGGTGTGGCGTCAGCTCACATTTCGATGCGGAGATCACAATGACACTGGAAGAACTAAAAAATGAATTACAGAAGTATGATAAAATGATCACAGAGAAGGAAGACAAATTAAAGAAATTGGAATGGGAAGTCGATAATCTAATAAATACAAACTTCAACGAAGCCCAAACTTGTATTTGGGGATTGGAAAATCAGATTGATGAATGTCAGGTTCAGTTAAATAACCAAGCAGCTGAAAAGCAAGAGAAAATATTGCTTGAGATTAAAGATCTACTAAATCGCCACATGAGATGCGATCAACAAATTGATTCAACATCCAAGCAAAGTAAGATAATATGATAATACAGATTGTATATGTATTTTTAAATTTGTCTCTATCTCTATCTCCCTCTCTTTCTATGCAATCTACTTTTTAGAGCTAAGCAACGCTAAAATGTCAATTGACAAGAAGACAAGAAGAAAACCAGGTATAGGTAAAATGTATTTTAGTTTTTTTGTTAAATTCACATATTTTTCAATCTTCAGGCATCTTGAAAATGGAAAATAAACATAAAACGAAACATGAAAGAATAGGAATTTTAAGATCTAAGTTAGACAACTGCAATAATACAATACAACAACTGCAATCTGATATTGCGGATGCCGACACAAAACTAAAAGAAAGAGACAAAAAGGATTCGCTTCCTGGTAGCTGCTTGAAATTAAATAAACTCCAATTCAAAGAGGTTCATTGTCCGACCATTGATTTAGAATTCCCTTGGGATATGTATAGGCATGATTGGATTATAATTCAAAGTAATATTGGCAACAGTAATACTTTTCGTGACTGGAATAATTACATGAGCGGATTTGGTGATTTGAATAATCACTTTTTTCTGGGATTGGAAAATCTACATCTTATCACATATTCACAGCAATACGAATTAATTGTCAGTTTATATAATGGACATATACAGTTTTATGCTCAATATGATCATTTTCGGATTGGTAATAAGACAAGCAAATACACTTTAGAATCTCTCGGCACACACAGCGGCACAGCAGTTGATGGCATGCGGGAAAGTTTAAACAGACAATTTTCAACCAGCTACCAAAATTGTGCCTGGTGGTATGATAATTACTGTACAAGGTTAGTAAAAAATATTGTACATACAATGACTTTTAATTATAATTCAATTATTTCTTTCAATATAGTAATTTACTGAAAGGAGATATTTACTGGAAGCAGATGCGGTTTTTAAAGGTAGAAATGTTGATTCGCCCCAAGAATACATACAAATAATAAATAATTAGAGCATTGGCCCGGTAACGGTCTATCCTCTTAGACACATTCGAAAGAAGCCAAGACGATGACCGGCTAATATTGCATTCGATATCAAATTAATTAATATAATCTCTTTGGTTAAGGGACATACTACTAATACCCACCTATATTTAACTAATACTGTGTCTGCATCCAATGCCACTTTCATGCTCGCTGCACATTGCAAACCGCCAATATTTCGCTTAGCGGCCAACAGCAGAGGCCAACAGCAATTAAATACCAGTAAATTTGTTGAAAATGTGCAACTAGGAATGCCAGGGATGGTCACGGCAAGAGGTGGGATTTCGGCTTAAGTAGATTAAGTGTATTTTATAGAGCTACAAATTATCATCGGGCTGAAGATGCTTAAGTTGCGCCCATAATAAACAGCATAATAAAAAAATCAAAAAGGAAATCTTTTTTTTTTTTGCAAATACCAAGACAAATTTTATTCAAAGAATTAAAATATTGATTCTAACACCAATTAAAAAAACATGATTTATTTATTTTTTTAAGTAGTGAAACAATACAAAATTTGAGTTGAAGCTATTTAAAACATAAAACTGCAGAACAGTAGCGTTGTTATTTTTGATGGTTAAGAAGTAAATATACTGTTAAGGCGAAGCCCATAATGCGATTCCAAAATATTAAGTGCACTGTGGACTACAAATACGGTGGAAACTAAGAGCCAACCACTGAACAGCAATTGCGACCCGTTGCTCAGGTGACGAAATGCGTTTTGAAAGTACGTGATGTGCCTAGTAAAGGCCCAAAAATGAAGGCAAATAAATGCCAAACAGCGGGAAAGCAAATCCTCACCGGAGGGGGTGGCACATTAAGTGCGACCAGTTATCAAAAAAAAAGAAAAAAAGATTTCAAATCCCAAGTGGATGGCATTTCTATTTGGATGCCAGACAACAATGGCTGGCATAGGGTATAAGTAGAAGTAAACGCAATCAATACGCATAGACGGCACATAACAGGTATTACGTATTATGTATAATGCATGATATAGTAGGTACCTAGACTCAGCCGTGACTCTGATGATACTACACATGAAAAATCAACGCCAAGCGTAATCTATTAAATTATCCTAATTTCATCACGCACCAAATCCCTTTAGTCGTGAACCGTTGCCGTGACACGGTAAAAGGCATGCGTGGGGGCGCCTGGGCCGGTGGAGTGGTTGTGGTGGTTGGCAGGGCATCCGGCCGGGCACCCGCATGAAAAACAATAAAAATTTGCATAATATCGGTATAATATTTTAGCATTATGTGCATGACAAAGGTGCAGAAAGTAACGGCATTATGTGCCAGACATTGCCAGCAAGACTTCCGCAAGCTCTTCCCATCAATTCCAAAAAGAATGTTGGGGATAGAGGATGAATCGAGGGGGGTGCGATAATGGCACATAAATGTGGTAACACATGTTACCAAACATTGCCAAAAGGCACTTGTTATTTGACGCCCGCCAAACGTTCGACAATTTCGACTTGAAATATATAACTACAACTTATGCTTCCATATACTTAGTAAATACAAATAAATGTATTTATTCATTTATATATGTAGTAGAAGAAGCTAAGGCAATGCTAACCAACTAATTTATATTCTCTGGCTTTGCTTTGTACTTTTTTTTTGCAAATCCCAACTAATTACTTGTCTAATTGCAGGCATTTAAAATTCAGCTAATTAGTTGCAATTTGTTAGCTAAATTGGATTTTAAGTAGCGTCAAGTCAGGAAAGTAGAATTGAGCTGCAAAAGGTAGATATATTGGTGTTTGAAACACAGCAAGATTGCGTTCTCAAAATATACTTTTTAGGTCTTAAATAATTGTTTAAAATAATCAAAGCATGTATATACATCTGTAAATAAAAAAGTTATGAGCATGAGAGAAAGAAGCATTATAATTTGGCATGTATATAAGACACCACAATTGGCATCACATAGTTGTGCAGTTTATTTTTGCCAAACTATATAAATCAGATGCATAAATCTAAAAGCATATTTGTCTCCATTGTCTTGGCGTACTCTCAGCAATCAAGAATAATTTATCATATCTATAAGTAGGAGTAGTTTTGTGGGGGCGATGCTCATCTTGCCAAGCAGCGTGCAATGAACTTGGCACAAATATGATTCCGATCGAAATAAAACAAAGTTGGCCAAATAAATTGCAATGGCTCTGCTGATATTTTAGCCAGCATACTAATAGGCAAATTTGACGCATATGTAAGCCATTGCGGTTGAGCTTTGATGATTCGATTTGGGTGGCAGGACATGCCGCGGGACATTGATGCGTAAGAGAGCGTAAAATGAAAGGAAATTGAAATGCGGGTAAATTGAATTGGACAAGGACGAAGCAGAGCAAAAGCATGGGATGCCCAATCCCCACACTCGCCCGCAGCAAAATGATGTGCTCTGTGCTTCGTTTAACTCACAGCAACAACGGGAGCAACAACAGCAGCAACAACAACAACAACAGCAGCAGCCCCAGAATCGAATCGAGACATAACGCCCGAAAGTATGCAACAACTTTCACTTGGCAAACTCATTGGACTCAATCAAATATTCAAAGCCAAAGCAAAGGACGCAACTCCTTTATCAATTTTTCTTTCTTCTTTATTTATTTTTTTGGCTTTCGAGCTACGAGACTTTTGCCAATGCATAATTAAAATCCATTAAGTGTAATTTTCCAACTCTTTCGATTACTTTTTCTTACAGAATCGGGCTGCGCGGTCTGAGTAAACTTTTCTTAATGAATCCAATTGAAAACAAGTACAAGAGATTGTAGGTTTGGGTTGCCAAAGATTGAATACCCTTACATAGAATACGAAATCGCAAAATAAATTTGTGGCTCTAAAATAATTATTATTTTAACTTTATTTTGTTTTATTAACAACAAATTAAATCAAATGAAAGCAAACATGCTTTGCTGCTGATTAAATTGATTGAATGCCAAACTGAAATTTCTTTTAAATTGAATCATACGAGTAATCATACAACTCAACTCGCTATATACACTATATATATTTATGTACATATAAATACTTATGTAATGGTATATATGTTAAGCAAATTCTTTGGAAATTGAGCATTTTTCGTACACCATTAATTTTGATTGTTTGATTTGTTTTTTTGGACAGAAAAATCATTCGTTCAGCTTTCATGGTTCATAAATTTTGTAGCAGGCAAATTTGTTGGTCTCATGAATGCCAAAGTGCAAAATTCAATCAATTTGAGCCATTTACCCATTCAAGTGTTTGTAGCCTGGCCACAATGGTCATTCATTCTCTATCCGTAACTCAAACATGTGTGTTGATTGTGTGTGTGTATGCGTTATGTGTTTGGCTTGTGTTTTTGACATACCTAGCAAAGGACAGCCATTGAAATATTTGTAAAGTTCATCAATCGTAAGAGTTTTTCAATTAATAGACATACAAACACACGTATATACTCGAAATCTATTGGCTTTTGTTTGAGTAATGCGCATTGGGAATTTTCATGATCCGTTCTATGTAGTTGATGTTATTATTACTTGTTGTATTTCTTGCGTTGATTTTGCTTGGTGTTCATGGCTTTGATGGCTTGTTAATTTTGTAATCTCTCTCTGATATGTAAAGCCCAAGGCTGAAAATACGCATTTAATTGCATTTTTTTTTTTTGCAGTACTTAGCACAGAGATTTCAAAAGGGGATATGGAATTTGTGGAAAGGCTTGTAACTGCATGAAAAGAATTGTTGATTTTTTTAGAGACATCAGCTCTTAGTCTAAATAAAATCTTTGAAAAGAAAATGGCTTATTATAATAATATATATTTACAAAAATTATAATTCATAATAATAATCAGAGCATTTCCCAGTTGAGCACTAATTATTATTTTATTCATGTGTGTTTTCAAGTTGAACTGTTGTGCAGTTAACTTGTTGCCTGCTGTGTTTTTGTTGGACGCTTATTGCCGTATATTGGCCATAAATAGCCATCATTTTGTTTATTAAAAATTGTGCATAGTGCTGGCCAGGACAAAAAGTCAATTTATGCGAAAATGAACTGCAAACCGGTAAACTGTCGCCCAATCTGAGTTTATAGCCATTTAAACGCGCTCACCGACAAAAACAAACACAGACCCGAACAGACTGTGCAGAACGAGTTGACAACGAGGAGAGTGGGGACTGCATGTATTGATTTAATATCTGTGCTGCCTGCGGCCAATTTAATCATCATTTGTAGAAAATAATTAAAATTTACAATAACAGCCGGCAATTGGTAATTGGCAATTGGCGACTGCCAAACAGGCACTGGCCATGTGATCTGCCATATTCGTAAAATGCACCGAAAACGTTGTAATAACCAGCAAGAGCAACATCATCAAGCAGCGGTCTGAAGTTGCCCCCACAGACAGGGAGACGGAGAGACACACAGGCAGACAAATATCTCAATGAAACTTTAAGAGACACCAAAATGCAACTGCAATGTAAAGTCTGGCACTTTGCCCCAGAAGCAAGATATCAATGGTAGTATACGCAAAATTACCCTGTATATAAATTAAAATCAAAAAAAAAAACCGTGTTTCACATACATATGTGAGCTACTTCGTCCAAATAAAATAAATATATGTCATATAGAAAAATTCGAGCTAGGAAATCAGTCTACACAGAAAAAGACAAAATGTAAAAAATAATGTATATAAAAGACAAATTTGAATATTTAACTTTAAATGGAGAGCATGTATATATAATCAAATATATTCTCCTTATATATGTATGCTCAGCTCCAAAATATCCCTGCGATGAGCAGGGTATACTTAATGGCAGTCTGCAACTCTCTCATTTAAAAACGTATATTTTTTGCATGCATGTGAAAATGTTCAAAATTCTGTCGGCCCATAAAATGTGCTAATTTCGTTGACATTGCGCAGACAATTTGTAATTGTGCGCTATAATTTTGTTTAACTTGGGAAGTGCTTTAATTTGAAATAGCTAACGCCGCCCCTAATCCATAACAGCAAATACTTGGTTGTCCACGATTTAACTGTGGAGTTGGCCCATCTCATAAATTATACAGTAAAACACGAGCACACATATAGGTTCTAAGTGCTAAACGCATTGCATTTGGCTATTGGTTCGTCGCCTTTTGTTGCCCCTTTTACGATGCCAGCAAATGTCTAAATACGAAGTAATACAAGTTGTATATATGTATATGCGTTGTGTCTTTTCCATGGCTTGTGTGTTTTTGTTTCGGTTTGTGCAAGTGCCATTTCAAGCTCATTAGTGGCCATAATTAGCCAGCTCAGTTTATGGCCCACAGACACAGCAGGCGCGGAGATAAATGTACCACTGCAGGCCAGATTCCTACTACAAATGCAAAGGAACGCAGAACCAAGCAAACTTGCATACACTCGGGTCAGAAATTGATACAGAAATTTGTATGCTCTTCCCAATAAGAGAAAAGTCTCTATAATTTAAAAAAAAGAAGAAGAAAAACTTGTATTTAGATTCAGAATCAACGCAAAGGCTAAGCCAAGTCGTAAAGTTATTTCTTTCTTTCCAGTTTTGAATAGCAAATGTTTTCAATGCGGATTTGTTTTCCAAACCACAAATACTGATTTCGATTTCATGGAAAAACTACCAATTTATAAACTGAATGCCCATTGTATGCTACAGCTCACATGTCCCATTGTCAAGCGTAATCCCCGTATTGAGCACACAACAACAGAAATGCCAAACCCTCGACCGAAAAGGGCATATGTGTTCGCACAGACACAACAGATACTTAAGAGACGCAAACGCAGATACTTTTCGGCTGCCCTCACATTATATTTTACTTTTCTTTTATTTTTATTATTTGCTATATGTTGTCGTCTGTTTTTTTTTTTTTTTTGCACCATTTTGATGTTGGGGGAGGGGTTAGGTAAGAGGTCTGTGCGTAACTTTATGGCCTCATGCATTACAAACTGAAACATGTGTTTATTGTCCAACTGCCTCTTCATACCCGTCTCTGTGTGGCTGTATCTATATCTGTGGCTGTGTCTGTGTCTGGGCTGCTGAAACAATTTTTATTTTCGCTGTCAGCGAGGCGATGCAAAGAACTAAGCTGCAACACTTCAAATGACACTGGCCCCACTGCCCATCCACCTCTCCCGGTGCGACAGCCTACAAACTGCTAGTAAAATGTGAGACGCCGCTTCTGCTCATTTGTTTTCATTTAGTGCAAGTGTGTGGTGTGTGTGTGTGTGTGTGTGTATGCTTGGAATGCAGTTGTTGTTGCCAGTTTTTGTCAGGTTGTCATTAACAAATGGCAAATTAAATTTCGCTTCAACCCTCCACCAAAACACGGAAATATCGTATCTGTAGCAAGATCTTCTATTGGCGCAGACCCTTTGAGTAAACACACGATGAAATGAGAAATGAGCAATAATAAAACCTAATATATATTTGAGAAAACGTACGTAAGAATTAAATTTTCTTTTAAATAAATGCAATTTATAAATTTAAATAAATAAATCCACAAACTCATTATACAGTGTATTTGCAATGAATCAATGAAATAAAATATTATGTATCATATTTGTACTAAACTAAAAAACTAAAATATTACAGTATTTGTTGGAGATTCAATCTAAGAACATATTGAAACATACAATGAACTAACTTGTATATACATTTTTCTCAAATGGCTTAAACTTTGCTCAATTGCTTAACTTTTCAACATTGGAGCCGAATAAGGTAACTTTGACATATTACCCGATTTTTATTTATATGTCTTTGATTTTTTTTTTTTTTTTTTTGCCAACTAAATAGGACACACTGCAACTTAAGAGCCCTATCAGTTAGTCACGCCCATGCAATTCAAGCTGTGCAAAAAAGGGAAAAGTTTCAGTAGTCCAATTGAAATTCTCAAGAGTGAAATAACTCAGCATTGAAAACGCCCACAAAATTCGATTGTGCCGCACTTCAATTAAATGCTCCAGAAATCTCAGAACACATGTTGTGGGGGAGTTGACGCTCCCTAACCCCCTTAAGCATCCCCTATAAGCACACAGCATATAGAATGGGGATTATTTTGATGTTGAGGTTGGGGCTTGTTATGGGTGGGGAATCTATTAAGGTTTGACATTAGCATGAAAAACGCATTTTTCTTTGCAAACGAATGCGAACGGAAATGTTTTAAATAACTTCCGAAGTTCTTAGGTACGTTGTGGGCAGACATAGGTGACAAAACGTTCAACATCTATATGAAAGGATGGGGCTTTTCACGGGGAAGGGCTGGGACGGCTGCTGCTTGATTTTTGCTAAAGTTTGCATTTCTTTCTGTCGTTCGTTCTTTTGTTAAACGGAATCGAGTCGACACTTTGATTGAATAAAATTGTAAAATAAAATTATTTCTTGAACATTACCCGGCCATGATATAAAGTGTGTAAGTGTTGTCGGTTTGTTATCCATTTAACTTTTCGAAAAGTTTTGCATATTTATGCAATTGAATTGTTTACACCAAAATGATGCTTTTGAAGGGTTCAAATTTGACAACTTTTTTGAGTGTGTATGAGTTGGATAAGAAAAGTTTTTTAAGAGCCTGGCAAACATGTCGTATACTTTATCAAATGTTGATTGATTTTAGTTTGGCCATCACTTGCGTACCAGTGTCAAAACAAAATAAAGAGAGAAAATATGTGAAAGTATAATATTGCTGTAACATATTCATAAGTCAGTCACTCACTTCTTAATTCAAGTTGAATATTATATCTGTGAAAGCTTCTAGAATAGTATATTTATAAAAAAAACTACTTTTGAGTTTTGAGTTTTCTGTGAGCTTAGTTGTATTTAGAAATGGCAATCCACTCTGCTAAAGTATGTGTGTCAAACAATATATTTTCATTTATTTTACATCTATTGTATTATTTATGCTGTACGCAATAAAATCTGACAATTCTCTAAATGAATGAAATCAGTTTCAACTTTGCAGATTAATATTTATGTGTGTGTGTGTGTGTGATTACGTGTGTGTGTGTTACATATAGATAAGCGAAAGCAGACACACACAGAGCTCCTCTTCTGGCCATTATTTGCTTGTTCTCTAGTTATCCGAGCCAAATCTGAAGCAAAGGCCAAAGCGTAGACAAAACGATGCAAAAACTTGGCAAACAGACGTCTGCGTTGCAAAGAAAAGTTTTTGCTGAAAACTCTTGGCCCATTGACAAAAGTTGACATATGCAAAAACACATACAAATTATCAGCACATTTATCTGGGGAAATAATGCACGAATGAAAAGTTTTGATTTATTTTTAAGCACAAAGTTTTTGCCCTGTCACAATTTTGATGAGGGTGTAAGCGACATGGGAGACGGGCAAACAGACATCCAAATCGAAGCACAACACGAAAATTCAAAATCAAATATGACGTCTTCCATCCCGGGAGACAATACTAGAGCCAAAACGAAGCCAATAGACAACGGCTCGAACAGCCAGGATTAACGAGCTTAAAGACGCTTAAAACCTATTAACGTCTTCAAGTGCCAAACTTCGTTTGCATCTCTTGCTTTCTCTCTCTCTCCCTCTGCTGGCCATTTTGCTTGTTGGTTTCTGCTAAGCTGAGCATTCAAGTTTTTGAGCTTTAGCCGAACATATTTCAAGTTCTTTAAAACTTTCACCTCAGCTTAATTATTAATAGATAGTACATTACATTACCTTTTATATGAGTTAGGGGTTGTTTCAAATGGCTGTGATTTTCATATTTAACTTGCAAAACTTGATACCCAGTTAGATCTATAGTGCCCCATTCTGAGCCCATAACATGTCCATCAACCCTGATGATTTTGTGATAAGTTTTTAGAATTTTGTTTTCTTGGTTTGACCGTTTAGGTTCAACATTACAATTAAGATGTGTTACACTCGAAATATCATTTTTTTTCTTAGCAATACTTGTAACACTAATAATATAGTTATTCAAAAATAAAAAATGAATATTTCGAACATTATTATTATTATTATTGGGGGGATACTTATGCACTGCGACATATTTAGATCTACTGTGCGAATTCAATCATTTTTGTCGGATGGAGAATTTCTATATCTTTTGAGTCTAAGACATATTTTCCTCGGAAATAAAGATTCAAATAAATAAACATATTTTAGTTTTTTAATTTAATTTTATTTTATTTAAAATAGAGATATTTATGTATATTTTGAAAATAATAATAATTATGTAGCAATAATAAATATATACCAAATGCATAGTAAGTTGTCAATCGCTGCTGCATTCCCAAGAAATATCTTTATTAGTGAACGCCGCATTGAACTGTCCTGTCTAATAGAGTCAGAGAGGACTATTACATCGATTTATCAACATGTCAACATATTTAATGAGACGGGGTTAAAGACATTTACTGTTATGTGTGTCTGTATGTGTGTGTGTGTGTGTGTGTGTGCTCGATTCTCAAAATGTCGGCTGCCAACTCAATAATATGCCAGTGCCAATATTGCGTATACGCGCCATAGGACCCGGTCATTGTTCCAACAATTGTTGTTGCTGCTCCTTACGATGTTTTG
The DNA here is from genome assembly GCA_035043445.1 of Drosophila silvestris. Lineage (NCBI taxonomy): Eukaryota > Metazoa > Arthropoda > Insecta > Diptera > Drosophilidae > Drosophila > Drosophila silvestris. The sequence goes on from JAWNMZ010000139.1 coordinate 976,086, forward strand.
CTAGCTGGGATTTGTTTGCAGCAAGCGGAAATAGTTGCAGAGGGTTGTAGTGGGGAGTGGCACGGGAGGGGAGGGTGTGGGCATTTCAATGTGTGTACACGTATGTTGTTGAAGTTTATATTCTGGATAAACTGTACAGCCAACTGACGTATGCATGTCCTCGACAGACACTCACACACACACACACAGACACACGCACACAGCTGCCATAAAAGCAAATAGCTGTCGTGCGTGTGTGTGTGTGCTTGTGTGTGTTTTCTACAGGGAGAGAGAGAGAGGAGCTTGTGGCTAACAATTTGAATGGATATCGGTGAACCAAACCGAAATAGTTGTCAGCGCATACAACATGTAGAATATATATATATATATTATATATATATTTATATATTTGTAAGTGGAGTTGGGGAACATATCCCTGTTTATCCTGTCAATTGAACTGCCAACAGCTTAGACCCATCAGTGGGCCAAATCCTTATCGTAGCGCCTAAGCCAATGTTTTAGCCCTCAGCTCATAAATATTTGCTCAATAAAAAAAACACACATAAAACTTGTTTAAAAAGCAAAAATTTCTGCTCTCTCTGCAAAATTTTGCAACTCATGTGCAAATTGTTGAAATTGTTTCTATTGTTAGTTTTGCGGCTTGTCCTGTTATTAAGCCAGCAGCTGTTGCATTTCACAAAATTTAATGAAGTGTTCACACACACACACACACACACACACACACATACAGCAACTTGAGTGTGTGTGTTTTATGTTATTTGTGTTTAGGCACAAAAGACTTTCAATTAGACTTGCAAGTTTCCATTGTTGTTATTATTGTTGTTTATGGGCTCCGAACTAAGTATAGAGAAGTGTAAACAGTGTGTGTTTAGGTCTCCTTGCCATAAATACAAATTAATTGGCCTTGGCTATTGTTGGCCATTGTTGTTGTTGTTTGAGTTGTCGCAGTAAGAAATGTAAGAATGGGATATTGAAAATTGCTGACAGGTCATTCATTCGTAAAGTATGATTTTGTTGAACTGATATGAAATAATTTTAAGCAAACCAAAATATAATCACTTAGTAATTAACTTTAACGAAATAGCAAACAAACAAATTAATTTATTATCGTACCAATTATGAGACGAATTTCGATTTCTGTGATCCTTATTCAGTTGCTGTACTCGTGATTCACTTATATGTATCAACTTTGCAGCAACATAAATGTAAACAAATATTTGTTTACAATATCCAGTATATTGTGCTCAAAATATAATCACTTAATAACAACTAATTTGACAAATTAGCAAATAAATTAAATAATAATTACATCTGATTGTGCCAATATGAGACCAATTTATATTTTCATCAATTTTACTCGTCAGTTGGCTGTACTATTATTATACTTTGTATGTGTTTTATCTTTGCAGGAACATAAATGTAAAAAATATTTGCTTACAATTTCTAGGATTATGCTCACGTTTTAACCATTTTATGGCTCAGAGGGTGTAAAGCGTTGCGTAAGTGCCGAAAATCAGTCCCAAATACAACAGCAAGTGAAAACTGTGAGACATGTCACCAGCTGCCATTTTCAATCTTAATATTTGATGTCACACGTCGCATTCAAACAGCAGCTGCGACTTGCTTCGGGGTCTATTTTTCTTGTGTTTTTCCTACCCGCATATATAAACGACGCATGTTATTGGTTTATTGTTGAGCCCCGTGACCTAGATAGCAGATATGGAAAGCTGTAAGAAAAAAGAATAAAACTTCAACTGATAACAAATGCGCAACATTAACAATTTAATGGCTTTACACTTGATTTTGCCACTTGGTTGTCCTTTCATTTTTTTATCCTCCGCTCTTTGCATAGCGTGCAGTGCAATGCATAAATTGGCCATGTTTGGGGTCCAGTTTCGAATGGTCCTGCATACGAAATAAGCTCGTGTTTAGAATTTGTATAGAATTGTAGTTATGCTCGTTATTCACTTGAGATGAATGAGCGAATGAATGAATGAATGAATGCATGGAAATGAGTGTATTGTCTGGTGCGCACGGCTAAACACAAATGAAGTGATTTCTCCAAGACTAATGCCCACTGAGATATTGAGAGATATTGCAGCGCCAATTGAGACATGGAATGTCAGTTAAGAAGATTCAACAAAAAAAAGAAAATACAATAGTATTGAAGGAATTGTAACATCAGACTCAAACTCTAAAATGGCAAAACAATTTAATGCTTCATTGATAACCGCACATGTCGCTGGCAAATGACAGCCAATTGGGCGATAAGAACAGTTCCTAACTCAGACATAACCAGCAAGCAACTCCCGACTGCAAGGACACGCGAATGCACTGAGAAAAACCAGATATTCCATCATGGCATTAACAAAAACAGAATTCGCAATAAAAGCTTTTTTATATTTGTTTTTATTAACTTATTAACTATTTTCTCTTTAACGTAGTTTGAGCTACAGCATTTAAATATGATTTTATTTGTGATCTTCAATCAATTCATTGTTTTATCTGTAATTTATTTTAAAACTTTTCCTAGAATGATATTCATTAAACTATGTAACAGTGCATTAGCCGTTATTAATTGAATTGTTGAACTTAGGCATGGTTGTGCAACAATGACTATTTGTAATGAAAGGTCATACCGGCATTATACAAAATAAATTCCAGCGGATGGTGTCCCTCTAGTCACCAGATGATTTTGCATTAAAGTTGTTATTCCTCTTGTCTTCTTTCAGTGCACAATTTCAGTCTCATCGCAGTCACTTTCATTGCGCAGACATGTCAGAAAAAGCGGCCCAACAACAAACAAACCAAACAACAAAGCAAGCAGCACAAGTGGCAGCGGTATAGGTAAAGTGGTTAGGGATGAGGGAGAGGATGGGTGCGGGGGTTGGGGAGGCAAATAATGGCAAATATATTGAACACTGCGATAAACATATGAAAAATGCACATGCGACTGGCGCCAAGTTCAATTCCGCAGGCCAAAAGTTTACGCCACTTAATAGAACTTGACGCAAATTCAATTACACCGTTGCTCCCCGCCACTCCTACTGCTACTGCCCTGCAACATACACACACAAACATACACACATGCACACACAGACGGAAAATAAGCAAAAACTTGTTAAAGAAATTGGCGGAAAAACGTTGCCTTCTTGGTTTTCTGTGGAAAACTTTTGTCCACCGGCGGCGGTTTTTTGTGTGATTTCTGTAAACGTTGTCACAGCTAGAGGGCTCTCTCGATATATATATATCTATATATATATATATATATATATCTATCTCTGTGTCTTTCTCTGTCTCTTTCGATGCCTATGGTTGCCGGCCAGCATTGGAATTGAAAGTTTTGTCCTTGAGGCTATTTACACTGCAATCGCTACACCTCCCCACACTACAGCTTTGGGCTGCAATTAGCAAATAAAACTTGGCATATTTTAAGCGTCAATGAGGCGACTGGCTCCTTTGCAAAACTTTTGCAATCACTTTCATTTCGCTTCTTATTGGCCAACAAAGTATTGGCCAAGTGCTCCTTTTCAACTTGAGCGTCAAAGGAGTATTTATTTTGAAGAACTTGACTCTTGCAGTTTATATTTCTATTTCCGTTTACCTCAATTAAATAAAGTTAACGTATGACATGTATCGAATACAATCAAAATGTTATTAATAATTATTATATTATAATTAAACGATGCATTTTACTCATGAGAAATATGAATTTGAGTTGCGCTCATTCAAAAAGATTGCGCTATTTTTGTAAGACGTAAGAAAACTATTTTAGCATTCAAGGATATCCAGGCTCCGAGATTTTCGAGAATTTTACCAAATCTTACACAATCGTCCTTTCAGTTTCCGAGGAAACCAGGATTTTGTGATTTCGATTTAGTTTCCATTCGCTGCTTCATAAATTTCCCTATAATCTTTAAATGCAGTTCGATCAAAAATATCCTTGGGATTCCTTAAAAATTCTTTAAAGATTTAGCCGACTTAGAGCCATTTTTCTGATGCGGTAAGGATCTGAAAAGCGCTTTTGTTTTAAGCACCGATTTATGCAATTCAGCATACCTAAGAATATGCCGCAATGTTTTGAGCTGAAGGAAAATTAGCGAGTTCAACAACCTGCAAGATGACCATATTTTTGCCCTGAACTAGAATTTATTTATTAGTTCAATCCAGTCAATGCAGCAACCTAATTTGTAGGACTGGTGTATGTACATGCTATTCTAAACTGCAACGAGCAAAGAAAATTATGCCGAATGACTAAGTTTTCTATAAGACATAAACAACTAAAAATTACTCTTTTTGGTATAAGAAGTGTTGATTTTATATATTTTGTATTTTTTATTTTGAAACTTACAGTATTTTATTTTGAATCTTTTGAAATATATATTTTAAATTGTACAACTGAAATATCACATTTGGTTGCTGTCTCGATTTACTAACGTTTTGAAATATTTCGCTGCCTACAAACAGCTAGTGCCAAGAAGCGGCGAATGCAACAGTATACTTCAAAACACTAGATGGCGCCAGCAGGTATTTACTTTAGTTGCCGCTTACTACCACATGGCGGCAGCCAATGAAATGATTAATTGTATGAACTGGAAATCATTAATATTCAATTACTCATTATTGTGATAAGCGACATGAGAATTGAAGCGCTGCATTCAATTTACATACACACAATACAATTCCAATTAAAAATAAAATTAAATAAACATTTCACCTAAGAATTATTGGTTCAGATAATAAAACTTGAGAATATATTCGCATACAATTGTAAAATAAATAAACAATAATTATTTGACTGTTTTTGGACATTGCTTAAGCTGAATGCCAAGAAAATAGATAAACAGCTGCAGTAGCAGAGATTTGTTTGTAGTTCTTCCATTTGTGCACTTCTTATAAATACGTGAAGTTAACTTAAATTCGGTTCATAACTGAAAGACAATGCATTGGAATTGGATGTTGAGTTTTGTGCTGGGACTGCTGCTCAATGCCAGCGTTGAATCGAAACGAAGGAGCAGGGGTCATACGGTGCAGCTAATCCGGAACTCGAATCATGATTCGCTGAAGACTCTGCAATTCGAGACGACAGCTCTTCAATCCAAATTTAAACTGAGAGTGCCCAAAACAAATGCAAAAGGAACTGCGCAAAGTGAGCCACATCTGCCGCTCGGCAATGCCTACAATACGGAATACTATGGCGCGGTTCAAATCGGCAGCTCGCAGACGTTCAAGATACTCTTCGACACGGCCTCCTCGAATCTGTGGGTGCCCTCGATACAGTGTCCGCCAGATAATTGCACACGTGTGCATCGCTACGATTCGAGTCTCTCCAGCAGTCATGTGGCCAATGGGAAACCGTTTCAAATACAATACGCGACCAGGAATAATCAGCCGACAATTCTTAAGGGCTTCCTCTCCGCGGACACTGTGACACTGGCTGACCTAAGCATTGAGAGACAAACTTTTGCGGAGATCACTTCACTACCGCCTGGCGTCTTTAGTCGCGCCAATTTCGATGGCATCTTTGGGCTGGGTTTTAAGGAGATCTCCATTGATGGTATCGTACCGCCCATGTATAATCTCATTGAACAGGGCCTCATCTCGCAGCCAACATTCTCAATTTACCTCAATCGCACTAATACGGGTGTTGTTGACTCAAATGGCGGCAAACTGATACTGGGGCCAAGTGATCCAACCTTGTACAGTGGCTGCATGACGTACGTGCCCCTCTCCAAGATTGGCTATTGGCAATTAACCGTTGCCAGCATCGTCATTGGCAACGATAAGGAACTCTGCTCGAAATGTGAGGCAATTGTGGATGTGGGCACCTCGTTGATTGTGGCGCCTCGAGCTGCTTTGAAGAGTATAAACACAATACTCGGACTGGCGGAGAAAGACAAACGGGATGGTGTCTACACAGTGGCCTGCTCCAGAGTTTCCAGCCTGCCCAAAATCACTTTGAACATTGGACGACGTGACTTTGTACTCAGTCCAGCAGACTATGTGGTTCAATATAAGAATGTGTGTGTTTCCGGCTTCACCAGCTTGGATGAGTCGGGCACGGAGTTGAAAGACGAACAGGGCACCGACTATGGCAATCTTTGGGTATTGGGCCTTGTTTTCATGGGTCCCCATTACATGGAGTTCGACATGGAGTACAAGCGCATTGGACTAGCCTCAAAGGTTTAGATTAAATATTTAGACAATTCGAGTTTAGTCCAATTTTTCAATAATAATAATTAAAGAATAGGTTTCAAATAATAGTAAACTCTCCATTATTACGAAATATTTATCACTTTTTAACATAGCTTAGTACAAATGATTCATAACAATATATAATTTTGTCAAGTCTTTTTCTAAGACCTGATGTTCTTTATACATTTTCAGTTCCATAAATATCCATAGTTCGTAGCACCTTAGCTTACTTTCCAATCAATTAAATTAAACAATATTATTAATATTTTATTTACCTTGTAAAAGCCGATAAGGTTTGTTTCTTTCTTTTTTTTAACCTGAACGTACACTCAGAAATAAAGAACGTACTGGGATTCCGAAATAACTATAAAATGAAAATTGCCCAGGAAACTAGGACCGTTTTCTAGTTTTCAGAATTTCTAAATTTAAATAATAAAATAAGAAAACCTCTTTTATTGTTAGAACAAAGGTTTAAATAGTCCGCCTCTCTCTTTCTCTTTATCTATTCGCCTGTCTTGAGGCGCCACTGAGCTGGAAGTCAGTCAAATTCCCGTCAATGGGTAGTTTTTTACAATTAAATTATATGAATTTTATAAATAAGAAATCTTAAAATAAACAAAAATTAAAACAGCTGCCCGGAAAGTGGACTTATTTTTTATTAAATTGCAGACAAATAAAATAAAGAAAAGCGCTGATTTTCATTAAGACCCAACCATCCGCTTTACAAATATACTTTCTGAATAATAAGGTAAGTTGCGCTTTGCGACAATAGTATGGCGGTATTCTAAAATTCAGTGTGATTTTTTCTTGTGTACTATTTTTGTATACATTTTGTAGACACTCATTGATTTCAGTTCGGGCTTGCGAAAAACAATAACACATGCGCTGTCTTTATTTATTTATTTGTTTTGTTTGACCCTTCTGGTCTGAAGAAATTTGAGCTTTTGCATACCTTATAATATTTAAGACATTAAGAACTTAAGATAACTAATTGATAAATAGCTGAGCTTAGCTTCTGTAATTTTTGTTAATTGGCACTTGCTCTAATGCGGGTACTTATTGCACGAGAGTAAAACATGACAACACTGTACCAAATTTTGGTATATACAATTTTTGTATATAAAACAATGCATTAAAAAATTAAACAAAATTTGGAATGAATATAGAACAGAATGGTCAAATAGTAATACAAAAAAAAACAAAACAAAAAAATATATATATAAATATATAAACTATATAATATATATTTATATATATAAATATATAAACTATACAATATATTTTTATATATATTTATTAATTTTTTCCTATTTTCCAATTTTTTTTAAATTTTTTAATGCATTTATAAAATATATTTATATATATTCAAGTTTAAAACTCAAAGAAAAACAATAAAGAAACCATATAATCAAAGTGACAAATACCTTTGCATATTTATAGCAGATTTGTTGTTTGTTTTTTAAACAATATACCAAATAAAAGTATTTAAATTTTACTTATTTAATTCAATTCAATTTCTTCACACACTTTTTTCGAAATGTATTAGTGCAAAGAGAATCATAATTGGAAATGAATCACTTTATGTTATCAATTTATAAATTTAACGATAATTTTATAATTATCTTGAAGTGATCAATCCTGAACAGACTTATGGATTTGGTATATATAGCAGAGCCAAACACAATTGAGTTCAGTGTGGCCCAGTCAAGGCAACTAAAAACCAAAAGAGTCAACCAAATAAAGCGAAAATGTTGAAGCAACTGCTGCTGCTGGCCATTGCGGTGGCGATGGTCAGTGCTGAACTGCATCGCATACCCATCTACAAGCACCAGCACAAGAAGACCAGACAGCACATGAGGTCAGCTGTCCATCAGCTCCGTCAAAAGTATCACCAGCAGAGTGAACTCTATGTGCCGGATTATGTGGCACCCAACAATGATTACTCTGGTAGTGTGGAGGATTCCAGCGCTTACTATACAACGGAGCAACTATCCAACAACCAGAATATGGACTATTATGGTGAGATTGCTATAGGAACACCACCCCAGTACTTCAAAGTCGTGTTCGATACGGGCTCGTCAAATCTGTGGGTGCCATCGGTGTACTGCCTTCCTACCGATGTCGCTTGCCAGACTCATAATCAGTACAATTCGAGTGCATCCAGCACGTATTTGGCAAATGGGGAGAGTTTCAGTATACAGTACGGCACAGGCAGTGTCACGGGATTCCTCTCCTCGGACACAGTCAGCATTAGTGGCTTGAGCATTGTGAATCAGATGTTTGGCGAAGCCACCTCTCAGCCAAATAACAGTTTTACTGGAGTACCCTTCGATGGTATATTGGGCATGGGCTATGTAAGTATTGCCCAGGATTCGGTTGTGCCACCATTTAATAATCTCTGGAATCTGGGACTGATTGATAAGCCCACGTTCGGTTTCTATTTGACGCATAATGGTTCCGCTGAGCAAGGCGGCGAACTTATACTCGGTGGAGTCGATAATCTGTTGTTTGAAGGCGATCTGACCTCTGTCCCTGTCTCCCAGATGGGCTACTGGCAGTTTGCCATGAATTTCGTCGTAATGGGTGGCAATGTTATCTGCAGCGACTGTCAGGCAATTGCGGATACGGGCACCTCTTTGCTGGCTGTACCCGCTGATCAACTCGCAAATTTAAATAATATTATTGGTGCTTATCAAATGGAAGGGGATTACTTTGTGGACTGCTCCAGTTTAGATTCTCTGCCAACGCTCAGCTTCAACATTGGCGGTAGCATTTTCAGTCTGACACCCGTCGAATACATTACCGTCATTCAGGAGAGCGGCGTCTCATTCTGCATGTCTAGCTTTACGTCTATTGACACAAGCTTCTGGATTCTAGGTGATGCCTTCATAGGCCATTATTACACACAATTTGATTTCGGACACAATAGCGTCAGCTTTGCACCACTGATTTAAAACTGCGAACGATTTTCCAATTAATTATTAGCAAAGGAAAAAACATATACTTAAAGAATGCAAGCAAAATAAATATAAAAAAAATTTTGTTTATGATTACGCCAATATTTGTTTTCATATTTAAGAGCTCATGAAGTTCTTAAATGTAAAAATGTAGAAAGAGATGGTTCTCCGTGATCTATTACATACTTGTGGCTATTGTTTATTAAGAATTATGACTTCGGTGAGATACGTGTTTACATTAATGTATTTATGTAATATGAATTGTGGAATATGAATTTGATTTGATACCGTTTGAAAAAAAAGTGGAATAATATCATGCGCAGAGTTTCAAAAAAAAAGTTTTGAAAAATGCATAAAATCGTAAAAGTGCACTCTAAAATTTAGAAACCTTTAAATATGAATAATCGCTTAAGGATAAGGTGTTAAAAAAACTCTCAACAATTGCAAGAAGGCAAATGAAAGTATAAAAAGATTTGAGTGTCAAAATGAATTCATTTGTTGCTCGCTTTGGGCGGAGTGCGGGGTTGTTGTTGAGATGGTTGCAGCTGAGCCGGTTGCTGATGACACAGTTGCTGCAGTTGTTGTTGAAGCAGCACGCGTTGCTGCAGCATCCCCTCATAGAGTATTGCAGCAGTTGCCGCATTAGAAAATTGTTGCTGCTGCACGTGTTGCGGCGCTTGCTGCTGCATCTGCTGCAGCATAGTTTGGTGACGCAAATTCGCCATCAGCAGTTGAGTGTAGGCCTGAGTGAGATTGAAGGTATTGCCATTGGCCAAGCCGTAGATGGGCAAAGACATGTTTTGCGAGCCGCCAACAAGCTGTTGCTGTTGCTGCCGCTTATGCTGCTGTGGCACCTGTTGTTGCAGCACCTTCAGATACAGCTGCGACAGTGCTTCAGTGTTGGAGCTGTTGGTGCTACTGTTCAAACCGGTGCCACGTCCTAGTATCGACGCCCGGCAGCTCTCCCCGCTGGGCTTTGGCAGTGCATTTGGATTTTTAGCGGAACTCTGATAAAAAAAATTAACGAAATAATTTGGTGAATAATCATCAAAAAATCATCCTTCCATCGAGGCAGATTAAAATAGATAAGCCACCTTCAGCAAAAAAGAGCAAATATAGCCAAAGTTTTTCATTGGCATAGATGGAGAGAAGCCATCAAGAATATTATCATTATTACTCACGCTGGCAGAGTGTAAGTGCTCGAAACCTGGCGACGATTCGGTTCCCTCATCCGAATTCCAGTTTGGATAGTCGTAGAAATCGTCACCAAAGAGTGCATAGCACTCGGCAGTCTTGTGATAGGTGAAGCTGCCGTGAGCCGGATGTCCCACGGTGTCGCCATGGAGTGCGTTCAGCACCTCAAAATAGAATCCAGTAATCTTTTCATGCTTCGGCTGCTTAAGGGGCTCATGATCGGGTTCCATGGGACAGCAGATCTTCTTGGCCAACAGCTCGTTGCCACTGGCTTTAAAAATAATTCAAATCTATTAATCTTCATGTGTGGAAAAGTTGAATAGGAATCTAACTTACGCTTTGCATATAGTTTGGAACAGTTGCAATACATTCTAATATTTTAACTATATTTAAATATACATATTATACTATAATCACACCTCTACTTCCAGTTTTTTCTGACACTCTCTGCTTCAAGTTTTGGAAATCACTGTAGCTGAATTTGAGTCTATCAAAACTGGTGCAACGCCTCTCTTTGTTCCTATCGAATGTTTATGATATCAAATTGTACATAAGCAATGCAAAACACACCTTTTCTCACTTATTCTTATTTAACTTTAAATCGAATTTCTATACTTTGCTAGACAACTCCGAAAGACCAACGTGACATTTAAGATTAGCGATAGATGGGCAGCACTGGCTGTCCAGATGTCATTCTTAAATATGAATGACACTTTTCATTTAACTTACATCTCTAGTTAGTGACTTAAATCGATAATGGATATATATATATAGATAGATCAGAAAACTCTGACACCGCCAGGCTTTAGAAAATTTACCTGACCTACCTTTGATTTAGGCATATGTGTCTGTCTGCTTATATATTAATCGCTCAGTTTTCAAGCTATCTTGAAGAAACTTGGATTATATCCGTCTTTATTGTTTGTTATAATAGTCGTATGCGAAACCTTATCTAATAAGTATTGCATAAATTCATAAGCTTAAGCTTAGTCAGTTTCCATTGGACAAATTGAAACCATTTCTTAAAAGTAACAATATTTTTATTTTTTTTACAATTATAACAACAATAAAAGACAAACTCATGAAAAAGTTACTAGTGGCGGATAATAGTTTATTTTTTAAGGCATTGTCGTTTTATCAGCATGCTCCTTGACAGCTTCCACAATGGCATAGCAAAATCCAGCACCAGTTCCGGCTAATTTGACAAATCCTGGTAGCTTCAACAGCGTTGGTTGGCATCTGAAAGGAAACAAAAAAAACAGATGTTTAATAATTATATTTATTCAATGGCATCTCAAAGTGAATCTTTTATCGATTATAATTTAAATCTCAATTTACTAAGCCATTTAAAGTTAAATGTTTGTCAGAGAGAAAGTAAAAGATTCCTTTCATCAAACCCCTTAACTATAAATAATTCATGGCAATATTTTAATCAAATCATGACTATTCAAACTAAGAACCAATCTGTTTTTCACCCCAGTCACTTACAAATTCTCAGTTGCATTATTGCCACAGTTGCCATGTTCATTCCAGCCCCAGGTATAGATTTGACCAGCTGATGTGCGCAGCAGCCCATGCTCGGCGCCCATATGTAAATGTGCCGGCGTCTCTCCCTCCTCCAGTTCGAGCTGGAGCGGCTGGGGCGTTGCGTGCTGCTCAGTGAAGCCACCAGTGCCAAGTTGTCCGTAACAATTGCGACCCCAGAGCAGAATGCTATTGTTTTTTAGAACTACCGCATTGTGTGTCCAGCCGACAGCAAGTTGACGCACATCCGCGTCAAATTGAAATGCATTCGACTGACCAAACTTGTTGTCGCCCAAGGCTATGATGCGTCTGCTTCCGCCCGCATCCAAGTTGATACACTTGAGCAGCATGTGATTCTGTCCGCTAACCAGTGAGGCAATCTTCAGCTCATTGGGATTATGCGCCTGGATCTTCATCACGTTGCAGCGATGCAGGGACGTTGCCGTAATGTCCAGTTCCATGGGTGCGGGATCCATGACACGCAATCGCCCAAAAACATAGATCTTCTGATCCTGGGTAAGCACAACGCAGAAGCGCATACCAAAGCTAATCCTTTGCGCTGGTTCGTCACGTGGCAAACGCACCGCCATCGGTCTACGAACCGCCATGAAACCACGCTGGCAAATGCCAAGTTGCTGAAAGGCATTCGAGCCCCACACAAAAACTCGCTTCGTCAGCGTAATCGCACCAGAGATGTCCCAGCCACAGCTGATGCTCTCCACGGGCACTTCCTACGAACAGCACTGATTACTTAATAATCTTTAACAATGAAATTAAACTGAGAGCACACCTCAAAATATTCAGTGGGCACCATGCTAAACTCATTGTGGCACTCCTCCGTCGAATTGAGTCCGAGTTGGCCGCGATTGTTCCAGCCGCAGGCATGGACACGCCCATTATTGTCTAGGATTAGAACATGACCTCCGCCACCGCGAATGCAGCGTATGTTGTGGGGTTGAAAGGAGCACTTGGTCAGGCGCTGTGGCGACATGCACAGCTCCGATTCGTAGCCAAGGCCGAGCTGACCGTGAGAATTGGCGCCCTGTGCGCAGCCAAAACAAAGGAAATCTCTCATTAATTTGCAATGCAAATGTTATTTTTTATATTGGCGATGTCGCTGAACGGCTCTTACCCAGGCATAGACACCGACATCCACCATTGCTACCACCAGTTGCGCTTAGTGTTGTGGTTACTGTTAGGGTTAGTGTCAGGGGCGGTGTTGGGGGCGTCGTCGTCGTTGCACTTCCGGTTTGTGTTTCACACGTTGATTTAATGCGCCGCAGTCACGCCAACAATGTCGACGAATCCTTGCCGTCTTTTTCTTCTTCTTCGTCCTCTCTTCACCAGTTGCAGTTCGTCCTCGCAACGCGTTCCTCTGCCCGTCGCTGCTCATGTAAAACTGAGCCACTTTCTTGCCGGCCAAATTACTTTTATATCGTTTCGCTTGAATATATTTCGTGGCCACTTTGTGTTTCCTTTGGTCGTGCAAAAGTTGCGCCTGATTCACATGCTGATCATGTTCATGTTTTACTTTGCTTTTAGATTACAATATTAAGCGTTCAATAAATTGTTTACAAAACATTCTTTTCATTTTCGTAATTGGCAGCGTTGCCAGTTAGCTGAATCTATCTGTTTGTTTACAAATTGTGCGCATATTTGTTGCTCATCTTGCCGGCTTAGCGAGGTGGCAACATGCAGCACTCATATGTTTTTGGTATTTATGGCTTGTACGCTGATCACGCATATGGCAAGCAAGGCAACATAATTATTTACACATTTTATTTTAAATTTAAATTAGTAAATATTATAATAATTAACAGTACAATATTGCTTGTTAAAATACAAAACTTCTGGAATATCATATTTTTGCAGATATATTATTTGTGCAACATTTCAATGGTTTGACCAGCCTGCCATTTCCTCTTGCAACACTATTATCGCGATTTTGGAATCAGTGCTGTATAATAATTAATACATTTAGCTTAAATCTATGTTTATAAAGTTGTGCATAATCGTTGGGCACAGAAAATATAACCGCATATCATATTCACGCCGCCCTAAATGAAAAACGATTTTGAGCAAAAAGTGTCATTCGATTTTTTTCGCAAGCAGTACGTCGTCTTAGAATACCCTACGTAAAGTTCGTAGTTAAGTTGACAAAAAATATTAAATTACACCTAACAATTGTTTCTGGATACTGTGGCGTGAAAGTAACTGTATTCTCGCTTAAGGCAAGCTCATTTAATTATTTGCAATTATTTGAATTCAAAATGTTGACGTGCAAACTAAAAGTTTGCCTCCGACTGCGTTGCGTGTGACGACTTTTTCTGACTCGGTGTAATGTGCAAATGATTAGTTTTGATTTGTGGCGTTTAGGGTTGTTTGGCTAACTCGATGTTCGGACTCTGTTTTGCATTGCAAATGCGAATGCAAAGTGCATTTTTCACCTGAAACGCGACTTACTTTCTGCATCGCATGCTAACGGCACAAGGCAGTGTTTCTTATGTCCCGCTGTTAGTGTTGGCTAGCGTTGCGCATTTGCTGGTGCCGTTTCTTTGAGTTGCCATTGTTGCCTTACAATTGGAGGTAGACACATTGGTTATAATACGATGCTTTGGGAAAGTAAACCATCTGAGACAAAAGCATTTAACAGGATATTAAAGAAAGATAGTTAATTATTGCAATAATGGTATAAGAATAAAAATTGCTTTTAGTTTTCTGTATAATTTTTATGATTCTAATTTTTCTACCTAGCGTAGGGAATTCATAGTCAATTCAACTGCTCTTAAATATTACTTTTCACTTTTGCACTTCGTGCTTGGACACTTAATGGTTATGTACATGATTAACTTTGATTTTTCTGGCAACAATTAAAACTTAATTAAGAGCAAATGCACTTTAACCTTCGCCCTGAACTTTGACAGTTATGATTACAATATTTTTATATGCGAATCGCGTGTCGCTTAAGGCGGAAAGCGGGTTTTATAACCGATTAATATTACTTCATTAAAACAGTCAATTTGGGTAAATCCACGACTTTAGGTATTGAGCTTAGGTAAAGAGTTGGTCAACGTTGACAATACCTATTTTGAAACTCCATTATTGAATATTGGATAAATTATTACAGCTAATTAAATTAACAATTTTCCTTGCTGGATTCTTTGCTTGATGGAACTTTTTTTTCAAAGGACCGGGCTTTATCACTAGTTCAAACAGCTGTTGAGCCACTAGCTCAGAACTGCGCATGCGATAGCCGTGCCGATAGTTTAGTGATGCACAACAAGCCACACACACAGTGCTGCACAGCGGCCGTAGTTAGAGCAAGCGCGCGTAATTCAAATATTAAACCGTTCCGTGGGCCTTGTGTGTGGATGGGTGGATGGAAGATATCTAGATTTTTCCCCAAGAGAGTAATTCCATTGGATGCGCACGTGACTCCATTGTCTATATGCTATTCTCATGTTGTGACTTTTAACTGCTTTTCTGGTCTTTTCGCTTTTATTATGTGGGTAGGGAAACATTTTAGCTATTTTCAGATGAAATATAATTTAATGGGTAAATATGTTGTTGTCTCTACTTTTACACTATTGCTTTAGATGGTACTCGATTCAACATACACACACAATTAATAGTTAAGAGTGAAAATTGCACATGTTGCCATTTCCTTTTCTATTTAACTCTTTTTCGCTTTATTTTAATGGCAAGGTTCAATTGGGAAGAACTGTAAAACTCGATTGCCACTTGTAATTAAAAGCTTGCCTTTTAATGCCAATTGCTGTTTCTCTTTTATCTGGGCCACAATTTTGTTCATTTCCGCGGTTTTTGCTTTTCCTCTTTCCTCCTTTTTTTAAGCGGTTTTGCTACTGAAAACACACACAACTATTAATAAATAAATGCTCGTTTTTGGTAAGAGATATTTATTGAAACTCTACAAATACACATAAATTTAGTTGTTTGGAACTTTTGCAAAATTTGCGTAAAACAATCATTGCAAATGGGTCAAAATGAGACGAGACTCGTTACTGAGAGCAATTGCATGCAATTTTATGATAATCCAAAGCTCAACTGATTCGATGATAAACGTCACTTTATTTACATAATAGAGCGCTCAAAGGCGTTCTCTCTCTCTCAACTACAGCAACATCAAAATTATGAAATTCAAATTGCTGGACAGATTGCTTACTTATATCTCTCTCTCTCTTCTCTTTCTCTGTTTGTATCTGTCTCTGTCTCTGTAGCTGTTTCTGTCAAAATCCGGCACATAAAATCAGGGAGAGCTGAGTTTTGGTGAGTGGGTTTAACAACAAATTCCACGGCTGCTGATGGCGATGGCACAAAAGTCATTTGACCACTAATCATGAGTGCGGTTTTGTGCTGTTGTCTGTTGCACGGTTAGGCTACTCCCACATTTTGTGGGAGGCAAAGCGGTGACCATAGCCGTAGCTCGGATGCCAAATCAAAATTGAATTCCCTACACGCACAGCAGCCAAATTATGAAAAGTGTACACTTTGCGTCTGACACTTCAAATTAAATTTCAAATGTCAAAATGCAAAAATAATGATAAAATTCCAGAATGCGCCCCTTCAGATCGGTGCCCCTTGCCGGTCCTTTATTTGTGCATTCCCTAATTGCTCAATCAAAAACGTATGCAATTCCTTTGGGGTAAATCCAACACTGAAGCTTAAAATACATTTTTGAAGCAAAAAAAAAAAGACAAAAAATTGTGCGCTTTATACTTAAACTTTGCGCCACGTAACACGACGGAAGCCAACGGAAGTGTTTGGTGGTTCAACGAGTTGCCCAAGAAGTGGCAGAGGTGATGGGTGTGAGTTGGGGGAGTTGTTTTCGATTTTTGGAACGAAAGCGATTGCCACAGGCAGCGCCAAAGACAACAATGCCAAACTTTGGATGCTGTTTGGGGTGCTGCCGTGGCTTATGGCATGGTGGCAGGTGACGGAGTATGCCAGGGAAGCGGTTAAACGGAAACGGAAGCGCATTGAGCAAAAGCTGTTGTAGTTCTTGGCTTTTGTTTCGTCATTGCAGCAACAACAGCAGCAGCAGCAGAAGCAGAAGCAGAAGCAGAAGCAAAGCAATTTAAGTTAAACAAGCGCACAATGTAAACTCAACAGCCCCACAAATACACCCCCAACCCTTAACACCTTTCCACAATGCATTTGTCAAATTTATAAATATATATATGTATGTATTTCTTTGAAAAATCTGCTCATGTTTTTGGCATCGGATTTGTGTTGCACACTTTTCAAAAATTGTTTCTCTTGATTGACTTAAAGTTTCGACAGCGTGTCGCGCATTATTTGTGTATAGTGAAAAACAAAGTTGCTTGTTATGCTTTCCTTAAACGAACTGAACTTTAATTATGTCAAATATGTCAACTGCTTAAATTGACTTGAGAAAAACGAACAAAATAATCATACTTAATATGTTGACTTCCTAACTTAACAACTGCATTAGTCAATGAATTTTAGTTTATTAAACCATATTTGATTGCTTTAAGTTTCGATTGCTTTTAAATTGGCCACATTTAAATTGATTGGAATACTTAGTTGGACTCGTTGTTGCAATATACAGCTAGCACAAGCTGGTGAAAACTAATTAAACAGTTGTTATCAAGTTTTTCAATATTTCAGGCGCAGTCCCAATGGGCTGGGTTGGCTCGTTTGGCTTGCGTCTGCTCGATAATTATTATGTAAATTGCTTAAAAATGCACCGCAGGTAGTAAGCTCCAAGGACACACTTTGTTCCGACCCCGTCGACTGCTGCTCCCACCCTCACCCCCGCCCCAAGTCTAATCGTCTCGTCGTCTCGGCCAGCCGATGCGCTGCATTAAGTTTGATTGCATTAAGTTTGCTTTCGCCTTGACAGCAACTCTTGCTGTCTCACTCAATCTCTCTATCTATATATATCTATATATATATATATATATATATATATCTTTCTCTCTCTACTCACAGAGTCGCACAGCAAAGGGGTTTGGCGTCCTTTCTGGTTTAAGCTATGCACTTGGAATTTCTTAGCGCTCATTTCGTATTAGCCAAATATTCGCATGCTTCGCTGAATGTTTCTGGGTCTTAGATGCGGTTGCTCTCGTCTCATCTCGTCTTGACGCTGCACACGGATGGGCGCCACTGTGGACGCTTGATTAAAACATTGGGGCACAGTGGCATGCACACAAATTTGCTTAACAAATTTCTACATTTCTCGCTGCAGTTTCTGCAAATATTCCTAATTTCTTAACTTAACACAGCTAGGAAGTTAATTCTAAAAGTTGACTTAATAACTGCTTAAGACAATTCCATATATATTATTTTATATTTATGATTTTTTTACATACGTACTTTAATCTTTATCAATTGAACAAACAAGCTTTAATTTTTTAGTAGTATTTTACCTGTTTGGCCCATTGTACGCCGGCCTTTGAAAATGTGCTTGCACTCGACAGGATATTGATGACTTGCTCCATGAATAACACCCCCTCTCCCCCACACTTGCAACACAAAGCGTCGTCAGTCAGGTATTCATTGAAGTTTCAGATGTTGTTTAATCTTGAGAGATTTTCGCACATTTTGTGTCTGGTTTCCACTTTGCTATCTTGTTGTTATAGTTGCAAATAATTAATTTGTGTAAATTGCAAAACTTGGCCTTTGCCTGGTGAATGCATAATGTATCACTTTATAGGATTTATGTGAATTTTTCATTGCTGCAGCCTAATTGCCTCATGTGGCATGTAGCATGTGGCATGCAAACTGTTAACCAGTTTCAGAAGTCTCCATTAGTCATTACCCCATTTAGCGGCCATACACATTCTCAGCACTCGTTTCGTTTCGTCCAATTCGCTACGGCAGAGTGTATGCAAATGAGGCAAGTGCGGTTCTCTTCATGCAACATAGGATACGATAAAGTTCGGGGCGTGTGCACTGTCCTTGTCTTTGGCTAAATTGTCGGCCCGCCTGACGCGTCCTTCGAGCTACGCCTCGGACTGTTTTCATGCCCAATGGGCAACTAATTATTTGTTAACATAACACGAGTGGCAATTTAAATGCAATTAAGTTCAGCCGCGTAGGCCCAGACCCCGACTCAGTCTCAGACGCATTACCCCTTAGCCCTTACCCCTTAAACCTTACCCATTACTTCAGCACGTTGAGGGTAAAATGGCTCATTAGGGTGTGTCCTTCAAATGTTCAGTGCACAATTGAATCTGCAGCGATTGTGCTTCAATTTCGAGACAAAAGCCATTCAAATGGATCAAATATCCTTAAATCACTGGCAATTAGGCTGCCCGACGATTTATGCTCAGCTTAAATGACAATTTACAAGAATTATACTAAAGTAAAATTATCTCAACAATTCGAAATCAGTGGACGCATTGTAATAGTACATAAATTGTTATTAAAAATTAATATTAGTATGCCATGAAATGTTCAAAATTGCAAAATAAAATTTGTTTGACATTTTTGTTTCTATTCAAATGATTAAATGATTAAATAATCCATAATTGTTATTGCTTGACAAATTCAGTTACAAAACAACCTGTCACATCGTATTTTATATTTCAAATATATGTTTGTCACTTCAAGGATAACTTTATTGTTCTCATAAATATTGGAGAGAGACGCATACACTCAGAAAAAACGTAGAAAGTCGCTCTGAAAAAATCGGTTCTAAATATATGAAATAAAATGTCTTTTAACTCATATATTACAGAATATTAAATATTTCTAAAAATAGAAAAGCAAACCCTTATTTTTGGAAAAATCAAGTAAAATAGCTCCAAATGGGAATCTTACTTTATTTAAGTTTAATAATGATATAAATAAATTGGTGAAAAATGTGTTCTGGAATTAAGAAAAGAAAACGTCTGATTTTTATAAAGACACAACTCTCCAATTTATATATCAATCTTCTCTTCAAAAAGAAGAGTTGTCCCAGGCAATGTTTCATAGTGTAAGCTCTACTGCATATGTTGTATACATAAATGACAAATTGTTAAACATGGATAAAAACTTGTGCTTAATTCAATCTAAAGTCAACAATGCGTGACTCAGCAGGTTACAGGCTGCAGGTTGTCGCCTGCAACTAACTGCTTGAAATGCCAACCTGACAATTTAATTACCAAAACCAAAATAAGCAAACAACAGAAGGACTGAACCTTGGACAAAACTGTCTGCTCAAAATACAAAATGTATATCCAAATGCAAATCTGACCAGCAACAGGCATTACATTTTCATTTCTACATTGTTTGTTTGCCTGCAGAGTTTTTTTTTTTATTATTTTTTATTATATTATTTTTGAGTGCAAGGGGCAGCACAAAATCTATTTAGACCAGAATGGCTGGCCATGATTTTTGGCAAATTGCATTCGCCCCCCCAATACTGGGTTAGGCCGACTTGACAAATGCGATTACATGGCCGAAGCACAGAGAGTGCTGAATGCTGAATGGCAGTCTACAACCAGGCAGCAATCTGCCAAATTTGGTACTATGAATTATGATAAATTGGGCTAATTCACTTTCTGTCTGCTCTTGTGAATATTGACTTGAATAAAATCTAAAGTGGCTGTGGTGAAATTTGCTTTTCAGAATTGTGCTCTAAACCAAGAATAAGTTTAAAGTAATTCATGAAAATTTCACTTATACATATCAGAGAGTAACTTTAGGGAAAGGATATTCAATTGTCGACGTGGCAGAAAGCATTCACAAACAATTGTATGGTTTTGAATGTTAAACTCAGACAGGAGTGCCACAAAAACTGGACAAATGTGTTTTTGTGCCATGAGACGACGAATGAGATGCATGCAAATGAGCTGAATAATGAGCAGCCAGATCTGGTGGCACAATGCCTGCGGATGCCAAGCAGATAGACACGCAAATACCCCAAGCACACGAATAGCTTTTGTTGCACTAATTTCCAGCCAGTTGCAGTGGCAACAGCCAAACTTGCAAATTATGTGCTATGGAGGAGTGGGAGGGGGAGGGAGTGCTGTGAAGTGTCAAAGTGTCAGTAAGTCAACAAGAATGCACTCGGCAAGGACTGGGGCAGCATGTTTTGGACTCGTGAGTGTTCTCTGGCCCAACGGCCACTCGACTTAACACTTTGAATGCCATTAAAAGGTCCGACGGAGCGAGCGTTGACTGTTGCTCTCCTCTTCCTGCTTTTCCTGCTCTCTCTTCTCTCCCTGCACTCCCTGCTCAACTGTCTCGACACTCAGTCAATGTCTCACTAACAATTGTCAACAGGCACAAGCAGCGTGGAGCTCGGTGAGTTTATGTTGTTGTTGTCGCCTTTGTTACCCCTTTTGTAATGTTGCCTGCCCTCGCCAGCATTTTGGACCAAAAACGTTTGTCAATTTTACGCTTGTCGACTTTGTGAATTGTCCTTTTCGTCCTGCATCCCTTCTTCTGCTCGGGCATTCGTATGCCGGCGCTTTATGTGTCTGCTGCATTTGTCTTAGCCCCTTGCTCGACTCGTCGGTGTAAAAAGTTCACTTAACATCTAATTCAAATCTAGCTTCTATTGCAAAATAAAACGAACAAGAGGCAAACAAACATGTTTTAGTCATGCCGAAAATTGCATAACCTTTGAAACCGTACATGATCTGTCTAAATTTTGTTAGGACTTCGAATTCGTTGAATTTGAGTTTCTTGTTTCGTTCTTTTTTACGTTTTGTAAAAAAGAGTTATCTTTTAAGAAACTCTTTTGTTCGCATGGTAGCTATACGATATATTGTTCTTATTATAATATCCTACATTAATTAGTTATTAACAATATCCAAACTTAATTTTCATATAAAATATACGACATAAACGCTGTTATTGCAATTTTTCTTAAATGAAATAAATCCTTCAATAAATAAATATTTGAATAAAAAATAATATATGTATATATGTATATATTTTTTTTGAGTCAAAATATTTGATATTTTTGCAGATATTGCTTTAAATATATTAGTCTGGAACATTTTAAATTTAAAAATTCCATTTATAATATAAAAATTCAAATTGCTAATAATGGTTCTGGTTGCAAAGCCATTTTCCTAAATGGTTCTGGCTGCAAACAAGTGCTGATAAGCCATCGATAACAAACATTTACATAACAAACGCATAGCTGTAGGGAATTTGTGCTACGAGGGCAGCTTTAGTTACCTCTAGGCATTTTGTATTTATAGCCATTGGCAATATGGATAGTCATTGAGGCCACATAGAACCAGGCAGCCAGAGCTGGCTGGGCCAACGTTTAGAAGCTTATTAAATTGCTATTACCTAAGCCGGACATCGGTGAGGCTACGACTGCCCAACGGAAAGACGCTGGAGCTTGGGATGGGCCATGGGATAGGGCTGGGGCAATGGTGCGGCATTTGCCACTCAAACGAGGGATTAGCGGCGATGCTGACAACAGCTTGACGTCGCATCGGCGACAGGCAGCAGGACCATTAGTCGGCACAATGGCGTTCTCCGTTTGGGTGGCTGGCCACAGCTCAGCATAGGTGTGGGCATGAGGAGTACACACACCCATACACACACCCAAACACACACACACACATATATACAAATAGGATTTACGAGGGAAGAAAGGTAAAAGGTGCGGCTGCTTTGGTAGGTGCATAAATCCAACAAATATTTAACATTTAAATGGCCAAAAATTAACTGAAACTGACTGACGATGTGGTTGTGGGTGGAGACGGGTGTGGCAGGTTGGCGTCAAAGCACACACACACACACACATACACAAAGTAAATGCGATATAATCCACAAAAGCTGCAAAAGCTGAAACGCAAGGACTCGCAGGAGTCGTAGGACTCGCGGACAATGTGCAGTAAAAGTTGAGCTAGTCGACAACAAAAGCTCTCAACTCCTGAATGGTCCACAGCTCGAGTAGAGGAATACATACACATACATATACATAATAAGCAAGTACTTAATGTGCTTTAAATGGCTAAATAAGATTTGGGGAGTGGCACAGAGAGGGAGAGAGATAGGGAAACTGAGAGTGAGAGTGAGAGAGAACTGTAGATCTTTCGCCCGTTGCATTCATGCGGCAAATATCAAGTGCATCATCATCAACCAGCGGCGACAGCAGCCACAAGGATGAGTCTCCTAACAATATTAAGCTGTCCTGTCAGCGAGCCCAGCTCAAATTCTCATCCCTCCCCCCTCGTCTCCATTACCATTCCCACAATAATCACAACTCACGAGTCAAAAACCAGAAACCAGTTCGTCTTGCTGTCTCAACAACATCCTTGGAAGCAGCAGCAGGAGAAGCAGCAGCATCATCATCGTTATTATCGCACTGAGCACTCTAAAGTACCGAATAATCTACAGGATAATGAGCATGAATGAACGTGAACCGTTTTTTGTTTCGCTGAATGACCAAAAGTGTGGTTGGCAGGGCCAAGCAAGGCGAAGCATGAAGGGCAATCCATTGAAAAAAATAACAGCAGCCCAGCAGCTGCCCAAGTGCACTCAACTAAGGAGGCAAATTCTGAAGTATATCCATCCTCTGAATGCTGAACGCTTATTAAGTTAGTACGAAATGAATATCTGTAAGCGACAAAAAGTTTGCTCAATGCAAATATGATAAATATATACTGGGGCCACTCATTTCGCTGAGAGGATAACTATAATAAATTGTCTCAAATTGCGAGTTGAGAACATTTAAGAAATGCATAAAATTCACACTGATCAATCAAACTTGAGCAAAATGAAAATGCATAGTAAAATGAAGAGTAAATAACTAAAATCAATTATTTGACTTTTTAATTAAAAACCAAAGAGAAAATATTTTAAAAAAATGTCAGTGGTCAAATTGAGTTGTACTAAAAGTTTAATTTAGTTCACAAGCCATTCGGCTTTTATTTTGTGTAATTTTTGATAATATTGATGATATTAAAGTTCATAAGTGGAAATTTGTAACTTGGGATAAATGTCCTTAAATATGACAATATGTTCTGGTTAAGGTTGCCCGATAGAAGTTGAAATTATTTATTGAAATATCTTTGAATGTCCTAGCATTGTGTAGGCATGTACTGTGCACGTCATGTCCTGTGGCCATAGATATTATATTTAATTTCATATTTTCCATATTTACATCATAAATTTATAGCAGCGTCGGTGACAGCGCACTCAAAAACCAACTGGAGGCAAAACATTTGCTTTTTATTTTATTCCCTTATTTTATTTGTTGCCATTTTGTCATTGGTTGGCTTGTGGTCAGAATGGAGTTCATTAGTTTTTGCCAGTTTCGTTGTAGTTGCTTTTGTTTGCGGCCGGGCATCAAGGCAGCCTCGGAGTAGTGGCATCTCTCCTGGCTCCGGGTTCATCTATTCCCAGTCCGCACCGCAAGGGAGAGGGCAACAGGGAATTGGGTGGAACCATAGTACTCTATTCATAGCAGCTGTATGAATGAATGCCTCGAAGCTGTTGTAATGAAAAGTTGTGGCAACTTGTTGTGCGCATAATTTAAGCCACTGCACTCATGTTGCATTTTGCACTTTTAAAGCCAAAATAAAATATATTTACTTTATGTTGTGCTCTTTTCATGTAGATAGTTTTAGCATGAACATACACAGATATTGCTTTAGAACTATTGTTACTTTTTAACTGTCGCAACATTTTGAAGTGTGTTGCATTTTTTATCATGATTTTTTTCTCCTTACAATCTAAATTTGTGACAGAACCCCCAAGGAACAAACTTTGTCAAACTTAAACTGTGTGTATTTATCAATTTATAAGGTAAGCAAATATATTCATGAATTCTATATATAAATATAGGGAGGGGGAGGAGCAGAGTGTGGGATACCGCCCGCATGAGAATCACATTGAAGTACTGATAGCATCCGCTTCCGGCAGACAGATTCAAATCGCCCACACAAAACTGACAAATTCACGCACATCCTGTCGACATTATCAAACAAACTTGAGTGTTTTTTCATGTTTCGCATTTGCAATGTTTATTGTAATTTACATTTAGCTCACAATGATGACGTCAGATACACATACACAGCATACATTCACACACACACACACACACAATCACATACACTCCGTCGATGTTTTGTGGCTTTATCAAGGCGCAGGAATCAATATCAAATGCTATTCAGGCAACCTGCTTTCTCTCCATCGGTGTGCGTGTGTGTTTTTGCGGCTTTTATTGGGGCACATTTATTTCATTTACTTTTGGCAAGATGGTGTATACTGTGTGGCATATAGTCCCCATTCGGTGGCAACTGTAACTGCAACTCGGGGAGTTACTGAAACTAAAACCAAGCACTGTTTACAGCTCGGTGCACAGAAGCAGCGTGTTTCGCTCGCTTCTTTCACTTTGTTTTCAATTGCAAAAGTTTCGCTCGTAATTTTTTTCTCTATCTGCCGCTATTTATTTTTGCAAATGTCTGTCTGCAAGTTTTTTTTTCTGCTGTGAAACGCCCCAAACCGAAATAAAGTCGCTTAAACAAAAGTGGTAAGCGAGGTGCTCTCCAAAAATTTGTGAATGCTATGAAGTTACTCAAATATGCGAGAGTATTCAAAAATTTTGAAAAGTCGTCGTTACTAACTTTTTTGCAACCAAATTTCTTTTTCAAGCCACATGACAATTTTATTTTATTCCGCTGCGACGAGTTTTTATATATTTTTAGTTATATTCAACTTTTGCACTTTTTGTAGAATAATTTTATTTTTTGCGATTTTTCTTACTTTTTATTTAACACATGCCCACAACTAGTGGCACAACCCTATAATATTTCTATAGCTATTGCCTGAACCTATCCGAGCAATCATAAATATAAACATACTGCATTGCATCGTTGGGCAAATTGCTGAGTGGAAAGAGCACACAATATAGAAAGAAAAAAAAACAGAAAAAGTAATCAAACTATTCGCGACTATTTCTCGAACATGTCCACGGTTTTGAGAGCTAAGCCAGTTCCAGTAGCTCCAACTCCAACTCCAACTCCAACCCCTACCCCAAACCACACTTCCCCTTACACAAGCCATCAGCCGTGTCCACATTGAAGCGCCTGACACTTGAAAACATCAATTTATTTTTATTTCCCCAGCTCGTCTCGCAGGAATCCTTTCGCTGGGGGGTTTTAGTGTCTGGAGTTTGTCATCGAAACCCCCTGCAACCCTTGCAACCTCTGCACCTCCCCCGCCATCAAATATAAAACTCAAACCCAAACCATTATAGCCCAAGCGAGGACCTTGCTTAGTCATTCAATTCAATTGATTCAATTGGGATTGTATCGGTTTTTATGTGCATTTTGGCCAACACTGTCGCACATATCCTGTTGCCAGTTCTCCCACTCCTTGTTGCTCCTTTTATTGTTGTTGTTGGCAGCAGCTCCCGAGTGTCTCATTTATCTGCGGTTAGTGGATGGCTCTGGCGTTGTCGCCTCGTTTTGCACTTTATTGAAAAAGGAAAACGGTCTTGCGTGCTTGGGAGTCGAGAACCATTTGTAAAATTTAATAATATATAATTTTCGGATGGGCTTTTTTGGCAATGCTTTTATGTGCCGATAATGTTATTAGCCTAGGAATGCATAGTATAGTTTTTTATATATTTTTTTTGGCTTTTTTTTGGCATTTGCCCAGCACCTTCTTAAATTCAAGGATGCTATCGATATCTGGCAATAGCCGAAACACTCAAATGCCATGACTTGTGCAATTTGCATCAGAAATTGTGTCACGACTAGTTTCGCTATACTTCATTGCGGCAGCCCCACCCCTTTCCCTTTCCACTCTCTCCACTGACTGTGGTTTTTGGCAGGATGTGGGGATTGTAGTTTTGTGTGCGAGACTTGCCAGGAATTTTGTTCACTTAGGGCAGAAGCTGGGCGCTTGTTGCTTCTTTGCATGCTTTTACGTAGGTTAAAGTATTTGGCGACTTGGGACCACGGACTAGAGTCCTTATGGCCCAGCGTGCTTTGGTCTTTGGGCAACATCCCAAGATATGTGAGAGCTGGCAATGGCTTGGGGAATTCAGGACTGGGCTCATACGTTCCTATTTTGTCGGGGCCAGTTGGGTGCGGGTAAATTCAAAGAATTTTTGCTTGTATGTAAAATGTTAAACATAAAATGGGGCTGGGCTGCAAATACCTGGCCTCTTTATGCATATCTCTGAAAACTGACACTCTGTCGCAACTATTTATTGGCTTTCTCATTTGTCGCACAATATTGTAAGAGTGCGTGCCATTTTCTGTGTTTAAGTTATCTATTTTAAATTATCTGAAAAAAATTTCAATCTAAATCGAGTTGTATTGTTATGCTTGTGTAAATATCTTATTTTTAGTTTTATATTGTATATTTACTATATCTTACAAAATCTGATGTACAGCTAACTGTTGTCCCACTTTATATAGATACAATTTACAATCATTATTTTTTGTTAGGTGACCTCTTATAACTTATAACTGAAATATGTATGTATATGTATATAATATAATAATATGTATTTCGCCTGCTGCACTTAACCTATCTTTTATTATTTTTTATGTTTTGTATTCCGATATATTTCGAATCTGGTCGGGACTCGTCTTCTGGCAAAAATTCACAGCATTCCTCAAGTCAGCTGTGGAGTTTGAAGTTTCAAATAAAAATCCCAAAAGCACTCATAATTTTAATATTTTAACCTTCACCTTTCATCTTTCATCTTGGCCTATTCTTTCTTGCTAACCTAGTGGCCAGAAGCTACAACTAGCTGCTGAAATTTTCAACTTTTATTGTTGTACAACTATTTGCTCTCTCATCCAATAAGCAACACACTTTGAAATGCTGCCAAATTGTGTTTGTGTTTTTTGTATAAATTCCCAATTGTATTACGGTGCGTATGCGCAATATTCGCCATCGGTCCCGACACGCGTCTTTTGGTCGCATCTTGTAGATAAATTTCAGTCATTGAGCAAATTTTATTTAGCTTCAACTTGGTTCATTGTTGAGGAACTTGCATCAGCAAGTTTTTTGACGGCGAATTCTTTTTGTTTTGTTGGTGCTGGCTAAAATCCTGGACACAAGTGCACAAAGTTTTTTACTTTCAGCGTCTTGCAGTGCACATTTTTGTGCATTAATATTTTTCATTCGCTTCAAGCGTTATTTTCTATTTTCTATTACATACATTCCAGTGCATCTTCGCATCTAGAATTTTTTGCTTTCTTTGTGCTCTCTTGTAATGTAATTCTCAAAGAAATTTTCAACTCAAGAATATCAAAATATGCAGCACTGGCATCTACAAGATGAATAAACTCTGAATTTCTTTGCCTGGTGCCAGTTAGTCAGACCGTCAGTCTCTCAGTGAGTGTGAGCGAACGCGCACAAAAAAAAAAAAATCACCATTCTTTTGTCGCCTTTCTAATGTTAAGAAATTGGTGTTAGAATTGTTACAAAAAATTTAAAAAAAAACTCGAAAATATTTCTAGTTTTTATGGCGAATTTTTAAATTTCAAGTCGATTATTTTTCTGAGTGTGTATTGATCGATTCAATCCAGCTCTGGCTAATAATATTCGCCGATGTAGTGTCTTGTAAGGGAATCGATGAAAATAAATAGTATAATTAATATTTGAGTTTTAGTTTTCTTAATTTTTTGGGGCTTATGCTAATTAGGCTTCGGTTCATATGTAAATATAATGCTCTCGAAGCAGGCCTTTTAATAAAATGTGCTTAATCAGCACATACGACTAAATTGTAGTGAGTGTGGCAACTGCATACTGGTAGTGGGATCTTTCACCATAAGATTTTCGTGGTGGCATGCCACATAAAATGCGGTTGCAGAAGTTGCAGCAACGCACAGAGCAGACCATTGTTTTGCATGCAACATAGCGTTGCTTGTTTTCCTGCTCACTTCCTTTTGCAGCTGCGCGAAAAACGACATTTCAAATGCCGCACTAAATTACACCCATAGCTTTCCCCACCCGCAACATCATTCCTTCCACTCGCTTGCCTTGCTTTATTTACTTATACGCCAAAAACCAAAAAAAATAAAAACAAAAAAAACAAATTTCATCTGCGACTACAATTTACGCTTTTCCTTGCATTTTTCATGTGAGTTGTTCTTGTTGTTGTTCTTCGTGTTGACAAAGTTTTTATGGCCGCAACATACAACAATGGCTTATTTTTGTTGTAAGTGGTTGCCAGTATGTGTGTGTGTGGTTCTGCATGTAATGTGCATCTGGTAGAAAAACTTTGTAAATCATTAAGAGCAGCACTCGAAGGCAAACACACCAACTTCGGAGCCAATTAAAACTCAAGAAGTATGCACGAGTGCACATCAATGGTCCCACAATGTTTTCAAGAAACATAAATGCATGGTTGCCAAAATATATTAATATTTATTTACAACTCTGCTTTCACACATAACATAATATTATTTCGAATAACAAGAGAGGAAGTTTATCATTGCTACGCCAGAGATTAAATAGAACGGAGTCGAACTGCTGACATTTAGATTTCATTCCGAGATTCGAAATAATATGCTCAAGATTACATATATAATATGTGGTGTGGGTGAATTCTCCTTTATTGCGTTACACATTTCATGACAATATTATAAGTATTATGTTTCTGAAGATACCTAAAAGTTAACACAATAATTCTACTTGTATCCAAGATTCAAAATACGCAATTCTCTATTTTCAAACTAAGCGCTGCAGACTAACGAACTAGATTCTCAATTAAGATGCACATGCATGCATACCATGAACTACCATTTACCCAATGCGTTATCTATCTCCATATCTATTTGTATTTCTCCCTTTATCTCTACATCTTTCTCCCTGTCTCTTTCTCTTTCACACTTTCTGTTCATCTCTCTTTCTCTTTGCATTTTTGGTTTGTCGCTTCAGGAGCTGACAGACACATATCTCTCTCAATCATCTTTCGGTGATTAGTGAATCCTTGTAAATCGAATTCTGAAAGGCTTCTGAAAAACTGCAAAATGTAAAACAGAAAAAGAGTCCTTTTTGCCATGGTGTCTATTAGTGCCTGCAGCGATGCGGCTAAAGCCGCCTTCTATTCCTATCGTCTCCTTTGTAAGGGTGTGCTTGTGTTCTGAACACAGCTACAAAGATTAACCGTCTAGCAGAGAGATATGACCTGGTCAACTGTAAGTGGAACAATTAACCAAGGGATAGCAGATACTGTTCTTTTTATATTTTTTTATATTACGTAAAAAAATGATCCATATATATTATATGTTAGTATTTTTGTTATCAATTCAGCTTACAATTGAGTTTTAGAAACTTGAGAGCTTATTAACTAAGTATTTGACATGCTTGGAGTATGTTTTGATACTGATTTGTTGTACACAGTTTTCTGTTGCTGTTCGCTTAGTTTTAGTCCCAATGCACTTGGGTTAGCTGGCGTGGATCGACATTGAGGCCCATCTTCTCCAGCTTGCGCACTTTTCGCATCTGTTTGGTCAGATTGCGCTTGAAGACGATCTCGCGATTGAGATTCATTATCTCTATGGTATCCAATTGTCGTATGTTCTTAATCGTTTGCAATATCAGATTATCGGTGAGATGCAGCTTGATTGTGGACATCTTCATGAACTGAGCGTCGCGACGACGCAGCTCCTCGCGATAGGCGAATAGTGTGTAGGGCAGGAGGGAAGCTGTGGTAAAGGTCGCTCCAAGCCCGGAAATAGTTCTTCGGCCATGGATGGATTAGTTTTCTCTCTCTCTCTCTCTCTCGCTCTCTCTCGGTAATAACACTATTAAGGAACAGATAGTTGTGTGTTGTGTTTGGTTCGTATGCTCAAATCACAATGCGTGTCCTGTTTGCAGTAGCTGTGATTTTTATAGTCAGCCACGGTATACCTGCCTGCAGCTGCCTCAAATCTATTGTTTTGGGAAATTTTCAACAGTTGCGTCGCCTCCTTTTCGGAGAAAGTTCAAGCAGCTGCCCGTTGAGCTACCTGCTGCTGTCAAAGTGAATCCTTGGCAGCTGCAAGTGTCACGCGATAAGCCCGAGTGTATGGAGCTGGTCTCGAAAATTCTATTAGCTACGAGGCACGTCTGCGCATCCATTTGTGATTCGAATTCGCTAGCAGCTATAAACCAACCGCGTTGTCGCTTCTCCTCCAAAGGTCCGGCGCTGCTAAACATTTTATGAGGCCGTGACCTGCAAAACCCCTCCTCTAACGCACTAAAATATGGTATATATATATTATATTATATCCTGTTTTCAATTTACTTTTTGCAGCTAGCGTTTTACTTTTTTTTTTGCATCTTATGACTTTTTTAAATGGTTTTCTTTTATGTTCTTTGAATTTGGCTGCAGCACTGTAATTTAATTGAATTGCATTTGCTCAAAGGATACCGCAGCGCAGTTTTGGCTCCAGGGACTGCATTACATTCACTTAATTATACAAATTAGCACTGGACCCCCTGTTTATTATCCATAAGGGCTTTAAATGCGCTCATTTCTTTATCAAAATAAATGAAGTGCTGTTTAAATAATTCGATTGCAATTCAATTGAATTGCGCGTGAACAAACAGATGGACGAGTAAAGAGTGTTGCAGACTCTTAAAGTTAAAACTACTTAAATTATTCCTTTTACATACTTAATTCGTTTACTGAGTCTTTTGGTGCTTATTGAATTGATAAATTAACGCAATGAAGTGTAGTTTCGATAATAAACTTAAGCGTCTTTGACTGGAACAAAGAAACAAATAAGTATATGTATGCGCTGACTGTGTTTACTTTGAAAATAGTTTATATTTATATGCTTATTAAATCAAAGTCGGAATTTAAAATATTTTAACCACTTGAACTAAGCCATTGAAATAATAGACATCTAAAATGTTGCCATTTGTATTTTTGCAACAAGTACTCAAATTTAAATGAAACAGTTTCTTTAATCTGATTGCTATCAACATTATCGTGTAGATAATGTTCAACTGTTGAGTTCAATGTGTTAATCACAGCAGCATTTGTGGCATGCAAGCCGAAACGATTGCCAAACACATTATCTGTATTATTAATGAGCTACATCCCGCACATGCCACACAGAGCAGACACACATAATGTTTCCTCCGACAACTGCCTGACGCATGTTGTCTGTGTTGTTATTGTTGATGGTTCATTGGGTTGGCATTTCAGTTGGATTGTTGGTTATATGAACTGGTCAGCTGGTTGGTTTGCTGTCCATTCTCTTAACGGGGCATTGCGTTTTAATGATTGTGTCATTTTTGGGTGTTTAATTAATTGAAAGCATTTTTGCCGCCATATTTTTGTGGCTGACACCGTCGATGTTTCTTTTGTTTCGCATTTACCATCATAATATTGACTTTCTGCCTGGCACACGGCCACAGAGCCTGTAATCGCAGCAAGGATGCACCATGACCAGGATATGCACTACCATTTGGAACACATTCAATAAATGCCGAGCAATAAATGAGCCTGAATTCCAGTTTCAGACATTAATTAATTGCAATGTGCATTCATTCTTACATATGCATCTGTATATTAATATATGCGGATAATGCTGAAATTTCAATATATATTTGCAGCAATTTAACTTATGATTAATTTTAAATATAGCATGCGTCCCTATATTTAAATAACTTTTGGCGATTTTTAATTGCTTCCCATTGAATTATATTTATTTAATTTATATGAATTACATTTCACAGTTAAACTGAAGGTTAATCTTCTGCATACAATTTTTTTTGTCAAACACTTAAAATTCGTATTTGGTAAATAATATAATCAAAAGCATCTGTGCAAAGTTTAATTCACAAAAATATCTGTGCACTTATCAAATATATTATCAAATATATTTTTCGAGCTCTTTAACTTTAGTATACATTTATAAACTGCTTGAATTACAGTATTTTCCTTCATTTTATTTCTAAAAGCTCACTTTATTAATTAAAGATTGAAATTTACTAGAACACAAATAAGAAGAGAAATCACTAGTATTAACACAGCTGAATGTCTAGTCTAGGAGTACTAACTCCTGTTTGTATTATTAATTTAATTAATATATGCATCTAAATATGTTATAACTCATTTTAATAAATACAAAATATTTTTCTTTTCATATTTATCTGTTATTGGGCAGCATTACATCGAACACTTTACGTTTGCTCAGCATTTTGCAGGAAGCTAGTAATAACATATTCAATAGCCGGCTTATGCCTTTCGCCAATACATTTGTCAGTTAGCCAAAAATGGCAGGGAGGTGGCTAACTCAAGAGCAGGCAAGCGTGCGGGGCTTAGTCCAAAAAGCCAGCTTGAGGTGGCCAAAATACCATAATGCGTGAGCAGACAAGTATCAAAGATCAAAAGCGTATTTGTCTATTTGCATACATATTGTGTATTACACATATAACCAAACAGAACAGCAACAGCAATAATAATAGTATGTAGTCTGAAATATCTAGCAACGAACTCCTTTCGACAAAGAGCTGTTTATTTATTGGTATTCAACTGGCTCAAAACATTTGAATAAATATTTCAAACAGTTGCCTGACTGCCTGATCGGCGGGCAGCTACCTGTGCAGCATATTGAATGAGTTTTTCGCAGAACTGTGTACACACACACACACATACACACACCCACACACTAGACTCCGCGACCGCCCTCAATTGAATTACCTGGAAATTGACTGTTCTGTTCATGTTCTGCGGCATGTGCAAAGTTGTCTCGAACTGCGAGCCCCTCAAAATCCAGTAGAGAACTGTGTGTTCTGTAAAAGCGTGCCAGCCACCAAAGTAAATAATACTTTGTGTAGCTGTGTAGCGCAGTCGGCGCCTAACCCTAACCCAACGAAAATGCAATTAGTGTTCCTATTTTGATTGATAGTACAGATCAGTTGCATATACTGAACTCTCTCTATGCCTCCCTGTGTGTGTGTGCGTGTGTGGCTTGTAACGAAACCTAAAACCATCGAAAATTACGTAATATCGCTGTTATAGCTAGTATGGACTTTAAGTCATTTCTGAATTCATCAGTGTTTCTAGCATAAACTTATGAAACACCAAAAATAATAAATAATATAAAAGCATAAGTCTTTAAAAGGCTCTTTAAACCTTAAACGCATGTAGCTGATATCTGAGTAACTTTTTGAGATTTCTCTTTGTAATATATTGTATTTTATTCTATTGTCTAATATATTCTATTCTATAAGAAACAAATTTAGTATTCTATTTTATTCTATTTATTTCTCTGTTACTTTACTATTGATTCGGTAATAAGAGTAGTTGAAACAAAT
Source organism: Drosophila silvestris (assembly GCA_035043445.1). Classification (NCBI taxonomy): domain Eukaryota; kingdom Metazoa; phylum Arthropoda; class Insecta; order Diptera; family Drosophilidae; genus Drosophila; species Drosophila silvestris. The sequence continues at coordinate 1,010,180 of JAWNMZ010000139.1, forward strand.
CACCAGTCACTTTAAAGGTTAATTTCGCTTATCAGCAGTTCAATTAGCTAATCTTTATGACAATCAATAATTTAATTATTCAATTAGGCAAAATACTCCAGTGACAAATGCAAATGATGTTTGCCTCAATGAGCGCTTATGCATAAATGCAACAGTGCAAGAACATCTGAAATCACATTAAAATCTAATAACATTCATATTTGGATTTTATGTTGCATGTTCTGCGTGTCCACTTCCTAATTAAGTCAGCAACGACAAAAGCAGTCTCTCGCAAAACAGGTAAATAAAAGTCAAAAACTGCACATTTAATATAATCTCATTATAATTTATGATTATTACTATTATTATTATTTGTATTGCCACAGCACAATTGATAGTATTGTTGTTGTGGTGAGCGGTGATGTGCATTTATTGTGGCAATGCACTGAATTCAATCCAAATATCCCAAAAATTGTATTTTGGGTTTCGCTTAAAGCGATCCACGGATTTTATACATTTTTAGTCATTTAGTCATCGATAACCATCATAAAAATGAAATCGAATTAAAAAACCTATTTAAAATTCGAAGAGACAGAATATTGTATTATTTAACTCATCAAATATAATTGGAATTATTCACATATGTAAAAGTTGTGCATGATTCAATTTGTGTTTGTGTGTGTCTGCATTCGATGTGAATGAAAATGAATAACATTCACACAGACACACGAATACGATTCAAAAGTATGCAAATGCGTTTATTTCTTGGAATATACATTTTTTAACAATTAATCAATATCAATAACCAAAGATATAAACCCAATAAAATTTTACAACCGTTTGTAATCAAGTGGCCAACAAAATAAAACAAACGAAAGAGTTTTTACGCCGAAAGTATGAAAGCAAAACCAAAATGCAAGCACTGCGCCTCAATCTGTGTGTAGGGGTGTGTGTGTGTGTGTGCAGGTGTGAGGGTGTGTGTAAGTGTGGGAGTGTGTATGAGTGTGCGTTTTTCCTGCCCGTGTGCGGCCATAAAGCAGCTCGTAAATTTCCGCACAGTTGGCAGCCGCGGACCAGTTACCGGTTACCAGTTACCAGTTGCCAGCTACCCGTTGTCTTCGCCTTTTGGCCATGGCCAGATCACCAGAGTTGCCGCGCGGCGCGGCTGTGTCGTTGTTACGCGGCTTGTCCGGCACATTGTCCTGTTTTTGTGTTCATTGCCAACCAGTAGCTGGCTTTATTTTCTCCTTTTTCTTTATCTCTTCTTTGTTATTTTCCTTTTTTTTTGGTTTACTCTCACAGCTTAACAATGAAAACTCACGCTGTACATTTTTTTCGCGGCTCTTGTTGTTATACTCTGACGCGGTGTGTTCCACTCATGTTGTGCAGCGTGCAACGCATTTTAATTATGAGTTGCACAAGTGTAGTTGCATATTCGTTGCGAATTTCTGGCGCATCTCTCTTTTTTTTTCTTTTTTTGTGTGGCACAATTCTTCGTTTATTACGCAAATCCTTAGTCACGCCTCCGCCTCAACATATCCTGAAATATCCCAGTGACTGTTACGAAACGCGACCAGTTACAGTATGTGTGTGTGAGTGAGTGTATGTGTGTGTGTAAAGGGTGTTGAACAATAGCTATGAAATAATCACTTGCTTGCTTGCACTTTGGATTTTATTAAGTGTTAGTGCAACGCGGCATGATTATTCTGTGGTGCAGCTTGCAACGCTCGAGGTAGTCGACTGTTATAAAACTGGAGGCTTACCAAACCAGAGACTTATGAAGTTTTGCAACACAGAACAATTAGATTTAATATATTTTGAGAACATATTATAATTATATAATAAATAATAGTTGCTTGTAATTTTATAATATAATTCAACGACTTACAAAATTGCGAACATTGAACAGAATATTATAACAGGTTTTAAATTCGCTTATAAGAATATGTTTTTAATATAACATGTATATGTTTTTAGTTGAAACAAATAACTAAAAATGTTTTTCAATTCAAATATTACATTATTTTATTATTTTATATATTAACACTTAATATTGAGTATATTGTGATTCATTTGTTTTGAAACTTTTCGGCAATATTCAATTGCTGGACAAATGTGACCACAGAAAATGCCAATTTTGCGACCTGTGCGAATGCACAAAGAATTTATTAAGTGACATGCAAGCCTTGTTAATATCCTTACTTACGGTGATATTTGTGGCCATGGAAATGATGAAAATGCCACCCGCGGTGAGGACAATGGGTTCCTGCACATTGTGCAAAAAATAACGCAATGAGGTGACATAATAACTAGTGGCGCCCTGCCAATTGGAGTGAAAGAGATTATTGGCGAGTTCGCCACAATCATCGCCGATCATATTGCATATGTAGCAGAAGGGGAATGTCTGTAGTAGGAGATCGAACAAGAATATCGCTGTGCCCAGGCCAGTCCAAAAATTCGAAAAGTACATTATATTGATTATGGATAGACCAATGACGATGCCACAAAGCAGAAACTGTGTGAAAATTGTGCCAGAGACAACAGGTTTGAGAGTCTTGCAGTAACTGGAGGAGGAGAGAGAACCAAACAGAATAATTTAACCAGAACATTGTGCAAACTTACTCGAGTATCAGCTGATGATCCCCAATGCACTTGATAAGCTCCACATGGTTATTCTGCTCGCTCATCGTTGGATCTGAGCGCAGTCGTTGCAATCGCTCCTTGAGTAAAGTGATGTGAGTGCGTAGGATCAAGAAGTATATGATGGGATAAACATCAGCCATTTGGGTTTGAAGGACAACACCTGTCATCCACACATATTCGAAAACAGCAGCTAGCCAGAAGTGTAGGTAGCTCGCCTCCCAATCAATTAGAGGATTATATAACTTCCAGGGCAGGCGACCAGTACAAGCACCAGCCAGAAACGTGGATGTCGTATACAAGGTGTATAGAATTTGGTATGTCATATAACACTGATTGCAATATGCCACAGTTTGATGCAGCTGACTGCGCTGCTCGTCACTGGTGCAACGGTCATCCAAACGATCCAGAATCTTTTTGGCCTCCTTGAAACGCTTGACACCAGCAAAGGTGTAACTCGACTTGATGCTGGAGCCGAAGCAGTTGAAGCCCACCTGCAGCGAGGTGAGAAACTGGCCAGCGGTGAAGGTGCGAAAATCCTTGAAATAGCTAACCAGCAGCGATACATCCAGCAAGACAATCGCAAACGTTGTTAAAAACACCGTCCACACGCCATAGATCCAGCGTTGGTATTTACCCTTCGGTGGCATCCAGCCACAAATCTGCATGCCGCGATCCAAATAGACAAATGCATCGCGAGATTTCACTGCCTCCTTTAGGGGCCACACTCTCAGTCGAGGAAACAGATTGTAAAGCATGTCCTTCAATGTCTGATATGAATAAGTCAATGATTTTACTGTTGGAGCAAACACAACGCTTTTATACTCTTGGCATTTTCCTGTTAAAACCTTAATTATGCATTACAAGTTGTGGCAATGGTTTCGTGGCGTCAATTATTTAGCGCGGAAAGTCTGTGGAATTAAATATGTGGGTTGTAAAAGTTATCTGCATTAGAATGGGAAATTCATTAAGTTTTTTAATTAGTTTTGAATGCGTTTCACTAAGTTTTTACTTCGCCGTAATTTATTATTAATAATACAAAATTAATCAACGATAGAACATAAACTTTTTAACAATTTCTTAAGCTGAAGTCTATCATAAAATTTAACATGTTCATCTATTTTTTATAGTTAACTTGTGCTCTCCAGTTTTTATTGATTTCGCTTAAAATTTGTAGTTATCTTTTTGATGTACGCTTTGAGGGGTTTATTGTGTTCACTAGTTGTATTTTTAATCTATTTACTTTCTCTGTCTCTCTCTCTCTCACACTCTATTTCTTTCTCTCTCTCCCTCTCCTTGTCTGTTTGTATCGGTTTGCTTTCCATTTCCAAGCTTAACAGTTTTCCTTGGCGTTGACCATTTTCGTTTAAAATATTTTTTGTCACGTTTCTAATTGATGGTGGCAGCGAAAGAAATGAAGCTTGAAACCACTTTCAAGTGTATCTTTTGTGCTCTAATAAGGTCGTCATTCAATGCACCGTAAAGAAAAGCGGAAAATGTCAGTCAGCTGTTGGTCGGCCTGCAAGTCGTTCGACTGAGTTATTTGTGATATTTGAAATACGCCACGTATGAAATATTTTCCGAGTTGGAGCCAAAATGGCTGCGACTACTTGAGCTTTCACAAGGATATCGTCGCCAGCCTGCTTCCTGTTCAGCTGCCTCAGACATGTGTGTGTGTGTGTCCTATTATGTATCCCAGACGCTTTTTTTGTTAGTTTCCTCTTATTGAAAGCATCTCTGAGTTATTTTTATAGAGCTACTTGATGTGTGTCTCTGTGTGTGCTTGTGTGTGGCTCGAGCTTAATCCTTGACAAAATGAGAAGAATGGCAATAACAGCGCTGCACAAAATGCACTGTCAATTTGAGAGACGGTTTATATATATATATATATATATTACTTATATATATATATACCGACAATAAAAACGCAACGCGTTTTGATCATCTTTGTATACTCTAACCAAGCATGGATTTCAGAATGGTAAGTATAGAGAAATATAAATAGTCGGGTAACTAGTTAGTCCGAGAAGTAATTTCTGTTTAACACTTGATAACTTACATGTGCTTTATTAATTTCACCACAATTAATTCATATCAACTTTTATTTTCAACTTGTATCATTCTATTAAGTGGAAACAAACTTCGACTTTATCATAGCAAGTTGCAGTCCCTTGCAGTTGTTGCTCATAATTTATTGCTTGTTAGCAATCAAATAATTCAAGTGGTGCAATCTAGAAAAATTACGCGCTCTCTATGCAGCCATCCATTTTAGTTGTTTAATTAAAGAGCACAGCTAACAGCAAGCTAAAAGGGGGACAAAAAGGTCGAGTGCTGGTGCCACACCAGCAAAAAACACACACAGACGCTAATAAATCAAGCAAACTAGAAGCTGTCTCTCCCTGTTCGCAGCCAGCACATTGGGCAAGGACATAGCATTGGACACCCAGCTCAACAGTTGCCAACTGTTTCCCAAATTTGTGAATGACATTGCTGAAATGCTAGTTTAGACGAGGCTTTTAGTCAAGTTTTGGGCAAGCATCAGTGTAAATTACACTCTAAAATCCAAATCGTCACAACAATTAAAAATCGCCCCGAAAACTAAACTAGAAAACTAGATTTTCTTGAAAAATAATTTCTAGATATACGAAAAAAATTCTTAAAATTAGAAAGGCTGTTTTATATTTATCGCAAATATATTTAGTAATGAAAACTACAAAATATTATATAAACTATTTCTAAAAAGTGGAGACCCAAGCTCTCCCTCTTTCAACTTGAACGAATGGTCATCGCGTTCTATAATTCAGAGCGATTTGTTCTGAGTGTATCGCGTTGAGCTGTTTCATTAAATCCGCAACTTAAATGAAGCAAAAAGCATAGATGGCTTCCTTCAGCCCATCAGCTCTGTTGACCATATTGCACCCTGCGAGATTCTCATGTAAACATTTTCAAATCAGTTATGCGATTTTCCCGCTGCATACTTTAAGGCATATTTGATTGAGGCAGACGCTGCCTGAAAGTATAAAAGAGCTGATGGGATGGAAAAGTATATTAAATCAAAGATTCTTACGTGGTTTCTGCTTCGTTCGTTTTTGTTGGAGTCGCCTGAGTCTTACTTAATTTATTATATATTTTTAGAGGTTATAAAAGAATAAGTTGGAGCTTTGAGCACATTTTTCTATAAAAAGTAATATTAATGCATTTCAAATCAGATGCAATACCACAGAGAACATATAATAAAACTTGTGCAGAGTATTATAGTAGATGCTTTCTGATTTAAAATGTATTCTAGTATTAAATAATGTATTGTACTGCGAAACTCTAAAAACTTCTTAGCTCAAAAATCTGTCCAACTTTTCTTGGTACGCATAGTTGCGGACACCGCTAACAAAATATTACCAAAAGGTTTGCCCTCGACAACACAATGCAACTAGCAAGTGAATATATGTTTCGCCTAAGCCTCTCCTTCCCATCCCCCTCTGTGTTCCTTGTCCCTTGTCGTGTATGTAGAGCAAAGTTTAGCAACATTTATCTTCGTTATTATGACGCCCGAATGGGCTATCAGCGCCAAGTGGAGAAACTGTTAAATATTTGGAGAGCCAGCGACAGTTGCAAATATAATGCGATCTAGCTTCCAATGCAGGCACGTAGCAATAGCTTCTGGCAAAGCAAACCATGCCCTCCCCTCAAGATCTAATACTCCTCTGTGCGTAGTCTCTGAAAATTATACAACTTGTCTTACAAGCGAGGCAGAGGCAAAGGAAGCGAAAGGACGGCGTTGCAATTTTGGCTGGAAGAGAAGACAAAAGCAGCTCGCAAATTGCAACCACTCCCGGCGCCCAACTCTAGCTGCTGGATCAGAGACTGGCGGTTGTTAGCGGAAAGGAAATGGTAACTTTTTTCCTGCACTTAATTAGTTTGAGCGTAAGTGGAGCAGAAAAAGTTGTGCGCCACGTTCCAGAATTTCAGCGAGCTGCACAAGACGACGAGAGGGCAGGACAAAGGATGAGCTGAGATAACGGCAGAAGGGACAGACAGGGGGAGTCGAGGCGGCGTTGTGTCATCAGTCACTGTGTGTCCCTCGTGTGTATGTGTGTGTGGGTGTGCGTGTATGTTGCCAAGGAAATTGCCTCATAAATGTTCATTACACAGTTCTGTGCAACTGTCGAATGAATGTCGGTCGAGCGTAGCCGACCTGGTGGGCGTTGCTGGTTGTGCAGCTCCATCTACTGTTGGAATTCAAGCCAACCTCATTGGCTCAACTAATTTTTCACTGATTTATTAACGCAATTCAAATGAAACAATACATTTGCCGTCGCCAAGGCTAATATCATAATTTAATGGAAATTTATGCGATTCACATATAATGGCCTGTTTATGACACTCATTGAAATTGCATTGTAATTGATCGCATTTTTAAAGTGGTTACACAGTTAGTCTGAGCTGTCAAAAATATATATCTATTAGGTTTGGTTTTGAATTGCATTTTATTAAAATTGCTGCGGGGAATGGCAAGAATGTCCGCTTGTAAATATAATTCAGGTTACACAAATTGAATTTATTAAATATCATTCGAGAATGTAATTTTATTATGACAATTAATTAACGAGCTATAATTTGACAAATATGAATTTAATTAATTTTTAATTGGAGATGGCTAATAATCAATCAATCATGGTTAATAATCATTTATTTATTTAATTAATCTGAATAAAGGCAAGCAATCAAAAATTGTTAAATGTTTATAGCTTAATAATAGGAATAAGAAGGGAGAGAGAAATAGTTAGAGAAAAAAGTAAAAAAGAACCGATTTTGAACCTCTGACAAAAAACTAACAGTATTCAAAATGTGATTGATTCCAAATATGACAAAAAATACAATTTAATTAACATTGCTACTTAATTGAATTTGACATGAACAAACAGAGTTGTAGATAGAAATATTTCAGTATTTAAAATCACAACCATTCACCACTGAAAGCTTATATTGGCGAACAAAGTCCGACCGAATGAATGCCAGCAATATTAACCGAACTTGCAGCTGTGCTATTGTGGCAACCATTTAGGGGCACATTCTTGTTGCCACAAGGCAAAAAAACAGATGAATTGGAAGCGCTGTTGTAAGCAGCTTTTGCCACACAATGTTGTAGCGTTTTGTATCATTTTGTGTATTTTATGTGCAACTTCGCATGACCCCAGCGTGTTAATTATACACCTGCAGCTTTAGCTATCACAGCAACAGTAATGTCGTAAGTACGCAAACACTGCTGCACAGTGACTGCCGACATTTATCCGACACACTTGTAATCGCACATTCCACATTAAGTTGAATCGCGACCGGGTGCTCCTGCCATCATTTGTAGCAATAAGCGAACAATAAAACATTAGCGCCAGCTGATAAAGCAACCCCATATACTTGACACCCGTGTCTTTTACTCCAACCTCCCTTCTCCCCTCACTTACGCCCCTCCCCTCTTCCAGTTGTATGTGTCAGCGGGCTGCTTAGCGCCCCTAATGCGATTATTAAGTGCCAAGTGCGATGGCAGCGTATAAAATTCATTATATTAGCCCCGTTGTTATGCGGAGAGTTCATTGGCATCCCTTCCACTTCTACGCTCAGCAAAAGAGCACCCTTGACCCGCCTCCCGCCCCTCACATGCGTCGCTCGCTCATGCATTGCGCGTACTCAATATCCTGCCACAGCTCTGCCACCGGCTCTTCATCTCCTCCGTCGCCGGCTGCAAAAGCGAGAACCGCTCGTCGACTGTGTCGCAATAAATTAAGAGCACAAATAAATCATCCATTTTAATGTGACAGTTCCGACAAACGCGCAGCGAACGCATCGCTTCAGGCTTCAGGCGCCCCAAAATCGACTCCACAATCGACGACAACAGGACATTGTTTTGAATGCGTCTTTATTGGCCACACCCCACCAACGCCCCTCCCTCTCGTCTCTCTCCCTTGAACGTCTCGTGTTTGTTGGCCATATTTAGCGGGTTCATTCTTATGGTTCGGTCTCATTGTTTGCACATTCTGTGGAATGACGCTTCCGTGGATTCTGCTCCTGCTCTTGGTCCTGGTCCTGGTCCTCGTTCAGGTCCATCTTTACCTTCCACCTCCCTCTATACGACAGAGCATTTTGTTTGCGCTAAGTACTTGCCCTAACTGCGGCACTTAATATTTCGTTTTCTTTGTTGGAGGGGTTGTTGTTGGACAGCTTTTTGCTTTGCAGAGTTTCCGTTGCGGATGTGCCGCCATTGCACAGTGAGAAAAGAAGTGTGTGTGTGTGTATATGTGTATGTGTGGAGTATTTGTAAAATGACTATTTTTTCAGCTGTTCAACTGTGCGTATGATTAATGCGGCAGATTGAGGTCTATAGCTTCGTATAAAGGTCATCGATTGCCATCAAAGTAATTGGAAATGAATTTCCTGTCAGTCGCAACTTTAAATATTGATAGTGGGAAATTGCATTTAAAGTTCATTCATTATTCTAAAAGCTGGTGAATTAAAGCTGTTCAAATATAATTATGGCGTAAATAGTGAAAATGGATGATAACACTTATGTAGTTTCATAAAAACTCTTCGCTTAAGCTGTGATTAAAGTATATAACAATTGTTTTCCAACAATTTAATTTGGTTTACTTAGTTTTGAGCAGAATTCTAAGACTACAGTTTAGTTTGATTACTTAATGGCTTGCAAATAACTTTTTGAGCATTTTATTGCATTGCATCGAATTTTAAAAATATGTTAATAAAATATAACTCGACTTCCACGTTCTCTTACTGTTCGTATCAAAAACTTTAGCTAGCAAAAATTTCAGTTTATTTTCAAGAGCTTTTGTGCACTTCTGCCATAAATGAAGAATGCAATCATTTTAATTAGACTGCCTTTGCCGTTAACAAAAAGAAAACTGCTTTCTCCCAGTTGCCGCATAAAAAATTGAGCAACCAAGCATTGATTTCAGACTGCCTTTTCTCAGGTTTCTGACAGGTTCCTCGCTTCTTGTTTCAATTGCATTGGGTGCAAGAAGCAGGCAAAGAAACTGACATCGTCAAGTTAGCTGTTTTTTCCTGTTCTGTCCAGGATGTGTCTGGGTGCAACTTGAGAGTGCCGGGCACATCTTCATCAGTTGACACCTCATATCCTTTGAACATTTTTCAATTGAACTGCCCTTGCGCCTTGCTCTCGAACAATTTCTCAATCTCTTTCCATCTTTCTCCCAGGTGTCATTAGAAATATTGCGGGTGCTACGATTTCGATTTCTTTATTAGAAAAACCTTTTTGTTGCATTCGATGCGCTATCAAGTGGAAAATGGAGGCAAAGGGCAAGAAAGCAAAGGCAATGGCAAAAAACCTATACCTGCCAATGGCAGGTAAGGCATTGATTGTGAAACACAGATAGACTTTGTAAACAGATAAAATGTTGCACAGATACAAAAAGCACGATACACGCAAGGAGAGAGGATAAAAGAGACACTATGCTAGTGTATTGGCTTAGCAATTCAATTGACTTGAGCACTTTTCAAATTTGATTGAGTGAATAGCTCTACAATGCAGCAAATAGCAATTTCTGACATTTTAAATCAAAGACCAAATATAGCCAACTCAACTAAGTCGCGTAACTTTGATTGGCACTTTTGCACTTACTAAAGATGATCTATTCATGAGACTTGGTTTTGTGCCACGATTTCTACAGTTATTTAACTATTTCTTTGGAGAATTTCAATATGAAATACATCAAAAATTGGCGAAAGAAATCGATTTTTAATTTCAATGATTTATTCATTCGTTTCAATTAAATGCTAGCTTTATCGTTAAATAATTTTTCAAGAGAGTTAACAAAGAGATGTAAGATGTAGTTTTGACTTTGGGACACGATAAATTCGGTTATTTAGCTCTTATTTTTTACGGAATTCGGAAAGGTATATATTGGAAAATATGCAAAACAGCGCTTATATTACTTTATTAATTTGAATAAAAATAAATATTTAAAAAAATGTAAATGGAATGACTTGAACAAAATTTCAGTTAATATTATACTTAACGCGTTTGCTGTTGTGTCATTTGACGATATAGTTGTCCCAAATCGTATATGTATCAAAACTCATTTCACCCATTCAAAGCTTAATAACTTGGTTGGAGCTATTCGAAATTAAGGGCGTGTTAAATTTATCTTTCGCTTAACTGCTGCTTTTAACCAACGAAAAACAAATCAGGTAGCTAATAAGTAAAGTGGCGAAAGCAACAACATTAGCAAAATTGGGGCGAAAATTGCTACTTTTGATTTTGAGGGGCTTATCACACGGCTGTTGCTGCTATCTGCTGTTTCTGTTGCTGACTGCTATTGGAGCTGTGTGTTGTTGCTGACAAGGCAGGCGAATAGCAACCACAGCCGTTGTCCATTGCTGATGCACTAATCAACATTAATTACTCTGAGTGAACGCCGGAGCGAAATATTGTCTAATTAGACAAAAATGAATGAAAGCATATTCATTTCTAACAGCTGAATTTGGTTGCGACGCCACGCCACGCCCCCGCTGGCTAACAGCAATAACCTCAGTATGAGAAACATCAGCCCAAAAACCATGGCAAACTATTTCACCAAAAACCAAACAGCAAACGAATATGGTAAAAGTCGTTAGTGGCAAATGCAACACCATTGACTATTTGAAAAATCTAAAATATGTTATATATATATTGCCAAATTTTAAATACTCTGGCTGCGGGCGATTATGGCAATTATGTTGAACAATGCATAAGTATGTTATTATAGATAATTTTGCCTAAGGGTTATAAGTGTGGGCAAGCTCTTCAGGCTATAACTATCATACATATATAAATTTCAGTGTTATGTGCAAATTCTGTCAATATTTAATTACTATGATCTGTATTACTACTGTTATAAATTTTAATTCAACGTTTAACTATATTAAATTTAATTGCTTCTTTAAATATATTTTTATACATTAATATATATTCATTTATTTCATTCATTTAATATACATACAAGGGTATTTCAAAAGTATTCTTCACAGGGGCGCAATCTATTTTTGAAGTGCGGCTTTGTTGTGTTGTGTGAAATTTGACGCATTTTCAAATGGTAGCCAAAAATTGCGCAGCAAGTTATTGATAATTAGGAAGTGGCTAAGGTTGTTTTTCTCTAATATTTATAGCATGTGTGCACAAAATACTTGTTGGCATTAGTTAAAAATTAACAAATTAACAATTTGCATGCGAACACATATTTTTCAGCCAATGAATGCCAATCCGGTAATATTTATTTGCAATTTAAATATTGATAACAAAATGAAATGTTTTCCGTTTCTATTTTGATTTGTGCAGTTGTTTGTGAAAATATTTTGGCTGGTGATGGCAAACTTGAAAACCTATCAATAAATTGTTAGCACATTTGAGAGGTTGAATAACAATATTAGAAGTCTTTAAATTATGCAAACATTGTTCTAATACATATTTTTTTTTTAGAAATTTATTGGGTGAACTTTTTTTGCTGCACATTAAATATAAAAGTTGACAGCCTATTCTTAGACTTTCTTACACATTCTTAACTTTCTACAAGTATCATCTATAATATATAATTGTTTTAATTAGCCAAACACACACGCACACACTCATCCAGGAAAATAGCAAAAAAAAACAACTCATATACGATGCTTAAACTAAGCAATTTCTCACAGCCTGCATTCATTAATCAGCTTACCGCTGTCTTTTGACGGCAGGTTGGGATACTCATATCCTGCTGGCAGCTTGACTGTTGCCTTAATTTTTAACTTTGAGCACAGATGTCAACTTGACGCCTCAATCCAGCTCCAATCCAAGCCACGTCTACGTAACACCAATGGCTGCCTTGCCAGAGCCGCAAACTTTGCCAGCTAATTTGCCTGGCAAAGACTTCGCTGCGGGGTGGAGCGGAAAAACAGGCCACTGACGTCATTAGCGTATATGTAAAATAAATAAGAAGAACAGAAGAGAATAACAGAAAAGAAAGAAAAGAGGAAAGTTTCCAAATGGCATTTTGTCACATGCAGACGAAAAATTTGTTAATTGAATATTTTCGGGCGCTTGCAATATCTTAAGGACAAAAACAAACAGGGCAAAGACGAAGATGAAGAACAAGAAGAAGCTGCTGCTGGGCGGAAAATCAACGTCAAATTGGCTTAGCTGCTAAACTTGATGGCGCTGATGTTGAGCTAAGCAAATCGAATCTGGGGCGCATTATCTAGCCCAGGCACTTGGCCTCGTCCTCGCAAAAGGGGACGCGGCGCTGGCGGGGCAAGTTGCAACGAACGCAAAATCATTAAAATTAGATTACAGAATCCTTCGGTGGTGTCACATTTCCGGCGGAAATTGCACTTTGCGTACAGCATACAGCAGCGCAGTGGGCAGGAGCGGAACGGAGCTCAACCGGGTAACTGGCTCCAGAATTTCCATTTACCAAGTGAAATGACAAATTAAGTTAATAAAATGTTTTTGCTGTGCATTCGTTTTGTCCGCAAGTGGTTCGGACTTGGGGCAAAAACTTTACGAAATTTGTCATGAGATCTTATAAAACATGCAAATATAACAAATTATGACAGTTGTTGAAGTTTACGGTTTCGTTTCGCCAATTGTTTGTTTATATTTTATGTTATTGTACATTTTTTCGCTGTTTTAGTGCAATGGGCTACATTGTCGAAAACTTCCTTCTGGCCAAAGTCATCGTGCTGAGTTTTCTTTGTCAGTGACAAGTCAGAAACTTAAGACAGCCACACAAGTTGCTACATCAAACAGTACACAGCCCACAGGCCTTGTGATGGCAGCGTGACGTGACTTTGTGTGTGTGTGTGTGTGTGTATGACATCGATAGAGACTCTAGAGAGCAAAATTGGTTGCATTGTTATCTGATCTTGAAACTGTCAGTAATTCAATTTTTGTATAAATATAGTTAAAAATGAGAACTGATTAACTTTTAAATTAAAACGTTAGTTTAATAACATACATTCTCAAAATAAACTCTTTGAAAAGCTTGGAAAATTAAAACGGAAATCTTTTCTTTTTTTGCATATTGTACGTTATCAGAATATTTTTGGTAAAATTACCAACAGCAATATCTAGCGAAGATTTTTTACTGCTATCTTTGACAAAACTGAACCCATTTTTACAAGCAAATTTTGTTCATACTTTTATTGTTTTAATTCTCAAGCTATATTTTCAATTATTTTTAGGAAAACTACAAATTAGCAACTATTTATAATATATACTCACGCCCTCATCTCAGCTAACAACAAAGCCACGACAGAAGAAATAAAGAATAAGACAAGTAAGAATGGTCTAATCGGCAGTGTTCGACTATGGGATACCTTGTGCCCATTAGGTGTGTACCCACCAGTTGGCATCGAACTGAGTACCTATAAATATATACATATAACTACTGTATGGTGTCGGAGATTCTCCCTTCTGACTTTTGCATACTTTTGAACAAGTTCATTATACCCTTTGCACCAAAGAAAAAGGGATACTGTATTTAGGTATTATAAACTGTCAGACTTGTTGTATAATTTGGCGGTTTTCATGTGCCGTCAAGTACGTTCAAGATGAGAGAAATACAGAGTGAGAAAGGGAGTGCAGAGAGAGAGAGAGAGAGAGAAAGACAGATAGAGAGAGAGAGAGAGAAACCGAGCAGAATATTTGTAGCAGTAGATGTGTCATTTTTGTGGTTTTGGGAAATACATTAGCATGTTATAAAATATGCACACTATAAAATGCCGAAGCCAGCTAGACAAAAGCCGAAAGAAATTTGCACGCTCATGCAACAAGAGAAGCGCAGACACATTTTTTTTTATATGAATGCCTTCCATAATTTCCTTCCTGCATCGTGTTTTGGATCTTTTGCGTTGCAAACTGGCTGCGAAATGTATGCTGACATTTATTTATTTATGTTTTTCGTTTTGACAGTTTTATTTCTTGCTACAAACATCTTGAAATATAAATATTTCTTACAGCAAGTTTTTCCAATGCAGAAAATGCTGCAAATATATATGTATATATATATATATATATATACATATCTATATAAATGGTTATTGCAGCTTATGCAATAAAAGTCAGACAAAAACTTATTCAAATGTGGATTGTGTGAAGTGCGTTGCAAAAATGGTTACGAAGATTTTAAAGTATCATCTTAAATAGTAAAAATGAAATGAAATTTTTGAAGGATTTGCGTCATTTTGTTAGAGAATTTTCCGAAAATGGATACAAAGATTATAAATTATCTGTTAAAAAGTCAAAAATAAGAGGAAATCCTTGAGGAATACCTTAGAAATTTTGTTCAATATCCTATATCGTCAGTTGCAATAAATTGCAATACACTGGACATCAGCTAACTTTAACAGAAACAAAGAAAAACAAATCGAAACCATTTACTATTGAATTAGTTGGCCTCTTGTGGTCCAAAATCGAAAGTCAAACAATGAATTTTAAGCCACAATGCAATCGAGTCAAACAAGATGAAGGAAGAGCAAATAACATACAACGAGCACTTATATGGGAGGAGCAATGTGAAGAGTATGTAGAAAATAGAAATCAAATTAAAGTGCAACACCATTTTGCAATGAAAATCGGAAGAAAATCATTCGACATCGTTAGATTTTCGACTTGCTGCTGCTGTTTGCTACTTGCTGCTTGCTACTTTCTACTTGCCACAGTTGTGTCGAAAATATGCTCAGCCAGAGGCAATACGAAGTGCACTGAACTATGCTGCTGTGTTACGCCCCCAACATCATACAAACCGACTCCTATCACTCCCTACGGCAGCCAAATTGCTGAGCAGCCATCGTTGATGAGTTGAACGCGATTCAGTTGCCAGCTGTGTCCTGCAGTGCGTATGTGTAACGTGTGTGTGCATGTGTGCATGTGTGCTGATATGTATTTGTGTAAGAACGTCACACAAAATGCATCCGGCAACAGCTGCTTTGCCATTTCCGAAACATTTAGCTTTTTCTCAGTGTATGTGCGTGTTTCCTGAAGTCAGAAAATCAGTTGAAGCTAGATGAAATTCCAAATCAGCCCGCAGGGCATTTTACATTTCTCAGTGTCGCTTTATTTATAAGGACGCTAACATAAAAATCTCGGCATTAAATTGAGCACGTTGAGCTTGCGGCTCTTAAAAAGTGCCAACTGAAGCCTTGAAGCCGTGCTATTTTATTAGTTTTATTTAAGTATACAAATAATTGATTACGAATTGAAATTGTTAAATGATTATGATTTCTGTGCTTTTTTCAAATTATTTAGCCTTATATTTGTTTTGATCTGGATAACTGCCCTCCAACATGTTTTGTCTAAAATACTTCTTGTGTCTATGCTTTTAGTTCAGTTTGCATCAATATTTAATTCATTCACTTTTCTTTCTTTCTTCAAGTGTCCAATGCCTGATATCGATTTTAGTCCTCATAAGTCAAAGCTTTCCCGCCAAATTTGTTGGTAGTTGATAGTTATTATTTATATACTCTTAATATTTGTCTTGCCAACACATAATTTAATATTTTTAAATTTAAAAAAAGTTGTATACTTTTGACGTATATATGTTTTTTGCCGCATTTTATTCATTTACATTTCTTGGCTTTTTTTAAATTTAACAGCGCCCTGTTAACAGTCTGTTAAACTCAACAGCTGCACCGTAAACATGAAGTTATTTATTTAGTGAACAATAAACTTTACTTTTTTTTTTGAGCAGCACTAACGAAATAAAAATGTCGATTTTCAGTATTTTATTTCGTATACAAATAAAAAACTAAAAATAAAAATATCATTGAGTTCGACACGTTGACACATTTTGCCTGTGTAAATATTTTTTGCACACTTCATGCTATAAAAGCATGGTGGAAATATACATGAATATCGGTGAATTTTGCATATTGTCCGTAAATAACTAAACCATTAAGGAAATAATACTGCCATGGAGCTGTTTGTTGTGCCTATAAAAAAAACTCTGATGGTTTGAACAGATTTTCATTGAATTATACTTATTTCACTGCTGTTTTGTATGCCGAAGTTCTTTTACTCGCATAAAGGGCTCCCGGAGTAAAATGATTGATTATTTATGATCTGACGAAAAGAGAAATGTGAAATCCTTAACCCCGTAACGATAACGACATACAGCACAAAAAATAACATTAATATATATGTATTATATATTACATATATATTTTCACATAGTCTACATAAAAAGTCAATTTAATCTTTTTTGGGTCTGACACGATTTAATGGTGTCTGCGCAACGCTGACAAATCGTGCACGCGGTCAACAACCAGGAGTTGAGGGGATGGTGTGGGGAAAGGTGGGAGCAGGGAGGTAGGATGTGAAACCATGTCCATGTCATGATAAACGTCAGTCACTCCACAACTTCCCGCTTATTGCTGAGGTTTGATTTTGACGAAATCTAATCAAAACGACGATGACAAAATAAATTGCCAACAAATCAAAGACAAGAAATTGTAAAAAAAAAAATTGATGGAAGTAAAAATTGTTCTCGGAACGAGCAAAAAACACCAAGCAGCACATTAAGGGATATTATCAGTATTTCCGGTTTCTAGGCTGCATAATGATAATGATTATGTTGATACTGGTGGCGGTGGCGATGATGATGTTGATTGTATTTATGTGTAGGGCACTCTCATGACTCAATTAGCCTTGGCAGCCGGCGACAGTCGCTGGATTCGTTCTCTGCTTAATGGTATTTAAAGCATTATAAATAAAATTTAATAAAAGTCAACTTTTGACTGGAGCTTAATTATAATTTAGTGCCCTGACACGCGTCCTCCACGCAGAAAGGTGTAACTGTAATTAGTCCATGCTCCCAACTCTATCCCCACCGTTCTCATTGCAAGAAATGTCCATTTTAATGGCTTGATTAATGCCAGCCACAATCTGTCCAGCGGTGCACAGTGGAGCAAAATATCAGGAGAGCATGAAAAATAATATTAATAAAACTGATAGCTTTTATTGGTATAAAGAAGCATTTGAAGTAAACATTTTTCGTCGCTTAAGCTATATTAGACCACAATATTGGGAAGCTTAAGCCGATTTCAGAAACTATAAGAACTAGAGACTTCAAATTTGGAATATAAGCTCGAGTTAAAGGTTAAGGAAAGATCTAGTTTCTGTCATTTTATCGATAACTGCCCCCGTTTTGCAAATATAGATACAGATCGATTTCCAATAACAATATAATACACAAAAATAAGTCTATAATATCTTAATTCATATTATTTGAGTAGTTTTTAGTTATTTTTCTTGTCTTTCCGTGCTTTGTTAATCATCGTAAATATATTAGTAATCAATTATAGATATTATTATTATCAAATTCTAATTCATCCAGAGGTCAAACTCTAAATACAAATTCATTAGCAAACTTAAGTGTTGGTGCCACTGTGGTGTCCCAGTTGCTTTGGAGGGTAGCGCCATCAACAAACCGACTCATTTTTATTTTAAGTGTATTTCTGTACTCTTTATTTTTATGACTGGCCCCCGTGAAATTGACGCTGAGCACGCACTGGACCGCATTTTGATGGCTGTATGGGAGCCATGGTGTATGGTGTATATAGTGAATTGTGAGTGAATGTATATGGATTGAGGGCAAGGGGTAGGGAAGAATGGTGCCGAAGGTCGGCAGAGTTTTGCACACAGTCATAAAGTGCATGCTGCTTGTTTTTATGCTGCTTAGGTTTTATTTTGCTCTTTTTTTGGCATTTATTTAAACATTTTGCATAGTTTTGGCTTTATGTTGTTTGTTGTGAATGCTCAGCTTTGCTCATTTACATTTTTAATTAAATTTAAAGTGCGTTTGGTGTGCTGCACACTCAATTCGTGTGTGTTAATATGCAAATGTTTTGCTTGCACTCGGTTGAATTTTGCACGATTGCCGAAACTTAAAAAAAAATAGAAAAAAAAAGTTAATTAAAAAAAACTGAAAAATAACTAGTAAATTGCCAGCGCTTAGTTGATGCAGCTGCAAATTATTGTCAGATTTAATATTAAAATGCAATTCGGTGGTCACTTGACAGGTTTTATTGCAATAGCGCTTCAAAATTAAAAGCTTTGAGTACACCAATAAATATACAATTTTCAACGGCTCTATGCATTAAAAATTAAAAGCTACATGCATGATGACAGTTAAGTTCAATTTAGTTTAGGCACCTTTGAACTTTGCCCCTTTGGAGTTATTTTGGATTGCGTTCTGGCAGAAATTCAAACACCCTCGTTATAAATCAAGCCGGGAACTAACCAAATATCAACGACAGCAACAACAACAGCGACATCGACAATAACAACATTGAGGACAACAGAAGAAGCAGCTGGCAAACATGATATTCATTTGCATGCAACACGTTGCCGCCAGCGCAAACAAGAGTCGGTACCATGCGGCGTATGAGTAACGCGAAAAACACGTCGCTTGTAGCAGCAGTTCACAGTAACACACATGTCGACGGCAGACAGCAAACCAGCCAACCAACCATGCCAAACCAAAGTTAAATGTGCATCTAACTAAACACGACCGGCAAGTCACCATCTGATGTGCACTATTTTTGACCAGGGCTGGAAACGGGCTACAAATTCAATTAAAATGCAACAAAACTAATGTGAGCAATTGGTAGAAGTGACGCTTAGTAAATTTTAAATCCGATTCCAACGAGATTGTTTTGTCACTTTATAGATATTGCTTCATCATATCGCTTATGGCATATGGCTGAATCTTATATTATATATCTTATATTATCCTAAGCATTAAGGGTTAAAAATTAATTTAATTGGTTTTTTCGTGTGTTTCTTAACAGCAGTTTACTTAGTTGCATTTGGTACCTAAGCGGGTGTTCAACTGTCTCTGCTTACTAAAGTAATTAGGATAATATCTAATTTGTTATATAGGGCAACAAAGTGTTTAATATTTCAAATCATAAGATAATTTATTTTAATTATAATAAAATAAAATAAAATTTAAAAACCCAATTTACTTAGCAAATCTTGTAGCAAGCAGTTAATCTACGCTTAACACTTATTTGAGTGATTCACCTTTTGGTATTTGGTCTGAAATTCTTTTTCCCTCATGTAGCACATCGTAATCTGATTTGGGATATTGCCGCAGGACAGTGACAGTGTCCATGCCTCTCTGCATGCATTGCACTTGGAGTTGACATTTAAATCACAGACAAAGAGAGAGAGAAAACTGGATATGATGAAAAACTACAAATCATTCGGTTGACCCATTTGAAAACTAGTTTTAATGCAACTCACAGACATGAATGCTTTAATCTGTAACATCTCTATTACATATATAAAGCAGATTTTAATCTCGACTAATTGAATCAAGTAGCCAAAAAGCCAAGTATTTTAGAATGATGAGTCCTCAGACTTATCCAAAGACTGAGCTGGTTTTCTATTTGGTTTTAATGTGCCTCTCGCACGAGTTGCCCGAGTTAAATAAATGCAGTAATTTTGACTCTACCCATTGTAAGCAAGCGCTCGAGAAACATTCAAGTGTCCGTAAAGGGGAGGGACAAGGCAGTGTTGGGGCAGTGAAGGCACTTGAGATTGCAACAATGTTGCACTTATGTGTGCACCGCTTCCTCTTGCTGTGAATCATGAGCTGAATTTATTAGAACCGTGTAGCAGCAGCCGCAGCTCAACATTACTCTAGTTAGTTAGTAACCCGCAAACCACACTCAGCACTTAAATACACCGCGAACTGTTGACCTTGTGTGTGTGTGGGTGTGTGTGCTGTATGTATGTGTATGTGTGTTTATATATTCTGTTTACATCTGACACGAACACACTTCAATTTGTTTACAGTCAGCAGGATGATGATGGACAAGAAGTCAGTCAGCCGTGCAGTCAGTTAAGCAGACACCTGAGGCAACAATCACAACCCTTTCAATAACACAATTTCCACATTTATAATTGAACATTTATATAAATAAATATTTGTAACAAATAACATTAATATCGAGCTATTAAAATTGAATTCAATTCAATTTAAATCAAATTTACTGGATTGGCTTTAGCTGCAATCTTTTGTTGTAACTTTTTTGTAAATATTAAAGATTTTTTATTTTTAAAACTGTAATAGGACCATTTGAAAATAATAATTTGTTTTTTAATAGCAAATATAAAAATAATAAATAAAATAAATAGCAAATAATATAAGATGAATAAAAAAATAAAATAAAAAAATGGTTAAAGCTTAAATAAGTTGATATACATATATAGATTTTGTAGGTCCCATAATTAATTTTCACTGCGTAGACAAATTCATTTAACTATTCAAAATTCTCCCTCTTAACTGTCTAAACTCATTATATGCTACAAAAATAATATTCTTTCAGCTGAAATCTTAACAGTTCTTATCTCTCCCACTCAACTGTCTAAGCTTCTCACATTCTACATAAATAATCGATTTTTAAATTGCTGCTCTCGACGCAATTTTCTTACTCGCACTGATGTATTGAAATTAATTTGTTATATTCTCATTTTAAAGTAGCACTCGAAAACTCACAAACACACACTCAGACACACACACACACACACATACACTCGTCAGACACATGAAAAGCTGGCACTTAAATCGCATTTTGATATAATTTCTTTCGGTTATCGTGTCTCAGCCCCACAGTTACGTATCAGATTACAGCTAGCACATTGCTCGTAGATATTTTAGTTGCCAACTCACCGTCAGAGCTTCAAGTATGGCTTTGCTTTCGTAATGAGAAAACTGCATCGCACAGCTTCTGCTACTGCTTTTCAGTATCTCTTATCATCTTTGGCTCACTTCCTCACCGTTTCTCAACGACATGTGCTTGCCTGCTTGTGTCTGCTTTCTCTCACACTTTTACTTAATGGAATTGCTTATTGCATTTTGTGCTATACTTTTGCTTTCTCACACAGATAGCCGGAGAGAGGTGAGCAAAGCTCAAGCAGCAAGCTGATTACGGCAATGACAAATCAGTTTTCTTGTCAACACATAAACTCGATGTCAACTTTGCGGACGGCATTTTCCAATTTAATACTCAGCATTCGGATTACTGCTAGCAATCTTGTGCAGACGTGCGAAAACTGCGCCCAATAGAATTTTATATAATTGCTAAAAACGTCACTAAATAGTGTAGGCGACAATCAGATTTAATTAGATTTAAGTAGAGGATAAACCTGACGTAGGTGTGAAAAGTAGTTAAGCACGAAAACTAGATTAACTAGATTAATTTATATTCATTTCTGTTTAGTCTCATTTCAGAAAATAAAGAAGAGAATTTCACTGCGTATTCCAATAATAATTGTGATGAGTAAAATCTTTGAATGCCTTTATACAAGTAAGTGCTTGAAAATCTTTTATTATAATCTGGGCAAACAGTAATCTATTGCTGAATGAGAGTAAAATAAAGTTACCAGAGCACATAATGCTCCTTGGAATCAGCTCAGACTAAATCTAATTGAATGGACGAACATTTTATTTCGTTATATTTTGTTGTTGTTGGCCTCTTTGCTGGGATTCTCTTCGTTCTTCTTAACGTGGCTTTTTATGCGCATTCAAATGATTTTAATGACAGCAATTTGTGTTTCGAAATCGCGCAACATTAGCTTTCGACTTGGCCAGATAGCTTAAGGGCACCCGGGGGGGTGTGGCGGGCCGTGTTAAATGAACGTGTTTAAAACGCTTCACTTGAAATTAAGGCCCAGTGCCAGGCAACATGCGGAAGTTTCGATTTGTCAGCTGGTCCGCCCCAGGGCCCTTTGAAAATTACGCGACGCGTCTCGCAAGGATAAAGCCACAGACAGCTTACCACCCGCAAAACCCCGCAAAAACCCGCATGGCTCAAGGCAGACAGTCTGTCCGTTACGTCATTATCAGTTGCGACTGAGGCTCATCATGACCAACGTCATCGTTTCGGGGCAGAAACAAATCCGTATAGACGCAACAAAGTTGGCCAAAAGCAAAGCATGACAACGTGCCTCTTTTCCCTTACCAAAAACTGCCTCTTCTTCTGTTCGTCGTCATCATCATCGGCATCGTCATCGTTGGCCAAATGTTAACTGAAATGTGGGTTAGGGGCAAGCGACAACAAGCGCCACTGTTTAGTTGAAAGAATGGAATGTTTGTGATTTCTCGTCGCGCTCTACAAAATTATCGCACTAAGATTTTGATTGATGAGATTTTTGGCTGCTGTTGCTGTTGCTGCTGCAAACGTTTGGCCCATATTTGTTTTATGTGGCCGTTGCCAGTCGCCCCACAAAAAGCCGCAGGGTTTGATTAGTTTTTTTACATTCAGTTCTTTCACAGACAGTCCACAAAACGGTGCCAACAATTCGCTGGCTTTTTGTGTCCTGTCAAACGATTCGCTGTGTTATTCAAGCTGATTTCAAATTCCATGAGTGAACCAGTAAAAACCTATTGTAATTGGTTTTCCTGCCCTAGATAGCGACATTTATAACTGTCATAACTTCGTTAAAGCTGAACCGATTTTCAGAAGCCATAACTTCTTCATCATGATTTCGATTATGTTCCATTACAATTTGAACAATTTTCAGTATATACATAAATTATACTGAATAATTTTGGGGCATACTAAAAGTCAGCTATCTGGAAATTAATCGAGTTAAAACGATTATAAAATTTAGAAACCCTCACAGGTAATAACTTGAGAGTGTTTTGATATCCATAACTTGTCTGAAATTGCCGCATAAATAAATGAAAAAGATTTGCAGACGCCCCACAGACTCCAAAGCCGCTGAGATGATTATTCTTGTCGTTGTTGTTGTTGTTGCTGTTTGTATTGCAACAAAAGCAACAACAAAAACAATAACAACTTATCACACAGCTGGCAGTCATAAAAGAGCCGTAAAAAACATTATACACATGGCTTGCAACATCAGCGCAATTTGCAGCAAGACATAAAAAAACATAACCTGCAACATATCTAAAAATTGTAGACAAAAAAATATAGCGAAAAATCATACACAAGATCTTTTGGCCAGCAACAAGAGCAAACTTAAAATGTGCACGTATTTGTTTGTTTGCCTTTTGCAAGAAGTGGCAGACCTAAAAAGGAAAAAAAAAACCAACAACTACAATAACAATTGAGCCTAAAAGTCTGTTTTTATGATTTAATATGGGAAAAGCTTTGGGTGGTGCTGACCAAAAAAAAAATAGAGCAAAGCAAATGAAAACAAACAGAAACGCATTGTGAGGGCAACGAGGACGTGAAGGGGGTGCATAGAGGGAATAACTCACGTGAACAACATAATCGCACATTTAAGCGGCTGGCAACATTTTTTTGCTCTCTCTTTCTCTCTCTCAGTCTCTCTCTCCCCCTGTCTTTCCCTCTCTGAACTAATGTCGTTGCCCCACCAGCATAGAGCTCCACTCGGTTGCGGCAATGGGGCAACAAGTGTGGACAGTTTGCCAGCCTGTGTTGTTGCTAGTTGTTCGCAGTTGCAGTTGCCTCATGTTGTTTGTTATGCTGGAGACGTAATAGCTCTGTGAATGAAGCCAAAAGCATTCAAGCTGTTTACTAAATATTAACAACAAGAAGAGCAGCAGCAGCAGCAGCATCAACTGGCTGACATGTTGTGTGTGGCACACAGCTTTTATGTAATTATTATTATGTATTCTGAAATGGTCAACAGCACACAAGTTCCATGCCTCTCACTTACTCCATGCCAATTGAAATCTCATATTTCATATGTATATTAAAGCTTTAAAAGATGAGCCAGCAAAACATATTATTTTGTATATCCCTGAAGAAGTTGCTTCTGACGTTTATAACGCTTTCTAGGAGACGTCTTATAGATATATATATTCTTAACCAGCATCATTAGCTGATTCGATGTAGCAATGTCCGTCTGTCTATCTTTTCCAAACACTCAGTTGAAAGTTATCCTAATATCTCAATACAATAAATATGATAAATGACAGTAAAAAAAATAAATAAAAGGCTTAATACAATTTTCTATTTTTTTATACTCTTTAATTGCATATATAATTGACCATTAACTAATTTGATTTTCATCACAAATCTTAAATCAAAATTAAATGTTATATTTTTTTATACTCTTTAATCGCATATTTAATTGACCATTAACTAATTTGATTTACATCCCAAATCTTAAATCAAAATTAAATGAAGCTAACTTTAAAATGTATATAAACATAAGATAGCAATACATTTTTAATGTATAAAATCATAATATTATTGTGAATGGGCTAAAAACATTTCATATTTTTTCTTACCATGAATATTATCAATAGTAAATGGCCGTTAATAATGTCATCCTTAAACTTTAATTTACAATTAAATTAACTGCTGACATATATCAATTTAAAAAAAACAACGAATAGTTAAATTTAATTGGAAAGAACATTAAATATTTTTTTATTCCACGATTTGATTAACTCTTTAATCGCACACAGTAAATTACCATAAATTCATTTTAATGTCGTCCCAAATCTTAAATCGCACATTTGCTTATTAGCTTTAAGTTAAAGCATGACACCATCAACGAAAAAATATTTAATTGCAAAAAACGAATTTAAAATTTTTTCTTTAATAGAGTTGTGTGCAAACATAGTTTGTCATATTTATTTTGTATGCTTACGCTTGACTTTTAACATTTGCATTTAGCATGCAATATTTTATTTATTTTCCATTATGTGTCCTGATTGCAACCAAAGTTAAATTGTTGTGTGTTGCATTAAAGTTCAATTCAGAAGTTTTTGCATGTCAAAGGTTGCGGCAATTAGTGAGCTGCATTTTAAGTTGGCCGAGACCCCTTTGGTTATTTGAATGCATGATATTATGACAAATCCCAAAGCTGCCAAAACTTCGGAATATTATTATAAGCACCAAACACTTGCCGGCCTTACAGCTTGCTGGCAAAAATATGCTAAGATGGCCAAGACGTTGGAGTGGAATGTAGGGAGAGAGGGCATAAGCTGATAGCTCCTACGTACTTAATGAACGCACCTTGTGTTGAGCTCTTTAGTATGCAAAATTACCAAGGCTGTTGCATTAATTAATACACAGCGATGGTTGGGGCGGCGAAGCAATTGTATAATTAGTGCCCTGGCCCTATCTCTGTCTAACTCAACATCTACATCTCTTGCACTCCAGCAAGCAAATAAACATTGTCCGCACCCCAAGTTGAATAAACGCCTACTTGCTCAGCGGCAACTCAGTTAAATTTGTCAATTTGAGTTGGTGTTCAATTACACAAGCTACAAAAACAACAACAACAACTGTGTAAAAAAGGGTGCAGAAAATGTCAAAAGCATTTGAAGAAATATTTTCCACAATAAATTCTCTGCTCGAAGCGTAAACGAAGTCGTCGTGCCCAAAATACAGAAAATGATTCGGTTGACTTTGGTATTGGCCGGGCTTAAAATTGTAATGGGTTTGCTTTGGTTCAGCTGTCGGTTGGTGATTGTATTTGCTTTATTTAAGGAAGCATTTTCAAGCACAATTGACTTTGGGCAACCTCATTTGTGCAAGACGTAAATTTAGTTACCGGTTGGCTTTGGAATATATATATTTTATTTAAATTCTTGAATTCGGTTTCAACAAGTCCAATATTTATTAATGACGCATTCACACATAAATTACAGTTTCAGTTCTGCCTTGCCAAGCAGTCGTAAACGTTACACGTATATTTATTTCTTTTCACTTCATTCGTAAACTTTTTACTGGCATTGAAACACATTCATTCCGCGTTTTGAGCAGATCGATTTGAATATTTCCATAGAATTGCAGCTTACAATTATCACCATAATCGCCGCCACGCGAATTGCTTGGTGGGCATTGCCATGCCCCTGCCCCAATGGCTGTCTCATAGGTGGGCACATAACGATGCCAGGTTACCGTCAAATTACGGCCAAAGCCAAATGCAAAACTTGTTGACGGTTAATGACGACGCCAGAGCCAGCAGAGACAGTCAAAGAAAACAAAACCAGACATACTCATGCCAACACTCAGACTCGGGCTTATGAGTATGCTCATGGCTCTTATGAATTTACACACCCCTCTTATGACCTTGTTCGTAAACGTTTTGGTTGCAAGAGGCGAGCGCGTGCTTAAGTAATGATGCCCAAATTAGAAGTCAACGGCAATTAGAAGATGCCAAATAAATATGTCAACACGGTTGTCTCGATGAGAAGTCAAAAGGTGGGGGAGGAGATGGTTGCATCTAAGGGTTAAGCATTCAATTAAATGTAGTGCAGCCAAAGTAGAAGCAACAGAACAGCAACTTTAATGCAGCGCTGTCAAAGTAAAAAAGTGAAAACTGAATGCCAACTGACCAAAGTAATAAAACGAGGCGAAATGAAATGAAACGGAAATGAAACCCAACGGCTGACAAGTAAATAGACAAACAACTGGCAACAAGCCGAGCAGTGCGCAACGAGCAACTTTTCTCACATGCCGCTACATGCAGCAAGCAGCAAGCAGCATGTGTGTTGTTGTGTTGATGCCAGTTAAACTTTATCAAAGCTACAATAAGACGAAGAACAACAACCACTAAAGCAACAATGATCCAAATGAGAGAGAAAGCACAACTTCCAGATACCACGTAACCAATGGCATCATAAGTCGCTTTAAAGCAACTACGAGGACGAGACTTCTGAGATGATCCGGCCAATAGAATGAGACTCTCCTACACCCACCAAGGCAATGAACAGGAGCATTAGCTTTATCAAGGGGAAGCACAATAGATCAAATAATAAATATGCATTTTTTGGCAGGTGATCTTAACTTATATCCAGTTATATTCCTATAAAATTAGAAAGTTTTATCTATAAAATGTTTGGTATTTTTCTTCCTATCGATCTATCTTTTTATCGGTAATCGATATTTATATAAACATATAAACAATATTGTTCTATAGTTAAAATTAAACCATATTCCATTTTGTGTATTAAGAACTTTAATTGAAGACCAATTTTTGATTTGGTATGCAGTCGAGGTTGAGTACTTTCACTTGATACGTTCCTGTTTTTAATGGGTATGAAAACTACAGCCACGCAGAAGCAGCAACAGGGAACACGCAGCAGCAGCAGCAGCAACAGTAGCAGCAGAAGCAACTACAACATCAGAATCAGGAGCAAAGTTTGCGCTCAAGAACAAGTTGGCATCGTTCCGACTTGGCTTCAGCTACTGCTGCTGTTATTGCTACAGCTCCAACAGTAACTTCAGTTGCTGTTGGCTGTGCTTAAGTCGTAATTCCTCTTTGGGAGTTTTTGACTTCTCAAGTTCAGTTGTGCTCGCTTGCCCAATGCCAAGTTATATAATAAATAAGGGAAACACGCACACACGCTTAAGCTCCACACGCACACACACACACACACACACACACACACACAGAGAATACATGGCTAGTCGAAATGTTGTATTTTACAGTCAATTTCATGTGCAGATTTCTCATATAAGCAGTACACAGTTGTTGAAATAAGTAAAATGCGGCTTATTCAAACATGAACAGCTTGTTTTAAACTAAAGCGGAAGTAGACTTGACAACATTTGGCAACCATTTATATTTTTTCCCAGTGCATTTGCTACTGGTTTCTTACTATATGGTTAGATACTTTGCTTTTTCGTAAGTTTACAAAGTTTATTTGATTCGTTGTAACACACAGACACATATTTTTTACTTACTTCTTTTAGTTCGTAAATTTGGCTGGGCACAAACTTTCGCCATAGACTGTCCCATAAACTTTGTAATGAATTGAAAGGTGTTCTGTGCACAGTTACCCACATATGTTCCAACTTATTAACTGCTAAATATTATACACTAATAACAGAGTTTTTAAACAAATTTGGCTGGTTGGCGAACAAAAGCAACTAGGTTGTTATGAATCTTTTGTTCTTTAATTGGTTGGTTTTTTTCATAAAAGCACTTGTTTGTTTAATTATTGCCTTGAACTATCAGGGCTGTCCTGCAGAACATCAATGTCCCTTGCCAGCATCAAGTACAGGATCTCAGCCTGCCCGATAAAGACTTAGCGCAGGCACACCTGTTGCTCAGCAAGACTAGTGGTCTCCTTGATTCCCCAAGGATTGCCATTAGTATTCCTATGAGTGTGGATTCACTTGTTGCACTCTCTGTGTAACCACGTTTTTCAACTACGCGTGAAATGATCATTGTGACTTTAATTTGATTCTACACTCAGTAATTTTCGCACACGCGTATAAATTCACAACGATTACTTAGTTGTACTCTGACAGATTTCCCTCAAAGATACCGTCCGACTTTTCTCATAGGCTTCAACTGAACCCGTCTTGTGCTGCAGCGCTCCTTTTATACCATTGTTGGCCACCTTTTGACGGAACTGTACCAAGGTGGCGTGATCTTTCGGAATTTCCGTCTGCCATTTGCCGACGCCAGCCATTGTCTGCCGTTAGTGTGAGTATGGACAGCAACATTGTGCGTCCAATACTCATTCCGCACCAACGGATGGTTGATGTTCTGATGGGCACGTGTGTCAGACACGTTCAGATGGCTGACCACCTGCGTTGGAACTGCATCGGGGCCTATTTTGTTAACTCTCTTTTCCCTCTATACTTTTCGATAAGCTCGAGTGCCTCGTGTGGATATCCTCATGTGTTCGGCCTCCGCGTGGAGCCATATCACCTGGAGTGGGGCCACCTTGTCCTCCGGCTCTGGATTCGGTGGCAGCTGTGGGTTTTGACACCGTCTCCACTCAGAATTATCTTGTGCGCCGCACCCACCGAACTCGACGGCATCTTCATATTTTCCTCGTCGGAGATGAGGTGTCGTCGCCTGGGCGCAGGGTTTGCTTCATTATCCGCACCAAGCGTCTGCGCTGGCGTTGATCCTTCTCCCCATCCGCACATGACAACAGCCTCGTCGCTGGCTATTGTGCGGGGATACGGGACGGAGGATGGATCGGGGCCACCTCTTATGCGAATTTTCCATTTTGTTTTCCTCTTTTTGTTATTAGTCTGTCAAACCTCAGTGAAACTGAAATTGCGCCTGTGAGTCGTGTTTGTGTAACTGTTAGTGACACACGAACTGTGTCACTCTCTAATTGTTGCAACGGTGCCTTTTTAGTGCAAGCGCCTATCTAAGCGGGAGTGTCGAACGAACGTTGACCTGTTGGTGCAACTGCGCCTGTGCTCTAGTTTATGTCCTGGCTGTTCCAGCTGTCCTTGCATGCTGTCTCTCTTGTGCTCGTTGCTTTCGTACGTTGTCCGAATATTTCTTTTAATTGTTTTCAATTGTTTATTTGTTACAATTTAAGTGATTTATTTATTATTTTTTACAATTGGCTCCCGACCATGTGAGTTGAAGGCAGCGCTATACCATGTAGAGTTTGATACGTCTTTGATTATCCTCTGTGAATTGTACGATCATCGTTTTCACAGCCCGATCGGTATTCCAAACCCGGCCAAAATCATAGGCCTTTTGTAACGTTGCTGTTGTAGCTGTTTTCAGAGGAACCATTTCGGTCCATAATGTCTCCGTGTGTAGATATGGAAATGGTCCCACGAAGCGCACACAGTTCTCCAGGGCGCCTCACCGATCTGGATCAGCCAATTGACTCGACTTATTTTGCTGACTTGTCTCTCTCTTGAATATATGCTCAAACGACTCTGTATAAGCCTGGCTAATAACCTTCCAAGTAAGGTCCCAGCATCCGTTTGCCCTAAATAGCAAGGCACTCTTTTCCATTTAAAGATCTGCTTGCATACGATATGACGCCCTGTCGTAGTTCCTTGACGTTTCCAGGGGGCTTAAATTCAGCGATCGCAGCTATTTTCCTAGGATCAGTGCGTATCCCTTCTTCAGTCACCTGGTGGTCCAGGTATTAAAGCTACTTCTTGGAGAATTTAGTGTGAGTATGGACAGCAACATTGTGTGTCCAATACTCCTCCCGTAATAACGGCACATGTCCTGATGGGCATGTGTGTCAGACACGTTCAAAGGACTGGCCACATGCGTTAGAAAGAGAGGACGAAAGAGAGCCAATTCGCCGTGACTGCAGCAGGGCCGGATTTCGGCCCGATATACAGTTAGTGTGAGGGGCGCATAAGACATGCTTAAATATATGTATTAACTCATGCCATTGATCTGTTTTATTCAATATAAAATTTGTTAGAAATCAGAAATAAACAGATTACAAAAGTTCAAGAAAGATAATAAATAAATATTGTTTTGATGGTCAGGTCGCACCTTTAAATTCAATCTTTTTAATCAATTACTCTATAAATATGCAAAGTGTATTCAAATATAGAATTCAAAATTCACCAATTTACCAATTTAGATGCATTTATGTGTGTACTAATACTTTGGCACTCTGATAAGTGACTATTTTTTAGTTTGTATATAAATATTTTCAATTGGCATTTAACATTCGATGCCATTCAGTAAACTTGTGACCCAAAAATAAACTATTAGAATCGTGCATTTTAATCTATTATGCAGATGGAAATCAAACGATGCAAATTTAAACCAATGCCTGGCCATCAAATTAAAAACAAATAAACCAAATGACAACGAATCAAAAATGTCGCCGACTACAAAATGTCCACAAAACAAATCCAGAGCCAGAGAAATAGCTAAAGCGAAAGCTTGCAGAATTTGTGAACAGATTTACTCGACAGCCTCTAAACAATGGCCACAAGCAAAAGCTTCTGTTTCCGCTTTTGGTTAGAACAATTTCCATGGAAATGCTCGTAGGGTTGGAACGGCCAAAATATTTGTCAAATGTTGCACAAATGCTCCCAAAGAAAAAGGCAAATGTTTGCGTCGATGGGAAAAGGGGCAAGTTACGGGTTAGGGGATAGCTGCTGGCTTGCAGCGTGTGTAGAAAAATTCAAATTTTTCTTTATTGTTTTTGCATCAAATTGAAATTTAGTATCAAAATGAAAAACGCATGGCAAAAATGCCAAGACTAAAAATTACCCTGCATGTTATAAGTTAAAAAAATAATTGATGATTACAATCAATAATTTATTAATGCAGGTCAATAGCCAAAAGGCGTACTGCATGAATCAAAAATTTCTGTTTCGATTATTTTAATATTTTTTCTTTGATACATATGCATTACATATAACAAGAACAGAGAGAAACACCACTTACACGATATGCTTAATATATAATCAAATTTTGTGTAAGCAAAGGAAAACTTCTACCATGCTCCAAATTCCCTTGCTGCAATTGCTTTTGTCAGGACGATCTTTAAGGCTCTGGCCACTTTTTGGTTATATTTCTGTATTAAAAACGGTTTTGTTGTGTGGAACGTTAGAATGTTTATGGGATGGACGCTGAAGCACTAAGAACAACAGCAGCACCAGTAGTCACTGCAGATGCTCGCCAAAGTGGACGTGTGTGTGCGTGTGTGTGTGTGTGTGTGTGTTTGTTGGAGTTTATAGCATACTTTAAGGCGCCATAAGCTTATATTGCACTTAATAGCACATAAAAAGTGGTACGTGATAATGCAACGCACCACAAAAGTGGCCATTCGATGTGGAAAACCCAAAGTGTGCCAAACACACGATAGCATCCGATGTGTTTGTCGGAAAAACCCGGGAAGACTTTAGTTAGTTAAAGTGACTACAGTTAAGGGCTCAACATAATAAGGTTATCAAACAATGAGAGCGTAACAGTTGCATCCCAAATAATTTCCAAGTTTCACATAAAAGAGAATTACAAATTAAAAGAATATGAGTAGTACAATCCACCATGGAAGCGACAGATCAGCTTATATATGTAATAATACATTGAAACGCAAAAATAATTAACAATAATAATAATTAAGTAGAAAAACAACTGATGTAAAAGTGAAAGCAATTATATTCAATTATGTAAGCAAATTTTTACAAATAAATGCAAAATTAAAATTTTTTAAGGATTTAATATTCGTGCTGAATGTCACCAATATAAACTTTATACTTAACATAAAACCAATATAAAATCCAAGTTGAAAAAGATAAATATCAGCAAGCAAATGAAATGCATTACTTCACAAGTCCTCCAAATGTGTCTCAGCTACCGAGACTATCTGTCAATTGAGTGAAAAATCTTGAACTTTGATGCCCGGACCACATCATTTATTGAAAGCAAACACCAATCAGGATGGTGTCATTGTGGTGCCAAAAGCTTTTGCTATAATTGACAATATCTTTTTTGTTTTGGATAGTTTTGGTCTATTTTAAGAGTTTCCGAAGTGACTTTAAAAACTTATAGCTACATGTCGCATGTCCGTGTGTCAGTTAGTTATTTAGTTTTGTTGCTGCTAATATTGTTGTTATTGTGATTGCTGATTGTGATTTCCATGTTGTTGACCGAAGTGGAACAACAAGGGGCAGCAAAACATGCAGAACGCCCAACGCGTGCCTGTAAACAAGGTTCGCACATCAGCAATATAAACAGGCCAATTAAAGTTTATCAACAGCCTTCACGCATCGTTAGAATACATATATGGCCCCCATTCTCACACCCATCCATCAATCAAAAATGGTTTACCATGTAAGTGAAAACATTGCGAAAACAACACAAATACACTCAAGTCTGTGTGTGTGTGGGTGTGAATGTGTGTGGGTATGGGTGTTTGTTGTGCGTGACGGTAAATGTTAAATGTCAAATGGAGAATGGAAAATGGAATTTTCCCATTTAATCATTGCAACTACAAATGAAATAAAGAAGCTGCCGTTGCATTCACATCGACTGAGCTTGAAAATCAGTTATTCATTTGTTGCAGCCACAAAAGTTCTGCCACACCCATGGAAATTGAGTGAAATATACCCTAGAATTTAGAAAATCAGCTTACACTGTCAGTGTTTTTCTTTTACATAAAAATGTGGAAGTCAATATTCCCTTTTATTAATTGTTGTTTATTAAAAATGGAAAAATAAAATATTATTGGGCTTTTTAAAGATTTATTTAAATCTTACAAGGTTTAATACAAAACAAAAATTGAAAAAATATGATATTTTTGAGATTGCTGAATATAGAATCTGCCGTTGCATTCAAAAATACTGAATTTGAAAATCATTTGTTGCAACCATAAAAGTTCTGATTTGAAATATACATAAATAATTCAGTAAAGAATATCAGCTTTGTCTTTTTTCTGAATTTGGAAATTTCTTTTCAAATATCAGAAATAATATTCTATACTATATTTATCTTAATCGTAGAAGGCTTAAAAAAAGATGAAAAATAATAAATCGTTATTGGGAGAGTTGATTTTATGCAAGTGTTTCCACAACAAAATATATATTGTATTCCCGGCAATTTGCTAAATTCAGGGTCATATTTTTTTCTCCGAGTGCACACACACACACACACACACACAGAGACATAATTGAATTCAAATTCAAAGCCAGTCATTTAGTCAAGCACTCAAGTTGTCAATTGCTGCCGAACACCAAGTCATTTATATGGTCAACAGTCGGTTGTGGTTGGGCTTGTGAACTACTTGAATTATTTCCCTCATTTCACATGCATGCACATTGTTGCCGCATGTTGATGTTGCTGTTGCTGCCGTTGTTGCTGATGTCAGACAACAGTCTGCTCGACTCGTTGTTCTTCTTCTTATTCTGCCTGCTGTTCCCTGTTGTCGTTCATCAGCTATAAACTTGCACTTTACTTGCCTGACTTACTGGCTGCTTACTGCTTACTACCTACACCTAACTGCTTCCAGTTGCAGCGACCCATAAAAGTATTCTACAATTTTTATACCCCATCCAAATTGAGTTTATTTCTCTGCGACATGGAAAGTGGAGAAGCTAAAGTTGGCTGCAGCGCATATTGTTATAGTTGTTTTATATGAAATTCGTGAATAAATTTCAACCGAAACATTTAATAATTTATATTTATGTCGCATCTATTAGATTTATTGTGACAATTTTAAAATTTATTTCTAATTAGTTCGCATTTTATTTATTATCATCATTAAATACAGGAAAACAGAGATTATATTCTGTGCAATTTAGCTTGAGGGTGGCCTTCAGCTGCAATTTCTATTTAGTATAGAGCATTAATTGCTTCGTTCAAGTCGCATTTTTATATTATTTTTTTTTGCCTTATCTCTGTTTTGCTGAGGCATGCTCCCAGTTCCCATGATGAAGACGCAGTCAAGCACACACACAAACATACACACACACACCCCGAGAAACCCACACACAGCCACACAGTGTTGTAATGTGCCGATAAAGTTTTTGGAAATCCTTTAATTGGCTTTGCTTTGAATTTTTTGCCATTTCTTCACACAGATGAGTAGCTAAAAATTGTCGAATGAAGAGAGAGAGTCAACTAAGGACATGAGATTTGCAATTATGGGGAGCTGTCAAGCCTGACGCCCCTCCACAAGAAGACAGAACAGATTTGGTTAGGGAGCCAAATATTCGGTTTTGTGTGCATTAGGTTTGACTTTCTTTCATTTTTGCATAATCGATTTTCCGGCAATGGAAACTTTTCGTGCGTAAATTGTGATGACTCGACTCAAAATGCCATACAAATAAACATATGTGTGAGTGCGTCTGTAATGTAACGTTGTGTAACGTCAGACAATTATAGATATTTATGATGATGAGTTACAATTTGTAAGCTAAAGATACCGGGAACACAGCACACAACTAATTCTAGGACAAAAGCCAGCTGCAAAACCCAATTCTAAACAATATTGACATGTATTATACATGGGATATATCCATACCTATCTGTCTATGTGTCTATATATTTTCTATGGCAACCACACACATAAAATTTTGTACATAACAATGGATTCTAAAATATATTTGTATATGTATATGTCTATTTTTTCTTTATGCAATCTGTTTGCCCCTTTTGTTGTCTTAACATTGCGTTCGACAAAAAGTGGCACACACAGCGGGAGCTTTGACAAAGAAATCCTTGGGGTCACACAGAGAAAGAGAGAGCACATGTAAAAAAGCGAGTGGGAGTGATGTAAATATATTTGATATACCCTGTAAGCGTATAAAAAGATTAGAGTGTTTTTTAAATTTAATATCGTCTTTTGTTTTGTGACAGTTTGCATTTCCTTTCCAAACTTCCAGAAAAAATCGGCCCAACATGAAAATCGCTCTGAGAATTTGAAAACAATTTTTGATTTTAGAATAAATTTCTAAATACCCAAAAAAATCTTCTGATATCATTATTTCCGCCAAAATTAAGGCAATCTTCTCAAATGCATGACAATTTTTTCTAAATCTAAATAATAGTGGTATTATTCTAGAATATTTAAATTGATTAATTAAGGGTATCTACTAGTCAAGCAGTTTCGTCTTTCGGTTTTTTTGTAACATTTATTTTGTGTGTGAATGCATTGATAAACTGACAACATATTTTGCTGTTGTTCGGACCGGCATTTGATGCATTGTTCTAAGTCGGCCACTCGAGTTCCATTTTAATAGCTCCTGTTTCTCATCGCCATCTTAGCCTGCTCCAGTTACGATTTTGAGGCACCCCGAAGGCGACATACACTTTAATTGCTTTTGTCTTTGGTAATTTATGGCAAGCTTTGAGGGAGAAACAATTCGAAATGTTTTGCCGGCAGTCAAGTTACGTTCAGGCAATCGGTGTTTTTGCTGTTGTTCGACAATACTACACGTGTTAATAATGTTCAATTAGGCTACAGTTCGGAGGCAGTTGTGCCTTGCACAAGAAATCACAAATAGCTAGTCGAACTTTGAGCTCGCTCGACATTGGAAATATTTCAAGAGTGGAATGCGCTTTCTTTTACTAAAGGATCACAGCTAGTGAGTCAAGCTTAACTTGCAGCATTTAAAAGTATCATTTTTAAATTAATCAACAACAATTGTATTCAGGAACCTTAATGTTTTCGGATGCGTTCTGCTCTGCCATTTAAAATTTAACACCCTTTTTATTTGCCATTTCTTTTCATTGCCGAAGAGTTTCCGCCTCCTTGAACACTTTGCCAGACTCCCATTTCCATTTACTATTCTTTTGCCTGTTGTCGCAATGCCACTTCTTAATTTTCATGCCCGGAAATGCTTCACTCAGAGGCGACTTCGTGATGTCAATTTGTGTTCTGCTTTGTATAATTTGCCTTTTTTCTTTTTGAACAACCTTTCCGTTTCGACTTGGTTTTCTTTTTGGCATCTTTTTTTTTTTTTTGATTGCACTTTTCTTGGCGACTATGGGCCTAAAGAAAATCGGAATCCTTGCCACTTTAATTACATTTGTGTGTCTCTCTCTCTCCAACCCCCGAGCTGAGTGTGTAGCAATATTTGGCCAGAGGCCTTAAAGTTCATTTAGTTGCCGTAATGCCACGCCCACGTATTAATGTCAACTCATTAGGCACTGTTAACCATAATCGCCATGCGATCCTTGGGAGCCCAACACACAAAGTTCCAGGACTCGGAGACCGCCCCACTTCGAACTACGAAAACAAACACGTAGCAGCGCATAATTACAACTTAATCGCTTGACAAACAACACACACACAGCTATAAACACATAAAAAAAAAATAAATAAAATAAAGAGAGCAAGCCAAGATATTCGTGGAGCTGTTGTGGCTCATGATTTTGGGGCTTGTGGCAATCTAGGATCTGTGGGCGTGCCTTAACTTTTAAGCAGTTGCCAAACACTTTAAAGAGCCGCCCCTTCCCCCTGGAATAGCAGGTGCTGCTGCTGCTTGTTCTACATGTTTATAGACTATTGTCCCTCGGTTAATAGTTAATGGGCGGTTAGCCAATATAATGAAAGATATAGCGTGGGCAGCCAGAAGAATTGCTTATGCTTAACTGCTGTTGTTTAATGATCGTTGTTGTTAAGTGCAATGATATGGAGCCAGGGCTTTTCTTTTCATTCGGTCAGGGTGTTTCTATGAATGTATTATTATTATTTATATATATAACATACCTAACAATATTTTATAGCAATAATAACATGAAACATGACCGATTTGAGTATGCTTGAAATTTCCGAAGCCCAAGGAATCATTGGAATTTTAAAAAGTTAAATCTTATTTATAACTTTATTAGTTACTAAAGTGCAATATTCTAATATATTACAATATTATAAGCAGTCCTCATTTACATTAAAATAGATTCCCTTAAGATTTTTAAACTTTTCAAGACACACCTTTTTGCCTCGAATTCAAATATGATTGTGGCGCTTTAAATCATTTTTATTAACAATATTTATGGGGTGCATATATTTTACTTATACTTGTACTAAATTCACATTTGTCGAGTACTTTTCAAGCCAACCCCGTCATATAATTCTGCGGTGCACCGTTTCAAGCATATGTATTTGGATATATGTGTGAACATACATACAAACATACAGAAATATGTTTTGGGGACGTGCGAAAACTATTTGCATGTTTAGCTAAACTCGCCTGCGGCTTCCGCCATTCACTGAATATTTCATGGCAGTTAAAATGTTAACTTTGTGAAGCATCAACGCACGCACATCTAGCCCCTCTCCCACCCCTCAAAATGCTGTCCCCTTGCCACCACAAACTGCTGCAATCCCTTGCCCCCAGTTGCCCCCTCATCGGTTTCGCATGCAACATTCATGGAAATAATGCTGCGGTCAATTTCGTTAGCATCCTGCGTGTGTGTTGTGGAGAAGAGGAATGTGGGTTGCAAGTGTGTAGGGGGCATGTCCCCTTGGCGGCCACATAGCTTTGGCTTATTGGCATTAGGCAAAGGCTTGGCGAGGCTTTTAGCTCAGTTTGCATTGCTGCTGGTGCTGCTGTTGTTGCTGGTGCTGATTTGACAGGCACCTGCGGGCAACAGCAATGACCAACGATCACAATTTGCATTGTTGTGCGTCCCATGAATGCGGCTTAAGCCAAACGTTAAATGATATAGCAGTTGCCTGCTTCAGATTCTGTGCGCCTTTTGTGCGGGCACAGCTAGGTGACAGTGTGTGTGTGTAGTGCTTGTAGTTAAGGCATATGCACATGCATCAACATCACTTCATTAAGCGTATTAACATCAAAGTCGCAGCATCAGCAGCCGGAGCAGCAGCATGAGTGGCAATAGCCGTTGCACGTGCATCAATATCACTGTACTAGCCTCATAACGTTACCTCTTGACATTAACATGCATCATTTGTCAATTTGCTGGCCCAGCCATATCCTCTCTCTCTCCTCTCTCTGATGTGGCATATTTGCCGGTCATCTAATTGCTGCAACGTTGCCAGCGTTTGCGTTTGCGTCTCTTATGTGTGTGGCATCAAATGCAGCACATGAAAGAAAAACCAACACAAGCCTCGCTT
Organism: Drosophila silvestris; assembly: GCA_035043445.1. Taxonomy (NCBI): domain Eukaryota; kingdom Metazoa; phylum Arthropoda; class Insecta; order Diptera; family Drosophilidae; genus Drosophila; species Drosophila silvestris. The sequence goes on from JAWNMZ010000139.1 coordinate 1,049,065, forward strand.
GGTTGCCAACTTTTACTTTGCCCTGTCAAAAATACTAAAAAGCCTTTGGCGGTAATTACAAGCTAGAACGGCAATTTAAATACCCTTGCAAAGTTCACTATACTCTAAAAAAAAGACTGAAAAATCCAATGTTGATCATTCTTCATTTCTTTTTGTTTTTTCAAAATTAAAGCAGCTTTGTGAAACGCATTTTTGGGTGAATTTGAAAAAAATTGCTCATAGAAAAGTCATATTTGTTCATATGGCAGCTTTATGCACTGGCACTGGCTGCAAGAAACAATTGGCTCTGAATATTAATATGAATAAAAGGACCCTCATAACGAAAATTTGACCATTTTAATCAGATTTAAAAAATAAATGAGTGGTTTTATCCGGTCTTACCTGCTCGCATAAAATTTGTTGGTTTTTGTGTAGCTGTATTTCTAATTTACCTTCGGCGCAAAATCATATTAAGTATACGCAGCGCAAACTCATTTCGCAGTTGCCTTTGAAAGGTTTTGATTTAATACCAGCAAAAAAAGATGTGAAATTGATATTTGATTAAGCATCCGCGGAATATGGTCCAGAGATACGAGTCAGCACTCCTAAAAATAATGTATTCCCAATATTAATACATATATTTGTGTGTATGCAGATGTATGCGAGTCTACAGCTGAAGCTAAGGGAGAATAATAATTTTTATGTGGAAATAATCAGGGCACAAGTGAATGTAACGCATTGCAAAAAAATAAAAAATAAATAATAATCCACAAAAAATCTGTAATGCAAATACAAATCAAAGCATTTTAATAAATTATTTAATAGAACATTGCATATATTAAAAGCTCAGTCTGCAGATAAATTATATTTTTAAGCAAATGTTAAAAAAGGGGCTGGTAAAAAAAAGCCAAAATTCCGTTTTTCAAGCATAATTACTAAAATGAAGTATTTTTTTAATCAATTTAAAGCAAAATCTGTTCCATACAAATAATGAAACATTGCTGGACAGTTATTTATAAAAGGCAAATATGCGTCAGATAAATGATTCCCACAATGCAATAAATATGGAATAAAGAAATAAAATAAATAAAAAACTAATAAGATAAATAAATATTGTAGAAATGATAAACAAATACAAAGAAAAGCATGTAAAAAATAATAAAAATATGCAATACAAAAACATATAAGAACATCACACTTTTCCAGAGAGATCGACTTGCAGATACCCTGAATTAAATAGTTAAATATATCAATTCTCTTAAAGACAATTTTACAAACCCGAAACTCAAATCAACATTCAGCAAAGTAGAAGTGCTGATATTGGTTTTGCGATTCGATTCGTATCTCTATATGATTTATTGTATATCAATTTAAAATGTAACATTATTCTTGCACAACTTTGTTGTGCACTTTTGCCATTTTCAATTTGAATTCAAGAAATGAATTCAACATTCAATGAATGTTGTGCAATTAAATATTTTAGCACTTTAAATATAACTATTAAATAAATGAAAACGAGCTGTAAAATCAAATTGAGCTCAGACTTAAATTGGATTATTGTACAATAAAACATTGCAAAGGAAATAGTTTTTGATTTCATTATTGACTCACAAGTTGATGTGCAATGGAGCAATATGAGCACTTAATTGAATTCAATTTCAGGCAAATTTGTTATAGCTGTGGATTTCTTTTTGCTGTCAATCAAATGAAAGTGAATCAGCGTATATAATTTGTAAGCTTTTAACTACATTTTGTTTTTGCAACTTTAACCAATTTATTATAAAATTATGCATAAGTTATGATAAACATATGTGCGTATTAAACACGTATGTCGTTACCCAGGCTCATTTAAAAATAAAATGCACACATCGTGGCTCATGGCGTATACATAATTGAGTGGAGAGTATTTATTTGCATTACATTTGTATCAATTAAAGCAAAATGCAATGCAGCTACGAACAAATTAGAAATTAATTATAAAATAGTCGCCGTCAAGTGGCATTTAACGTGGTTCAAATAAATCATTTATTCATTTGCAATTGTTTTTTTTTCAACCCCTTTCGGTCTTTGCAATGCGTACAACTAAATGCAAATTGTTAAATGGCTTTCCACGAAAATTGCTTGCCACAAAGCATGCAAATTAAAACATTTTTATTGCATTTGCATTTGTTTTTTTTGCAATTTCCAAGGTAATTCTAATTAGTTGTTTCTGAAATGTATTTGATTTTCATTTTAGCTCTTTTTACACATATAAAACAAAATTTGATCAACAAAACCAGCATAGCCGACAGCGAAATACTCTGCTATCTGATATCAGATGGCAAATTGCCTTCTTGCTGGGTTGTGGGGCATCAATGGGTGCGTTTCTCTCGATCACTGGAAAATCAATCAACTCCTCGGAGTCAAAAAGTATCAGATTTCATAGTTCGACATCTAGATTAGTACTACATTTAATGTTGAAAACACGATTCTGGCTCGAATTTGATGTTTAAATTATACTCTAAAAAGGTATTTTATATGTGGGTCGAGACTTTCCATAGCTATAAATTAGTCAAAACTGATCCGATTTTCAAAAACCAGTGAAAACACGATAGGCCGATCTTTGAACGTTGTCACCTACAATTTGAGCACTCTTTTTATAATTGAGAGATATCTGATTTTATCTATATGCATTTGTCAATGCGATCAATTTCCCAGCTCCCAGTTGGTGTAGCTCCTCAATTTTAGCACGTTTGTCTATCTCGGAACTAGACAAATATATATTTCAAGTTGCTAGAGTCAAAACACAATATATTCTTCTATATCTTCACAATCAGTGTATAAAAAGCATAATATATTTGTATATTTCGCTTAACCAATGTATATTGCGAGTGGCAATTGTCAGCATTGCAAAATGTGATGCAATTAACGTTAGTTCAGTAATTAGATATATATTTTTGATATTTAGTTCGGCTATGCTTAGTCAAACATTGGGGCTATAAATATGTGTTGCTTATTTGCCTCTATTTAATAATTAGATAAATAAATAATTTCCTGTGATTAGCAAATGGCAAACAATAAAATTGCAAAATTATCGTTTCAATTAATTAGTGACACTTTTGCACAGAGTTCAAAAATCTCCCCAGCAGCAAGAAGAGCAGAGAAGAGTAGAAAAGAGGAGGGAGAAGCATTGGCAATTTAAGCGTCAATTAGCCAACATATTCACAAGACCTCAAAGTGGCTTATTATGCAACAATTTGTATTAAAAATTCGCTTAATTTCTACGATTTAAGTTCCACTTGGAGCAATCCTCTCACGATTGTAGTCTAATAAGCAAAAAAACATAAATAAAGTAATCAATGCCTCAAAAATATGTAGATACAAGAAATAAGGAATCATATTTGAGATATGAGCAAGGAGATAAATTCTCCACATGTGCAATACACAAAATTTTAATGTGTTAATTTTCACCGACAACATTTTCGTAATCTAGCGAAGCGTGACTGCCAAGCTTTCCGGCGTGGCATGTGGAAGGGGCAGGGACGACACGTGCGAGAATTTAGCTGGAAAATGATGATGATGATGATGATGATGGAAATGTTGACGTCATTTGCAACTACGTCTTTATCGACGTTACTTCCTGACGTGGCTGCTGCTGCTGTTGCTGCTGCTGCTGCCAGGATATCCCCTTGTTGTTAACGTCTTTGACTTTTATCGATGCTAATATGCTAAGAACCTTAACCGATTCGCAACTGCAGGCCGGCGGCATAACACACTTTTAAGTGTGCTCCTTTCTGAAATGAATACATCTTTATGTATATGTGTGTGTGTATGTGGCATATTCGAAAAGTTTTCAGTCAGCTTGGGGGCAAGCAGTCAGGCAGGCAGGCATATGAAAAATTGTGCGCATAACTTGAACTTAAGTCAAAAATCTTTGGCAACCAAACAATTTTCACAAGTCAGCTGAAGTATTTCACTTATTTCTTAGGGCTGCCTTAATTTTTAAAGAGCCAACTATTTGCTGCTGTTGCTGCTACTGGTGCTCTGTGCCACATATTTCAGTGCCATAATTAGTTCAAGTTAAATTTTGTAAGCCTCGCCTCTCGATTGCTACCACACTTGCACTTGCATATTTGTGGCATGCAGCGAGATATCGTTCGTTGCAGCTTTAGGAACTGTTAACGGCAAACTATGCAGTTTATTATGTTGCAAGCAATTGCAGTCAATGTTGCCCAAGTGCTGTTAAATGTTGCACACATGTTAACAGCTTAACCGTCTGCTCTTAACAGCCCGTTAGCAGCTTGATAAAATGTTGCACTTCTGTGGCATGATTCAAATTGGTTAGTGCAACACTTTTGTTGCAGTTTTGCTTTTTAAATAGAAATTTCGGAATCTTTTTTGGTTAAGGATTTTCCAATATCATGTTTAAATGTAGCTTTATTTTGTAATTAGTATTTTAATTCTGGTATATTAAACTTTCCCCTGCTAAAATGTTGTTAAAAATTAGCCAATTTTCAAACGCAAGTGTTTTTTTAGCTTAGCTTGACATGTATTTTAAAACTGCATTTAAATTAGAAAGAGATATGTTTAAGTTAATGATAAAATTTAAAAATTGCTTCTAGAATATATCAAAGCAAAGACTTCTTCGCTCGTCTTTTGATTTTTTTGTATTGTAAAATATTTACGCGTCTCTTTTAAATAGTCTTAAAAATACGTAAAATGTTTAAGCCCATTTTACCAGTTCACATATCAAATTTAGGCACAGGCATGTAAAAAAATTATGAATAACAAATGCTTTAAGCTACTTTTCAATATTTTTCGCAACAGTTTAGCCAAATTTAGATAAAGTCATTGACTATTTCCCACTGCATATTTGCAATAATTTACATAACATTCAAAAGTTTATTAACTCGTTTTGTGTTTTTTAAATCATCTGCTTTTCCGCACGTTAATTGCAGACGGCTACTTCGTTAAATACCCTTAATTGTGGTTGCATGTTAATTGGCGCCTATCGTTTTTTGGGCATACATGCAAAATCCGCTTTGTGAATGCGATTAAATACACAAAAACAAAAAATAAATGCTCAAAACATGATTTTGAAAGATTTGGCGTGCATGTTACTTAACAGCGACGCTGGCATTAACAGAACGCTCAGCTGTGTTGCTGCTGCTGTTGCTGTTGCTGCGCAGTCGGCGTCGCAGCGCACACTTCGTGTCGACAATAACATGGGTAACTTCGGCTGTGGCAGCTACTGTTAAGGCCGATGTGCTGCTGCTGTTGGTTGTTGCAGCAGCGCAATTCGTATTTCCGTTTTATGTTATATCAGTTCTTGGCTTGAGGCCTGTTGGCGCTTGTCTCAGTCACCTGCCAAGGTTTGAGCGCGTCGCAACGTAGCGGCAGATTTTCGCAACGGTTTCTTCCAACGGTTTGTGTGTGTATTAACCACGCGTCTCGTCTCTTTGTGTTCTGTGTTTGTTTCGCTGTGCATGTGTGTGCTTGTGTGTGTGAGTGTGAGTGTTAAGCGCGTCATCTGCTGCCTATGCGTGTGCCTTGTTTTTATTTACATTATGGTCAACTCTTGCACTAGTAGTAGTGGACCCTCCCTTCCCCCCACAACACGTTTTTCCTTTTTATTCTAAACACATATTTAATATGAACTCGATGGCCGATGACCAACGGCTTTTGTTAATTGGCTGCCATGCAAGAATTTTAAGCGCGCGCCCCGCGTGACGTCCCCTTTTCCATCCCCCTCCTTCACCCCTGGCACTAACTCGTCTAACTTCTTACCAACACTTCTCAACACTGCAGCTGCAGTTTCGACTGCAGAGTTTAGCTATCATTTTGGTTTACCGTTACACCGCGGTCTCTAGTCTCTCTCTCTCTCTCGCTCTCTTGCCGATTGTTTTGTTGTTGTTGTTGCTGCTGTTATTCTTCTTGGGAGCTGTCCAGCTCTTCTGCACTCTTTTTCCCTTGGCCAACGAAGCGTGTGGCTTTATCTCTTCTTCTTGCTACTTGCATTGGGTGCTTAGAAAGCCACTCGGCAAACTCCAGACAGTATTCTTCTTCTTCTTCTCCGTCTCCGTCTTCTTCATCTTCTTCGTCAATATCATTATTATTATTATTATTATTATTATAAAGTGGTTCTATTCAGCTTGCAAAGTCTGGTTGCTAAACAACAACAAATGCTTAATTAAATTTAAAGCAAAACTTGTCTTCTTCTTTTGGGCTCTTTGGAAAATTGACCGACTTCTTGTACCGAAACCGAAAACCCGTTAATTAATTCGATTGTTGTTTTTGTATAACGCTTCTTTTTCTTCTTCTTCTGCTGCTTCTGCGTCTGCTTCTTCTTGATATTTATTTGTTAAACATAACAATTTAAAGACCCAATCAAGGATGCATACAATTTCAGCTTAAAGAAATATCTTGCTTATATACCAATATACAGCAAATGTGGAATGATAAAAATGTGTCTGGAAACATTTGATTAATGAAGTTCATGCTTGAGTTATGTTTGTGAGATCATTCTGAACAAAAAAGTTGTGATTTTATTTTTGAATGCATCATTTCCTTGCATCATAAATAATAATATTTTAAAGCATTTAATCAGATTTAAGTTCATTCTTTTGTATTTAAAACAAATGAATTGCAAATTAAATGTTTGATTTACATTAAAAAAATTTTTTTTTTAATTTTAGTTTTTATTTAATTTTGCAATAGCTTTTTGCTTTAAATGATTTCAGAATTTTAATTAATATAAATTTAAATTGATAGATGTGATTAATAAAGCAAAATATGAAATAATCGATTGAAAAAATAAACAAAAGAATTTATTACGTTTTTCAAAGAGTTATATTTCCATGCCAAATTAAGTTCCTTACTGGAAATGAAATATATCTGCCTATCTCTGTTGCTAATATTATGTAAAAAAATGCAATTTAGTAATAAGAAATAATCTTATGAAGCAATAATTTACATATTATGCCAATAAGTTGGCAAACAATTGTTGCCCGTCACCTTAAATATTTTAAATTGTTTTGCCAAACAGGTTGCCGTAAGCAACAGCAAGTGCAATAATAACAACAACAACGGCAAAAAACGCACACCTGCAGGGCTCAAATAAAGGCTAACAAGAAAAATCAACAGTTACAGCAACCACAGCAAATGTGCAAATAACAAACCACGCAACAATTTCAAAATCGCGCGCGCTAAAAAAAAGGAAAAGAAAAAAAAACAGCAAAAAAATATTAAAAAGCCAAAACACGAAAAATGCTGGTTAAAAATTAAGAAAAAAAAACAGGGGAAGCGAATATAAAAAAAGGAATTTCAAGCGCTGGCGTTTTTTGTCAACCGAAAAAGGGCCAAGTGGCCATAAAAGCGCACAAGTGGCTGCACCAACAACAACAACCACAACTACAAAAGCAACCCTGTGAACCGAACGACAACAACAACAACAACAGCAACGAACTGAGGCCCATAACGAAAACCCTTTTGAACCCGACGGCAGGAAAACGCTTGTTTCGACAAGACAAAAACAACAAAAGCAACACGAACAAGAACAACAACAACAACAAGAAGGAGAAGAACGACAACCAGCACACACAGGTAAGCAATGCATGAATGAAGTGAATAAATGAATGAATGAATCAACGGTGGTGCTCGGCCGGTGCTCTACTCGTTGGTTGCTGCCACCATCCGCCTGTATGCGATTGAGTGATTGAAAACTGATAAAAGAATAATAAAAAAGGCCTGCCCCACCCCCAAACAAACACACACATACACGTACAAAAAACAACAAAAAATGCTGTGCAACATACCGCTACCCCTTAGCTCCAACCCGCTTCCCCCCCACTGCAGCCCTGGCCTGCTCAATAAGCAATTAATATGCACAAGTGTCTGCGAGGGCTGCCAACTGAACTTTTTTGTACGTCTCGATAAGCAAGAACGGGTGCTGCTGAAACTGGCCCTGAACAATAAACGTTAACAAAACAATCCAAAAAAAATCTCTGCCCCATTGTGTGTGTGGCACATTGTTTTGGTTTTTGGACGCAAACAACAAAGCGACAAAACGAATATTATGCCGCACATATTCTTTTTTTATTATTTATTTTGCCCTTTTAGCGCCCAATCTAATTGCAGATTTCTTTAATGTTGGATAAATTTTAAATAAATAAACTTGACATTTTCTTTTCTGCTCTTAAACGCAAATTTCAACATTTGTCGAGGCATATTTTTGGGAATGTTTACATTTGAAGTTCAAAGCTGCAATAGAAAACATATTCTGTGAATTGTATTGCAAAATACTTCAACTGAAAAGGTGTAATAATAACAATATATATTACAAATCTAACTAACTAATTCTCAAATTCTAATAAAAGGAAATTAGCTTTGTCAATTCATTCTTTTGATTTGCTCAAATTTCTAATTAACTTTGCATTTACATTTTTGTTGTTGTCTGCCGATTCGTTTGATAGTGATTATTTTAAGTGTGCTTAGCTTGATTTTTACGGTCACGACTTGTCTGATTCAAGCCAATTTGTGTGCGTCTTTGCTTCAACGGACAAAGAACGAACGGTCGAAAAATATAAAAAACTAATGCCACAATACGAAGTCTGTCGCAGAACTTTTTCAAGTCAAGTGCAGTAGCAAAAAAAAAAAAAAAAACAAGAGGATAGAAAAAAGTATGTAAAGAAAATAAGAATCTTAGATGTGGAAAATGCGTTCAAAGAAAAACAAAAAGCGACAAAGGGTTGACGAGACAGAAGAGACGATATCAGAGACGAGTCTGAGATGAGTTCGAGTTAAATTGTAGCCAAATATCGCTCGCACATTGCATATACAGCAGAAGTTGTTATCGTTGCTACAAATAGAAATTGAAGAAAAGTTCAAATCAACAGAGGGAAATATGCAAGCAAACAGACAAACAGACAGTCAAAGGCAACGAAGGCAGCAGGGCAAACAAAAACAAACAACACACACACAAAACACACAACAAGTAATGTAAAACACAATAAAAGTGTCTAACTGTATAAAGAAATGAAAGTCAAAATGTGTTGTGCTTAGACACAAATGCGCCAACCCCCCCCTCCTTCCCCACACTCTGCCCCTTTTCGTTGCTCTTCTACAACTCCTCAACAGCTTCCCTACACTGGCAGCATCTTTGGCATCTTTTTTTTTTCTCTTTTTTTTTGGCATCATTAGCGGCAATTGAGTTTTTGGCTAAAGCGTGTTGTCCGACACAATTTAACTGCCGTTTTTATTCGCTCTTCCTCTATCTCTCTCTCTCTCTCGCTAAGCCTCTCTTTCTGATCTTCATCAACAACTTCATTATCGGTTCGAGTTGATCGTGAACTCAAAAATATGTGAAAAATGTGCTAAGGTGCCGCCGTTGTAGAAATATGTTTTGAAAGACGAAAGTTTCGGCCTAGGTTGAGAAGAAAGCGTGCAAATCTTGTCTGTGTATCAGTGCTCAGTGTATCTCTGTGTGTGTGTGTGTGTGTGTGTGTGTGTGTTGTAAATGTGTAAATAAGTGTGTGTCTGAGCCGCTTAAAAACAGCCAGCAGTCTTAGTACAGTGGTCCATTCTGTTTGAAATTGTTTAGAATAAGAATTTGTTTGAGAAATGAAAATAAATGGCCTAGAAAATATATTAACGACACTCCCTTGAACATCGTTTGAGTATTGTTTATTAATTGATATATACTTTATATTTATATATAATTATATATATTTGATGAAAATATTAAAATCATCACTCGATTCTTATTTTTAATTAAAAATACTACCGACTAATGAACTTAATAATCTAAAAGCGAACTGCATAACCTATTAATAATAATTTTACCTAAATACTCAACTGGATCTACTATATATATTTGATTTTAATACGTAATTTTTAACATCATTACTTGACTCATCTTTATATTTAAAAATACAACCAAAAACCAACTAATAACCAATTTTCTACTTAATACAAAAACACTTTGTAATAGTAATAACAGTTCGTAAAATCCACTAATTATCCAACCAACTAAAAAAAAGGGTAAAAGGTCACATTGTATAGGGGGTTATTTATTATCTTCGACTGAATCATCCACTTTCCCACACTTATCATTTATTTTCTAATTACGCAATCTCTCTAACAAATGCGAGTACTGCCCCCTCCTCTGAATAAGTATTTCCTGCCACAGGCACTAACTTAACTAATTTGCAGCTAAACTTCAAGTGTTATAAAGCCACAATTTTCGTAATGTTGGCCACTTCCTCTAGGCCAAAAAGAAAAAAATGAAAACAGAAACAACCCAAAGTAAAAAAAAAATAATAATAATAAAGCCCGAGAGAATAGAAATGTGTGTTCCCACTGTGGGATTGGGTTGCTCTCATAATTGAATTATGATCACCGACTGTGTCAAGCGTTCACTCAGACCGGCAAACTAATGAACACGCCAAGCCAGAGTAGGGTAGTCAACTGAAGCGCATGATGATGATAACGATGATGATGATGATGACGATGATGATGCCAGTTGCAGATGCAAAGCGAAATGAATGTATAAAAAATAGAAAAGCAGTGCAAGTGCCAGACTCGAACTCGAACTCAAAGGCAGAAACCAACTTGAGCTCTGTTTGCTGTGTTACAACAGCGCGGCAATGAACTCTACACAGAAATGCCAGACAAACAGAACAACAACAACAACAAAAAGATAAGAAAAAAGGGCAGCTGCAGCAGAAGATAGAACAGCAACAGCAGCAGGCAGCAGCAGGAGGAGCAGCAGAAATGCAGTCAACAAATACCAAAGATGCACCATTATCAGGCAAATAGACTTTGGATTTCAACCGTAGCCGCAGCTCGAATTGGTTTTTAGCCAATTAGAGAAGAGCATCAAAATAAACGCACTCTGAATATTTACACTCTCCCTGCACCTCTCTGGCTCATGCATTTCGTAGCTGTAGCTGCAACCAATTTTGGTTAAATATCACAACAAAAAAGAAACTCAAAAACACACACAGACCCAAAGAACAGGCCGTGCCAGAAAGCTAGAGAGAGCAGCACAAACAGAGAGAGAGATAGAGAGAGAGAGAGAGAGGGAATGCCAGCTGTAGAGGTCATTCATCCAGCGAAGCGTTTATCACGTTTATCATGCCGGTCCCGCCGGACTGCGGCTTGATTAACATATTTCCATACCCTCTAAGCAAAATGTTCGTTTCAGCTGTGCATAATGGGCGGAACGAATATGGGAACGGCAGTTATCAAAACTTGATTTGCAGTTACTCGGTCACTGAGAACTTAAATGGATTGAAAAAACAACCCACTTGAAAATTGATTCATTTTAATTTAAGCATAATGCATTATCTAAAAATTTACCAATGTTCCCATAAGAATTTCAGAAAATAAATATAGACCTTGTTGGGGGTTACAAATAAATCAGTGATTAGCCTACAATTCCGCAAGATGTTAGCATATATTATTTCTAAGCGCTAAGTAAGGTAAGGTAATCTTTTGGTATTAAAGATGGTAAAACGAGCCAAAATAAAAAGCGTTTCAGCTGAGAGATACAACCCAACCCACTACGTCGAACATTTTTCTGATGACAACACATACAACCTCTTACTTTATGGAAAGATTAATTAATTACCTTTCATATCAAATAAAATATGAACGGGTTTCATTATTATTATTATAACTGGGGTACTACTAGATCTATTGTGCCCAGAACAGGTTTCATACAGGTAGTGAAAATGAAATTAACATTTTGATGATACATTAAACATAAATTATAGCTTCAATTTGTATACATATGTATTATGTATATATATCGATAAGCTATCCTACGACGACATTAAAGACTAATACTTTTAAATTTGTTAAGGAGTTTGGTTAAGTAATTCCTTGTGGAGTATCCCCTAGTGCAGCATATATGTTTGCGTGTGCGAGCCTGTTGTTGACGTTGATGTTTTTGTTGCAGTGTCCCCATTTCCTTTGCACGTTTTACGCGCTCGCAAAAGAAAACCCCAACAGACATAAGCCAGAGTTATGCACTGTACAGTGTACAATATATATATATACAGTGTATAATATATAGTCGCCAGCCGAGACCCATTTCGACAACCACTCTTTTCATCTGTGCTCTGCACACTCCACTCCGCTGCTCCGTTTGCTGTTGGTGACGCACAATTTAGTGACCCTTATGCATTTTAGAATGCTTCATGTTGCCTGCTTTTGGTTACTGGCTCCCAGTTTGGTTTCTAGGGCTTTGGCCAACAGGAAATGGCCAACGTTAGACGGTTGGCACGTGTCTTCTACAGCTGCATATATATATATATATATATTTTTTTTTATGTGCAAACGGAACTGCGACTGCCAACATTGTAACAAATTCATAAATATACATAAATATATACATACATAAAGTGAGCAACTGACATTTATAAAGATACGAAATGGGGTTGAAGAATACATTATCAATGTCATCTGAATTATTCTAACAGCAATTGGAAGTTTTAAATTTATAAGATACTTTATTTTCTTTGTGTTGAAAAGTTGCTCGTTTATCGCCTGTTAATGGCAGCAAGTTGTCATTGCAAGTTGCGATTGTGTGGTGACTTATGCCACTGGAAATGAGAAGGTTGCTTGTTCATTCATCTCCTCAAACTGCTGCTTCCGATTGTCTACCTCTTTTAAAACTTTGCACAGGGAATTATAATTCTGAAATGCAATCAGACTTCTTCTGGCCTATGAACTATTTTTTACATATATTTCTTATTCAGAATCAATGGCATCCGCCTCTCGATATTGAAACGAATTCTTAATGCAACTTTTGGCTATATACAAATTATGAAAATTATATATATTCCACATGGCTAAAATATGCCTATGGATTGTAAATATCAGTCTAAACTAAAGTGCTTCTATAAATCTTCTAAGTCAAACTCATTACTTTGATTTCTGCCTAAAATCTCCCTCTGATTGTTAATTAGCTAGGGTATATAATCTACTGGTTGTCCAGCATTGCTGTAACTACTTGTTACATCTTTCATTTACTGTTCCTCTTCTCATTGCTGCCAATGCCTTAAGATTCAAAAGTCACGCTCCCAGTTACAGTTTCTGCAGCAACCAAACTTCCCACACCACGTCCTGCACCACCTCCTAATAGGGCACTGCAAATCTTTATCGCTCAACATTAACAGCATGCAGCTGCTGGGCAGCCAGCCCTTTGGTTATTATTGGCCAAAGCGAGACTAGAGAATCAAATAAGAATAGCGGGCAACTTTTCATTCCTTTGTGCTCATTGGCAATCTCTTTTCCACACTGTTTATTTGGCCACTTTTCTCCCTTCTTTTCTCGCATAGTTTAGTTGGTGGCTCATTTGCATTATTTAAATTCATTTCGCTGTGGCATCCCTATAAATAAAACGAAATTCATTAATGTTAAATTGAAAAACTTACTACAGTTCTTGTCATTATGCCTGTTGTGCACACTTAATTAATTTTTTGACCATATCTAATGAAAGAGAAACTCCAACATGGAAAATATACATCAACGAAGCGGATGAAATGCAATGAAATCATATGGAAAAGTTGGCCATTCAATTTATGCTTGCCAAATGCAAGCCGAATGACAAATGGCCAACTTTTTGGGGCCAACTGAAATCATAGTAGATAGTTTTATGCTACAACTTCAGGTAACAGAATACAGCAGTGAGTGCAGCGGAGCGAGCTGAGTGCCAGAATCAGAGAGAATCAGTCACAAAGCCATGGGAAACTTGGTCCTGGCGATGCCAGCAGGAAACTTGAAACAAATTGCAATTTGTTCCATGCCAACACGCAATACATATTAAGGGGGTTAGCCTGTGGGTCGAGATGGTGGCCCATAAGCAAGGCTCTGCTTGGAGCTGACTTCGTGTGGAGCCTATAAATTAAGTGCAGCAATTAATAATTAAAATGTGTGTTAATTAAAGAACAGCATCAACATTTGCTGCCGTTGGCTAATTGCAATTTCAATTAGGAGCATTAGAAATGCACACGAGTAGCTCTCTCTCTCTCTCTCTCTCTCTCTGCCTCTCTCTGCCTCTCTGTCTATCTCTTTCTGTCTGGTAAATAAATTTCACAAATCTAATCAGCGCTTGCTGAAAACGATCGAAAGGCTAAGAATGCGAAAGTAAATTGAATTGCTCAACTTTCATTATGTCAAATTCTTAATTATAAAAGTAAATGAATTCTAACAAAATTTAAAGTGTTCAACTCAAGCAGAATACAAGCAACTAACACTTATTTATGATTTATGAAAATGTACGAAAATATCTGCAATTCTATGGAAAATTGGGAGCCCACAATAATTGGATTACTTGTGTGATATTTTTTTAAAAGGCATCTGCTCACAATTAAATATATCGCTCTGTGTTAGTATGCGAATAATTCAGACATATTATGCGCAGATTATTCTTATCACATTTTCTTTTCTTTCGTTTTCTATTTGCGCACCATTTCATTTGTCGTTTGCCCAAAACATTTTTTCGCCGAGATTGGCTAACGGAGGCGGCCGGTCCGGACCTGGCCGGGCTTTGTGTCCGACTCATATTTCATTTGGCCAGTAGGAGGCGGAGTTGCAAAAACGAGCGAAGGATGCACCAGGCGACTGTTTGTTATCCTGCCGACTGCTGACTGCTGAATATTTCAGCTGGTGCTGGCGAATCAGTGAATCTTTTATTACTTAACACGGATTAGGGGCCTGTGGCCCCAACTTAAACTGTGTTTAAATGTCCCTCAGCTGCTATTCAGTCGGAGCTCCTCGAGCAGCTCTAGTGTGGCATGCCCCTCACGTTTCGCTTTTGCCCATTTGTTTTTCGGACGCATAATTGTGTTATGCAGCAAACAGTGGACAACATTCGACTTCCCTTTGCCATCCCTGTTCACATATTGATATATGCATTGGATATTAACATCAATCAGCGTATTGGTTTTCTTTCTTTTCTTTTTTATTTTCATTCATTTTATTTTTGTGGCACAACACGCAATTAGCTTGCAACACGTGAACTCAATTGCGTTCGTAAATTGTTTTTATTTTCTCTGCCAATTAGTAAATTAAAGCTGCTGAAAATATTTTATTGATTAAATAAATAATCCGTGCGTAAATTAAAAACATCATTAAGCGCGGCAAACAAAAACAATACACAAAACCCTATGCAACAAGCCAGAGTCGCGTTTCCAACTTTGAATGTAGCATTAAAGAGTGTCATGAGCAGTTTTCACTCTGGCTCTGGCTCTGGCTCTGCAAAGATTCGACCTGTCCCCATAAACACTTTTTGAAAGTATCATTTAAACAAGAATTTCGAGCCTGAATTTTTTTTTTTGGTTTTTGATAATCGTATCACTTTTGCCAAAGTTATGACTCTGAAAAGTTTCGATGCTTCAGGCGCTTTTTGGAATTAATGAATTTCGAGCCAGAATCATGTTTCTAACAGTAAATGTAATATTAAGCCAAAGTTATTACACTAAAGAATTTGAATCCGTTCGTAAACAAAATTGTTGAAGTATCATTTTACCAGGAATTTCGAGCAAGAATCGCGCCCTTCACCTCTCCAGGACAGCATTTTGCCGTCTCTTTTCAGTTGCCAGAGTATCCAGCAGTCGATTACATCCGTCTGCACTGTTCTCTCTTGTTTAGCTAACTTTTGAGGCCATGTTAAACTAGCAATAGTCCCATTAACAAGCCAAGTATTTTCAATTAATACCATTGCATGATTTACTTCATTTAAAAGACTGTTAACCAACAATAACCAATAACCAACAATCAGACCGGGCACAGTATTAAGTAATCGCGATTGCCAATTAAAAGCTGCATAATTCCAATCTTAGCAACACATAAATATGTGCATAGCAAATTAAATTGCTGGTAGCATTTAATTTTGTTGTGCAACACTCTGCGTATGGGTAACATGTGAACAATTTTCATAAATAGTCTATTTCCGAGACACTGGCTCACCTTGCTGCATAAAAAATTCTAATTTTAATTTTCACAAGCCACTAATACCAACTAAAATTGTTAAGACTAAGACTAAACAACTGCAATTGCAAATAAACTCGACTGGAATACTTTGAAATAAAAACGATAATTAACAAAAATTGTCAGTTGATTAGAGGCAATTAAATTAGTTGCAAGTATTTTCCCAAACGTGAAACTACAAATTGTAACCACCTAAAATAAGAAGTATATATCTATATATATATAGACATATATGTATGTCTGTTAGACCGTGACCACAGCTGAGGCATACAGGGTATTAAGCTTGTGCAACAGGAGCACTCGTTGACTAATGTGGCTAATTGATGGCATGACGAACTGACAAACTGATGGATTGCTCTGGCTCCGGCTTGCGAAAAGCAAACCAACAGCAAAAGTGCTCGACCCAAATAACAAGCGAAAGAAAAAAAACAAAAATTAAAGCAAAAAACAAAAAATGTTTCTAATGAGGCAAATTAAGCAAGAGCCAAACAATTAAAACAAAGCAACAAATGAGCGCATAATTATTTTATAATTAAATTCCATTTAACGTAGTCGACACACAACAACACACACACACACACACACAGTCAAAAACACATATGGGGGACGTCTTGCTGTTGTTGTTGTTGTGGAAATTGCTAAATTTTGTGTAAACTTTTGTGCATTTTTCATGGGTTGACTTAGCGCCAGAGGCAGCGGGCCAAAAGCGCAACAGGTGTAAATTACAGCAGAGCGCGCAAACTGGCACGTAAGGGTTGAAGGAGGAAATGTGAAATGGGGCAAGTGGCAAGTGGCAAGGGGTGTGCGGTAAGCGATAGGGAAAGTAAGCGGTGCAGCTATAATCGCTGTAATCAACTCAATGAGCAAAAATTCGCTTGCTACCATAAAATTTGTTTGGCAAAATAATGGCGCAAAAAGTTGAGCAAGATGAAAGAGTCAACACTTTCTTCTGCTTGTAATCGAATTTTAAATACCCTAAAGCACTCACACTAAGAAACTAATTTTGCTGCGCGAATTATGACTGCAAATGTATTTAAATCACCAGTGATTTAGTTCCAACTTATTTTTATCCAAGGCAAACAATGCAATATGAAATTGAACAGATAAAATCCGAGTATGTTGACAGCAATACTTCGGTGACAAGAAAACAATTAAAAACACGCGTTGCCGTCACAAAATGTGTACATAAGAAATAATCCAAATAATGATTGTGATAATCATAATGCTGTGTTGTTGTTGTTGTGCTATTGTTGCAATCGAAGCAGCTACAAATTGGTGAAAGTCCACAAAGATATTTGAAACAGCATTGTAGGCTGTCTGTCTAGCTGCCATTGGCTTCTCAGGTGCGTGCAACAATTTGTGCTGTGTGTTTCTGTTGGCTGTGTTTGTGTGGGTGGCGGCTGCAATCAAGAAAACAACAACATTTCAGGCTGTCTAATGGGGGAAAATAAAAGGAAAATGCCTGCGAGTCGGACAAAACAACAACTTCATTGAGCTTCTTAAGAGCTGGCGTCGTGAACTAGTTTCCATTTTAATAGCCTATAGTTGTCGGCTGTGCAACGGCAGCAAAGAGAGCATGAAATGTGCAACGAATTGTGGCAGCCACAGAGATTTATTCAAGCCCAATCGTGGCAGCAGCATTGTAGCTACAGCCAGCCAGGGCTATTAACAAAATTACTTAACAAGCGGCCAACTGCAATGGGCAGCGGCAAATGCATCGCATTTTGGCCAAACATGCCGACGGCAGCCAACAACTATCGGAAACAATTCCCCAAAACAACCAACAATAAAGAACAGCGATAGCAAGTGAACATAGCTGAATTATTGCCAGGCGGCTGAATTTTGAGTTTTGGCCGAGGCGCAACCGAAGAGCGTCAGTTCTGAATACACTGGCTGAGCTCATGGTTTTCTGGAGTTCTGCCTGCCAGACGATATATATTCTATTTAATTGCATAGCCGTGCACGATGCCAGGCACCACATCCAGGCACAGAAACACTACAGCACTGCAGCCAGCAGGACACTAAGCCAGTCCCTAAGCCACGCCTTATCCCCCAGCCCCCCACACAACCCTTCTGGCCATGGCCAGCGGCTGCTGCTTTTAGTGGGGGTCAGTAAAATGTTAATCTCAGGCTTAAGCCTGACAGCAAAAGAAGTAAAATGCAGAATGGCATCAAGTTATACATAAATTCAGTAATGCCTTGATTTATAATCCCTCGGCAGCTGTGAAAACTACTTGAAGCCCATGTTGCACTCTTTGCAATGTGGAATTTATTAACACATCAAAAAGTATATTACATTTTTTAATGAATTAAAAAAAAAAAACAAATTTACTTCAAAGATTTGAGAAGGCATAATGCAACTTTTGTTAATACAATATAAATAGAGCATAGGGTATATAATTTTAATATCTATTTTTTTTTCTGATTGGGTTTGTTCCTTGCGTTGCTTATTGAATTAATTTACATTTTAATATTCACAGATTTATTTTATTTTGTTTTACTTCTTTTGTTTTATAATTCACTGCCTGTAATAATTTATATGATACAAGTTGTAACTGATACAACTTGTAACTGAGTAAACAATACAAAATGAATACTTATTTGTCGACATTTTCAACACACTTTCTTATAAACATAATAGCCAATATTGAGAATAGTACCGTTCCATTTAAGCACACATTTGACTAAATTGCTCGTACATTTAAAATGCACCATAAACGATTAGTTTAAGCACTGCTTAAATTCATTTGAAAGTATATTGCAGTACTTAGCTATTCAATGCCTACGTATCAAATGTATCCAACGTACTCAACTTAAATGGAAGCCCAAAGTCAGCAACTTTTGCTTTTGCGAGTTTTTTTAAATTTTTTTTCTTTGCTTTTTTGAAGTGCAGATCGTTTTTATTTTGTAGCTCGTGCTGCTCACGCCCCTGTACCAATTTGCGCTAACGACGCCGCTGGCGCACTATGGCTGCATGTTTGAGAAGGGGGCAAGTTCAGTCACAGTTTTATAGACAGCAATGCACAACAACAACGACAACAACAGAAATTGTAGCTGCAATCGCGGTTGCTGCCTGCCAATCGGCAAAGTTGCAAGCGGCAAAGTTGATGACCGCAGTGACTAAAAAACAATAAAAACAACAAAAACAAAAAAGAGCATCAGCAATAGTAACTGCAACAACAACAACAACAGCAACAACACTGCGGCAACATCGATGCAATTTGTTATTTTGAATTTTCGCCATTTTGCGAGCTAAAACTATTTTTGTACGCAAGCAATGCACAAAAAGCAATCACAGAGCACAGAACACAGAACACACGAGAGGCCTTTGCCAACAACTTGGTTAAATCATCTATTTAGATGAAGGGGTCGGGAATGAGTGTGCTATGGGAAAGGGACAAAACTCAATCCGACATGGTGGCAGCTCCCTTGTGAAGGCAAAGGCAAACCATGGCGATCTGCAAACAAATATTTAATTAAGTGGTGAGACACACAGCTCCACGGGTGTTCACTATTTTTATTTTTGCTCCCACACCCCAAGCCTCGCCAGTTCGATTGCAATAATGCCTGGCGGAGGCCATTATTAAGCCATGGCACTGATAATGATTGGTTCACAGTCAATTAAATGATGCCTGGCTAAATATAAATATATCTTGAGCTATATTTATAGAACTCTATACAGCAGCACTCTGTTCACGCATCGCGTTGGCATTTTCAGAGCACCTGGATGCTTAACTGCCATTCCTTGTCAGCTGATTCGATTTATGCAGTTCTTTTTCGTTTTTTCCCGAATACCCATTTCATATTGCTTTTAATCCCGCACTTGAGCGTCAAAGTCGTTGAGTTCAAATTCCAAGTCAAGGGCTAAATAAACTTTGTCGCGTGGCTCTGCAAAAATAGAGCATATAAAAAAACTTTTTTCAGCACTTTTGGCATCCCATCGTAGCTCAATTTTCATACCCTGTAAGCAGTCAAGTGGGTAAATAATGGCTTTTATAGAATGTTGCATATAATTGCATTTTTTATATGGCAATTTGAAGGTACTAGATTTGACGAAATTATGAAAACTTCATACATGTTACTCGTATATGTTGGTATTATAACTGACAATACTACAAGTTTCACAACAATTCTATTATAATCTTTACATTTATTCATAAGAACAGGGTATCTACAAGTCCTGCCCTTTTACGTGTTACATTCTTACTTCTCGTCCTCCATCTCGCACATATTTTATGTGTCTATCAATTTGCACTGAAGTCAGTCGGGCAGCAACCGCGCATCTATCCTTCAGATGTATAGGTAAAAATGTGCCCCTACGTGCATATACAGCTTTAGATTTATCCAGAAGAGATATATATGTATATATATATATGTATATATACATCAGCAGTGTCGGCCTGCCTGTCATTTTATCTTAGTTTACTGTTTCGCACTATGCACAATTTATTGAATTTAATATGCATATTGCCATAAATTGTATGCACTTTTCTATCTTCATTTTTTGCCCTTCACTTTTATCATTGGATTTGCAGCATCAAAGTTGAAATTTGTTGTTGTTTTGCAATGGATTTTCAATGTCAATTTTTGTTGAAATATTTTCGGAAATTAAGGAAAAAATATTGTTGATATCTGCTGGGTAAACTTAATGAAATCTATGTGCTATTATCAAGCTCAGTGATAATAATAACATCTCCAAGAAAAATATGTTTTATTATTGATTTATAGCACAAATTGATATATGCAAAATTGACAACAAAAATGTTTAATCTGTTCTTTATTGAAAGCAGACAGCAAAGACAATTATTATATTTTTCGAAAGATATTTTCTATTTTAAGCCTTTTTTTGTTGTCTTTTATATACATCGTATAATTCGATTAAATAAACTCTGTTATTTCTTGTTTCTTTTCAGGTATGTAAACTACTACTTTGATGTTGGTCAAGGTATTTGACTATTTGATTCTATTTGACCCAGTCTCACAATTTTCACCGTGGTCAGCTAATTAGATGTGAAGCTGTTTGTGAGTGTTTGTGTGTTGATCACTTTTCACAAAGTGCTCTCGAATGACCCATTAAAATAAGCCATTAATTTTTAGCCAATGACCCTCTTAAGTGCCAGCTAAGACCCCAAAATAAAAGCTGCCAAACCAAAAGCCAAATTAAAGTAGAAATATAACAAACGCAAAAAGAGGAGAGAAGAAATCCCAAATACATATTTGGTGAAACGCACATAAAACAAATTAAATAAGCAATTAACGGCAAATAGCTGAATTCTGTGCATTGCGATAAGGGGGCGTGGGCGTGGCGTTCTGGCGCTGCTCTAAACGCCATAAATTTGTGGGAAATGTAGTGCGAATACCATTAATTAGCTATAATGATTTGAGTCAATGTGTGGACTGCAATGAAATATTGAAAGATTGAACGATTGACATATGTGGCCTATGTGGCGCGCCACATGTGGTGCGTGTCATGTGTGGTAAATGTCGCGTGCAACATTTAAGTGCAAAGTACAAGAATAGGGCACACAACATGAAACGCACATAAATGCGGCTAATTGCCGTCCAAATGGATGCCCCGAGGTCAGCTTACAACCACTCACAGCCACAACTACAGATATGCTAACACACTACTAACACAGATACACTCACACACACACACACCCACACCCACATAGATACGTAGATACATTTGGCAATTACAGCTGCAGATACAAAACGCATAACTAATACTTAGTTGACATCTATAAGTAGCCCCATAAACTCTGCGTGTATGCGTATGTGTGTGTCTTTTGGGTGGAGTGGGCAAGGGTGAGAGGGGACAGTGGGGAGTGGGGAGCTTGTGCGGCTTTCGTGTCCAGATTAACTGTTAATAGCATCAAATTGTTGCCACGCTTTTTGATTTTTGGACATTTCATTTTCGTAGCTGTTGCCGTTGTTGTTGTTATTGTTGTTGTTGTTACGCATTTTTCCTCGCTTTTCTTTTTGGGTTTTTGGTATGCGACTCAACTCGATTGACTTGTTTTTCGTTTCATTGTTTTTGGTCTGCCTATTTACGGTCAACTGCATAATGATGCTCATGCTAATAATGTTGCCGATAATGATGATGTGGTAACTGAATCGCCTCTTCGTCTTCTGCTCTCCACTCGCCTCAGTCACTCCAATGTTGGCCAATGTTGGCAATTGCCAATGTTTATCTGGTCATTTGAAGTCGTTTCTCGAGTTCGACTTCCAATTTCCAATTGAGATACACATTTGTTTGGCAAAATACCAATCTCCAAATTGTGGATTGTGATAATAATTCGATACGCGACTTATGTAAAGGCGATCTAATTCAATTAAGTCGTATGATTATATGATATTATATAGAAGTATTGAATATTTCAATGTATTACACATCTCAACTGAAAGCACACACATTTAGAAAGCAGAGTAATGAGCACAAATTTGATTCGTACTGTGTAAAGTTCGAAATAGCAGCTATAATCTGAAACAGACTTATAAAACTCTCTTGATAGGAGACAGCAGACTAAGAGGTCACCCAGCTAAACTGGGCATTTGCCGATTTTGTGACTATGAGGAGGAATTCTCAAGGCAATAAAAGGCTTAATGGAAGAGATACAGGCTCCGAAGGTAGTTCAATTGATCTAATTAGGTCGCAGTGTATAAGGATCACCCAAATAATAATAATAATACAATTCAAAATATCTAAATGATATTTGTTAATACTAATATTATCGAGTATTAATAATTTTTCAAAAGATGAAAAGCAAATGTTTTACAGCTTTAATTACAAATTTTAATATAAGAGCAAATACCTGTTTAGTCAAGTACAACAAAGTCTAGAAAGCTTGTTCCAAAACCATCTTGAAATAAACAAAAAACAGTTTTGACTCTTATGGAATTTGGGTGATCATATAAAATGTATTCAAAGCAACTCTAAAGTAATATTTTAGTACCATTATTTTTGTGAGTAATTGTAGTGTTTGTCTTTCTTTAAAGGCCAACACCGGTTAATCGTAATCACATAACTGTCTTAGAACTTGGCAACAAAGGAAATGTCTTCAATCTTTGCCGCATTACAATAAATACTTTGTTTGTTCGTTTGCCTTTCTATGAGTTTGTTTACACGTTCTATTGAGCACACTAAGTACAGCCCACGCACACACATAAACACACAAACACACGCACACACACGCCAACATTCTGATGACAAATTCAGCTTTTTCTACAGTATTGCTTACATATGAATTACAAAGACAGATCCCCACACAAATCTCCTCGGTAACTCGTTAAGAAAACAATACCAAAAAAGAAAGAAGCGGGTCTACAAGTCAGACAACAGTTACAACATAAATAAACAACAAACACAAACAAACACCAACATCACGACGAAGTTGAAGTCATGCGTATTAAATACAAAAAAAATAAATAAAAAAAATAGATGAGAAAAAATCCAAATAAAAAACTGAGAAATAAATTCAAATCGTTGCGCACGACCAAATTGTAGGCAATCATTTGGAAAAACACACACACACACACGCACACACACGAATAGGATGATGTGTGTGTGTATGCGTAAATATTGATAGTTAGTTATTCATGTGGCTAAGCTGCGCAACATCATCGCAACATATATGGCAGCTCTTCCGTAAATAAATGTATTGTAACTGTGCTCAACTGTCCCACTTGCAAATAATTTATTTGAAATCTGAGACAGATGAAGAGAGCTGCACACACAGTAGTGGGACACACCAGGGGGAGGGGCGAGTTTATTTAGAACAATCGACTTCAACTAAATCAGTGCAACTAACAGTGCAACCTGTTTGAAGTGCAACCAACACACACACACACACACAATCCAATCCCGGGCGATGACAACGCTCTGAGCACTCAGAGAAACAAGTTTCAAATGCCAGCCAGCAAATTGGCCCGTAAACACAGCAGATCCCCACTCCCGCTCCCTTCTCATCCCCTCCAAGAGCGGTTTTAGCCACCGCAGCTTGTCGCGTGTTCGGCAGAGTGCTGCAGTGTCCAGCGAACGGGACACTTAACGTTTTGGCCATTGACAACGATTAAAAACAAGTTTCCCAGCCAGACCTCCTCTCAGCTCACCCAACCATCGATATCGGCAACACAACAACACATCCTCTGGCCTCTGATGTGGCCCAAATAGATGCCGCTGCTGCAAACTGGTAATGGAACCGGGACCGGGCCAGCAGCAGCCAACCAAGCCAGGCGAATGGCAACCAGGTGCGACAGCATTGTTGACCCAAATACGAAAGACATTCAATCGACTCTGAACTGTATTTTGTCTCATACTGTTTTTACTCTTTCGCTCCTTTTTATGGCCTTGCTCAAGAGAGTGTCAAAATGGGGGTATTATGCAGCGATCATGAAGTTTGAAAGTCTTGGGCGACCAAAAAGCAGCACTGAAAATAAAATAATATACACTCATCCTAACTGCTTATAAAAAGCATATCATTCCACTTTATAGCAGATCAGCTCCAAGATACTTTAGTCTTAAAACCAAGAGCTGCATAAAGTTAAGGGCACGATTATTTCAAATGTGTAAAATCAAGTAGAAGGCACATGAAACAGGCGAAAATGCTGTAACCTGATCTTAAATTTAGATTCATTCTTCTCATTTGATAAATGTATCAGTATATTAAACAGTTGCAAGCCTATATTTAATGTATGACCTCTTTTTATAATTTAAAAATGCGTTTTCTTGAAACAGGTAAAGTGATTTTCGTTAATTTTTATATACTCCAATATATTTCATATTTCGAAATCCATATTCAGACAGATATTAGAAATACATTTAATACGTTATTTTAGAAATACATGTACGATTATAGACAGCAAAGAATATTGAAATCTATTCAGGGCTTAGTGAATAAATTTAAATTTATTTACTCCTGTTGCGTTGTGAACTTTCTTCAAGCATCTCAGGCATGAGAGAAATGTGACGACTTAAACACCTACGATAGTCAACAGTATATTTGCAACATAAAAATATTCTGCACCCTCTGATTGAAAAATGTAAATTCCATTTATAAATCTTAGAAGAAAATATATATAAATAAATGCACAGTGCAGAAATACGTCGAGGTGCAAATTGCAGTCGGCGATTCATGTTGCGGGTATAAATAAAAATAAAAATGAAAATAAAAAATATTGAACGGTGTTGGCAAAACGGGACCAAAGCGAGTTGCAGGTGCAGGGTCAGTGCAGCAGGTCGCGGCGTGGCAGTGGCAAGTGGAAAGCGTGGTGCCTGCTGCTGCTGTTGCTGTTAAATTGGCGGGCGAGTTTTGTCGTCATCAAAGCGCGCGAATGTAGGTGTATGTAAGTGTGTGGCTGAGTCTGTGTTGTGTATGGGTGTTTATGTGTGTGTGTGTGTACGATGATATACCGTTGTGGCCGCATGCACACAACCACAACAACAACAACAACAACAACAAAACAAAGAGCACCCGATGCTTTCATGCATTGAATGTTGAGATCTGGTCACCTGGATTCGTTGGCTCGTTCGATTCGTATCCTCGTCAGCAACAAACGAGCTACGGTTGCCGAGCAGGTTCTCCATGCTATATGCATTGCTCTTGCTGTTGGAGATGTTGCAGTTGTTGCAGTTATTGCTGTTGTTGCTGCTGTTGCAGCCGTTTTTGCTGTGCGCATTTAAACGTCAGTTTCACGTAGTTAGTTGGCTTGTTAGCAAATGTACGGTACTTTTGCTAACACACACGCACAACAACAGCAATAAAAGAGCACAAATACACACACACACACACACACACACACACACACACACACACACACACACACACACACAACACACACACACACACACACACACACACACACACACACACACACACACACACACACACACACACACACACACACACACACACACACACACATTCCAACAGCCATACCCAAAACCCACACTGAAAACATCAAAGTGAAACAATTCATTGTTAATGCATAATCAAACAATTGGCCAAGGCTTAACCGAAATTTTCAATCGATTGCTTTTATTGTTACGCTATTGAGGTGGAAAATTGCTTTTCTATTTTGAGTGGCATACATTTGGTATATACCATTACTTAAAATGTCATCTTTGTGCTTAAAATCTATTACATTCAGTGCACTTTTCTGCTATTGGTTTTCTTTGCGCTCACAACTGTAAACACAACGTATAAAAAGTATTCACAGTTTTTCTTTTTCGAGGTTACTCAATTTGATTTATTTTTATGAAATATTTCTCACATGCCTGACGAGGATGACGATGATGAACTGTGTTCGCGGAGAAGCGGGGGCGCTGGGCGAGCATGGTAAGGGGGTCTGTATCAAAAAGAGCAAGTGAGTGAAATAAAAGAAATGGGCACAATGTGCAGCACAGGTGCTTGCCACGCCCACACTATGCAAAAAGTGGGCGACCGGTGCTAGGTAAAATAAAAGTAAGGTAAAGCTAACTGAAAAAAAAAAATCTAAAAAGCAAAAACAACAGCGGCAACTTTTGCTGCTTGAAAGAATAAAGGCCGCCAGTCATTTGCAGTTTTGAGCAGGGTTGAGGGCGAGCTGGATGACAGGAGAGGGGGGGGGGGTGGAGGGTTGTGATGGTTAGTTGCTGGGGGCGTGGCACAGCCCTAGTTGCAACATAAGTATTAGCTTCATTTTGAGCAGCATTTAGCCATGCCACAAGGCGAACCAAAAGCGGCACAACTACACCGCCCCCTCCCACTCGCTCGGCTCCTTCAGATCTGCCTCGTCTTTGTAACTATGTTTGCGTTTTTGTTGGCAGGCCTCAAATGAATTGAATGTGAAAAATTTAAATGCAAACAGCCGCAGTCAACGCAACATGCAACCTGCTCTCTGATGTTGAAGCTGCTGTTGCTGCTGATGCTGATACTTGATGCAGATGCTTTCTGCTTGCGTTGCATTATACAAGCCGACCTCCGACAACTACCCGCACACTCAGAAAAATAGTATAAAGAGTTGCATTCACATTTCGATGAAAGACAAAATTTTCCAAATTTACTAAGTAAATGTATTTAAAATATAAACTTCAGCCATAAAAGCATATATTTAAAAAATGTTTACACTTCAGAGGCATATGTTCGCAAAGTATAAATGCAGCTGCTTATTAACGTTTCTTTTTGTATAAATGTATAAGTATAAATGCAACTCCTTCTTAACAATTATTTTTGGTTATTGGAACTATCAAAATAAAAAAGTAATCTGGGATTTAAGTATAAAAACATCTTATTCAAAAATGTTTAATGTTAAGAAACGTATTTCCAAATAGTATAAACTTCAACTCTTATTAAAAGTTTTTACAAACTTTCATTTTACAACTTATAAGAAGTTAATATTGTTCTAAAATGAACTATTTGGCCAGGAATTCAATAATTTTCATGTATGTATATTACTTTGTATTTAATTTATACATTTTACAAAATAGGAAGAGCTGCTTAGCATCAGAGTAAATCGCTTTCGTTAAATTGCCTTCACTTCTTTCTAAGTGTAACCCCCTCTACGCCGCGCATACTATAGTACAAAATGCCCCCAATGCTGTACAAAGTTCATTGTACCGCGCTTAGGCTAAGAGTCGCAGCAGCAGCAGAGGCAGCCGCAGCAGCAGCAGAGGCTGCAGCAGAGGCAGCAGCAGAGGCGGCAGCAGCAGCGTCGCAATCACAGCAGCCGAAAAGGAAAACGCCGCCGCTTTTGATTGCCAACGGCTTGTGTTGACAAGGGGGTTGGTCGGCGGGGATGGGGGGGAGGGGGGGCGCATAGTGGGTGTGCTGCTTTATAGTGCTATAGGTAGTCAGGTCATAGACTTCAGCGCCTCACTGTGCTTGTTACTTAGGCCTCCTCAACACACGCACAGCATTTTTCTCATATTTGTTTTTGTTTTTATTTTTTTCTCATGAGAGATTTTTATTGTGGTGGCAGAGTGTGTGTGAGTGTTTTTTTTTTATTTGTATTTTTTTTTTGGGTGCGTGTTGATGTACTGTTAGTGTTGGTCGTTTGCCTCAGTTGAATGGAATTTGAATGGGTTGCCGGAGTGGCTGAGCGACTTTCATTGAATATTCTATCCTGACTAACAGCTGTTAGTTTCCTGTTTCCCCAAAAGTAATAATAAAAAAGGTTACGATTACTAGAGTTTCGAGATAGGCAAGAGGGATACAACTCCTGTTGGTTTATTTTCTTACAAATTTACAAATACAAATAGTTTAAGAAATCCCGACTTGTTTGCTGACCAAGTTGCTCTTTCAAAACTTTGTCTAACAAAATTCAAAGCGATTGTGTCACCTTAAAAGACCATTTCATGTGGTCAACTGATTGACTTTCTTCATAGTCCGTCTCATTGTGTTTACCTGTTGTGCACACACACACACACACACACACACACACACACACACACACACACATCACATCACATCATCAGTTTTGGGTTCGATACACTCACATATATACACACACACACACACATGCACACACACAGACATGATGTGTGCACACTTTAGCACCTTCTCTATTCGCTCCATTCTCTTTGACTTTGGCAAACTGAACTTTCTCGTGTTTTGAAATTGACGTATGCAAAGTCAAAGTCAACTGAAACCCTTCACACACACACACACTCTCGCACACACACACACACACACACTCGGTTACAAAATTAGCACTTTAGAAACTACGCGTGGACGGCACACATGCCACTGAAATTAGCGACTAACCAACCCACAAAACCGAATCTATTCCTCTCCTCTCCACCTCCACGTCCACCGCTCTTCCATCTTCTCCGCTCCTCGTCACTATTCTCTCCTCTGCCATCCTCTCACTTTAGTTGGTCTTATTCGTGGCACTAAATATTACGCCTTAACGCGTTCAGAGCATTTTCCAGCTACTAAAGAGTCTGCCATACAAATGGTCTATGCTACGCCTCCGCCTCATTCCCTATAGTCCCCCATTCCCCCATATTCCTCGTGCTCCCACTGTCCCCTTGCCAACCCGCATCTCATACCCCTTGCCAACCCGCAGCGTTTTCATTATGCAGCGCACGCGTTCGCCATGAGTTCTGGCAGTTATCTATGAAGTCCTAGTCGCGCCGACTACAGATAAGCAGCCACATTAGCACACACCTGCCTCCACCATCACAGCCCCCCTTTTCACGTTACTCCCTTTACAGCCCTTGTGGCCGCTGTCTCCTGCAGTAAGATTTCTTTTTTTAGAATTTACTCAGCGAGAGCTGTTTGTGGAGTAAGGATTCTGCCTGAGCCTGCCATAATAGCACACATTCTTTGACAATGGCCCAACCAATCTAAATCTCTGATTTTTTTACTACTCAGATTTAAATATCGAATGTGTTTGTTGAATCAGCAATTTTTTCAAACCAAACAATAAACAACCCGAAACTTTTTATGTTTATACTGCAATGCAATTTAATTTACTTTGTTGTGAGTGTTACTGAGTTGTGAGACTATTAACTGTAGCTTTTATGTTTATTGTCTAAAACAAAATATACGTATGCTAATTGATTACATTTTAAACAATTTTCTCAACAATCTATAGATAAAGTTTGTTCTTTGGCCTTTCAAACAACTAAGTCAAAAATTGATTATAATTTGCAATTTTTTAGTCTTATGTTAATAGCTGACCATAAATATTGTATGTAAATGTTATAGTCGGTCTATTAGCCTGTTTTTTATTAGAACTTGTAGAACTCTGAATGGGTATCTTTAAATAGGGCCATTACGCAACGAATGAACCTCCGACATTCCATTGTGCGGTGCGTCATTCTTTCGCTGGCACAAGTCTTGATTTCAGTGGTTTCTTTGTTAACAGTTAATGATTACCTACGATGACAGACTTTTCACTTGCAGCCACAAGACAATTCACACACACACACACACACACATACAAGCACACACCTACAATGTGTATGCAAAGCACATAAATTACGCATACGCCGCATCGGCCAGCCTTCCAGTCTCTATTTATTTTTGTGATATTTTTTTCTGTTGCCTGGGCCATAGTCTCTGGGCCATTCATCATTTTTCATGGCGTTGACACTTTCACTTGTTTTAGCAAACAAATACACAACCATAACAACAACAACGACAACAACCTGCAGCAAAGTTGACAAGTATATTTTTTATAGCCAGAAGGGGCGTCTCCGACTCTTTCGATGGTGTTGGTAACGCTTTGTCAAATTTATTAGTTTTAGTATAAATTGACAACGACGGCAATTTGTTTCTAAGTCGTTCGAGCTTTAATACATATGTATTTGTAGTTAATATACCCTGCTAAATTGATCCTAATGACATAGCAAGGCGTTTTCTTTCTCTAATGTTGTATATGAATGCTATTCCATTGGGAGGTGATAAATGTATGAAAGTAGAATATATTTTTTTACAGGTACCTCATTTACATCAAATCTATTTAAAAAGTATCTCAAAGTCGAGCTGATACTGAAGCAGTTATTGCCTTATTTATCGCACTGTTGTCATCTTTTTGACTTTTTGAACTGTTTTTTTTTTGTGTGCGGGACACTGGCCTTAAATTTCACTCTTAACTTAGATTTATGTGTAGACCTTACCTGAAATTATCATAAATTGCCCCTCATTACGGCTATAACAAATAAAGTGTAGCAAACGCAAAAGCGAAAATCAAAAAAGTAAAGCACAACATAAACGAGCCGACAATAAATATGAAAAGCGTTTTTCATAATGTGCCCATGGCTCACTTCAGTTCAGTTCAGTTCAGTTGAGTTGAGTTGAGATGACTTCGGTTCGGTTTTGGTTTTTTTAATGGATGCTTTGGCAGTTAGTCAGTGAAAATCGCTTTCATCTGCAGCACGTAGCGCAGGAAAACCAATGGCAAAGTGTTGACTGTCCAACCAAGCAGCAATCCAAATCAACAACAATTCAACAATCCATCCAATCCAGATATCTTTAATGCCTTCACTTTTATTGCTGCCGACAACATTTTTGCTGTTACTCTTGATGTCTTCATTATAGTGCTGTGCCAAGCATTATAAACAAGTTCAGGTACATTTTTGATGAACTTAATTAACATTTGGCACGGCTCTTTCAATGTCAATGGCAATGGCAAGTGGTGAGTGCACGCATCTAAATTATATTTTATTGTCTACGTATACGTAATGAGCTAATTTCTTTCACTAAACATGAAAAACAAAAACCATCTTAATGACAAAGAGCCATTTCTTTTGTTCATTCAACAATGTTGCTGGGCGCACACGAGGAGACAGAATGGGGGAATTCGTTGATTAATATTGCGATGGCATATTGCGAATATGAAGGCTATGTCTTTATTTATATAACAATGCTAGCAATTGTTTATTTTCGGGACTTTTGCGACCCACAAGCCGTAGTTTGAATTTAAGTAAAGGTTAACGAAGAAGGTGAACAGTCAATGCACTCAACTTAAATGTTAAATGTGTCTTGGGAACTTTTAATTTAACCACTGGCTTAGCCAGAATAACTAATGTCAACCTCTATCTTTAAGCCATTTAGAATGAGAGAATGTAAAAGAGCTCGACCAGGATATACCCTGAGATACCCTTGCAAATAGCAGTTTCTTCAATATTAAAAAACGTTTTGGTTTGCAAAATCTGTGTTACTTTTCCGATCTAAATAGTATTATAGTTGTTTAATTAAATGTCTAGGTATCATTTTAATTTGCATCGATATTGGAGTGCTAGAATTGATATTACAAATTTGAAGTATCCTGCATGGACGGCCAAACTGACTTGGCTAGATCAACTCACATCTTAATGTTCATAAAATATATATGTACTTTATAAAGTCGGAGATGATTCTTACCCATAGCTTCATTACACCCCTCTTCCCATTTTTAATGGGTGCACTCTATAAAAATTGTATAAAAAACAGCTAACTAGCAGCGCTTGGCATATAATCGCTAACTAAAATACATGCTTCAAGCTACCCGCTGAGGTTTTAATTTGTCATGCAGCTTCAGCTGCAATCAATCTTCAAATCGACCAAAACACGTTCTTAACTTCGCCAGACGGCTGCTGCTCCCATACCCATCCCCATCCTTCTGCGAAGAGCGAGCCTGGCAAACACACATTTTACATTAACAAACACTTGAGTACGAGGCAATTCACTTAACTTTATTTGCTTGGGGAGTCTCGAGTCGAGAGTAAACTACGGCAATCTATCTATCATAAGCCATGAGCTTCATATACCGTGCATTCGTATTTACAACTCACTTGGTCACACTTGACCCAGCAAACCAACAGACCCAACAGCGGCGACTCCTCGTTACGCAACTCGATCAGATGCCACTTTTGTGGCACCCAAGCCACACTTCAACGAGAGTCACTTGAAAAATGGAAAACTCCTAAGCCATAAAAAAAAAAGGTGTAGAGCAAAGAAGAAACTAACAAAAAATTGTAAAATAGTCGCAATTTGTTGTTTTTATTGATTAGCTGGTATTGGTGCGAATGCTTGGCCTTGGCAAGTGTGTTTCATCCATTGAAATGGAATTTTAAATTACAAAAAAGCATGCGAGGCACTTCCTCAATGCGAAATATTTTACTGCCCACATCATCTGAATTCATCAGCGTATCTGCTGTGAGAAACCTCATTATCATCATCATCATGAGTTTTTATTTTATTTTTATTGTTTTGGTTTTGTGGCCATCTGACATTTTGGTCAACATCTTTTTAATCTCTTAACGTTTCGTATTTTTTTTTATAAATTTTACGCTTCATTGTGCACGTTGAGTTTTGACTGTTGCTGTTACTGGTTTTATAGTCTTGAAATTAGCATATTTAAGAAATTTACTCAGCCCGCAAAACTCTATGAGACATTAACAGAAACTTTGTCATTTTTATCGGCATCTTACATTCGAGTTGTATGAGTTCCATTCAATTCGCTGTTTTTTCTATTTTCGTCTGAGTTCTGCTTGCTTTCATTGTAGCAAAGACAAACTTTTCGTGGAGTTGTTGTATTCGATAAACAGGAAATCGCAGACGAAATGTCGTTTCGATATTGATGAACAAACAAAAGCTGATGCCAGTTGTTCGCATCCATGTTATTATGATGCTTGACTTGACAAATACATTTGTAATATAGTTTTTTGTTACTTATGTTATGCTTATAAGGTTGTTTTATTTTTAATTACAAGCAGCCGGTTTATTTAGCAAGTTCTTCATTTAAATGTACGCAGAATGTGACAATAAACAGGTTAAGACATGTAAAAACTGAAGATGAGTAATGCGATTAATAATAAATAAATTTTATCGATTGCCTGAGAGATATGACAATACAGATGTTTCCGTTTTCCTTAACATTCAATAGCACATATTGTTAGCACATGAAATATTTATAGCAAGACCTGCCAGAGGAATTAAAGGTAACAACTTCATTTCTAGTTACTAGTTACTTGAAGACTTTAACAATAATTTTCAACAGAATAAACTAAAAGCGCTCTCATAAACTCAATGCACTCCACAACCTTTCGATAATCAGTTCAACTATAAATCAACCTTCGAAAGAAATGATCTCAACTATCCAAGCACTGACATTACATTTCTTAATACATACAAATCATATTTTGATACAATTTGACATATGGTAAAACCACCTTATAAATCACGAACAAAAAAAGTAAAGGGACCAGCTAAATCACGTAGCAAATCACTTTACAACTGTCAAGCATACAATGCTAAACAGCAAAAGAACACAATAACCAAAAATCCCCAGCTCTCAACTCTGTCCCCATCCCAATGCCCATCCCCAACTCCTTGGACTGTCCAAGGTTTGACTTTATCACACAAATTGATTGCATGCAGGTCCAAGCCATATGCCAATATATTTGATTGATAACTTATTAGTTGGGTTGCTTTCATGTCTGAGACTGGAACTAATCCCCAAGGGAGCAAATTTGTGAGGGCAGGGCGTGAGATGCTGGGTGCTTTTGTGGCTGCCCATTTTCAACATTTTGCATGGCTCTGCAAAACTTTTGTCTTTTCTCTCGGACCGTTTATCGACTTAAGCTGAACGCATGAATGAATGCCTCATAAAGATGAATACACCCGACAGATACGAATGTAGTCACCACACCCTCTAGCCATCTTTAAGCCATCTGGTTTTACAGCAACAGCAGAGCACAAATTTAAATATGTATGTATATAGCATTTTTGTATTGCTTATAAAAATACAAGTTTTCTCTCTCAAAAATTTAAACGACTTTCGGGGAGCTACAAAATTTATTGACGGTCCAAGCCAAATGCTAATACAAACAAGCGGATTTTGCGGTTTATGCAAATTGTTTAGCCCAAAGTCACAGCCAAAAATAACAACAATTTTTTTTTTTTTATTTTCCTATATATTTTTACTTATTTGCTTACGCTTATATTCATGTCTATGTGTGTGTGTATATTTTGCGTATAGTTTTGTTTACTATAACAATAAGTAATGGTTAAACGTTAATTTGTGTGAGAGCAAAAAAAAATAAAATGCAAGAAACACAGCTAAATCGGAGCTGCATCTACTCAAACCAGCCGCATATAAGATACCTTAAAATTGTAGCCAAGATTATCTTCACTTTAACATTTTTAAGATTAAAATTAAACATGGAAAGCTAGTAAGTGTATAATAATGATGAATGATGCTTCCACAGAAGTAACAAACTGATAATATTACGACTAATCTTCCGCAGCAGCATGCGCTCTCTAAAAATCGCACTACCCCATTGGTCAACCAGTAGAAAACCCAAAGTTATTTTTTTGTTCAAATAAATTCAACCTGCATGGTCATGTGTAAGCAATATATATATATATATATATATATATATATATATATATATATATATACATATATATATATTATATATATTTATAAATATATACTTATTTGTTGCTCAGCTGTCAAACTGTGCAGTTCAAGGCTGACGCTGGCCGACTGCCTGGCGGGAATTGGGATTGGTAGTGAGTTGCGTATCATTTGCTTCGGGGTCTCCTTTCTATCCAAAATGTGCGGGTGGCAAATGCCATCAAGATAATGCCAAATGTTGTTGTTGTCGTTTGGTCTTTTTATTGTTGCTTACTTGCTCTTGGTATTTATTTAAGAGCCGTCAAGTTCTCGGCGCAGTTTCCAAAAATCACTGGGTATGATTAATTTTCATTTTCATTTTGTATGTTTTCGGTTGGGGCCAGCTCACAGATTTAGGTCCAAAGTAACGCCCAACAGCAATAATTCATTTTGCAGGTCCTTCGCGCCTGTGTCGACGTGTTGAATTTGATGAAAAATCTTTTAAATTGAATTCATCGCTTCATACAACATTTGGTTAACATTTCAAATGGAAACATTTCTGCCCCAACTCAGCTTGTGTGTGTGGGTGTGGGTGTTGTTTATTTAAGCCACTGTTAGCAATTCAACTATGGGACCGTTGTATTGATTGCATTTCATTTTTTATGGTACCAATTTGAATTTTTATTCATTAGTTTGTTAGATTGGTTAGGTTGTAGCATGTTTTTGGCAATTCATTCGGCACATCGGACGTGTTTCTGTTTACTTTCCCATTTTGTCTAAACTTTTGCATCAAATATCTGCGATTTGATTTGAAACGATAGTAAAACATATGATTTAATAGCAGCCAATTTAGTAAGAAAAATTTAAAAATTCTTCAAATTTAAGTTTGATCTTCATTTAGAAAAGTTGGCCAGATAAATTGTATTGCTTTGCGACTTAGGATAGGCAATAACTTTGATTCAGGATATTTACTTCTCGAGTTATCTTATTTAAAGTATTCTTGCTTGCTTTAGCTCAAAAGTTTACTTATAATTTATTTGACATATATCCCATAAGCAAAATTCAAACTAGTCGATTTACCGATTTCATAATAACTACAATCCATTTTTAAGACCATTTCGATATCAGTTATTATTTGCATTTAATAGTTTGCTAGCATCCCATAATTATTCACGTATCCCAGGCCAAGTTTTAAATGATAGTAAATCTTTTGTTCGATACTTTTTGGTCTCAATTGCTTTGGTTTGACTTTGGCAGCTCTTTGTGGGAAGAATACAGACACTCATTTAACAAAACAAAAGCCATTTGAAAATCACTTCGGCCATAGCCAGTGGCAATGGCAATTGCAGCTGCTCTTCTGTTAGTTATTTCATTTTAGTTTTTGTTATATTTTATTTACGCTTTAGCTCGTATTTGTTTCCATTCTTTGCTCGGGTCGACTGTCACAGCAGTTAAAGCAACGAAAAACTGTCAAAAAACTTTTTTTATCGTTTTGCGGGTGTTTCCCAGTTGGATAGGCAGAACCAGCAAACAACCAGCAGCACAAGCAGAACCACAAAACAGTGCTGCAACTTTGAACATGCAAACAACACACGCACACACACACAGACACGTGCTGTACATAAATAATTTTTGCATAAAACTAAATTTCTTGGCAAATAAATTCAAAATATACGTTTATCTCTATTTAATATTTGCATTTTCGCTGATTTTTCTTTTTAGGTAAGACACAAATTTAAAATTTAAAACAATTGGACATATCGATGGGATTGTTTTTATTGGGTGAACACCGAACACGGTTTATGGGGTAAGTAAGACGTGGTAACTGGAGCGAATTCATTTTTGGCACGGGCTCACACACACACACACACACACACACAACGACAGCAGCAATAGTTGACCTTCAGCGCTGGCAGAACAATGGGCGTCAAAAATGGCACTTGTTTATTGCAATTGGCTGGCAATCTACCGAAAGATTCGCATCAAATTCTTGGGTGTATTTTTTT
Organism: Drosophila silvestris; assembly: GCA_035043445.1. NCBI lineage: Eukaryota > Metazoa > Arthropoda > Insecta > Diptera > Drosophilidae > Drosophila > Drosophila silvestris. The sequence goes on from JAWNMZ010000139.1 coordinate 1,085,835, forward strand.
GGGTCAGTTGGTCGTCGCCAAGTCGCTATTTGCAAGTATTATTAGACAGTCGCTTGTTACCCATAGCTGTATTTTTTTCGCTTTCCGTAACACTTCCGCTTCAAAAGACGGCGAAGTCTACAACAGGTGTGGATTCTTGCCAAAAGAGCAATAGAAAGCTATATAAACAATTTTTATATGTGTATTTTAAGTACATCTCACTGCCAAGAACATTTGTTCTTCATTACATTTATATAACAACTCTTATAAATAGTTATTCGTATAGGGAGTGAAGTTTTGGCAGCTAAAGCTATACATTGATATGCGGATTCGGATAACTAATTTCTCGATTAGTATTGTGCAGATACACTTAAAAATTGTGCTACAAAACTTGTACTGAAATTTTTGAAGAATTATCACAGTGTTTTCTTCGCTGTGCCCCAGAGCTACTAAATATAAATACAACATTTCTAAGTTTGTGTTTTATTACTTTGTTTATTTTAATTTTTAAATTCCTGTAAGGTTTTCGTGCTGTACAGCTTAGGGGCCCATTAACTCAGTGGACCGGTCCGCCCCTGGTTGCTTCACAGTTAGTCTTATTGTCGCCGCAATTTCAACAGTTGCAGCCTTGAGTTGCCAGTTAGCAGCTCCGTAGACATAGCTCAGACCAAGTTGATTGCATCTAGCACTCCGTCGCAAGTGCTTTATGTTTACACTCATTTTCGTTGAAATTTGCATTTTCATTTATTGTCTCGTGCCTGTTTTTGGTATCTCCATAATACCCTAACAGAGTGTACTCTAGAGATACAATTTTAATTAATACAAAAACTCGTCTTTAAACAGCGATTCACAGTCTTCGAACAGTCTGCTGTGGATTTTGCGACAGTTTTGTAAAAAAAACACTTTCCATATGCATTAGAGATATATAATAATGAAATTTAGTGAAGAAAATCTATTTCCCTGCTGTTGGTCTTTATTATATTAATAGTTTATTTATATTTACTTAAATAAATTTTAATCAAGTGTATTGAATAAAAAAATCTATATATATACTTGGTATACAAACTAGTTTTACTTATAGTTCGTCTTTTATTAAATATTTTTATTAATATCTGTCTTTTGTTGATTTGCATTAAGCGCACTTATCTTTTGCCCAACAACTTAACTACTATATTTATTTAAATTAATTTTAAGCTAGTGTACTTAATCTGTTGCATACCTCACTTAGTTCCTCGTTTGTTAAAGACTCTTTTTGGCTCGTTGCACAATTCATGAAGTTGTCGCCGCTGTCTTTGGCTCTCCTACATTTCGTTTTCCACTGTTTTTGTCGTTTGTCTTCCGGCTTTGCCGTTTTCTTACAATTTATGCACTGACCTGTTTTCATTTATCTCCCTGCTTGCCCCCTCTTAGCTGGTTAAACGCTGATTGTTACCTTTAATTAATATTATAGTTGATTTTTGCAAGGTGTTGAGTCACTCACTCACTGCATGCACTGATTTAATGACATTTTCCATTGTTTGCATAACGAACAATTGTGATTACTTCATTAGAAAGTTTAATATTAAACAATAAACGGGATTAAAGCATTTTATGCTTAATGAATTAACGGAAAGCTTGAAAAGCATTTTATTTTAGTCAACCGCAAGACACAATTGTTGCAAATCTTCGTTGAACAAATCAGTTTGTTGAGTTGAGCCTTAAATTTTAATCAGAAGGAAGAGTTATAAATGCTTTAAATCGTCAATCATTTATTATTTAACACTTAAGTTTCGCACTTATTATTATACGCCTGATCAGCTTAAATTATTAATTCAGATTTAAAGCTAATTTTTTAATAATATTTCAATATTGAAATATCGAACACACATTGTGTAATATTTATTGCAGACTCTGCAATATTTGTTCCGCTGACTTTTCCACCATTTGTCAATGTGTACACGATTTATGCAAATGTAAATAAATAACTATACGTCTGTCCTTATGCGCTGTACAAATATATGAGCATATTTACATACATATATACATACGTATTCATTCACAATTATTGTTGTTTGCGGCTCAGTTAATGCGTTCGTTGTGTGCTTTTGGCAGCAAAGGGATAAACAATATTTTATTGTATTGTGGCAGCGAAAAATGCATACGACAGAAGTGCTTAAAATAAATGATACGCGTTGAATGCGGCACTATTTTTATAATAGCCAAACAATTATATTCATGCATAAGGTATAATTCTTTTTGCAGAATTTGCAAAAAAAAATGGAATACGCTTAATACGCAATTTCCTTGCAATGGGGCTTAATTTATTAAATTTGTTTTTATTTTTTTCAATTAGTAAATGTTAAAAGTGCATTCATATTGCATTTTATTTAGGTATTTGTCAGCCGCATGAACCAGCTTTTAACAGCATTTCAATCTGAGTTTCTTTAGACAGCCTTGATACACCAAATTTAAAATGCTATCATTTTTGAATCGGTTTTATACAAAATGAGTTTGAGTAAACTCAAGTCAAGTATTTAATTGGTTAGACAGCTTATTCGGTATTCGATTCCATTCTGGTTTTGTGTAGACTAATAAAATCGTTTCCTGTAACTCTAAAGACATGCTCAGCTTCTGTTCTTTTTACGGTTCTGAATTTTTAATTTGATACTATTTTAATTATAGAAATATTTTATTATCATAGTATGGAACCATTTCAAAAATACGATAGAACTTTTTTTATACCTATGCAGCCTGTTAACATATTTATAATTTTTCCACATTTTTAAGGTCAAATACAATATTATAAAATAAGTTGAGCAACTACTTATAAGGCATTTTATAGCTACAACTTGTTAATTGACCCAATTGCACAGAATCCTTGTTAATTGTATTATCTATCCATTTGGCATGCACTTGTGCAATTATATGAAAATTCGTTTATGTTATAATGAAAAACGACAAGCCGAAAACGCCTGAAACAAAGCAAACTGAAAACTCAAGCAATTGCCGAAACCTAAATAATTGTATGCAACTGCAAAAAGTTGCGAAAGCGGCAGCAAAACTTTTCAGTTTATCATTTTCCATTATTGTTTTTTTCTTCTCTTTTTTGCGTTTTATTTTTCTTCCCTTCTTCCCAGACTAGCTGACATTGTCTTGTTGAGAAATTGTGCATATTTCCGTTTTCAGCTAGTCGCATGCGTGAGTGTGTAAGAATATGAGTGTGTGCGTGTGTGTGTGTGTATGTGTGTGTGTGTGCGTGTATGTGTGTGTCAGTGAGTCTGTGTGTGAATCTTGTTTGGGATCGCTGGCTCCTAACCCCCCGTCGACCTGTGCACCTTAGTTGTGTCTGTTGATGTCTGCATAAATTAAAATAAAATTCATTTTCATTTTTGCAGACAAACACCTAAAGAGAAACCCACACACAGGTCCACCTTAGCCGGCTGTGTATGTGTATAAATTAAAAACCAAGTGCAACATGGCAGATAAATGCACAACTTTAACGCACTGCAATTTTAATGCAAAATTGCGGAACGATTTTCTGACTCGTAAATTTTACTTAAAAATTCGTCATAATCTTTGCGTGGCCCTCAACTCGCGTCTGAACTCTGTCGCTGTCGCTGTCAATACCAACAGCATTCCCAAACCCAGAGTTCCTCATTTACTGACAGCCAATTCATGCATGAATAGCTAAAGCCGCAAAAATACATTTTTATTTTGTTTTTGCCCTCATGTACAACATGTTGTATTGATGAAATTTTCATTTGCCACACAAGTTACTCATTTTTTATTATATTTTTGGGAAATATGTTTGGCAATATCTGGAAATTGGGTTGCGTGGTTGATGAACCAACACATCTACAAATGAAATGATATCTAGCGAGTTGTTCAATCAATATCACTCACAGTGGTAGAGGAAAACACTTGAAGCAAACTCTCGGACCAAGTGTTTACTGCTCTTCAATTTGAATTTGATAGTTGGAAATGAATAAAATACGAATATTTTATTAAATTCCCATTTGTGTGTTGTCTAGTGTCTGTTTTGATTTAATTCAAATACTCTGCCAAAACCACGTACGCTAGCTAACTGAAATTGATTACAGAGTAACTCGGGTATCAATCATGCAAACGGCGCCAGACACTCAGTTAATTTTGCCAGCGAGCGCTGTGTAAATTTCTTCGTCGTCAATATGTGGCATATTCACAAACTGACGACTGATTGCGTATACGTAATGTGACAGTTACTGCAAAAATATGTTACGTATGCGACGTGTGTGCACAAAAATAGTTGCGACTCGTCGCCGAGCGACATTGGTTGGATTTAATAATGGGTTAGACAGGGTAGGGGGAGGGTAGTGTGTGGTGTTGCGCCTGGCAGATGTGATTTTTAATTTTACAATTTTTGACATTTACCTTTGCATTTATATTAGATTTTACGAGCCCAAAAATTTGAGCAGGCCAACCAGACACCCCACACACACACACACACAGGTGGCTTCTTTATCGGGTCAATGGAGACTGACAAGCCGAACGGGTCGAGCCCCGAATCGTTGCAGGCGTGACGAATGGGATTCGCCTCAACTATGTGTGTGTGTGTGTGTGTGTGTGTGTGAATTCGGATGTGTGTATGTGCTGCAACATATTCCACACTCGTTCACATACCAGCCACGCAGCATAGGCGTGTTGGGTGTGTGTGTGTGTGTGTCAAGGTAACCAAATGCGCGAGCACACGTACGACACGGAGTTGCAGATAGCAGTCGCTGCAGCCACTGGTAGCTTAGTTGGCAGGTTCAGGCTTAAATGTTGACTGCAACTAATAAATTTCACTGGCAGACTTCATTTTGCAAATGGCCATTAAGCCATTTTTGCGCACTGGCCTACGGCGACAGCTTTAATTAAAACATAAAATTTGTAAAATGTCTCAATTTGACTTCGATTTGCGGCCAGAAAGAACGCAAAAATAATAAATGTATGTGTGTCGAGAGAGACAGCGACAATGTCTTGGCCAGTTGCCTGCGGCATGCCACAGTTTGCTGCAACATCATTAATTGCAGCAGTGTATACAAAAAAAAAGCAATAACCGCTGACAAACTGTGCTTCAATCAGTTTACAGCGCCGTCGGCGAATTGCTGACACAAAATGTTGTTGCAGCCACAGGAGAAACAACAACAATAAGCGGCAAGCGACAGCCGCAACTTAATTTTAACAATCATGGCGTTTATTTAACGCAAGTAATAAGAATTAAAGACTTGCACCAGATCAGCTTTAATGCCCACCAACAATTTATTGTAAGCAGTAATTAAGGTTTGATAGCCACCGGAAGAGGGAAATTTATATGTTTATAAATGAAACATAAACATTACCACGTTTAGCACCAACAAAAACAAAGTTCCCAAACTCTCAATGAGTAATTTTTCATTTTTATCGAGCAGTAGAAAATGCAGCAGCAATCCAAAAATGTTGTTAAATTTTCCTTGCAGAGATTTAACTTTATTTATGGCAAGCTAAAATCGGTAGCAATTTTATAAAAATGGTGCATATTTTATTGAATTTTTCCATCACGGACTTTTAATGGGTTTTCAAATAAACTAAGCTGCTTATTTGCACAATTTGAGCTTTACATTTGAGAGTTTAAATTGAAACAAAAATTATTGCCACACAAAGTTTGATAGAAATTTTTATTGTATTTTTATCAAAATCGATTTGGGAAACGTTCAAATTTTATTCAAATTTATTTATTATTTAAAATCAGATTAGACTTAAACATACTGCTGTCAATAATAGTTGCAGTTTATCTGCCGGCTTATATATATATAAATATTTGGATTTTTTTTGTGTACTTAATAAATGGAGTTGACATAATATTTACTTGATTGAAGAGCCACATTTTGTGTTTGCGTTAAATAATCAAATGATAAAGAACCAATATGTAAAATGTTGTAAACAATTGCTGTCAAAATTTGTAATCATAATGCACACAATTTGCTAACGCAATTTGAGCAACAAGAATATACACAAGTATACACACACACACACACACACACACACACACATACACACACGGAGAGAGCAACACACTCACATGGTCGATTGCACAAGCCCAAAACTTGGCAGCTTCTTCAGCTGCTCGTTTCCTGCTCACTCCTCGCTTCCCTCGTCATCGTCATCATCATCATCGACTACATCATTATGCCGTTTACAATGAGTCGTAAAGTAAATTTAAGCGGCTGCCGTTTGACTTTTGTGTGTGCGCCTATTTGACTTTGTTGCCCCTGCCTCCACAAAGACAAAGAGGCAACCAACGTTGGCTACAAATCTCAGCAGCAGCGACGTCAACGTCAATGGTGACGGCAAGAACAATGGCCAGCTATAAGCGGCAAAAGCGCAATAACATTAACCGTTAGGCAGCGCTGTTGCCGTCGCAGCTGCAGGCCAAAAATGTGGCATTTGACCCACTTCTCGCAACGCGTCCCAAACTCTTTCAGCGGGTTTTGGGAGCACATTCAATCGTCTGCGTCATTGGCCGGGTAAAGTGTGTGAATGGAGGGCAGTTGCTGTGTGCTGTGGGGTTTACATTGCCAACTTTATCTGCGTTGCTTTGGCCATATTTGGCACACATACATACACACTCGCACACACACACTCGCACACACACAGTCACACGCACTGTTTGCCCAGTCAGGCATGCGTTGGTCTATCTCTTAAGCACCCAAGCAGTCACTTATCTGAGGGTCTGTCCCTGTGTGTGTTCGTGTGTGTGTATCTGTGTGCTTATGTGTGTGATTGTGTGTCTCTGTTTGGGTTGGTGTTTGTGTCAAAGTGTATGTGTGTGTGTGTGCACTTGGGCCAAGCCACTGACGTAATTTTCTTGAGCTCCAAATGCACTTTTAGCTAGAGACGAAACCAAAGTGTTTGCGATAGTTGCATAAAAATTATCTAAACGGATACAAATAAGTTTTGATTGTTAATTCTTAAGATATATTGTATTTACATAACAATATCCTGGCATCCGATGCGATACTCTTAAGACACATAGAGTAAAATAATATATTATAATGCTTAATTATAAAATTATTTAAATTTTAATATAGTTTATACATGCTATTATAGTTTAGCTCAAAGTTTCTACATTCTAGCTAGCTTCATATTTCTCCAATTATATATATTTTTTATATAGGCTATTTCAAAGTTTCTATATTCTTCATGATTCATTGACATATTCATCGTTGAGTCTGCGCTCAGCTCTTTCGCTTCCTATTTCTGACCACAGTCAACGCGCGTTGCCCGCAACTTTGAGCAAATGTTAGTGTAACTGTGTGTGTGTGTGTGTGTGTGTGGGTGTGTATGAGTGTATATGCTTTAACAGTTGTTTTCCAATTGAATTTCCAATTTGGGTTGCCCATCGCTACTTTTTTCTTATCAATTGGACATATAAACATTAAGTTCGCCTTGCACGTTTTGCGCTTCTCGCTTGCCAATTTAATTAACCATTAAAAAAATGCTTTGGCCTGGACGCCCTGGAAAATCGGTAACGTGCAGACATTTTCATAAATTATTTCATTTTTACAGCACTCTGGCATTTAAATACCCTGCAGCCATAAAATATGCTTCAGCTGGGGTATCAAAGTTTGAATAAGTATTTAACTGTTATAACAAGAGAATCCATGTTGCTGGCAGTAAAAATATACAATTAAATATTGATAAATATGTTACATATCTTTGTTTTCTGCCCAAGCCAATGGAATTAAGAGTTTAAATGATGAAGTTTGACATTATAGTTATTTTATGTTTTATGTGTATGGTCTGTTCAGTAGTTTAACAAGACTTTTATACTTTATTCACTTCAATCGAATAATAGATAACAAAAAGCTATTCAAATAAATAAGTTTTGAAGTTCAGGTTAGGGTGTGCCGGTTCCAGGATATATTGCCAGTCAATGACTACCAACTGGCAGCATCCTATATATTTATCATTCAACTCTTGTTGGGCTGGTTTATTTGTTGTAATTTATGGGGCAATGCTGGAAATTTACGCAGATTTCTCGACGCTCATATTCCGGGGGCTTTAGCTCGTATGAGTGAGTTTGGCTCATCATCATTTGCCCGTCGTTGTTGCCACTTAACACCTTTTGGCAGCATCTGCCACGCCCCAGTAAGCAATGTTAATAAATGCTTCGTCCTTCTCCCCGTCCGCCTCCGCCACCCCCTCACCACACGATGCTGTCTGCCGTCATCTCTCATGGCTTGTTGGCCGCCCCGAGACACACGAGTACGAAGAACCGAGTTGATCTGCAAAAACCCAAAAAGAAAACAAAAAACAAAAAAAGATGTAAGAAGAAGCTTGCAACGCCATCAAGTTTTCCCAGCGTTCTTTTTGTTTTTGCAGCTCTTTTGCACAGGGTATAAGCAAGTTTTTAAAGCCGCTTATAAGAATTTAAGCGTACCGGTAAAATATTTACCCAGCAATATTTCTCTCAGCTTGTTTCTTACGAATATATCATCTAAAAAATGCACAGCTTACAATGCTGATATCAATAATCCTATTTTGTCAGCCAACGAATTATGGGAACATGTGTAAAAATTTGAACTTTGCATCTAAGAGCTTAATATATATTTACGTATATGGAAACAGTGCTTTAGCACACATACCAAAACTTGACGTGATTTTGTGGCTCTAATACATTGAACTCTTTAGGCCAATATTATTGGAATGGCAGCTCATTCGTTCAGCATTTGTTATACCTATCATAAAAATATAAGCGATTAGCCCAACCAACTAAGTGTGGCCTTCGACAAAAAAAAACACTTGTGAATAAATATTGATAAATGTGATTAAAGTAGCAGCCTGCTTAAAATTGACAGAGACCTCTGCCAAATACGAAGCTTTGAGCTGATTAATTACCAAAGCGGATGTTGTCGCAAGCTGAATTTAAATTGCGAAAGGCCAAACCTTAAGAGATTTTTCAAATGAATTCATTGACATGCGGGTGTAACATTTAACCCACACTATGTTAAGTTTACGCACACTCGCACACACGCACACACATAAAAGATGGCAAGACGGCTAATTGCTGGCAAACAATTGGCATCTTCAATTACAAATATTTGCAATCGCTCTTCGCCCGGCTCAAGACAAGTTATTCAACCTTGTTCGAGTATTTTCAAGTACTCTTGTGTATATCTTCATTTTTCCACACCCCAAAACTCGTAAATTAGACACACACACACACACAGACAGACAGACAGACAGACACACACACATCAGCGTCAAGTGTTTATTTATGCATACAGCAAATTTATAATAAGCTGCTTAAGATTGGATTAAAGGCAGCTGCCGCTGACAAGCCTAATCAGACAATGTGTTACACCTCTTTTAAAAAAAAAGAAGAAAATAAGAGACACACACACACACACACACACACACAGCAACAACTTTACAACACTCAAATTGACGCACCTTTAAAAAAAGTGTGTGCTCAATTTGCTGTTGTTGCTCTTTGGCACGTTTTAATCTTAATTTGAGTTGCTTTCATGTTTTTATTGCTTTTTTTCTTCTTTTTGTTGGGCTTACTTTTAATCATTGAGTTGTGAATCTTATAATCGCAGTTCAGTTCAAGTGAGTTTTAATTGTTATATCTTTCTCTGCCCTCGGTTCGCTTATGCGATGACTATGCAAATTTGTGCAGCTTGGCTTGCTGCACGTTTCCCACAGTTGGATTTTATGCGCCATTGTTAAAATAGACCTGTAAGAAAGAAGAAAATGCTCTAGAAATATTTGCTATTTCTTTATGTAAATGCCGCTTCGCTCTCTATTTCATGCAATTAGATCTTTGAGAGCGTTGAATACATTGGTTATGATTGAAACGCTGAATATCGCTGAATAATTCATGTGCGGCAGAACGTAAGTCCCACTCACTCAATTCTATTTAACGAAAAGATATTTAATACTTGCGACAAATAGAAAAAGTATGTTGAAAATAAAATCATTGATTTCTATTCCCAGCTACTTTTCAATTTGCAACCAAAGCAACAGCCATCCATATACATAGTTCAATAGAAATGGAAAATCTCAACAACTCTTTGCAGCACCAATTCTCTCTCTCTCTCTCTCTCGCTCTCTCTCTCTCTCTCTTTCTTTCTCTGGCTGCCATCGTTTCTCTCTATCTGTGTCTCCCAATTTCTGTCTGCTATAATTCAGTTTCTGTGCGAGAAAAGAATAAAAATGCTTTCATTAAAATTCAACTGCATCAGCAAAATTGTAACACTGGCCGACACACACACACACACACATATAAAATACTGTGTGTGTGTGTGCGTGTGTGCGCGTGTGTGTGGTACCACAAAACCAGCAGCAAATCAATTGGAAATGAACTTCTCCATTCAACAGCTATTTCATGCCAAATTGATTGTGAGAATTTAATTAATTTTTACCATATTATTGAAAACTACCGCATTGCACATTTATTGTATAAACTGAATTCAATATTATCATTCAATGAATGTCATTCCATATTTTTAGATTGTATATGCAATTCATTTTTGATTTACTAAGTGGATTTGCATTTATAGTGTGCAGCGAGCATATTTAGTGGCACACATAACTCTACAATAACTTATGACTACGATTTCAGATAACAGCAAATGCATTTGGCAGCTGTAATAAATGCAGTAATTATTCTGATAAAATATAGTGAATAAGTGACGTCTTACTTAACATTGGCCATGACTTTATTTAATAAAATAATTTAGCACAATTAAGAAAATATCCAAATATCTTAACAAGTATTTTCACTGCTCTTGAAAAATGTATTTAAATGAACATTGAAGCATGCTGACGAGTTATAAATACGAAATACTTAAATCCATATATATTTACTATTTTTACGCTTTTGCATATTTTTGGGTGGTGAGGGTTTTGCAGAGTTGTTGCATGAACTGCTGTGTAAGACTCTTAATTTCCGACATCGCCTCCGACTCCGGCATGTGCACAAAACAATTATAGCCCGTAGGTAATTTAGTGGCGCAACATTTACGAGTACCGGATAAAAAAGGCGCAAAAAAAGAAAAAAAAAACACAAGCATGAAGAAAAACTGGAAAGAGAAGAAATGTTTTATGTGTGTTGTGGCCGTGGGGGGAAAAATGTTGCTTCAGCTATGGCGACGAGAGCGCTTAAAATAATTTCTGTTAAACATGGCTAACAAAACGAGAGTTAGTTTGGGCCATCACACATACCGGCACAGTATGCCATTTTGAAGGAGCCGCCTTTGGCGCAGACTTGGCGTTTGCCACTTGGTCTTGGGTATGTAGGCAATTTTCATGTCTGCAGTTGAAGTTGCACGGCTGAATTCAAGTGCTGGATGCCTTGCTGCCGCCTGTCATTCGAGAGTAAAGTTTTTTGGTGCTTGGCTAAAATGCCTTAAGGCAACTGGCTTAAAGTGCTACACAGCCAAACATTGAGTGTGGAAAATAGGAGGAGAGCAAGAAATGATTATGTGATTAGATGCGGTTGTGTGTTGTAGACACACATGTAAGTGTAAAGTGTAAATGTTGTCTTGTTATAATTGATATTGATTGCAGGAAACAGTTGCGGTTAACAAAATGAGCAAGTTGAGCCAATTTCGCACAAGTTTATGGTAGTAGTAATTTTATTGCAATTATGTTTACAACTTGAAGTTTACAAGAGCACCAATTACCAAAAGAACATTATAAAATATAATATCATATAATATGCGTACAAATTAAAAGCTATGAATAGTAAGTTAGCGGTTAGTTGGCGGTTTATATAGTAGATAATTCGAATAGATATATATATATATATATATATGTATGTCTCTAAACAAAAGTCGTGCTCTCTGTAAAAGCACCACAAAGTCTCAACTTGTCGCCAGTGACAATGGCTCGCATGAATTGGGGTCCCAGATAGAGACCCTTTTCGCTTGATTGCGTATCACCATCCAGACGTATAACGTAATCCTTGCTGATCAAACGATTCGATATATCCTGCTCCAGTTTGGGACTCAGTATATCATATAAGCTGCCACCGCTACCCATCATCGCCATATCGCCTGCCGCACCTCGCTTCTTATCGACAATGGTGCAACTGTTCTCATTCCGAGTATTTCCTCAAACTGACGCTTGACCTCCTCCAGTGAGCTGCGTTTCGGGTACCCAGCGAGTCGCTCGAAGCACTTGTACTGATAAAAACGACGCTCCAGTTCGGCCAGTTCATCCAGCAGGAATTTCACGTTCGGCTCCTCATTGGAGAGGGGGCGCGAGAGGCGGCACAGATCGCCCAAGAGCTGCTCGATGTGTGCGGCAAACAGATCCTCCACATGCGCATTGCTGTAGATGTCCTGTTAAGAAACAAAAATGAGAATTGAAAGAAATGTATTCTAAGATTTATCACTTCACACAATTAGTTAATGGCTAAATGACCGTATGAATATCTTAGATTTATGGCAACTTACAATCAACTTGAGTATGGCCGTGTGTAGCGTTGGTATAATAGTCAGCCCATAAATCTCACTCATGTTGCGCGTCTCCAGATAGTGTAGCACCTTGAGCGCCTCATTCGTATCATCGAAGAGGCGTCGCTGCCTGGCAACGGGCACCGCCTGTGCCTGCTGCCACACCTTCTGCCACGTATTGCCCTCGGTAGTCATGCGTACGCTCAATCGATGCTTAGGCTCTCCGCCGTCTAGATAGTTCATAGAATTATATACCATATAAGCGCTGACCACTTTCTGCATGCTTACCATGCTGCACCTCCTCCCAGTCTTTGGGACTGTACCAGCGTATGAAGTCCTCCATTTTGCCACGCGGATTGGCCGCCTTGAATGCCTCCATGTCGGACATCAGGGATGTGCACATCATTTGTGTGCTCAGATCCGAACCGGGTCCCAGTTTCAACATAACCTCAGCATCGTCATGCAGCTGATCCTCAGTCTTGGGCACCGGCTCCTGAGTCGCGGGTATATACAGAAATTCATCGGGCTCGTCGAGCAAACGTTCGTCGCCCAAACGCTTTAGGCGACCCTCTGGCTTAAGACTCAACACCGCTTTAGTTGGGGAAACACTTGCAGAAGTGGCCTCATCGCAGTCATAGAATTCGCCTTCGTCCTCCTCCTCATCCTCATCCTCATCCTCGCTCAGCTCGTTCTGCTTTTGTTGTTGTTTTCGTTTGCCAAGCGCTTCGCGTTGCACTCGCCGCTCCACGCAAACGTTGAGCATCTGCAGTTTCTGGTGCAACAGACAGGTGCGTGTGTCAGGAAAACCAGGTGCAATCCTATGCCAAGGACAAACAAGAATTATTAGCAAAGTTTGTGTGTTAAGTTTTAAATCAAAGTTTTTAACAACTACTCTGTGAATAGAGATCAAAATGTGGCATCTATTTGAAAACATTTTACAAGTCTAAACTCATTTGACAATTCCATTGTTGCAGAACAGTAAGAACTGAATAGATAGCCTAAAAGATTTAGATATCCTGCGGCACAGCTTAAAGGAGCACTGTCGCAAACTATTTGAAACTCATTTGATAAGGAACCAAACAGAAATCACAGCTTTAGCTATAATTCAAAACGATACGTGCTGATATGTATCTGTATCTGCAAATATGTGATTTGCTATAAATAAACTGAAAGCCAATTGTAAACAACGCACATTTTTGCATACGCTTATTTGAAGTTGTGAGTCCCGTATTCGAGCCATCATCAACAATATGATAATATGGGCTGACGGTGCAACTTCATCATCATCATCATCATCATTGTCATCATCATACGCTGACGGCAGTGACAATGGCAACCCACATATGATATATGTGTACTCGCTGATATGTATAGATATATATATTTGAATATATATATACACATACGATATCTGTAATACATGACACGCACTGTCTTAAGGCGGAGTCTTTGTCACCGTTGCCGCTTGCCTCTTTTGGCCCATTTGGTATTCAAGTTGTTGCCGGCTTTGTGTGCTCTGCGTGGCTTTCGAGTTGTGCATATCAAATGAGTTAAACGTCTCTTAATGGAGTTGGAAGAGGTACGAGGGGAATAGAGGAGCGCGGAGGGGGCGTAGCTAGTCCCGTGAGTCATGAAAGAAAAGAGTTTATTGAACCCTCGAACAGTTATAAGTTACATGCATAGCGCTTCTTTTAGCCAAAGAGTAGCTAACTTATTTGGCCAACAGCTGCAGACGACGGATGTGTCCAGTAAGTAGTTGCCAAAACCGACAACCAACCCCCACCCACCCCCTTGTGCATTTGCATAAACTTCGCTTATTAGTTTTGTGTGTACAGCTGCAGTAGCTGCTTAAAAGCTTTTTTAGCCATCTAAAACCAAGTTGACAAGCGATATCTTGGCCAAGTTCTGCTTAACAAATACTGACCACAATAGAGCCTTCTATCTGCTTGGACAGTAGTTTAAGCTCAAGTGCTCTGCACATCATTAATTGTTAAGGATGCGAGTGGAGGAGAGGGGAGGGAGGGGGAATCATGTCAGACTCCAGTCTCATCATCACAACGCCCAGCCATAAACTGGCCCTAATATATATATATATATGGGAGCACAAACGTTACGTTTTAGTTTTGTGGCCAGGCCAACAACAGCACAGCAATTTGTTTTCGGCCATTTTATGTTGGCCTAGTCACTTTATAGTTCTATTTATTTCCACAGCCAAGATGTGGGGAATGGATTAAGAGGCAACCACATGCGGAAATTGCCCAAGAGGCCTTAAAGACCAATGCGAGTTAAGAGACTGTGACAAAGATGTGCAAATAATATATACCTATTTTATATTTACTTTGGGTATTTAAGAGGCTCTCGATTAAAAAGATAAAAAGTAGTTGAAATTAATAGGCATCTCGACCAAGAGAAGCTCAAATTTGGCATTATTAAAGCCAAGTTAAAGACATGCCAGAAAAATACTTGAAAGAAGGTTAATTTGATGTGTATCTCATTAATACTAAATCATTTCGAGGTGGTCTTAATTAATTAATAACATTTTTGGCAATGATAACGATTAACTGAATACCGTACAAAAACAATAAAACACGAAACTGGTTAACAAATAAATTTAGCTTCAAAAAAGACCATGATTTGATTAATTGACGCACAATAATTTATGGACTAATTTTATAACTCATTTAATCTGCCTCAGACTTCAACAATAGTTTCAAAATGTCTGAAATTTAATTTCTTTTTTATGGACTTTTTACTGTTTTTATAATCATTAACAAATAGGCGCCAGCTGTGAAATGGAAAGTGTTCCAATATTCACACTTGCGTCTCACACTGATAACAACTTCACCTGACGTTGTTTCAACTTATCTCACTTAAGCATTTCTCAGGTGTCTAAAATTACGCTAATCTTCGTCTTTACACCAAATGATTTATCAATGGAATAGACAATAGCAAAAATAAAAACCACAAAGTAGTCACAACATATGCGCAATTGAGTAATATATAGTCCTATATAGTCTTTGTTATTAGCTCACGCATTGTGTGTATGGTATTAAGCATTAATCTAATCTCTGGCTATTTTTTTGCCAACAAAGATTAATAGAATTCTGTAGCTGCTTGATAAAGCCAGCCACTTGCGATAGATCCTTTGATATAAAAGCCATGCAAAGTCGACAATTGGAATTGTTTCATTGATTAGTTTGTGGCCAGTTGGCAAACCGAACAGAGCGCAAAAAAAGAAGAAAGATGAAAGGTAAATTTGTTAAATTGGATTTGAAATTCGACTTGTAGGGAGTAAAAACTTGAATTTAAACTACTAGTTGCAGTTCGCAGCGGACTTTTGGCATTAGTTGTTTTGGCCATCTGTGGCCTGAGCCAGAGCCAGCGTATTGATGATATTTGCGAGATGTTCGCTGATAAAACGGTCATACGTGATCCAGAATCGTGCAGTCGCTCAATAACCTGCCTCGATGGGAAGAGCACTTACAGCACCTGCACCGGCTCCAAACCATTTTTTGACAAGACCAAATTGACTTGTGTGGCTTCGCTAGCTGAAGATGAGGCGGACGGTTGCAACGTGTCCTGTGTGAACGCAACGAATACATGGATTAGGGATCCGAAGTCCTGCTTTGGCTACTATTACTGTATCGATGAGCAGTCGCCCGCTTATGGCACCTGCCCGGACGATATGCACTTCGATTCGGCGATACAGGAGTGCGTTTGGACCCATACATCTGACTGTCATTCGACCAAGTTTGACTATTGCAGCATCATCAAGGATGGCGTCAAATTTGATAATGTGCTCGGATGCGATCGGTACCATGTGTGCACCAAGGGGATACTGGTGGATTCGTCTTGCTCGTCGGGCTACTATCAAAAGAGAACTGGCGCTTGTGAGCCCAAAACTTCAGTCTACTGCAATGCTCATCCCTTTCCCAAAAATGTCTGTGGCACTGATAAGGCTCCCAAGAAGAATGCCCTGGTGCCAGATGGCGCCACCTGTCATGGTTACTTCTTCTGTGCCACGCAGGATGATGGCTCCCCGGATCCAAATCCGAGTTGGGGCAGATGCAATGATAATCTGTTCTTTGACAAGAGCTCACAAAAGTGCATTGAGCCAAACAAGGTCGTCTGCTCGGAGGATCGCTGTCAGGGTCGCACAGTTCCATTTGTCCTGAGTCCAACAAAGGGTTGTCGCCACTATAAGCGCTGTAACAATGGTCGCACCATCGATGAGAAGAACTGCGGCAACTACTTCTTCGATGAGGACAGACAATTGTGTGTGGACACGATATTGAAGTATACTATCTGCTGACCTAGTCAGACCATTTGAAATCATTAAATAGATCTTATTTTCAAGAGCACATTACTGATTTCGATTTTCTTAGTACATAAGCACATATAGATTAAACTCAAGGAACAATGCAATATTTTTGTTTTACTTCGGATTGTCTCAAAGATCGAACAAATTTTGTTCTGGTCATACAATTAAACTTTATATATATCGAATGATTTTTATAACATTTTTGAGATTTTATAGCTTCATTAAACAGTTGAGCAAATCGTCGACAATAATTTAAAACACTCGAAGATAGCCTAATCTTAACAATAACCCATTATAAATAGCCCAAATTGTTGTTTCCTTAACAAATCAAAAGCGTCACAGCAATCGAAATATTTATGATCACAACAGTTGATTAAGAGTCGCTACTTATTATTTATTATTTATAGATCAATTAATTATCAAACAGATGGGTTTTTTACGCTCCATATAATATAAATCAGTGCAAGGAGCCTTTGCTGAAATTTTATGACCATTTAAAACATATCTAAAATTTATAATATACTAAAGCAATCTTTAGAATAGCGTTTTCAGAGGCTTAATTGCTTATATTTTTGTTTACCAACCTTTAGTTGCCATGCAAAATACCATTCTAAAATTAACTTTGATAGATTAGTTCAGCAAACACAAATCCGGCTAACACTTTCACCCATTTCCCCACACGCACACTCCCATCAGAAAAGTTTTGAATTGCCAATTTTTCATCTTAAGTACAAAAAAAACCAAACACTTTTTTGTGCACCTGCAAAATTCTAATCCACTTAAATACTTAACAGAATTATCGTGCGGTCGTCCAGCCACGCCCACAATGTGGCCCGCAAGCCAAAAAAAAAAAAAAAAACAAAAACTAAAAGAAAAAAGTGTGGCAGCAACAACGCTCGCCCTTTGTTAAATAAAACTTCAATTAAAACTCGTTTCAAGTGAGGCTCAGACCCTAAGGGAAAATTTGTTTGTAAGCTGTCCTAAAATGGATGGAGGGAAAAAAACGTAGTCGAAAAAGAACAAAAAAAAATTGTTGGCCCGCCTCTGATTCTCTTGGTCATTGTCTTAAAAAATGCAAATTTGGCAACGCAACCAAAAAAAAAAAAAGACAAAAAGGTGAATAATTATGCGGCAGGAACACAACAGAAAAATAATATATAAAAAAAATACATTTACACCTTGAATTGGTGAGAAAAAACTGTTTTTTTTTCTTCTTTTTCCATTTTTGTATATTTTTTTAATTTTAGATTTAACTGGAACTTTGTTGCTCAACTGTACTTGAATCGTTTTTCATTCAGTACTCTGGCGTCTTTGTAATTTTCGCACTTTCGCGCATTAAATAATTTTAGCGATGCAATTAATTCGACGGGCGGGCATCAGTGGAAAAACTCGGCATGGAAAAATGGGTGCAAGAATTTTTTAATTAAAGTTTGTGGCCGGACAGACGAATGAGAAATGAGCGGCTGGATGGGATTGCACTCTGTATGCAGTAAAGGGGGTGCTCAGGGGGTGTCAAGAGGAATGCACACTCAAGCGCAAAATATTTGTTAGCCACGTAATGCAATTTCGACTTGAATTGTACAAAACATAAGGAAGCCAAGCCAAGCCCGCAAATGGAGAGAAACAAAAGAAGCCGCAGGGAAGCAAAGTGGCGAAAAGAGATGAAAAAAAAACGCAAATCGCATGAAAAATTAAGTCAAGCGAAACGACATTTTGAGCCGTAGGGCTGGCAAAGAAAAAAAAAATAATAATGTTGCTGAAAAACTATCAATCAATGGACAAAACGTTGATTAACATTATGAGGGAGCCAAGCGTGCAGCTTAATTCAGTTATTATTATTTTTTATTAATTTATAGTTATTTTTTTGTGGTTTTTTCGGATGGCAAACAAATTATTGCAGCATTTACTGTGGCATGCGCAGGAGTAAGGCAATTTGTGGGGGCTTTGCAACTTTACTTTTACTTTTGCCTTTAAATAATTCAGGCAAAACTTAACGTGTTGTTCAGCTGAATTAATATGGACAAAATGAAATAACGAATTCATTGAACTCTGGCATGTGATTGAAGTTTATTGTGCTACAAGCTCAAGCTAAAGAATAATCAGTTTTAGATAATAAAAATATCAAATACTATTAAATCAATCGATTGAGCTAATTTTAAGCAAGGAAACAATTTTTTCCCTTTTCGCTTTTTGTTCATTGCGAAATTTTTTAAGAATAAAAATAATAATTATCGGCTTTGTTACAAAGATGTCGTCATAATTTAATAAAACAAATGTTGCAGTCATTATTTCAACTTTTACAACTACTTTAAATGTCGACTATAGTCGTCTTTAAGTTTCAAGTAGTTATTTGGCATTGTTAGTTGGTAGCATAAAACTTAACAAATTGTCATTGTTCCATTCAAGCGTTGACCTTTCGCTTCGCACCACACGGCGAATACGTAACATTTATTTAATGTGCATTCAACCCGTCTTCGTTTTGTGTGCGTTGTTGAATAAGAAAACAATGAAAATCTCTGAAGTCTAAAAATACAGACACCTCAAATGCGAAACTTGTGAGGCCTAAAATTGAGTGCGGCCATAATTCATGATTATGCAAAAAGGTCAACAGCTTTGACTGGACCAAAAGGGGCCAGCCACTTAGCTATTGTTCTGGCTTTCGGAGTGGGAGGCGGAGGGTATTTTTACTTTTTTTTTATGACGCGCCTGTCGCGTTGGCAAATTAAATTAAATGTCCGCCCGGCACACACACAAAACGATTTGGCTGCTGTTGAAAAGGATGCAGAATTTATTGTGCCTTTCGGTTTTTTTTTGTGCATTTTTATGCTTCGTTTTTTTATGGGAGGAAGAGCTTCGCACCGGAACTGACAGGCAAATTAATCAAACGAAACTGCCAAAGGATCAGCATGAGAATGATGAGCAGAAAGATAGGGTGGGCGAAAAAGGGAGGGGGGTCAGAGGATACGCACAGTTGGTTGTTTAACGAGCGTGAAAATGAAATTGAGAGTAACTGGACAACTGATTGATAAAGCTATCCGTCTGTCCGTACTGGACTCCCTTTCCTCCCTTGGTGTCCTTTTGGTCAACTTTTTAGGGCAAATATGTCACGTGTTTGGCAGCTAGCCAAATATATTAATTATATATATTTTAAGATATCGCTTTGCACCAGTATATATATATATATATATATGTAGATATTTATAAATCATTCCATCTTATTTTGTGTCACTTGCAGCTCTATGCCGGCACCAAGATGAGACGCAACAGCATTCAAACAGCGACCACGGCCACAAATCGACAGCTTTGGCTGCCGTCGCTGATTTACTTCTAGCAGGCAGCAGCAGGATCAGCGCACAATGTCCTTGGCAACGTGAAGTGCCCGATCTGCAATCGAGCTGCATATGTGCCTACAATCTGGGACGAGAGCTCAGCGTACAATGTGATCAGGTAAGCAAATGGTCTGGTTGTATAAACACATGTGACAAAGTGTTTCAGTGTCGAGATTTATATCGTAACATTACCATATAATTTCTGTGCCATTGCAGGTGGAGTTCTCGCAACTGGTGGATGCGATGAACAAATATGCGAGACTGAAGCCCGTCGATTTGCTGTATGTGAACAATGCGACCATTGAGGAGCTGCCCGATGATATATTCAGCAATCTGAGTTTGCACAATGTGCAGCTATCGAGCTGTGGCATCAAGAGAATATCCAGTGGCGCCTTCAAGGGGCAGGAGTCAATGCTAAAGAATCTCAATCTGCAGGATAATCTGTTGAGTGAGGTGCCCATTGCAGCGCTCAAATTGCTGGGCAAGCTCAATCTGCTCGACTTGTCGCGCAATCAAATCACCCAGATACCGGACGAAGCCTTCACGGGTCTCCACAAGCTGTCCACGCTGAAGCTGAATGATAACAATGTGACGCTATCTCCGAACGCATTTCGTGGTCTCGAGCTGAGTCTGAAGAATCTCAATCTGAAGGGCACAAAGCAGCGGCGAGTGCCGGAAAGTATACGTGGTCTGAAGAGTCTCGCGTTTCTCGATCTCTCACAGAATGGCATCAAGGAGCTGCCGGGCGCCGGTGGCATACGTGTCTTCGATGGCCTGGATGCACTCACGGCCCTGAATATGGAACGGAATCTCATTCAGAGTATTGCGGAAACGGCATTTGCTGGTGTCCGCAAAACGTTGAGCTCGTTGAGTTTACTTAACAATCTGTTGGCCGATTTTCCCATTGGCGCTGTGCATTCGCTGAAGGAGCTGCGTGTTTTGGATATTGGTTTTAATTTGCTCACCTCGTTGCCGGAGGCGGCGTTCCGTGGCAATCCAAGCATTACACTGCTGGCCTTGGACGGCAATCCCTCAGACGGTGCCGGAGGGTGCGTTTGCCCATGTGAATGCCACGTTGCGTGGACTCTCCTTGGGCGGTCGATTCCTCCATTGCGATTGCAAGCTGCGCTGGGTCGCCGAATGGATACGCAACGGTGACTTGCAGGTCAGCCAACGGGCATATTATTTTAATCGATCTGTAGTTGATTCTAGCCTCATTCATTTTTTTTTGTTTGTTTTTTTTTGCTTTTTAGGTCACTTCACGCGAACGCAATCCTCAGTTTGTGGCACACCGCCACGTTTCCGTGATCGGCGGCTTCACTCCATACAGCCGGAAGAGTTGAATTGTCCCGAAATTGCTGATGCTGCGCTTCGTGGTCCTGTCGGCCTCGTCGACAATCTAAAGCCCACATTTCCCTCATCACCGGACTCGGTGGAGTTTGAAACGGGCTCTGGCACTGGTACAGCTGCCGCCTCGTCACCAGTTGCCAACAGCCTGAGCACCACAACACCAAAGGCCACAACAACAACGACAACAAAATTAACCACAAGAACCACAACAACAGCAGCGCCAACAACTAGTTCCAGCACAACAGAGAGCACGGTGAGTGATTTTTGATTTGGGCAAGCAATTTGTACATGAGAATTCTTTTTATTCCCATTAAAATGAAATTGATTTTGAACGGTTTAAAAAGTTAGTCAGCTGAAAATTAATTGACAGCGACCTTAAATAATGAAAATAAGTTGTACTAACAGCTTCAAATATATTATGTTTTAAGCGGTTTATATTCCGCTTTAAGGACTTTAGACGAGTGACCAGATTTTCAAACTGAGAATGTGCTGAAAGCCATTTGAATTAACTAGTTGTTATTTAAAAAGGCTACTTTAACAGAAAAGCTCATTAGCAAGCAATTATATTCAACTTACACTCAAGGCTGATGTGGAATAGAATTATGTTTCTTACTAATGGAAAATTGTCTGCCACAAATCTGATTAAATGTATGAAGTACTGATTTCAATTTTAGTGGTTGTAAATAAGAGATAAGCGTCGCTCTGCCTTTCTCCAGTATAACTACAAATTCCAATTTACGAACTGGCTCAATTTGCATTTTATAAATCCTGAAGTGAGCACTTGCATTTTACTGACGACACGACACGACTTGACGCACTAAAAGCCCCAATTCGTGCAACTAACGCCAAACATTGCCATAAGCTGAACATCTTAATAGCAAATTTGAGAATGTCAGCAAGTGATTTATGCAACATTCAATATCTCGGCTCTCCCTCAGACTCGTCCGCCCACAGCAGCGACAACAGCTACAACGAAAGCCGCCCCATTGCCAACAGTTGGCATCAATGGCACTGGCAGCGTTCAGGCCACGGCCATAACATCGACAAGCAGCAGCAGCAGCAGCTCGTCGTCCTCCTCAGCATCCGCCACATTGCATACGAATGGCAAACAGGCGCCTGGTTGGCGTCAAGGCGCCAATGGATCGAATGGTAGTCAACACAAGCCACAACGGCCGCCACTGGTGCTGGGTTATCCGCCGCAACGTGGCACACGGATCGATGATGCCAACGAGGTGCAGGTGAAGCATGCATTCCGTCAGGATAGCGCTGTAATCATCCAGTGGGACTCGGAAACGGCTAATATATTGGGCTTCCGTGTTGTCTATCGCCTGTTCGGCGAGAAGGCATTCAAACAGGGTCCGCCCCTGGAGGCCAGTGAGCGTGAGTTTAAGATCAAGAATGTGCCCGCCCAGGAGTGCATCATTGTGTGCGTCATTTCGCTGGAGGAGCTGCATGTGACGCCCGAAACGGTGCCATATCAGCAGTGCCGCGAGGTGCGCACCGTCTCCCTCGCAGACATCCAACATGGATAAGATAACGATTGCGGCAAGTGCCGCCATTTGTGGCACCATCATTGTGGCCGTGATTGTTTTCATCGCAGCAAGCAGGTAAGAATAATTACAAGCGTTTATTCCTCTGAAGCACATTCAGTGAGGCTCTAAGTCTAGTATATATCACTCAGCAGAAATATGTCAGCATATTTGCCATTTTTTGTAAATTACGGTTTGAGTTGAGACCATTTCGTTATTTCATTTATTAAAAATAGCAAATATTTCTAGCATTGATATGGATTTAGTGCAAGCATTTGTAACATTTTGAACCCGAAAAACTGCTTTCAGGCTTGGATTTCCGTTTTACGTTGATTTTATAATATTTTTCTGAGTGTACCCTTGCTGAGAGTGCTAAAATGTTCGTATTATGTGCTATTCTTGCTAAACGTATTTTGTATTAGCTGCACTCGAGCATTATCATCATCATCTCTCCTCTCTCTCTCTCTCTCTCTCTCCCTCCTCTCTCTCTCTTTGATTTTGCAGGCGCTCGCGTAAGCTGCAAAATAACCAGCAAAAGAGTCCATTGCCAATTGGAGGTTTGCCCGTTAATTGTTGCGGTCCAACCGGTTCGCCAGGACCACTTGGCTCCATTGCCACGCTATCGGCATTTAACAATCACAAGGTGAGTTTTTCCACTTGCCAATTGGCTATAAAAATAAAATAGAAGGTGGCATTCCTGCCCGAGGTTGTTGCTAAATTGGCCTGTGACTCGGAAATGGCTGCAATTGAAGGCAACCTTTTTTCGCCTCGATATTTTTTTATTTATAGTCCAACAAGTGAAACTGCTACGTTCTGGGGTCGAAATGGTAAAAGAGTCATCTATTTTATTTTTGTCTATATTTCGGGTGATTTTTAGCTATCTGCCAAACAAATTTTTAGTAGACTTTTTAAAAATCAAACAAACCTTTAAAAATGATCATTTAAAACGGTTACGGAAAAGCTATTCGAGCGATTGCATATATATTGAATATTTGTACATTGCGTTTTCTATTCAACTATAGAAAACCACAAAAAAAAAATAAAGTCAAAAATAAATTCTTATTTGGGTTCGTTTTAACGGGTTGTATTTAAAGTACTAACTTTAAACCGTTGAATATTTTGTATATATTCAATTTTCTTTTCAACAATAGGAAACTTTGAAAATGCACAAAATAAAAGTACATTTTTATTTGGGTCTCCTTAACAAATGGCATTTAGCTAAAAGTTTGAAATTCAAAATTTAAACTTTATAGAAAGTAACTTTGACTATATATATTTTCAACTATGACCCCGACTAACTTTCTGCGCTTTGCTTCTCCTTCCGTGCCCCCAGGAATGGGATCAAGTATCTGCGTACAGTGGACGCTCGATACCGCGACCACGCATCTATCCCGTCGAACAGCCCGACGATATGCGCAGCCATTTCTCTGGCATGCCCGGCAAGGTGGCCAAATCGAGGTAAGTCGCACAGAGGTCAAGTCAAAAATCATGAAATATTCAACATGCAACATGCATCGTAAATCATTAAAAATGTTGCACAAATATTTGCTTGATTTTTGCGATTTAATTTATTTTTACACTTGTTATTGATTTAATTATAATTTCATATTTCATTATGTTTGTTGTTTACTCATGCACACACACACACACACACACACGCACACATATACACACACAACACACGCACACAAATGCGACTGCGACTGCTACAAACGAATCTCGGTCAACACCAACAGCAGATCCATAGCCGATGGGCAATCGCAGCACAGTTTCTCGAATAATTCGCATCGCGGTTATTTGGGCAGCGCCTTCCCCACAAATCTGGTCAATTCACGCCCAGAGCTGAGGCAATCCCGCCAATCGTTGGCTGCTGCCTCCGAGCGCATGTCACGCGCCTCCTACGCTGGCTCCATACACGGCGGCGGCGGCGGCGGTGGTGGAGGCGTTGGTGGTGGTGGCGGTGCCATGGGCGTTGGCGGCATGGTCAATGCCGGCAGCTTGATGGGCATGAGCGGATTGGTTGGTCCCGGTGGTCCAGCGAGCATTGCATCCAGCAATGCAAGACGCTCACGTCCGCGCTCCAGATCACGCGATCAACTGAACACAACGCACATACATAACCATCGACCGGGAAGTCGGTAAGTAGAACGACGCTACTAAGCCACGTCTGGTACAGGCTTAAAGCTCACACACACACACACACACACAGCACACACACACACACACACACACACACACAGCATGCACACACTCAATTAAGAGGCACGCACACACAACTGTCAACAGCTTATGAGCAGCTCAAAACGTGTCGCTAATTACAAACGTCACACTTTCAATTTTTTATTATTCATTCGAAAGTTTTAAAGCAACAAAAAAAAAAAATAGTTTTTATTGTTATCTTTTATATGTTGTGCCATTAAATTTTATTAACAATTTGCGCTTTTCACCCTTCTTTGCTTGTTAACTAAGCTGCGACATCAAATGAAAGAGGCTTGGTCTCTTTTTATAAGCGTATTATGAGATATACATTTCAGATTTACTAATTTTGATAGTATTACGAATAAATTTAAGATTTAGTTTCAGATCGCTTGGCTGCATAAAGGAATATATTGTTATAAAATAGTCTCATTAATACAGATTGCTAAGATAGAAAGTCACAAAAATTTAATTTAGAAGTGAAGAGAATAGCAGCGATTTTTTAAGTTTGCAATTTCAAGTGTTTTATATTAATGGAATAATAATACCATTTTACACAAAGATGGCTTTCTTTATTTAGTTTGGCTTTTAGCCGTCGAGCACCAAAACATGAATAAAAACATAGTTGGGGTTGTTCCCTATTAACATCAACCGCTGCAGCTTGTGAAACCTAATTAAAATCATAGTTTATGTTATATTAGGTATGTGCCTAATCAAACACATAAATCTATATACATCAGTGCTATTCCTTGCGAAACTTCATTAAAAGCATCACATAAATAAATAAAATACATCGCGCTCTAACCCATTATAAATACAATTAACAAGCCAACTCTGTTTAACTTTGCGATTATTTAATTAAGTCGACTCCCCCTTGTAATTTTGTCGAATAATCGAACACAACACAAAGAGTTAATTGAATTAATTTAACATTATTGATGTTGTTGTTTGCTTTGCTCAGTGTGTAAACCTGTTACGTTCATTATACAAATGTGTTATTTTTTGCGTATTTTTTTAAATTTCATTTTGGCATACTACAATTTGGCGCAAGTCATTAGCCGCCTTTCCCACAACAACTTTCCACACACAAGTTAATTGCTGTATTTGTAATCGATGCTCTCTTCTGCTCCCCTCCCATTCCCCCCGTTGATAGATATTCGCAGGCGGGCTCAACGCATACGCTAAACAATTATTGCGATACATCGGATAATTGGACCGATCATGATATGGATATATATATGGCGCGCAATCCGACAACGCGCAACGGTCTGGTGCCATTATGAGGGCGGCTTATG
The DNA here is from genome assembly GCA_035043445.1 of Drosophila silvestris. NCBI lineage: Eukaryota > Metazoa > Arthropoda > Insecta > Diptera > Drosophilidae > Drosophila > Drosophila silvestris. Next base: position 1,112,277 of record JAWNMZ010000139.1, read on the forward strand.
TTATCCTGATATTTCAATGTTGTATTAAATTTGGATGGCATTTTCTGACAATATCTGACGCCGGCCATTGCAGCGGGTGGCGATGGTGGACGGCGTCAACAGCAACAGCAACAGCAGCAGCAACAGCAGCAGCAGCAGCAAAGAGCTGCAGCACAACAGCAACAACGACATAGAAACAATCAGCAACAACAGCAATTGCAGCAGCCATATCAACAACAACACCAACAGCAACAGCAACAACAACAGCAACAACAACAACAACAACTTCAGCGTTTACAATATTACAATGCAGCGCAGACACAGCGTTGCACCTCGCCGCCCGATGTGGTGCCCCGTGCAGCCAATTTCCATAATAGCAGCAACAGCCACACAAACAGCAACAGCCCTAACCAGCCATCATTGCCGTTGCCAGCTGTTACAGCAGCAGCCGCAGCAGCAGCAACAGCAAACGTTGGCATTGTTGTTGAGAACTATTTCAACGAATATGAGCGTCAGGAAATCATTTATCATCCCACTAGCAATAACAACAGCAGCAACAGCAGCAGCGCGCCAGCAACACGTTTGGGCAGCCGCAGCAACAATGCCTTTCGTTTACAGTTGCCCGCAACGGCAACGACGACTACCAATATTTTCTATAGGCGAAAGAATTATTCAATAGATGCAACTAATGCGCATACATTTAGTGATAACTGTAACTGTACTTGTAATTGTAGACTAAGCGAACAGCAGCTACAGCAGCAACAGCAGCAGAAGCAGCAGCAGCAACAACAGCAGACAGCAAGCACAACAACAACAACAACTGACAGCAGTCGCGTTGACACACAAACAGAAGTATCATCCTTGGCGCCCAGCACTTCAGTGTCAAGCATTGAGCAAGTGCAGCCAGCTAAGTATGAGCCTGAGACAGCAGCAGCAGCAGCAGCAACAACAACTGACACAGCAACAATGACAACAACAGCAACAGCAGCTGTGGCCTTGTCTGAACTGAACTTGACATTGGCTGACATTGAGACGGACTTGGACTTGGACACGCTTTGAGTGCAATATACTGTTTTTGTTGTTGTTATTGTTGTTGTAGCTGTTAACAAAGTTGTTGTCGCTGCTGTTGTCGCTACTGTTGTTGTCGCATCCCAAGCAATTTGCATAAAAAAACTAACTGAAAGAAATATAAATTCAAGTTAACTAACTATTTTTGTATGCTGTTTAAAAAGTGCAATGAATTACTTATACACATTATCTATTGTTTGTGTACATAAATGTAATTGTTATCTATTATCTGTAATCTGCAATCTGCAATCTGTATCCGTTAACTGTATTAGCGCTTTTTTTTTGGTTCTTTGTCGTTGTACGCGTTGTTCATCTTTCTTTTTTTTGGTAAAGCAGCAAATGTTAAGCAATCAAAGAACTAAAACGTAAGTCAATATCTTATAAAATGGTACTAAAACACACACACACACACACATACAAACACTATTACTAGCTATTAAATCACTAATCTATAAAACAACATTATTTAATATAGCCTAGTAAAAACGAAAAGATAAAAAACCCTTAAAAACTACGATGCGACAAACATGGCAAATTTAAAAGTTATTAAATTTGATCATTTTTAAATGAACTATAAAAAAACATTTAGATTGAATGATTCCAAAAAGTGTTCCACATAAATTTAAAATTTTATTTGAAACGTTCTTTACCTTTGTCAAAATTCATCAACATTCATGCTGGAATTTTTTATGTTTTTTTCTCAAAAGTTTCGAAAGAAGTCAAGAATTTAATTTGAAAATGTTATTTCCTATGCTTGTCGCATCGCGTCGAAACAAAAACGAAACAAGAACACATTCCAATAGCTCTGTGGAAAGAGGAGCGTTTTACTGCCTTGAATATTAGGATATAGTTTTGAGAAAATCCATTTTCTCTCGATTCTGTTTGCAACAAATATATCAAGCAAATAATTGTTTTCATTTTTTTAGAGCTCAAGAATTTACTTTTTGTATAAAAGCTTCAGTCGAAAAGTTTGTGTGCTAAGTTGATTTAACAATTAATTGTTTAATTTTTATGTTTAAATATAATTTCATAGTGAGATTTTAATAAAATTAAAAAAATATATATATTAAAAGAAATTTTGTGTCTTATGATTTTTATTCTGTTTTGCCTTGCAGGCTACGTTTTTATCTTGGGTTTGTATTTTTCATTATTTTTTTAATTGTTATTACTTTATTTTTAATTATAGTTTTAATGCGAAGAGTTTTGCTTTTTATTAGATTTTCGTTTGATGAAATCTGTAAATTTTTGTACATAAATTTAATAGTTAAGCTTTAGAGTTGAGTTTCAAGCATTTTTAATGATGGGATTTGTCAGAGTGCAAATCCAGGAGAACACAGTTGACAGTTAACAATATTTAGTGCCGATGGGCAGGATGAAGGCCAAACAAAATGCCGAACCTAATAACGCTCATATCAGGCACTAGATAATTTAGTGAAGTAAGACATATATATATATATATATACAGACATCTATTAGAATTCGATTTAGGAAGAAGTTAAGACAACGCTTTGAGCATTAGACAAGTAAACACAATTTTGATGGAAAACGGGAGCAATTATTTAGAACAACAACAATAAAATTATAAATATATACATATACATAATATATTAAACAATTGTAGGCAATAAATTAAAAAGAAAAGTGTAGATGAAGATGAAGAAAAAAACACCCAACAATTTTAGTTATAATAAAAAAGCAAAAGCAAATGTTTCACTTGTAAAGTAAGCAAATTAATTAGTTAAGTACTCAATGTATCGATAACACGATATACAGCTGCGTTATCGATTCTAGTTACAGTCATAAGAAAATTTGAAATCAAACCTAGTATTAAGCTTAATAACAATGAATTAAATTAATTAACTGCCTTAGCACCAGCGAAAAATGAGTTTAAACAATTCAAATGATAAAGACGAAGACGATGAATGAAGCACGGGCTTAGTTTTTAGTTTAGCGGCACTTTAGAGAAACGAGTTGAGCAACCTTGTACACAAATACTGCCAAACAGCAACAAATAATACAAAATCACGTGACATTGGGCCTGCTGTCTATATATATATATATATATATATATATATATATATATATATATATATATATATTTTGATATCCTGAACCCATTAAATATAGGTAAAAGGATATAATCAAATGGAGCAAAAGTATGTAGCAAACGGTACAACAAAAGTATATCCGACCCCATAAGGTGTATATATTCTCAATCACCATCACTGTCTGTCCGTCTATGCGAACAAGTCAATCATAGGGACTATAAAAGCTAGCTTAACTTAACTTATATATGAAGTATCGGTTCTTATATACCACACAAAGCTCAAAATTCGCGAAAATCAATCAAAATCGAGTTCCGATAGCAACAAAATACAAAATACCAAGACATATTATTATCAACTGTTCAACTTGCATTAAAATCGGATATGCAAAACAGTTTTTGTTAATCAACATAAAAATTCACATTGATCGGCAAGCCTGCTATATATATAAAAGCTGGGTTCAGGGTGATTGCTAGTCGAGCTGTCTTGACTGGACTGTTCTAAATGATTTGCCTTTCTTGGTAATACAGCCTTATCGCTTTAAGTTTTTGTAAAGACTCAAAAGCATAGTCTTTAAATGTATTTTCCATCGAATTTCTTTCCTCCAATGTCACGTTGAGTCCCACTCGAAAAATTATATTGAATAAAAAACCAAACACGATAAAACACCATCCGATTTTAGACTTTAGACCGGAATGAAGTTACTCAAACCTTACCATAAATGTGCGTTAAATTGTTAATATACCAATTAAAGTGTTAACTTTGCGGCTTCAAAAAAAAACAAAAAAAAATAAAAAATATGTATTAGCAAAAGTTCATTAGAGACAAGTTTTTGCCAAGTTTTTTCGTTTATTGTGTTGGAAGAGAAGCACGGTTTATTTCGCTAATACGCATCAAGTTCCAAATAAAGCATATTTTTGTTAAGCGCTCAAGATTTTTTAATAATTAAAGGGGACGGATTGCTTACTCACCCGGGCACCGATAGGGAATTGTCCCACAACAAACGCAATTGGCGTGTAAATACTGCCCACAACTGGGCCATGCCCTCCGCGCCGCCCAGGTGGGCGTGGCAAGTGGACAACAGGGAGCTGAGGCGACAGACCAAAGAATCAGCAACGGCGCTCTTAATGCGCATCGGATCGAACTGCAAGCAAATAGTTTGTATAATAAAGAAATATGAAAAACGAAAGCTAAGGAATCAGCTCACCTTATCCTTAAAGCTCTGCTTGGCATAGGGAAACAGTGCCAGATTGGGATGCATATCGGGAAACAGATAGGCGAGCAGCTCGGCGAGCTCACTCTCCGTCATGGGTCCCGGCAGTCGCTTGGTGAGACCCGATTGCGAGGGCAGTTCATAGTTCTGCTGTTGCTGCCGGCGCGTTGTCAACTTGTGCTCGGTTAGCTTGTCGAGGGGATTTGTGTGCTCTGCACCGCTTCTGGTGCCCGAGAAATTGCGACCCACATAGGAGTCGAGGGTGCGAGTGACCTTGCCAACCGCCTGATAGTCTCGCAGACAGCAGCTCAGATAGGAGGAGGCCTCCACAGATAAGTATATCTTGCCTAGGGGCGCCTTTGAGGGCACAAAATCTGTGCGCAACTCGCTGTCAAAGGCCACCGTCTCCGAGAGTTCGGGCCACGTGTAAACCAAATAACTTTCCGTACAAGATTCGGGTGCATAACCATGTGGCAGGGCATAGAAGTGCTGCACATCCAAACGCTCCACATCGCCATCGATGACAATATCCTCTGAGCTCGGTCCATGAGAAAAGGGCACATACAATGGTATACGAGTTCGTACCGCATCCAGCGAATATGTGTTTCTCACCGATACCCTCGCATCTTGGGCATACGAGGCGGGCAACTTGTCATGGAAGAGCGTCAGCAAGCCCATCAGATAACGGCACTCTGGCGGCGCCTGCTCCAGTCCAATCAGACGAAAATTGGTGCGCAAAGCGGGCGCCAAGGCGACGCCAGTGTAAAAGTTCCATTTGGGATCGTAGATCTGCACAAAAATCGGCACCACGCTGCTGACTTCAGAAGCCACAACTGCCGCAGCACTCAAAAAGAAATTGAACTCTGATGTAGATTTCATGTAATTGCTGGCCGCATTCACTGGATGCAGCACGATAAAGCGACGCAGTCCGTAAATCCGCGCCAGCGTATGCAGCTCACTGGAGTTTCTTATGGGTGGACCAAAACTATTCCCACTGCACATTAAATCGTGATGACAATTTGTGCGCTGCAAGCAATTGCTGACTGCTGCTACTGCAGCCTGCTGCTGCCTTTGGGGCAACTGTGCCTCGTAGTAGTCGACAGCGATGACGTTGCGCAGCATATTTAGCGTCTCGGACTCTACATGCCATTTGCATTTGAAAAGCTCCTCGGGCTGCAGTGGGACGCCAACATCGACGGCCACCTCCCATTTCTGCAGCAATTCGCCAAGCTGCGCGTTGAAGACCTCCCAGTCGGAGTCGGCGCTGAAGTTCTCGCGATAGAATTCGTTATCATCGATTTCCTCGGCCATTGGTTTGTGTCAATTTTACTCGTATCAACAATCAATTGGCAAAACAACACAATGAAATGTGAATAAGCGCTGCCAGCTGGTCGGCCAGAGTTGCCACGGTGCCGCAGTATGCCTATTCGCTCAGCAGCTAGAAATGGACTGAAATTGCACAACGAGCAAGCGATATAATTGTAACAAATATTAATAATATAAATAATAAAGTAAATCAAATGTAAATAACACTAATAAATAATAAAAAATAAAAGATAATTGATATTTCGAATGAGACAATTCTACACATTGACTGATCAACATACTGTGCATACGTAAGCTAGCGTTGCCAGACTATTGAATTCAACATCAACTTCCTAGACAAAACGCGTATTATCGATTTCTGCCTATCGCACTGTCAGAAACAACATCATAATGGAAAACAAAAGAGGTGCATTTCAAAATAATACTGAACAATTAAATATATATCAATTTGATAACAATTTTAAATTAATGCAGTGGCCAAGCGTTTTCTGTGGAACCTGGCGTCGACAAAACGCTTTTTGAAACTGTGGCAGGAGTACATCGAAGAATTGCGCGGCACTCGAGTAAATGCGCAAATCTACAAGGAGATCGCCGACAAAATGCACAAATTTGGTCCAACTCACGTTGAAGTCAAGGCCAAAGTGGACAACATGACCAGGAAATACAGGTGTGTGCGCTCCCCTATATTAATTAAGTATATACTATTATTGTTATTTCTGCTATTTCAGAATAGAATTGAATAAAAGTCACGCAGCTGGGCTGCCATCGAAATGGGAACATTTTAAAACAGTGCAAGAATTATTGAATGACAGTTTGGGTATAAACTAAATTCACCTCATAAATATGCAGCTTGAATAATGTTTACATATTGCAGATTTTTCGCCATTTGAGGATTCTGACAGCGGCGATTTGGCCAACACAAACTCGCCAAACAGAAACAACCCTCCAATATGTATATATTTTTTGATATCCTGAACCCATTAAATATAGGTAAAAAGGATATAATCAAATGGAGCCAAAGTATGTAACAAACGGTACAACAAAAGTATATCCGACCCCATAAGGTATATATATTCTCAATCACCATCACTGTCTGTCCGTCTATGCGAACAAGTCAATCATAGGGACTATAAAAGCTAGCTTAACTTAACTTATATATGAAGTATCGGTTCTTATATACCACACAAAGCTCAAAATTTGCGAAAATCAATCAAAATCGAGTTCCGATAGCAACAAAATACAAAATACCAAGACATATTATTATCAACTGTTCAACTTGCATTAAGATCGGATATGCAAAACAGTTTTTGTTAATCAACATAAAAATTCACATTGATCGGCAAGCCTGCTATATATATAAAAGCTGGGTTCAGGGTGATTGCTAGTCGAGCTGTCTTGACTGGACTGTTCTAAATGATTTGCCTTTCTTGGTAATATCGCCTTATCGCTTTAAGTTTTTGTAAAGACTCAAAAGCATAGTCTTTAAATGTATTTCCCATCGAATTTCTTTCCTCCAATGTCACGTTGAGTCCCACTCGAAAAATTATATTGAATAAAAAACCAAACACGATAAAACACCATCCGATTTTAGACTTTAGAACGGAATGAAGTTACTCAAACCTTACCATAAATGTGCGTTAAATTGTTAATATACCAATTAAAGTGTTAACTTTGCGGCTTCAAAAAAAAAACAAAAAAAAATAAAAAAAATGTATTAGCAAAAGTTCATTAGAGACAAGTTTTTGCCAAGTTTTTTCGTTTGTTGTGTTGGAAGAGAAGCACGGTTTATTTCGCTAATACGCATCAAGTTCCAAATAAAGCATATTTTTGTTAAGCGCTCAAGATTTTTAATAATTAAGGGGACGGATTGCTTACTCACCCGGGCACCGATAAGGAATTGTCCCATAACAAACGCAATTGGCGTGTAAATACTGCCCACAACTGGGCCATGCCCTCCGCGCCGCCCAGGTGGGCGTGGCAAGTGGACAACAGGGAGCTGAGGCGACAGACCAAAGAATCAGCAACGGCGCTCTTAATGCGCATCGGATCGAACTGCAAGCAAATAGTTTGTATAATAAATAAATATGAAAAACGAAAGCTAAGGAATCAGCTCACCTTATCCTTAAAGCTCTGCTTGGCATAGGGAAACAGTGCCAGATTGGGATGCATATCGGGAAACAGATAGGCGAGCAGCTCGGCGAGCTCACTCTCCGTCATGGGTCCCGGCAGTCGCTTGGTGAGACCCGATTGCGAGGGCAGTTCATAGTTCTGCTGTTGCTGCCGGCGCGTTGTCAACTTGTGCTCGGTTAGCTTGTCGAGGGGATTTGTGTGCTCTGCACCGCTTCTGGTGCCCGAGAAATTGCGACCCACATAGGAGTCGAGGGTGCGAGTGACCTTGCCAACCGCCTGATAGTCTCGCAGACAGCAGCTCAGATAGGAGGAGGCCTCCACAGATAAGTATATCTTGCCTAGGGGCGCCTTTGAGGGCACAAAATCTGTGCGCAGCTCGCTGTCAAAGGCCACCGTCTCCGAGAGTTCGGGCCACGTGTAAACCAAATAGCTTTCCGTACAAGATTCGGGTGCATAACCATGTGGCAGGGCATAGAAGTGCTGCACATCCAAACGCTCCACATCGCCATCGATGACAATATCCTCTGAGCTCGGTCCATGAGAAAAGGGCACATATAATGGTATACGAGTTCGTACCGCATCCAGCGAATAGGTGTTTCTCACCGATACCCTCGCATCTTGGGCATACGAGGCGGGCAACTTGTCATGGAAGAGCGTCAGCAAGCCCATCAGATAACGGCACTCTGGCGGCGCCTGCTCCAGTCCAATCAGTCCGTAAATCCGCGCCAGCGTATGCAGCTCACTGGAGTTTCTTATGGGTGGACCAAAACTATTCCCACTGCACATTAAATCGTGATGACAATTTGTGCGCTGCAAGCAATTGCTGACTGCTGCTACTGCAGCCTGCTGCTGCCTTTGGGGCAACTGTGCCTCGTAGTAGTCGACAGCGATGACGTTGCGCAGCATATTTAGCGTCTCGGACTCTACATGCCATTTGCATTTGAAAAGCTCCTCGGGCTGCAGTGGGACGCCAACATCGACGGCCACCTCCCATTTCTGCAGCAATTCGCCAAGCTGCGCGTTGAAGACCTCCCAGTCGGAGTCGGCGCTGAAGTTCTCGCGATAGAATTCGTTATCATCGATTTCCTCGGCCATTGGTTTGTGTCAATTTTACTCGTATCAACAATCAATTGGCAAAACAACACAATGAAATACGAGTAAATGCTGCCAGCTGGTCGGCCAGAGTTGCCACGGTGCCGCAGTATGCCTATCCGCTCAGCAGCTAGAAATGGACTGAAATTGCACAACGAGCAAGCGATATAATTGTGACAAATATTAATAATATAAATACTAAAGTAAATAAAAATGTAAATAATACTAATAAATAATAAAAAATAAAAGATGTTTGATATTTCGAATGAGACAATTTTACACATTGACTGATCAGCATACTGTGCATACCTTAGCTAGCGTTGCCAGACGATTGAAGTCAACATCAACTTCCAAGACAAAACGCGTATTATCGATTTCTGCCTATCGCATTGTCAGAAACAACATCATAATGGAAAACAAAAGAGGTGCATTTCAAAATAATACTGAACAATTAAATAAATATCAATTTGATAACAATTTTAAATTAATGCAGTTGCCAAGCGTTTTCTGTGGAACCTGGCGTCGACAAAACGCTTTTTGAAACTGTGGCAGGAGTACATCGAAGATTTGCGCGGCACTCGAGTAAATGCGCAAATCTACAAGGAGATCGCCGACAAAATGCACAAATTTGGTCCAACTCACGTTGAAGTCAAGGCCAAAGTGGACAACATGACCAGGAAATACAGGTGTGTGCGCTCCCCTATATTAATTAAGTATATACTATTATTGTTATTTCTGCTATTTCAGAATAGAATTGAATAAAAGTCACGCAGCTGGGCTGCCATCGAAATGGGAACATTTTAAAACGGTGCAAGAATTATTGAATGAATCGAGATCGGTCAAAATGAAACTGGTCATGGCTGACAGTTTGGGTATAAACTAAATTCACCTCATAAATATGCAGCTTGAATAATGTTTACATATTGCAGATTTTTCGCCATTTGAGGATTCTGACAGCGGCGATTTGGCCAACATAAACTCGCCAAACAGAAACAACTCTCCAACAATAGAGCCGAAAAACAGTTCTGAACTCTATCAAAAACTAGAGCCATCAAGTCCTGCTTCTCAAAGAAGCGACTCTGCGTATTCAACAAATACTTATGCGCCAGCAGAATCAATGGATTTGGATAGTAAGCCGGATAGATTATTGGCCATTGAGGAGGCTAATTTAGCCATACAAAGGGCAAAACTGAGGACCCTGAAAAGCATTGCCGATGAGTTATCTTCGATTCACAGGGATTTTCTCAAAGTTTACACAAAACACAAGTGATGACCTAAGAAATACGAGCTTGGCTTGTGCCTTGGATTCTATTAGCAATAGTTCTTAAGTATTTATTATGCACGGAGACTAACAAATTTGTTGTTATGTTAATTCAATTGCTAAGTAAATTAGCTTTGTTTATGTAAAAAAAACGGTTTATTTCTCGCTCGAAAATTAGAAAACTTCTATTCTAAACAACCAACTGTTTATGAAAATGGATAACAACTTATTGGCAACGCTCTGCCAAACTGATAAAGCGATAAATTCCATCTTGTTAATCGCCTTCGCAGATTTATCGACTTAACAACCGCGTTTTAATTTTCGCAATTTTTGTTTTATATTTTAATTAAATATTGTAGAAAGCTTAACGCTTGCACATATTGGTTAATTGATAAAACTGCAACTATATAGCTTGTAGTTGTTGTTTTTTGTTTTTATTAATTTACATCAATCCATTCACTATTTGCTGTCGTGCGCGGGGCTTTGCTTAAAAGGTAAACAACACACTCAACTCGGGCTTCTTAGCCAACGATGAGAGTGCCCTCATCGGGGAATTCATGGGTGGGCACCTCTAGATTCAGTGGGGCCGGTCCCTTGCGGATGCGCCCAGAGGCATCATAATGGGAGCCATGGCAGGGGCAATAATAGCCACCAAAATCACCAGAATTCGCAATTGGCACACAGCCCAGATGCGTGCAGACGCCAATCACAACTAGCCACTGAGGCTTGATGACGCGTTGCTGCAGAAAAACAGGGATTACAATTATCTATAGCTATATCTATATATATGTATATATGGTATACGCACATCATCAGTTTCGGGATCACGCAGCGTGGATGTGGGCACGCCCCGCTCTGTCTCGATCTCGGAGGCGGTGCGATGGCGAATAAAGAGCGGCTTGCCGCGCCACTTGAACGTCACCGATTTGCCCTCGGCTATGTCTGCGAGTTTGATCTCGATTTTGGCCATGGCCAGCACATCGGCCGTAGCGCTCATGGAGCCCAGGAAGGTGTTCACCATACCCTTGGCCGCATACACACCGCCAACGGCGCCGGCACCCACCAGCATATAGGAGAAGGCCTTGCGCTCCTCGGCGGACTCATTGCGGCGACGCACATCCTTAACAGAGTCACGACGATACGGCGAGAAATCGGGCACCTGCAGATCGCTGTGCGCCTGCCGAGTGGCTGCAAGAGGAAAACAAATACATTAGTTATGACTTACGCTAAAAATCTGATTGATTGACAATATGTTTAATGCTCAAAAAACAGCAGTAGTTGAAGCACCCACATCTTGGCCCGGGCAATGCCGGACACTTTCATTCATTCGCCAATCAGCTGTTTGCCAGGAACGAGGTTATGTAGAAATTACGTAAGGAAATTGGCAACTTTGGCCATTTGTCCATTGAAAACATTGCGGAAAACATTTTAGCTTGAATATTGACGGTGCTCCACGTAGAATTGCACAGAATTTGTGTATAATTATGTAACTGCAGGTCCAAATTTCTATTGTTGATGCTTACCAATGGCATTGACAGCAGCACCGCTCGCCCGCAGGCTGGTGGACAGCGCCTGTGCGCTGGCTCGCACATAGGCACAGGACACGGCTTTCATCATTTTGTTGGCTTGCGTTTGTTATTTCTAATTGTTTTTGTCTATCGAAAATATTTCGTTGACTTTCAGCCAACGTCGTCCGTCTGCTTTGCTGTTGCTGCTGAAAACCAGAGTGACCGAGCGCCGCAAACGTGAAAATACCAAATAATTTCACCTACATATTAAATACACTCAATACCAACAAAACTCTATGTTTGACAACATAGAATAAAGTATCAAGTATCTACATGGGTGAATATATACTGTTCTGCTTACTGTTTGTTTACCGAAAGCAAAAAGTTTACAATTTCCATCAGATTGGCATTACGACGTGACGTAAGCGCAAAGTGAGCAACGTAACTCAAGCTGCGTACCGCGTAAGCAAATGTTGGTTGCGCGCCAAATTTGACTCGCGTTACGTTGCCTGAGAGTGCTCGAGTAGGAGATATCTTAGTCATAAACGTTTTAGATACTTAAAGTCAACACCATTCAAGAGGCGTTGCTTGAATGTATGTACATAAGACATATATATGCAGCATCAACAGTAGAGTAGACTTTATTTTGCGAATACTGCCTGGATGAAAATAAGAAAGACAACACAAAGTTATCTGACCGCCAAAATCTAAATAACAGTTTAGCAATCTTTTAGAAGCAGAGAATTCTCATTATTGTGCGATCTGTCGAACAGATCTCAAACTTAAATTCACTCCACATTAATAGCTGCTTATATGGATTAAAGTCTAAGAACAATTGTGACATAAAAACAATCCCTTATTTTTGATTTCCTTACAGCTTCCACCTAAATGAGAGACTGCATGCGTATTTTCCAGCTAATAATACTTAGCAGACTCCCCGGCCTCCCCCACCCGCTGAGTGGCTTGGCAACAAGGTAAGCGAGCAACCCCTTTCATGAAAAGTTTTCCCTTCTAAATTAGAAACTGCAACAATTTAGCTTTCGCCAAAAACACAAAAAAGGGTTTTCATGGAAAACCGGTTGTGCACCACCGAAAAAACCACCACCATCACAGTCGTCGGTTTGCACAGTTTTCCCGATTGCATTTTCCTCTGCTCAATGTTATGTCATTGATTAGAATCCTGCGCCCTGAAGTTCTCTCATATAAAACACAGGGACAGAGATGGTGATGTGAGTTGAATGTCTAATTCTATTTAATTAATAAGCGCTCTTTAAGTTTATTCGCAAATAAAAAACGTTGCTCTTCGCTGACGTCATCGCGCTCAACCGCAAAAACAATAAACGCATAAAATGCCAATAAAAAAATGCATAAAAATGCGAAACTTGACAAAAATAAAAACAAAAATAAAAAAAATCACATTATTTATGCGCATAAAAGTAGGCAATAGCAAAAACAAGCACAACAACATTATTTGCCAAACTTTAAAACCCAATCGGCAAGTGGAATACAAAAAAATAGAAGCCCAACAACAAAAATATAAAGCAGTAAAAAAAACCAGCAACGCGCACAGCCGGCAAAAGTAATTCCTTTGGCGCCAGGCCTGTGATTATCGAAAGTAGTTCTTTTTGATGTTGAAAGTTTTTGCCTCCCTCGCCGCTAGTCCCCCCCCTGCCCCCCTTTAGCCATAAGCTGCCCTCCCCGTCGCTAGGTGGCGTAGCGAAAGTGAAAGTGAAAGTGAAAGGAGAAATGCGTGCTGCTAGCGGCGTCCGTTTCCATTTCCAGGCAAGGCAATCTGCGCACATAACGGCGCCTCTATGTACTTACCACGACACTTACACACACACACACATAGTAATGCACACACACACACACACACACACACACACACACACGCATATATATAGACTTACTAGCATTCACATAGAGGCGCACAAAAAGTGCGTGAATTTTTGAGCAAAACAACAAATCCAACAGCAATTTATGCCAGTTGCCGCAACGAACTGAAAATACTCTAACAAATTGCACAGCTCTTGGAGCATTTTTGGGTCGTTGCAGTTGCATTAATTTCTATTGATTTATTGTTTGCTATAATGCATTTGAATGGGTTAAGCAATTGATCCTTAACTATAGTCTTATAGTCTGACTGCAGCTCATAGTCTTATTTGGTATTAAATAAAAATCTTTATTAAAAAAATATTATTGTTATCGTTTTCTTACTATTATCAGTAGTATTCTTATTGTTATTATTTTTATTATTAGTAGTATTATTATTGTTATTATTGTCAATATTATTCATATTATTATTCTTTTTTTTAATTTCTATTATTTTTTTATATATATATTTGGCTATGGTACACAAAAAACTTGTATAGCCATATTAAATGAAGCCAGGCATAATCCAGATGCTGTAATCGCTAAATCTCTCTATTTCTATTATTTCCGTTGTCGAACATGATGATATAGTCAACTGCATAGCTCAATTGGAGAGTGTATTGCAACAGCACTGTTAAAACTATGCCGCGTAGGCGACGCAGCAGCAGCAGCAGCAGCCCAGAAGCAGTGAAGAGCGCCCCTTTTTAACCAATACACAACACCACACCACACCACACACCCTCTGCTGGCGTTAACTGCGTTACACTTTTCAGCAACTTTTACATTGGGCAATGGCGCCAACTACAACATCAACATCAACAACATCAACAGCAGCAACAACAACAACAACAGCAACTTGCTTTGGCTGCCTATTTTTCAAGCCCGCCCCGCCTTCTAAATGCCGAAGGGCTGCTTTGCTCTTCCAGCTCCACTTTGGTATGTGTGTATGTATGTGTGTGTGTGTGTCTGTGTGTGTGGCGTGTGCAGCGTTGCGGCTGCGGCTGTGGCAACAACAACAGCAGCAACAACAACAACAATGACAACGACAACATCGACGACAACAGCAACATTGCCTGCTACAGCCGCTTATCGCAACATCAGCCAAGCATAAAGCTCAATACGCACACCCAACTCAACCCAACCCAACTCAACCCAAACCGAACCATCCATCCACCCACTCGCACCACCAACCACCGCCCTGCAACAACAACAACAACAACAGCAAGAAATTTGCCCCCCCGTCGACGAAAGTTGAAAGTGGAAAATTGTGCGTGGCAGCAAAAAAGTTTCAGCTGAGCTGATCTGAGCTGAGTGACGGCCTCCTAAACTGACTGACTGACTGAGTGACTGACAGTCGGGCTGACGCCCATGCACACCACAATTTCCACACCTCTCTCCACACCCCCTTACCCCTTTTTTTGGCCTGGACTACCTTGGCATGCAAAACCCATTTACTCCTTGGGCGGCTTCTCTGAAAATTAAATGAAATAAGCAGCTAGCTCTGTGCAACTCCCGCAGCGTTGGCTAGGGAAGTGAGGCGATTGGTGTTAGAAACGTGTTGGGAGGAGGGGCGTGGTGGGTGCTTCTGCTGGCTTGTGGCATGTGCAGCCTTTAAGATGGCGCGGTCTCGGGTCCCCGGAGCCGCAACCAAATCTAGCACAGCTGGCAGTCATTTTCTCAACCGAACTCTCGGTTTGCATTTAAAGTTATTATGCCAACGGCAACCATTCAGTTTGGGTCTACATATTATATATATACATCACACATAAATATAGCCTGATATATACATATATATATATATCTTTTTTTATATATAATTTTTTTTAAGATTGTTGTTAGCACATGCTTAGCTGTGCATTTTGTTGCCTGGCTAAGTTCTTTCGGCTGGACCCAGTCATAATGTGTGTCTGCTGTCCGGTCGGCGTCTGCTTGACTTTTTCCTAAGCCATTTTGCCAGCCAGGATTAGGTGACCATGACAATTGTTCAACGGACAACGGGCAACGAGCCTCCGTCCGTTTCTTTGTTTATTTGGTGTGCCCCAAACGACAAGTTGAATTTCTTTGAATTTTTAATGTGCGTCAAAAAAATATATTTAAAGTTGTGAATACTAAGAAAAAGTATAAATTAAATATTTTCTTAACTGCAAGTTTGTTAGGAATTATTTATTTTGGTTTTATGTTGGTTTTCAGAATTAAAATTTAGAGACTTAAAATAATGAATAAATTAATACGTTAAATAATTGGATTTAATTTGTAATTATTTAATAGTTTTTTCTTCTATTTATTGCTGTGGGAATAACTAATAGCAGATATATATATTTATTTCTGGGAAAAAGTTCAACAAATTTATTTGATTTAATCGATAATAGCACCCGTTTTGCGAATATCGATATAAATCGATTTATGATGGCAATACAAGATACACTTATAAATATATTTACTTCCAATTAATATACAATATAATATTATGGATCAACTATAAGCATTTCATTAAGATCGAATAAGGTGGCCCAAACAGATTTTCATTATATCAGCAAGCCATTAAATCATTAAAAAGCTGGTTCACAGGGATCTCCTAGTTGAGCTCTCTTGAATATATCATTCTAACCTGCTACTAACGAATGTCCACTCAAGCAAAGAACTTCAATTGCCAATCAGCAATTAGAGTTTTTATTAATTCATATCAGCTTTTAGTGTTAGGTTAACTGAAGAATTTGGGAGACGCCACTTTACAATTCATCGGTGATCTCGCGTTCGGCGAGTGTCTCCTTCTTGTACAGCTGTGCATCATCTCCTTTCCAGGCTGCAACCCGGTTGATAGCTGGCTTCTGGGCACAATTGATGTGCATCTTATGGCCACGATTATTGGCAATATCACCTAGGAACTTGGCCAAGTTATCGTGGTGAATGGTTCCTTAAATACAGCAAATTGCATTTGTTCGCAGTTGACGGCGACCAATGCTGGATAACCCGAGTTTGCCACTTGCAGACCCTGCTCTAGCAGCGGCTGTTCTCCTGCCTCGTTCCACAACCAACCGAAAGACTCCAGCTTAAACTTTTCGCCCAGCTTGCGTAAAGTGTGCAACAATCTGTGGCGACACCTGGCATTGCAGTCGAGCAGTGAGGGCAGCACCGAAATCACACACCACGATTTCTCCTCACAGGCACCATACAAACTGGCCTCATCGATCAGCTGCAGCAGTTGGGGCACCTCTAACTTTGCCACCGCCCAACTGACAATATCCGCTGCATTTCGCTTACCAGGATAATCGTGCGCATCGCTGACTAACTTTGTATTGGCTGGAAAATATTTGATGGTCAGACAATCCCTGAATTTATACTCCTTCTCTTTGATCGCATGCTTGTCAACATTCATGGCACCCAACTTGAAGCCTTTGCCACTCAGCTCATTGGCTGCCTGAATCCATTCGGCAGTTAATGCCTTGCAATAGGTCGTATGGAATGCGACCAGCCAAATCTCATTTGAATTGAGCACCTGCTTGGCAATATCATCTGTCTGCAGCTCAATGACATCACTGTCGCATTCACTGCCACTCTCTAAGCTCTTTTGCTCTTCTTCGACAGCGACTTTTTCTGCGACGACATCTTCTTGCCCCTTGATGACCAGTTGCAACTTCCGTTGAATTTCGGACACAACTGCCTTGGCAATTTGTTCAGCGTTTCGTGCTTCAAAATAATCGCTGGGCTGTGTTTTATTCACGCCAAATATTTTGATCGTCGGAAAGCCGCGCACTTCATAAGTGGAGCACAGCCCGTAATGCTGCTCACCATCGACAGCGCCCACTTTGGCCACGCCCTTCAGCGCCTTGGCCAACTTCTTGTACTCGGGCACCATTGCGTTACAATAGCTGCACCATGTTGCATAGAATTTCACAATCCAAATGGCCTCGTCCTGCAGCACTTCGTGCTCAAAATTTGCCGTGGTTAACACTACAACATCATCGTTGGAGCCATAGAAGTTAATGTGACCAGCTGCTAAGACGATCATCATCAGAATACTGCCCACAATTACGATTCCCGACATTATTATGCACCACAAATATATAAACTCTTTCCAATCGTTTTTACTCATTGAATTTGGAGTGAATAGATTTTCCTCAGAAATTATTGTTGTAGTTTAAGCTCCGCAAAAATGTAAACTCTTTTGAATTTTGTGTTTACATTCAGATTTTAAATGCAAATGTTTACTTTATATATTTATGTTTGCTGTGATTGTTAGTTATAGGAATCGAAAGTTAATAAATGTAGAGTGCTCTTTCTGGATTCCAAATTAAGTAGGTCCCTTAAAATAATTAAATTGATTTACATTTCGTGCAAAGCAAAAAAAATTATTATTAACTTATTGTAGCAATGTAAGAATTTGTGTTAAGCGTAAATACAAAGGATTCTTCTCGGATCAGTGTGACCAGGTATTATATATAAGTAGTCTGTTTTGCAATATATTTTCCATATTTTTTTATTATTTTTAAGTCAACTATTTTAAATTGGAAATTACGTTTTGAGTTAAGTGTAAATACAAAGGATTCTTCTCTGATCATGCTGAACATTTGCCCATTGCATTTTATATAAAGAGCATGTTTTGAAAATAAATTAAAAATAATTTAATGACTTTGAAGAGGCTCGATTTTTTTGTGTACTTATTTTACATTCGTTAAATTCATTAAACTACAACTATAATAATATTTATAGAAACTAAAATCGATTTGCTCTGCCGACTATTCGACTAATCTGTTTATTACTACGTCCATTTTATTTTCAAAAGAAAACTCTCACAATAAAATGCCTTTTGAGCTGCCCACACCCCCCTTGCCCATCTCACTCCCTGCCGCTCTTCTTCTAGCACTTTAAACTTTGTTGACATTTTTCAATTTGCGGCAACTTTCAAGCTAGAAACGTGAAAGTTTTTTCTTTGGTTTTTTTGATAACAGCTAAAATATATAAATAAGGAGAAGGAAAAAAACGTTGCCTAGAAGCTGAGAGAACAGAAAAGAAAAGCGTCAGGAAAAAGCGTCAATGAAACCTGCCCTAAATTCGCACAAGCGGCTTAAAACAACAACAAAAAAATAACAAAGGCGCAAGTAGCGAAAATATGAAACAAAAACAGGACACAAAGCGTGGCAAATAAGAAGGAAAAAGCAACCAAAAAAAAAACAACAACAACAACAGCAACAACATCAAGCATAAGTCGCACAGCGGGCGAGCACAAAAAAAATATCAGTTGAATAAGAAGAAGAAGCAGCAGCAGCAGCAAAGGCAAAAAGGAAACGTCGACGCTGCGTTTTTTTCTTTTGGGGTCCTTGTTGCGTTTTGCGCTCGTACGCGCAGGACACGCGCCAAAGGAGATGGCGAGGCGCAGCACGCATAAATCTAATGCCAAATTACATTATTTTGTCATTTTGGGGCGATGCCATCCAACACCCAACCCCGCCATGCCACCGGCTCAGCACTGCTGCCGCTGCAGTGTCCTGGCCGCAGGGCATAAAACACTGTCAAAAATAAACTTGCGCCAAAAAAAAAAAAAAAAACAAAACCAACCAGCAACAGCAACAAAAAAAGTGCAGAAAGCTCTTGGGGTAAAAGTTTTGTTTGCCTCACAGGAAAAAAAAGAGAGAAGAGAAGAGAAACGAAACGAAACGAAACGAAAAGTACATTATATGCAAGCATGCAGAGGGCGGAGTGTGGGGGGTGTGTGGGGCACGAGCCGGATAATGTGACGTGTATTTTGTGTGTGATGGGGGGGAGGGTTGGTGTGTGGAGGGGGCTGGCATTGGGTCTGGGGTTGTTTGTCAAGTTCGCGGCCAGCCGAAAGTGAAAGTAAATGCAAGCGCCGCCAAAACGAAGCTCACGCGTCGCAGTCGCTGTCCGCGTCGCTGTCGACGTCGTGCGTTTATACCAAAATATCCTTCGGCACGTTGCTTGGCCAAGGACATTGCGGCCATTAAAATGCTGGCATTCAAGCTTTTTCCAGCCGCTTTCTTGAGACGCGACTGCAGCAGCGACAATGCTACGCTCTCGCCAAAGCGCACTCCCTCTCTCTCTCTCTCTGTCTCTCTCTCCCTCTCCCTCTCTCTGTCTCTCTCTCTCGCTCTCTCGCTCTCTGTGCGTTTGCGCTGTGCGCACAACTTTCACTTTCTTTGCCTTGTCCTTTGCCTTGACAGCTTTTCACTTTCGCTTTTCAAACACCCTGAAAAGTTCGACGACGTCGCATTTGTGTTTTCTCTCTCTCTCTCTCTCGCTCGCATTCTCGCTGTCTCTGTGTGCGTCGCTGTGTCTCGTTCTGGCGCACAGGCACACAGTCATGCTCACTCTGTCGCACGCACGCACTGCGACTTCCTGTCTGTGTGTGTGAGCTTCCGGTTTTGTTTTTACAACTGATAAGGCGTCAGCCAGGCGACGTTGGCCCCAAAAAGTATGCTATGCCCTTTTGCATTTGTGTGTGTGCGTGTGCGTGTGCGTGCGCGTATATATGTGCATGTGTGTGTGTGTGTGTGTGTTTTTGTGTTTTGGGAAGACGACCAGCAGGCGCCCTTTATGGTTGCTGCTGCTGCTGCTGTTGTTGTTGTTGTTGGTGTGCGTTGCAAGGATCAAGGACGTTCAAGTTAAATGAAATGGGCGACTGCTCGGCAACTCGGCAACTGGAGCCAACGCGAATACTAAAAGAAATGCAGGGCGTACATTTTCATTTACTTGGGCGGCTCGGCTCTTCTTCTTCCTTTCTTGTTGTGTTTTTTTGTTTTTGTTGCTTTTGTTGTTTTTTATTTTGGTGGTGGCTTGACTTTGACATGGGTTGTGTGGATGGATGTTGTGGGGGGCCTTTTGCGTTGCTGGGTGGCTGCAGCTGCCTCGCAGTACATAACAGATGTGCGTGTGCGCCTCTATATATATATATATATATATATATATATATATATCTATATACAATAAAGGTGGGGTGTCGGGAGGGGGCAAGGGGAAGACTCTGCTGCGGCTGCGGCTGCGGCTGCTGCTGCTGCTGCAGTCCTTTATTGAGCCGACAACCACCCAGAATCCACTTTGGCTTCAGCGACAGAAGCCAGTCAAAATGAGCTACACAACAAACAATTTTGGCTTTAAAGTGATTATCGAATAATTATAATAAATATTATATCAGAAGTTGGAATTGAATTATATTTATTTATAATAATAGAGAACAGGTTCTGGGGTCTCAATTAAACTTGCTCTTCCTCTTGTCGAAATTAAATAATGCATGGAAGAGCAATTAGGGTTCAGCGAATTAAAGCTTTGCATGTCACTTCAAATTGATGTATTATTTTTGGAAATTAAGAAAAACCCGCAAAAAAAAGTCCTCTTATTAAAATGTAATAAAAATGTTATTATATCATTATTATAACAGTTCAAAAACTAAACTAAATTTGTTTATAAAAATTACATAAAATACATTTTGTTTCTCCCAATTTTGCAGAGTGTATCGTATAAGCAACCAACCGCTCGCTGCGTTTGTAATTTTGGCGCTTTTTGTGCGTGTGCAGCGAGCGTTGGAGAGAGAGTTGAGAGAATGGGGGCGAAGAGGCAGATAATGGGGACGCTTGGGAGCGGCATTGTGACTGACGTTGATTGTTGTTGTTGTTGTTTTTGCGGGGAGGGGGTTTGTGCGTGAGTATATAGCTTGGGTATATAGATGGAAGCTTAGCATTTGTTGTTGTTGTTGCTGCTGCTGCTGCTTTCTAAATTGCGTAGTTTTCGCAGTGCACAAGGCGAAATTTTCATTGCCTTTTGGCATTTTCCTGCTGCTTGCTTTTCACTTTTTCCTTTTTCTTTTTTTTGCCTTGGCTTACTTATGTGGGTCGCAGCGGGTCTCGGGTTTCCTCCTTCATGTGCGGTGCATAGCAATGCGAATGAATGCCTTTTTCTGTGTATGTGTGTGTGTGTGTGTGTGTGTGTGTGTGTGCGTTAGTTTAAAGTTAAGCAAATGGCAAAGTTGCTGGCATTTTCCTTGGAAAAGCAGCCGGTTTTGAGGTTTGCCCGGCTCGTCGTTAACTTCGTCGTCAGCTTCATCCTCTTCTCCCACAAACAAAGTGCGTGCCAAATGTCGTATGCGGTCTTCGAGCGGTTAGATTTCGTTTCCTTTACTGTTAATTGCCAACTTTAAGCTTTCAAAATGGGCTTCTATAAATATCAGTTGGTTGGCAACTCAGGAAGTGAAATTAATTTCAGCGATAATGTGCCTTCAAATGACAAGAACAAATTAAGTCGAACTTCAATGGAGCCTAATTACGAAAGTGATACAAAAGCACATCTTTGGCTATTCCACATACTTGGTGCTCAAAATAATCGATAAGAGTTAATACAAGCATTGATCAGTATCGTTTTATTTTAATATTATTTGTTCAAATACTGTTAACATGTTAATCACATATTTTTCTTATCTAAAAAAAGTTTGTTATTTGTATAGGTTTAGTTGGAAACACACTTTAAGTGTTAGCATTCAAGATTTATGTTATACTTTAAGTATTTTTGGGTTTTTTGTGATGATATTTATGATTTCAGCTTCCATATTGAAAGTATGGTTATATAACCGATTTAAAGGCTGCTCCAAAATCAATCTAATCTAATAATATCCAATTATACTTTTCTCTTCCGCTTCTAACTGGGCCCCTGCTCGCCGTGCTCCACTCAGTGAAATTCCCAATGCGTATTCATCATTTGCATGCAGCGTCGCTCAATCGCTCAATTCTCAATTCTCAGCGCTGTGGCAGCTTTTATCCATTCAAAAATGTGCTCACTGACAGCAGCTGAACCCATCACAGCACCAACCACTCACACACCCAGCCAACCACCCACCCACTCAAGCCACCCCCGCCTTGCTCCTTTCGCTTTTCATCTTCACTATGCTGTCGCACAATCTCAAAAATGTCAATCAAAGCAAAATGTCAGCCTGCAAGCGGCTCAACTCCAACTCAAGTCTTACCTCTCTTTATACCCCTCCCTCCTTGCCCCACCCCCACCCCCTGCAGCATTCACCATCTGCCCACGCTTAACTCATTTAAACGCAATTGTTTCACATTTGCCGTTACGTTTTCCCAGGCTTTTTAGCCGAACAACAAAAACAATTAAAAGAAAAACATTCTGGATTAAATGTATTTGTAATTATGTATTAGCTGGCAAGCAAAGAAAAAAAAAAAAACATATAAAAAACAATTTTTGCCGTTGAGCTTTGAGCTGATGTCGCTGTTAAAGTTGCTGCTGTTGTAATTGCTGTCATGCTGATAACAGACACACACACACACACACACACACACACACACACACACACACACCACACACACACACACACCCACACACACACACTTACATCCTTTTGCTATGTAAAAGCTATTTGGTACATAGAGCGACAGGAAACACGCGCAGCAGCGACGCCGACAACCAAGTCAGGCCCCAAAAATTTGTTGCACTAGCAGACGCAGCCTACGCACAACCCGCACGTACACACACACACACACACACACCCACACACTGGCACACACACACACTAAAATCCACACCCACACACACTTATACAGCTGCAGAGTAATTATGTTGCCCGGCATCTCTACTATGTTGCCCCTTGCCACAGTGCGGAGAGCTCGCTCTTTGGTATTTTTAGTTGTGCCTATGTTTTCATTGCATGCCACCCCATCAAGCACAGCTCCCCAAAACCCACCCCCTCCACTCTTCTGCTAGTTGTGCGTGCCTTGACGTCGACGTCGAAGCCGACTGCGCTGCGCAGCTCATTGAAATTTGAGGATTTTTGTCTCAGTGCCCTAATTAATTTTACGTACCATGAAAATCATTGTTTGTTGCTTTGCTTTTTCTATATTTTGTTGTTCCTCTTGCTGTCACCGTGTGTATGTGTTTCTGTATGTGTGTCGTGTGTGTGTGTGTGTGCGAGTCGCGTTGCAGAGACCTGTTTGAGCAACGCCTACATACGAAAAACAGCAGCGCGCCGCATCTGAAATGAATATCTTTTTGCAGCATTACTCCGAGATCTACACTGCAATAAAATCCTGAGAAAATCATGCAGAATTATAAGATGTCTCGCACTGGCGGGGCATATAATAGAAACCATATATTTATTGTGCTTGAAAGTCTTAATTGAATATCAGGTGTTTCTCGAATTAATATGTACATACAACATTAAAGAGATATACACTATAAAAAAATAGAAGAAAATTAATTTATTATTTAAGCTTAAATATTTGCAGCTTGTGTATAAAACATTGGGTGCTCTAAATTTATTTTAATTATATATATATTTACATGTAACAATAAAGTGAAATGCACTAAAAATATCATACAAAAATATAGAATATATTTTTGATATATTTTCAATAACTGAGTTGACTGTGCACTCAATAGTCGTTTACAGAATATGTCTGGGTAAAGCAGACGTTTCATAGCTATAAGTTATAGATTCAGGTTTGATCAGTCAGCGGCTATTTTCTCTGTGTTTACTCCTTGCGTTTCCTTTGTCTGCTTCTTGCTTCAATCACAATCAGTTACTTTTGTCGCAGTGCTCTTTACTCCCTTCCACGCTTCGTCCTCCGCCGTCTGTGCTCCCTACTCCCCTGCTCCTGGTCCCTACTCCTTGCCCTAGGCTCTTAGATCGCACTTAAACTGCGCCATATTTTCCGCACAATGTTCAATGTTGTTGTCGTTGTTGTTGTCCGCTTTGGAAATTTGAGAAAATTAGGTTTTGTTTTAGCTGCTGGCAAAGCAAGGCACAGCGCAATGTCCTGGGCACGTCCTGGTCGCGTCTTCTGGCCGCCTAACCTGTTTTCTCTTTCTCCTTTGCTGTCTGTGTGTGTGTGCGTGTGTGTGTGTGTGTGTATTTTGTTATTGTTGTGCTGAAGTTGCCGCCGTGGTTGGTTGGTAATTAAAATGCTGCGTTGCTGACCACAGCGACGGCAACATGAACAAAGCACAAAGTCGATGGCGGCGCAGGCACCTAATCACAATCCCAGCGATTCTCGAATCTGAGCCATCTGCTGCTTTCACCCCATTCCAATTTGGGGTGGAAATTATGCAAATGCCAGTTGCCAAGGTTTGAGCACCAAGGACAGAACAGTAACAGGACAACGGTCGTTCTATTTTTTGTTTTTCTTTTGTTTTTGACTGTCAAATTGTTTTTCATTGCTGCATTTAAAATATGCTCCAGTTCTCATTTGCCATGGCAACAAATGGCTCGGCCAGTTTAATTAAAATTTCACTTTCGATGTGCTTTCTTCGTCTGCTTTTTGCAACCCCCACTGAGATGACTTAACGGAAAATGCATTACAGTTAGAGCTCTAGAGAAACAACGTAGAGTTTTATATATAGATATATAAATATTTACAAATATTTATAGGCAAATTCGATTAGTTGGAAATACCAATATTATTTAGGCATTGATTACAGTGAAAGGCATCAGTGATTACACATTGCTACATTTATTTTTTGTCTACAATTTAAAATTCTAATTTAATTAGCTCATTTAATTTTCATTCTTGAATTTGTGACTTTCATTTAAATTTTAGTCCACATTAAATAAATAAATGATTGAACATATAAAGATGGCAATTATTCTTAATTCGATTTGTTGACTTTTAGCAAATAGCTAGTAAATTCATCTGCATATTAATATTTTTATAAATTTTGCATTTTGCTTACAAATGAATATGCCTGACATTTTTGTATATCTATTGCTATTTCAGTTTTAATATTAATTTTGTGATATTTTTTGAAATTCTTCTAAATTTTTTCATTTACATTCATTGCTTTACCTGTGTCTTCTCCTTTCTTATATAACACTGCCCAACTACACCACCAACTTGCCACCAGTTTGTATGTTTTGACTTTTGGATATCACCCTGGCAATGTTAAATCTCTCGCATTTGCTGTCATCCATTAGACTGATGCCTTTAGAGTTGCTGTGGCTAATTAAGGGCCGTTTGGTTTTAATAAATAACAATTTCTTTGCATTTTTTGACAACAAATATTTTAGCCAGAAAATTACTGAAAAAGCTACCATAGATTAGAAGCGCTTTGTCATTTCTGTATGAAATGTTATGAAATTCAAAAGCAATTGCTTGTATTTCTGAGAGGACTTCACAAGTTGGTAGTTGTTTTGTGATTGCTTAGAAGTTATGAAATTAGGAAATTCAAGCACTTGCTTGGATTTCTGAGAGTACTTCAAGTGCTTAGTTGTTTTGTGATTGTATGGAAGTTATGCACGTGCCAACATTTTTGAATTCTACATTTTTCATAGGGATCGCTGTTTCTTTGACTACAAGGAAACAGAATCAACCGCATCGTTTCACTGCATTGCCTGCTGATTTATGTGCTCAAATTTGTTTGCTGTGTGTTGTTGTGACCATTAAATTAATTGCAATTTATCGATTTTTAAATTGCAATCTCAATCTCTCGTTGGGCCATAAAAATATTGCGCATCACATCGCATCGCACGAATCCCCCAAATGCGCAGCGCACGACCCACAGCGATAAGGGGTGCTGTCTTACCCGGTCTGACCCGGGTCCATATCATGCGTGGGGACCCAACCAACACGACCCTTCGTCCAGTGCCTGTGGCAGGATGCAGCCGCGAAATTCGCGTCCTCTGGTGTACACAATATAAATTTCGCCCTGGCACAGGCTGTGTGTGCGTGTGAGACTGGCATGCGTTGCGTATACGTAACGCGACATTTGGAGTTGAGTCGGTGATATGAAGAAGATGAGGTCTATTCAGATACCTTATGGAACAGAGCCTATTAGCGATACGGCAATGTTTGGCTAGCTGGCAGCATTGCATTTAGTATTTATTAGTGTCAAGTGTTTTTTTTAATTTTGTATAGTGTATAGTATGACAAGTGTATGTTATAATTTATATAAGTCATATTTCAATTTAAATCACCTTAAAGTAGCTGAATAGCTTAACTCGATTTCAGCAAATTACTGAACAAATTTCAGCAACATATGCTGAATAAAATCTTAGCAAGTACTGTGAAGTGCTTTGAATATTTTTTTAATGACAATTTTAACTGAATAAAATTCGTAATTATTTTCAGAGTACTGTACAATATTCGTGTAGCATTAGATTTGCCATATATTCACTCGTTTGACTAGCTATATTGCTTTATTTCCCTGCGCTGTTGCTTTTTATTTACTGGCAGCAGCAATAATGAAAAAATATGTGAGCGCCATTAAAATACATCAGATAGGCATAGATCACACCACTCTCTCTCTCTCTCTCTCTCTCTCTTCTACTCTCTCTATTTGAATGTGTGTGTGTGTGTGTGTGACTCCTGCTGGTCATTTGGCTGGTTGGCACATGCACTGACATTTCTCGCACCACTCTTGCCTTGTGCCACACTGGAATTGGAGTTGCCGCCTGTTCCTGCTGCTGTCGCGTTATCTTTGCTGTCACAGCAACGTTCGTGTGTTTGGCTCCTGGGCAATCTCATCATCATGTGGGTGTCTGGACAGTCTGTGTGTGTGTGTGTGTGTGTGTGTGTGCAGCCTTATGCAGGTTGTTGTGGGTGGCTTGTTAGCGCAATGTTACTTTAATGAGGTGTTGCCCCACAGCAGTTGAATGTGATTCATGATGTTATTCAGTAAGCCGTTGGAGTACACACACCCTAATAACCTTGAGTGTTTTGCTCCCCATGTCCATAAGCCAGCGACTCGAGAAGCTTTAAGTTCAATGGATGCCCAAATTCTCAGAAATATATAATAATATTCGCCTCTAAAGAATTTATTGAACAATTAGTGGTATTAGGTCTTACAAAAAAAAATCCCAAAATAATATCGAATTCCGTGAAAAAAATTCGTATTGTCTGAAACTATTAGTTATTAAATTGAATGAAATTAATCCTGCATAAGGCATAAGAATATGCCTCTTGTGCAGCTTTGTGTAAATATTGTTTGTGAAGTATGCTTGAAGTATTTAATCTCCAATATGACGTGATAGATGCATGTCGATATAATAAAAGTATCAACAATGCAGTATCTCAAGAAGAATCTAATTGTTAAGAAGAAAAAACTGAAGTCTGTCAAGTAATAAGCGATTCTCAGGAAATCAGAGTCAAGATATCGTGATTGAGTACTGATTGATGTTTAGCCAATCAGTCTTCATCAGGTAATAAACGCATTCCAGGAAATGGTAAACAGCATATGTGGGCGAAAAACATCAATTTAAATTGAATTTGCGCTGCTTTTTGCCTCACTTAGCCAGCAATTGGTCAACACTTGTGAAAGTTGACATTTCCACCAGTCAGAGACAATTAACAAGGTATTTAAGTGCTCATATCTAGAGGCATATGTATGTCCTGTATGTCCTGTAGTATGACAAGGCAGCTTATGCTTAGCATCTATGCCACTTTAAACTCAATGTCTAGGCAACATAAATTGCGATGCCAAGGCAGGCAGGCAACAGGATGGGAAAATATATTTCAAGTGCTTCTCGAGTTGGCCTACTTGTTGTAAATTGTACACTGGCAACGGAAACAGAAAAAATAAATATAGATGCAGGGCAAAGGCAGGCAAGGAAAAATGCGAAGGCGAAAGCAAGTGCGGAGCTGAAGTAACTTTTGGTTCGCATGTGTTCTGGTCTTCCATCATGGCCCCAAAAACTGCTTGTCTCGATGGGTAAATACGAGCATCAAGTATGCGCACCGTTGGCCAGGCATAGAAAATATACCAAAAAAAACGCACAAAAAAATACAAGCTGCTTCACTAAAGTGAGCCTACAAATTGTGCGACGCAGCAGGCAGCAGGCAGGAAAAGCATAACTTCCCCACAGCCCCCTCCTCGCCACTCCTTCCCTAAACAAAAGAAACCAAGAGGCGTGGCAACTTCTGGCAAAAGTGCGTGTGTCTGCATTGTAAAACTTTTAATGGCCTGTAGCTCTGTAGCTGTAGCTGTAGCTAAAGGATCTCGAGTTTTCCCTGCATACACACATGTGTCCCGCAGGTGAATGACTACCTACCTTCCCCCCTCCTCCGCCCATCCCTCTCGTGAGCATTGTCGGCCCGTTCTTCAGCTCGTTTATCGCTTGCCAGAGTTGCCATAATCATTAACGTTATTGCCAGTGCTGTGCAGCTGCTAAAAATCTGCCTCGTGAATTACATTTTATTTTTGTTTTCTTGTTATTCGCTCGCAGAATGCATTTTCAATATACACGAAAGCGTCGCCAATTTATTTCCGCTGCCTGCTTTTTTCACATAAATCAAAAATGCGTAAAAATGTATACGTTGTACGCATTGGCAAGACGAGGCCGGGTGCCCTCCACCAAGTGTGTGTCTCGGTGTGTGTGTGTGTGTGGGTGTGTGTATGACACAGGCATCTACTTTCTACACTCTTGCCGTAGCAGCCCCCGAAGGCAAACCCCAGGCCCATTATCATCATCAACAGTCAGCAAAATGGCCCCAACTTGAATGTGGAATGGCAAACGGCAACGGCAACAGCAGCAGCAGCAGCAACAACAGCAATAGCAATAGCGACAACAATTACAACATCAGCAACATGGAGCAGAAGAGCAATGGCAACGGCAGCAACAAGCAGCCGCACCTGAAGCTGGTAGCAAAAATATTTTTTATTTCGTTTTTTTTGCTTATAGCGGGGCGAGCAAGTGGACGGTCATGTGGGCGTAAGCAGTGGGCGTGGAGATGGGGTGAATTGAACAGTTTTCTGTTGTTGAGCAAGGCAACAATATGTTGTATTTATTTTTATAAGTTGTTTTTTATTTCATCAGTTGCATTAACAAACCAAACACGATTTAGCGAAACTTGAATGCATTTATATTTAGTTTACATAAAAACTGCGAACTATTCCTATTTTCAATGTGATCGATGCTTACTTTTTGTTATAATTTATATAAATATATATATATTTATATATTGACTACAATTGTATTATATTTAATTTAGTTAAAATTGTATAATTGCGCATCTGCGTGTCGAAATGTATACCAAAATCTGTGAAAAAGTGTTGAATCACTAAAAATATAAATTTCCCTACAGCATTTCAGATTCGATTCAATAGGTTTTAAATATTAATATTCTAGCTTAATTAATATTCTAAATTTGTCTTACTTTATTAATTATTAAGTATTATTTTCGTTTATTATTTATTTCGTATTTATTAAGTCCAATTTTTGTACCAGCACATTTCGCGCTTAATTTCGACAATCTCTTCGGATGACCCTCGTTTTACCACCCCTTTATTGTGTGTGTATTTCGGAAACAACGTTGCAGCAACAACATTAACAACAACAACGACAATAACAACAGCAACAACTAGCTGTACTAAAGGCCGCCAGCCGTCGCTACAAGTGCCCATGGCCAGAACCAGAAGCTGCAAGAAAACGACACAAAACAACAACAAAAAAAGGTAGCAACAGCAGCAGCAGCAGCAGAAGCAGCTGAAGTTGGGGTGAGAGTGCTGGCCGAGCTGGGGGTGTGGGGGAGGGGGAAGGCGGAAGGGAAGGGGAAGGCGCAAAGGTGCGTACAATCATTTTATTGATTTATATGCCGAAGCTATTACAACTGACATTCGAATTTTCCAACACAACACAAAATGCGGCCCAAAGTTTTTGTGTACATGGCCAGAGTTAGGGGGAGGTGAGGTTGCTGCGGGTGGTTGGGCATGGGCAGGCAGCTCAAAGGCGGTACGAGGGCGTAACGCGATTCCAAGCCAAAGAATATTGCAAACGGAAATCAACGACTGTTTTATACTCTGCTTCCAGTGTAATAACGGTTGACAGAGGGTGGATTGCTGTGGATATCTGGATTTTTTTAGATTGAATTGATTGCTTGCGATTTGGCTGAGTCGTATTTATATATTAAAATTTGTTTTCATATGTGAATGTAGTGCTTAAAATACTTTGCTTGTGCAAAAATACTTTCTGAGCTATCCCTAAATGCGAATTAACGAATGAAAAAATTTCAATTCTATATCCATGCCAACTCTATAACTAAAATATATGTATATATATATATATATATATATGTATAGCTGCTGTTTTCTAAGCGTTAAAGTGTTCCAAGTTTTAAGTAAAAATATCTTTTAGCGCGATGGAACATGGCACAAATCAAATAATATACTCCTTTTCTTTTGGCTAAAAGAGTATAACAACCTTTTGTCAATGTTGCTGCCATTGCTGGTGCTTCTGTTGTCGCTGCTGCTGCTGCTGCGGCTGCTGCTGTTGTTGTTGCACTTGGGTGAAGCTGAAACTCGTGGCCATGTTGAGCCTCCTGCCAACACGCGTCGCCGGGGCAACCTGCAAAGATGAAGACGCAGCAGCAGCAGCAGAAGCAGCAACAGCAGCAGCAGCAGCAGCAGCAGAAGCAGGAGCAGCTCCGACCGGGCCGTTATATACTTTTGTGCCTTATGTGTAGCACACTTTTAGGCGTTGCTTTTGTCTTTTAGTTTACTTGCGTTGACGCTCGACTGGGCTGGGCAGGGGAGGATGGTGGGATGAGGGGGCGAGTGGGTGTGGCTGACAGTCTTGACAGCGTACTCGTTACTTTGACAACCCAGCAGGCAGGCAGCACAGCACACCACACCAACACACACCACCCCACACCACCGCATCCAATCCCGTCACTCATTCCACCCACCAGTGCTTGCTGGCACTCAGCAGTTACAGCTGGCAGGCAGGATCCGATTCTCAACAGTTTGTGTATCCGTGAGATACTTTTGCGCTGCGCTTTTGCACTTGTCGTTTGTTTTGGCCCCCCCGAAAACTTTCGCTCAGTGAAAATCAATTTATCACAAGCTCGATTTTCACCGAAACGGCTCCTCTACAAAATTTTGAGATGTATATCAAGTATACAGTTATATGTATGTGTGTGTGTGTGTGTGTGCTAGGGAGAATGTCACTTGGCCAAAAATTAATTAAGGCCAAAATGAAACCCTGCTACAAAATGTTTGTTTCTATGCCGCCTAGTCTGTGATGTGTGTGTGTGTGTGTGTGTGAAGTCTAATTAAAATTTATATATGCGCAGTTGATAAGTTTTTAGTGGCTTTACTTGTTGATGAGTTGACAAGCAGTTGAAGCAGCTGTCTGTCCTCTAAGTAGAGGAATTCCAATATTGCTTAACATAAATATTTAGTATTCTTGGTAACAATGAAACATACACCAAACTTTGCCGCAATGTTAGCTTAAACTATTTTAACCAATTTTAAAGTAAGTTTTTTAACAAATACATTACTAAAAAAAAGTAAAGTAGTCCTCGATATGATTTGCTTTTGATAGGAAAACGCTAAACTGTCATCTTTAAGTATGCAGTTGCAAGTGTCACATATTAAATCATTATTCTGTTAACATTTGGCCTAAACCAACTGGGAATTCTAAGCACACTGGTGTGAATATTACTTAGCCTGAACATATTTCAACACTTTCTTTTGAAATACTCGCATCTTTAATGAATACATAAACAAATCCCAAGTGTTTCAGCTATGGTCAGCTAAATAGAAACAATTACAGTGCTGGCTGCTCAAATAAAGCTCACTGGTGTGGAAGCACAGTGACCAACATTTATGACAAATTTTTAGCAAATTGTAATCCAATTTGACATATTAATTAAGTACATTGTTAATTTGTCGCATTACACACACGCACACACACACACACACACACACACAACAACGACACGACAACAGCAACAACAACAACAACAACAACCACCATAAGGGCGAAACACAGTGTCCCATCTATGGCTGTAACTGCCTTGCCCGCCCCACCTCCTCCCGCACACTCGAAGCACGTTGGCCAAATTCTGGCTCTAACTCTAAGTAGTGAAAGTAATAGCCAAAAACTTTTTGACACACTTTGCGCACTGCGGGCCCACACACTCACACACACACACACACACGCACACACCCGCACGCACACAGCGAGGCACAGACGAAAGTAAATTTGGGACAGGACAATGGACGCAGAACATAAGAAACATGCAGCATTCAGGAAGTTTGTTGAGAGTGTGTGTGTGTGTGTCGAAAAAAGGGATAAACATGTGGAAATTTATTGTGCGCGTTTTGAGCTATATATACACACATACATACATACATATATATATACACATATGTGCGTGCTTGTGGTCGGCAAGTGCAGCAAGCCAGCTTTAGGACACTGGCCCAAAATAAGCTCTGCTCAACGTACTCGTCCTGGCGTCAAATGAGATATATTCAAGTCATTCGAGATGCGTTGAGATAAGCAAAAATTTGGGCTTAACAGCAACAACAACAACAACTGTTTTGAGCACCTTTTTATACACCCTGCAACTGTAAAAATTTCTTCATAAAGGGTATAATAAAGTCAAGAGTTTCTGGTGGTTGCTTATGTGTTGCCCAGTCAGAAGCCCTTATAGACCAATTGATACTGGGATCGTGATCTTAGAAGAGATTGTTTGTTTCTTTGTTTCATATATATCCAACTATCATAATTATTCATTTTGATTTACTATTATTTATACATCTTACTCAAATAATACTTACATAGTATCTTTAAGTCCAGCACTCGCAGCTAGCTCAGCATTACTTCCTCTGATTTACCGCTGACCCGAAGCGTACAATAACCACAACAACAGCCAGTTCGGGCAATCAAAGTATGTGAAAATAATGCTAAAGGTCTATTTTACATACAAATGGAATAAACGCCAAATTTGGCCTAGCTTCATTTTATTTGCATATTGGGCAACGCTGGGAAAAAAATGGATTGGGTATAATTACTTGCAGCATCTCTGGAACACAACCTCCTGTTATTTTTTTTTTTTTTGTTTTTAAATCTCTGTAGATTAAAAGTTGTATTGCGTTACATATTAAGTGGGTCAGTTGGCCTGAAGCAAATTTGTTCGAAATTCTTTTAAGTTGATCCGAAAAATATGCTGCATACTTTGCGGCGCCAGCCTAAATGAGGAATAATGTTTTTGCATAGTTGTTGTGGAGAACATCTATAAATGGTTTGCATTAATGTGCATATTTCAAATAAAAATAACTGGTAGCTAATAAATTTCTTAAGTCCATAGGCCAACTAGTTTCATAACTATTTATTTATTTATTAATATTAACTTTAACACACTTATTTACAAATGATATTAAATTAATAACTATTTATTAATATTAACTATAGTAATTCTAGTGTCACAGCTAAATCTACAACTTGTAGAATTATTTGATTTGGTTTTAATTATTTTATCATTTATATTTGATGTGTACTTGTCAATTACCAACAGCAATTAATTATTATCTCTACTTTGGTTTTTTTCCAACCTACACCAAATATTGGTTAATAAATGTCCAAAAGCAGAAAAGATAAAATAAATCGTAGATGACAGCCGCTGATGGGCAAACATGTCTAGAGGCATATTCCCACATACGCACAGCACAGACAGACCAAATATATATGTATATATAGATAGTACTAGACACAGACACGCCAGACACGCACCGACTGAGAGAGAGAGAGAGAGAGAGAGAGAGCAATAGAAAACTTCGAGCTGTTCGTCACTGGTAGATGAAACCCAAAAACCCAATAAAACTAATCGAGAGTCACTAAAAAGTGCGTTGCTGTTGCGGCCGCTGTTCTTATTAGTTAGTTCAGGGAAGGCACGATCCGCCAGATAAGATAAGGCCTTGCCAAAAGCTATTATGCCTAGCGCAGAAATGACAAAAACTATATATGTATATATATTAACACATTTGAAAGCTTTTTAAGCACACGCACTATACGCACACATAAACCTAAACATATATATATATATATATATATCTGTTTAATTTACTCTCTTTTTATTTTGCTTTGCTTCGCTGTTCTTTGTTTCGTTCTGTTGCCGTTCTGATCGCACGCAATGCTGATTGGGTTCCAAATACCGTCTCCCGTGTCCCGATCCCCCAGCCGACAATCAGCTATAGTTAATGCCATGTGTATGCTATAGTTTTGCTCTATTTTCTATCAGACCTTCCTTGTCTCGTTTTGTTCCGTTTGCGTTGTGTGTCTGATTTACTGGCACATACCTTGAACTTCACCGAATTTTCGCCATTTGTTTTGATGTGTGCAAAAAAGAAACCAAAAAAAGAAAATAATAACAAAATACAAAACAATAAAAACAAAACTAGTTGTTGCCATTTTGATTTCGCAATTCGCCAATTTTGATAGTTTGTTTTTGTTGTTCGGCGTGCGTGCGTGGGGGGTGTGCGAATCATATTTTGATTGGCGCCGAACTGAGTAATCAGAACTATTTTATTTGGGGTTGCCTAATGTGAAACCCGGTGGTTTTTTTTATTTTTCGAATGAATCACCCCGTTTGTTGAACTGCTTAATTAGAGGAGGTACGCCAAATGTAGATCTGTTGTTTGGGAAGGGTGATTAGAGATATGCAGCATTAGCTAGAAGTGTAATAAGTATTTTATTCCAATTGCATTGAAATTATCGCATTTTTATTATTACATTCAACTGAAACTGTTATTATTGTTTATTAAATGATATAGTTTACTTAGACTGTACATCAATCATTTACTTCCATATTTTAAACTTTCAACCCGTTTTTTGTTTCGTTTTTGTCGTTAACACTGCCCCTGATTCCATATGTTATCGTTGTAATTATGCCGATATGATAGTAAAGCATATCATATCTGGCACTGCACATAGTCGTCCGATAAGATTAAATGTCAGCATATAGCATACTTTCAAAGGGGGCATATAAGCAAATTACATTTTGCTTTCGATTAACTTGCACTCCAACACAACCTTCAACTCTATGCACAGGTCCAAATAGCAAAAATTCTCAGAATTAGAAAAAGCCATCAGATAGCCAACTGTACACACGTGGCCTGTTTCGACCAGTTGAAAGAAATAAGAGTTGGCCATAAATATTCGGCTGTTCAAAAAGTGCGTATATATTTGCATTATAAACCATTCGCAGTGACCGTAGACTGGTCAGCAGTTAGCCTCAAGAACCTCTCTCTATCCCTGTCTATTCTCCAATTCTCTATCTCTCTCTCTCGCTCTCTCTTGCGCTCTCTCTCTCTCTCTCTGTCTCTCCCTCTTCATTTCTTTATTTGTGTGTGTATTTTTGCGTGCAGGCTAGAAAAAAATAAATTATGTTATTTTTGTGCAAGTTTTTTTTACTACTTTTTGTAGCTGCTCTGCCGCTGCTGCGGACTTTAGCGCTGCGTTTCGGCTTATTTTTTATTTCTTTTTTGTATTTTTTGGCAGCGGCGTGAATGAACTTTTCAAGGTGAAACTAGCTAGAATAGGCAAACTGTGGCGTAGACGACGACAATGCCAGCAGCGACGCCAGCAGCGACGCTGGCAGCGACTTTAGCAGCGCAAAACAAGTAAGAAAGCTTAAGGCGACCGAGCTTGGTGAAGAGATACCCTCGAAACAGATTCACATCAAAGTTGCATATGTATTTAGTATGTCGCCTTAGCGTTGCCACATCGTTATTATTTCAGCTCATTTTGTGTAAAAGAGATTTATATTGGATTAATATAGTTACCTTGAGATTATCAGAAAAGAAATGTTTCTCTCAGAGCTTTGATTTAAGACCATGTCTTAAAACTTACGTGTTAGTCAGTTAGTTGATCTCAATATAATGGAGAATTTGTTGCATATATTTGACACAAATATGAGGAGGTTAAATGTAGATCTAAGCATTATAATATATATTCTAAATTTACTATAAGTTAAGCTTATATATGTTTTTCTCTATTTTTTGGGCTGTGAAAAAAGTTGTTACACTGATTTAGACAGCATTTGCAGTTTTTATTCAGTTATTTATGAAACAAAATATTCGTTTTTGTTTTTACTATTTCTAATGGTTCTAAAGTTATATTCTTTTAATATTTTCTAAGGTAGGCTGTGAGCGGTTGTATAAACTGCATTTGTACAAGCCTGTCACACACTTTACGTTAATTTATGTACAGGGTATACAAATAATACAAGAACTTGCAAAAGAACAGGAACAGCTCTTGTGTGTGCCGGGAAGCGTGTGATTGGCGCTGCTGTTGCTGTTGCTGTTGCTACTTCAACAACAACAAGAACAACAGCAACAAAAACAGAGCAACAGCATGAACAACAATAACAAAATCGCACACGCATTTGCTGCCAGGCTTGGGACGGGTTTTGAGTTTTTTTGTCCCCTCCTCTAGAAAGAGCCAAAGTCAGTCGCTTGCAAGTCGCCAGCGTTGGATACCACGCAAAAAACCCAAAAAAAAAAAAAACAGAAAAAGAAATAAGAAGAGATGAAATCTGAAGAACAGAACTGAAAAACGAACATAGCCAGAATTGCTAGACAAAAATTTGAATGAGTCCATAGAAAAGTTCGGCTTGGTTGTTCATCTTGTGGCCGATGTTGCTGATGTTGCTGCTGTTGTTATTCTTGGCTGGAAAGTCATTTCTGTGGTCTCTGTTGTTCCTCGGCTGCTTCTTGACATTCGTGTTTTTCTTCTCCTCCTCCTCTGCTTGCCCGCTTCTTCTTAACTCAACCCTGCCCACAGACATTCGACGGATTGTTAATGGTTTGCACTGCTTCACAATATGCTCACTTGAAGCCAGGCTCGATTTTTTCTTTTATTTTTTGCAGCATTTGTTTGTCTATAATTTACAAATCATTCAGTTCAAGCCGAAGGGAGGCTGATTGAATATAGACGTGTCTTTCCATTTCCAATGTGTGTTTCGTTTCCATGTTATGTCATTGTCTTATTGTATATTGCTATGTTTAAATCGAATTCTATCGTATTCTATAATTTCGCACACATTTCATGCATATTATATGGTTCCATATAGTTTGTGTCTCTGTGCTATCGTGTCTGTTTCATTTCCATTGTTCCAACTTACACCGCAAATTCCATTTCCGATTCTCCAACTTATACTTTTGCATATGTTTATATAACGACTACTAATTTATTTATCTATTCCACTGTGTCATGCCGTATTCTGTTTCATTTCCAATGTTTCGATTTTCACCTATGTTCTATTTGTACTATTACACCTTTCTGTGTTCCACTTTCACGTTTGTCTCGTAACAACATATGCCACATTTGTATGTTTTAAATGAATATGTTTCGTATTTATATGTTTCTCACTGCTGTTCTACCGTCCACTGCTCCAAAGTTCGAGTGTAACATTTGCCATTTATCCCATTTGTTTTGCTATGTGTTTTTATAGTATTTTTTTATTTTTTTTTTTTTGTGCCTCTCGCCAACACTCGTGCCCCTTATTAATGTATTCTATTAAGTACATATATGCCATTATTATTATGTTCCTACTGTACGAGAGCAGCTTCCACTTGAAGTACAAGACAAGGCACGACTCGAGTGTTGCCTTGGCCCACACTTATAGTTCTCGCATTGTAGGTGACGTCTTGGCCAGCTCCAAAGTCTCCAAAGTATCCAATGGCTTGCCAATCAATTTACAACGTCAAACCAAATAAAGAACAGACCAGCAACAAAAAACCAACAACAGCAAAAAAAAAAAGCAAAAAAAAAACAAAAGAAACAGTTGGTTAATTAATTGCTTGGAGCGCATAGAACGCACCATTAATTTATTCAAACTACAACGCACACAAGCGCATAAATCGAGCCCATTTGGAGCTATCTGTGTGGATATCTTGCTTGAGTTTTATCTTTCGCGCTATGCTTCTCCATGCAGAGAGTGGAATGATCGCATCTACAGCTTTTCAAGGTTAACATTGTCTTGGGCCTTGCCATGCGTTGCCGACATCATAGGCCTCAATTTATGCTTAGCCCATGCTGGCCAACTCTCAATTTTTTAGGTATTATGTCATGCATATGGAAATTGACCAGATTTCTTATATGCAGAACACAGGCACAATTTGATAGTCGATTAGTTGTTGCAATCATATTGATATTGACAAACTTTCTGATTACGATTTTTGAAAGTCTTCTAATTAACCAAAGTGAATGAAAGTAAATACATTACTTATAGACAAAAGTTGTACAATCTACAGGGTATTTGAGTAGTCTTGCTATTCCCTGCTTATTTAATTCAACAATTTGTTAACTGTTTTGCATAAAATGTGCGTGAAGTCAGCAGCTTCAAACTTTTTGCATCTATTTGTTTGTTATTGCTGCTGTTGCTTCTCCAATTGTTGTTATTGTTTTAGTAGGCGGCCGGCAGATAAATTGAAATTTGTGCCTTGCTAATAGGCAAATGTATCCATCTGCATAATGAGAAGCATTAATTGAATAAAACACCGATAGAATGCCAGCGAGAGAGAGACGAGAGAGAGCGAGAGAGAGAAAGAGAGAGAGAGAGAGAGAGAGAATATATGCAGATCGTGTCACAAATTGGGCACACATGCGAGCGCGACAACTGAGAGAGAGTGAAAGACGAACAGAGGAGCAGAGAGAGTGGCAGCTGAAGCCAGCGACAGCGTTGTAGCTGATTGGTGCACGCCAGCAACATATTTGACAAGACAACACCAACAACAATAACAGCAACAGCAACAGCAGCAGCAACAGCAGCAGCAACGTCAAGTTCTGTATATATATATATATGTATGTATAAGTATAAGCATTTCTAATGAAGTCAATGAACTTTTTTATGCGCGCGATGCGGTAATTTTTTTTCGCTCGCGAAATTTCGTTTTGAGTATTATCAAAAAAAAAAATAGAAGAAAAAAACAAAAACCTACAATAAGTCAAGCTCAAAGTGCTGCTGTTGTTGTTATTGCTGTTGACTGAGTGCAATGACTGCTACAACAAAAGCAAATAGCAACATCAAAAAAAAAACAGGAAAACAAAAACCAAAACAACAACAACAACAACAGCTATAAATAATCTGGGTGCTGACTGGTGTGGGAGCAACAAACAAAATCTGACAAGCAATAAAGCCAACGAGGCGTATGCGCAATATATTATTGTAAAAACTACGAATTAAGCTGAAATCAAAGTCAAATATTAGCAAAGTGAGCCATATGATAATTTAACTGTGGCACAAGCCCCCAACGAAACTGATAAAAGTGATAGTGCTCAGTTGTTGTTGTTGTTGTTGTTGTTGCTGCTGTTGCTGTTGTAGTTCTTGTTGTTATTATTATTTTTATTATGTATTTCAGCTCTTTCTTTCTTTTGCTTGGTAAACAGTGTTAAAAGCAACTTTCGTTACCTTTTTTTTATAACGTTCTTGCTTTTATTTTCTTTGACAGGAACGTGCCACAAAGAAAAAAAAAAAACATAGAAGAACAAAACACCAGCAAATATCACAAAAACAAAAATTAGAAATACACGTTCAGCAGTCAAAAGTATTCGCTAGACACATTTCAAAGTGTGTGTGCTGTATGCGTGTGTGTGGCATGTGTGTGTGTGTGTGTGTGCGTGAAAAGTAAAATTAGAATTTTTGTGCGTACGGCGCGAATGGCTAATCATAACAAAATGCCTAACAAGAAAAAAAAAAAATATATATATATATATATGTATATATAAATGATTTTACTTGAGCATGGACAAGAAAAGCCAAAAATATACAGCCCAATAAGCCTTTGTCAAGGTCATGTGAAACTTTTACCTACTAAAATAATGCTCATAAATTTACATTGAGACAACAATTAGTTTGACAGCATCGTACAAACATCTCATTAAGATGGGCGTTTATTTATAGAGTGGTCAAAACATTTGACCATACATTATTAATGGATTATATGGCATCTCTATAATGTTTACAAGAATTAATACTAACAGAAGCAACACTTAACAAATTGTCATAAATAAAAAAGATATCAAAATAAATTGAATATAACTTTTTTAGTGTGCATAAAAACACGATAATAAATAATAATCCAATCATAACAATTGGTATGAATCATAATAGTAACTAATAAATCGACAGATCTACATAATCTGCATAGATGTGTCTCGAATTTTGAGCATAGCTCTTCATATATAAAACGCAGTCAAACATTTTTTCCTAAATTTCGATATTTTTTGCATATACCAATATATTCATCTATTTAAATGTGTCGATCTCAGAGATGTGCACTGTTAGAATCAGTAAATTTGGCGCATATGTGGAACACACTGAAAGTTGCTCGAAAATGTTGATATTTTTTCGGAAATTGTGTTTATATTTATTTTGATAGCAACTCAAAAATGCTTTAAAGTCAGATCAGCCTAGAAGTATGCAAATTGGTATCAGCTATTTAATTAGTTCAGATGATTGATCGCAGAATACACATATATCTGTAGATATGTACAAATAAGCTAAAAACCAATGTATACATATGCATATATTCATACACATGCACAGCAATCATTAAGTTATACATGATATATGGATGTATTCGCTTACAACCATATTCTTACTTCATTTGGCTCTTCAGTTTATTAAGTTTTGTGTCTTTTGCCAGTTCGTAATTTTCGTCTTTTTTGTTTTTTTGGGGTTTTGTTCTTTTTCTTTTTTGTTTGTTTGCTGGTCGAGCCAATTTGTTGTTGTCTTTCAAATGCAAAAAACTTGTTAAGTGGACTTTGATGAATCGCCATTTTCAGTGCGTGGTTCTTGTTCTTGTTCTTGTTCTTCTTCTTTGCTGTTTGCCTTTTATTCATGCTATGTCTGCCCAAGCCTCAAGCCCCGCTGCCTAAAAATCATCCCACATACACACACACACACACACACACACATATGTTGTTGTTCTAGCGATTTCGAATTAGAAACACAAAGTCGCCGACAGCAAAGTGCAGAGTGCGTGTGGAGAAGCAAAGAACAAGCAAGAATACAAAAAAAAAGAAGAGAAAAAACCGACGACCGAAAAGAGTTGAAGACGTTAGAAGCAATAGCAAATGGCAGTTGTTTTTGTTGTAGCGGTTGCTATTCTTGCTGCTGCTGCTGCGGCGACGTTGACGTTGGCTACGCTGAGCAAAATGCGTGTATTGCATCATCAAATTTAGAAAAACAAATTTGAACGCATAGCAGAATAGCAACAACAAGTTGAAACGATTTAACGAAGCATAGCCGATGGTTGCCTTCGTCAAGAAGTGCGTTGCGCTCGTTCGTTTTGATTCGTTTAGTTTCGTTTCGTTTCGTTTCTAGCTGCGACCGAAACGCAGCGTTTCTGCTGCTGCTGCTGCTGCTGCTGGTGATGTTTGCTGCTTGTTGTTGCTGTTTGCTGCTTTCGCAATGTATTATTTGTGTGCATGTGTTGGTGCGCGTGCCTGTTTGTGTGTGTGCGTTGCGCATTTATGCTGATCAGTGGAATTTTTTTTGCACCAATACACACACACACACTGACAAGCACACGCACAACATTTGCGCTGCTGGTTTAATTGTTGTCGCTGCTGCGACGCTGCGTTGCTTACTGATTTTGTTCTTTCTGATTCGCTGATTGTCTAGTTGTTGTTGCTGTTGCTGTCGCCATTTGAAAGTGCAATAACCTCGCGAAAAAAAAGTTGCTTAGTTCTATAGATATTGCTCGACGTTGCGAAAGCGAAAAGTTTGCACAAATTTCAAGTGGCGTATACTTAATTTGTATTCTTTTTTTTTCTTTGACGTTTACTATTTGACGCAGTTGTGCAAATAAAATGAATAAACTAGAATACGGAAAATAGAAAGAGAAATATTCCACTGTTCAAATGTAAGTAAAATATGGGAACTATTTTGGATTTAAGTGCAAGCAAAAAAGAGC
Organism: Drosophila silvestris; assembly: GCA_035043445.1. Taxonomy (NCBI): domain Eukaryota; kingdom Metazoa; phylum Arthropoda; class Insecta; order Diptera; family Drosophilidae; genus Drosophila; species Drosophila silvestris. The sequence continues at coordinate 1,154,421 of JAWNMZ010000139.1, forward strand.
TCCGGCAGTGTTCTTATTGATTATGCCTTCAACTTTACAACCACAGCTCATATTCGTTGGCAAATTAATTGTGGTGTGAAGCAAAGGGTTTGGCTCACATGACGTATGCGCAATTGTATCAGCTCTTCACTGAGTTGTAAGATATTGCTTAATAAATGTAAATATTTATATTTTCGCAATTTATTTTATTTAAAATACTTAAAGCAACAACAATTTCAGTTCTGGTTGCCCCCGACCCCCTCCAATTTACTTGACATATTCTGCTTTTGAACTTAACGTCTAAGATGAACTCTTCTTCTTTCATTTTGGGAGCTGCGGTTTAGCTCATGAGGCACGCATTCATCACATGATATGTGGCTACCAAAATTCCATATAATGCCCATGCACACGCGCACACTTACACACACACACACAAGCACACACACACACACGCAAAGTGGCAAAGTTGCCAAGCAGAATAAATGCTGTTGCTGCTGCTGCTGCTGCGGGAACTCAATACATTTGCCCATTTTAGAACAGTTCTCAGCATTTGCAGCACACAAAAGAGCAGCAATAACAAAAACAACCACAAAAACAAACACAAAAACAACAACAATAACTGACTAAGTTGTTTACGAAAGTGCGTGTAAGGCAAGCAATGAGAATTATTCAGTCATTTGGCAAACAGCAAACGGCAACCAACAACAATAACACACAGCTAGCTATTGTTGTAGGTTCCCCAGCGTTCTACCTGCAACGTCCCACACACACACTAATACACACAGATAATAGCACAAACAGCATAGAAAACTACCTGTCATTATTATTTGTGCCTTTTTTTTATAGTTCGCATTCGTTTTTTTCTTTCCATCACTTTTTTCCCTCTTTTATTGCGGCTCTGCTTCTATGACATTTTTTATTTTGCTGCCGCTGCTGCTGCTGCTGCTCTTTTCGCTCCTCACGCACTGCGCCTGGAAATCAAAATGCGAAAAAAATGCTCAATTAATTTATGGTTGTTGTTGCTCTCTCTAAAAAAAAAATAAATGAAAAAAAAAAATCACCACAGAACATGTAAGAACTTTTATCTTTGTCATGCCGAAGATTACATACCCTTGTAGACCGAAATTAATTCGATTTTTATTATCAGATTATCTATTTATATGTTTTCTGTTTTACGACGGACCTTGTGCTGAATTTTCCACATTTGTGTAGTTATATTATCTTGGAAAAGATGAAATATCGACGTCTAACTCGATCCCACATCTAAGATCTTATCCATCGACTATATATAGAGTTACTTTAAATAGTTATATATATATATAAGTATATATATATATATATATATATTAAAGCCATTACACAAGTCACGACCAATTTACAATACCGTCCCAGAAGAGTATAAAAAGAGGGGAACCAAAATTGCTTCTATCCCATTTTTCAAAGTCAGTAACCCTCTAACCTTGAATGTTGCTCCTATGATTCTATGCCATGCCGACCCGAACTGAGCTCCCTTCACCCTCCCCCGCCCCTCGAACGTTTCTTTAGCTTTGGCCATATTCCAGTGCGTAAATTATGCTATTCTTTATTCTCTTTTTGTTCTTGTAGTTCTTTCATTATGGAACGCAGCGGGGTGCTTATAAGTAGAATCCAACAAAAATTTACAAATGTATTCATGTACATGTTTGTACTAGGCTAGATCTGCTATATACATATATATATATATATATATATGTGTGTGTGTGTGTTCGAAAGACATTCTAAGTTGCAAGTGTGTATAATTAATCTCTATTATAAAGTCACTTACTGAAATATGAGGCTCGAGAGCATGCAGGCTATTTCTTACTCTGACTTTAATAGCAACACATTTTTTAAGGCTTCCTTTTTTACTTTTGGATTTTACACGACAAAACTTTGTTCCAGCCAGATGCACTTTAATCAGTTTTCAATGTATAACCAACATTTTTAAAAATCCTTTTAATTTAATTTTCCTATAGAGACACTTTAATTAGTTTCCAATGTAGTTTTGACTTCTTTAAAAAGATGAAAAATATACTTTTTAACCGTACTTGAGAAAGTATTTCAAGTATAAAATATAAATTAATTATTATTATATTCCATACGCTTACAACTCTCTTTGTATTTACAATTATTTTTATATACTAACTCAACTCCTTTTTAGAGTATTAACAAGTTAGAATAAATAGTTTTCCTAAATTTTTTTGCTGTGTTGCAAGTGCGTATGATGAATATTTATTTTTAATTTGGTTTTATGCTTTTTATACCCGTGCCTCGTTAAGACTATTATTTTTTAATACATATATATATATATATATATATATTTTGTTTTTTTTTTTTTGTGGTTCTATCTATAAGTATTTCCGTCTGCTAATGACAAAACACCTTTGCGCTGCGATCGGTGCTATTTTGTGATTTTCTCAGTTGCTTTTTTAATGTTTATGGGTTCTGTTTCAGCGCAAAGTGCGTAAGCTGCATGAGACAGCGACAGCGACAACAACAATAATAGCAACAATAGCAACAGAAGCAACAACAAGAATAAAATTATTAACATAAAATGGCGATGCGTGTCTTAAAAGACAGCTGTCAAATGCTGCGGTGAGTTCAGCTTTGATTAATGCTCTGTCGCTTGCTAATTTTGCATTTAAAGCGTTTACACACACACACACACACACACACACACACAACAAACACTCACAATAATCACTCACACGCACTTTGGTGTGCCCGGTCAGACACCTATGTGAAAATATTGGATGACATTTTGCTTATGGGTGGTCTTTCAGTCTATTCAGATGTCTGTCTATATATCTGACTGGCCTGAGTTGCTTTCGTACATTTTGTGATTTATTTTGAAGGTGTTTTCGTATTCCGGAAGGGGTAAGGATTTTGGCATTACATTGACACAGTTCTTAGAACTAAATTGTGCAATTCTTGCACTAAAAATATAGAAATTAGTTGCGTTGCAACATATCGTTTTAAAATATCTGGTAAATAGACTCTGGGCATAATTCTACAATCAATTTGAGATTTATTAAAACGAATTATAAATTAAATGTTGATCTATCTATGCAGACACTTTGAATGAATAATGTGTGTAGTATTTGGAATATAAGTTCTCGTATAACATGAATTTCATTTTTCCATCTTTTTTGCTTAACATGATATCTGAATCAAACTTATTATGATTATTATTTCTTGTTATTAATGATATTCTGACTTTAGAAATAAGGAACAGGAACAGAAGGCAGCTACTAATTTTCCTCGAAATTAGAACAAGCACTGAAACTATTCCCTTTCATAAAACTACAAATCACAGGTCATGCGCAAGTTGCCTTCGAGAATCTAAGCACACAATCTGATTAATTCAGATTTTACTTTAATCTATTAGCTAAGTCGACTATTTGCAACTATGGCCGTGGAGAGTGCACACGGCATTTCGTCATAACTGTCAACTTAATATCAAAAGCAAATAACTCAACGTGACACTCGCATGGTAATTAGAGACCAGTAATTAAATTGTATGCTTGAATGCCGAATGAGACGAAGCAAAGCCGCCAAAAAGAAAGGGCATCCCACACAAAAGCCCACAAAATACAAAGTGAAGTAGTCGCCACAGAAGCCAAAAGCCAAATAGACAAAAGAGATGAAATGAAACGAGTCGAAAAGAGTCAAAATGAGTCAAAATGAGTAGAAATGAGTCGAAAGTCGCGTGTGTGTCACACCTTTCAAATGGGCCAGCAAAGCGGCAAGTGTGAATATGTAATTAAAATTTATGAAATAAACTCGTAAATATGTGCACATTTAACATGATACTACACATATTTTATAGGCACACCTCTGCCTATTTCAATTGCCTCTGACTATGCTGCCCTCGTGGCGTATACGCGATTTTCTATTTACTCTCGTACTCGATTCAAACTCGCGTGTAACTCTGTGATTTATGCATGTTGAATATAAATTGGGTGTGTGTGTGTGTGTGTGCCCTTTCTGACAAGTTGGTTTCTTGGCTAAAATGTCCCAAGAACAGCTGACAGCAAGCAGAGTAAATAGAGCTTAGCCCAATTGAATGACCGACGAGTTATGATTTTACTCATAAAATGTTACTGCACTTTAGTTTGCCAACACCATGTTCCAAAACAAATAAAACTAGACACTATATGCGTATAGTTGCCATTACCATAACTTTCTCAAAACTGTGCAGATTTGCAAAGGCAAAAACAATTTAAGTGTCGATGCTTTTTACTGACCATAAATTGTGGGTATATTCGCCTATAAAATCGATAACATCGCTAAATGCAAATCAATTAAACCTTAAATCTCTCATGATTTTACTGCTAGAGTCACCAGTAGATTGCTGCTGACGTCATTTAAAGACTGGCATATAAATTTATAAAGTTACAAGCCTCTTTTACTAGTTTAAGCTTTACATGATAATCGAACCATAATTTTAAATTGAACTTCGAGTTAAGTTGATCTTGAGATAAAAACACCTTGCATCTGACAAAGTTTTAACAATGTATAACTGTGCTAGAGGTCATGCAATAATAAAAAAGTGATGGTTTTTGAAAATCTAACTAGTTTTAACAAAGCTATCGTAGAGGGTAGTTTGTGACCATCTCCCTTTCATTAAGGTTAATATACTGAATTTTCTTCGTCAGATCCTCCTCCAAACACAAAAATCCGGAAAACATCCAAAACATCCACCATTGTAGAGCTAAATGGTATATAATACAGCAGACTTGCTTGTTTAACTTGCCTAATTATGTAGTATTATTTTCACTTAATCTCAATTTAAATTAAAAAGTTCAAAGTTAAGCGGCTTATAAATATGATAACTTGTTTTCTAAAATAAACAAAACATAAACGTGCATAGAGGCACGTAACTTTAGTATTATTTTCAACTAAAAACATGAATTTTAAATCAGCATAAAAAGTTGACTTCCTGTGTCATAAAACGATCATTTTATCACACACAAAAAGATGCACACAATGCAAATTTGATCGGAAGAATTCAAGTCCGATGGCTTCATTTCGAATTCACGTGCATATTAATAGATTAGATTAAAGCTGTTGTTTTTTTAATGGGGTCTAGAAATACGTTCCAATGCAGGCAGTAAACAACCAACAACCAGTTAACAGTCAGAGGTCAAGTTGACCACAAAAATAGATTAATGACCTTGAGAACGGGCGTCGAATTTACAAGTTACAATTTACAGCTCTATTTGAATATTTGAACAGCGCAGCGAGGGGCGTGTTTAGATTGTTTTTTTTTAATATACCCTAGCAAAGTATATAATGATAAATATATAATTCGTATGATAAAATAAAACAATTATCTTGATTGTTAATAATTAAGCGCTATATTTGTTAACATTTGAAGATATTTAATGTTAAGAAATAATTTAAAAGTATATAAATATATTATAGATATTTAAAAAAATATAAAAATATAAATATAAAATATATAAATAAATAAATATATTTTTACATATTTTTAAGAAATGTGAAAAAAGAAAAAACACTTAAAAAATGCTCAAGAATTATATAGACATATATTTATATATATATTAAAGTATAATAAAATATACGATACATAAGATATATATTAGAAAACTGTAATCTATTTGAAGCAGCCATTTGTAACATATACTTAAAGTTGTTGATTTCAGAATTAGGCTTAATATACAATATACTTTAAAATTTGAAAATGTTCAATTTTAAGAAATTGGTAAAACATTGATTGTTTTAAGCTTATTATATTAATGAAAATATTTTGATACTTCCCATCCCTCAGGTCTAATTTTATTATGCTGCACGCAACTTGTGCACGCGTTGTCAGTTGTTAAAAGTCTCATGTAAAACAAAAAAAAAACCAAAAAATCGTAGGAAGCAAACTAATTACTTTATATATATTCAAGACAGCCTTGGGGCAGTTCAATGCTTCCTTTGCTGGGCCTGCAGCCTGCTAAGCCACACACATACATAAGCATGTGTAAAGCATATATATATATATATATATATATATATAATCCAGCATATAATTGTATAATCAAATTTGTGTTATGTGTGCTGCTCCTAATCAAATGTTTAGTGCGGAAATGAACGCACCAAAAAGAAAACGACAAGCGACCAACAACAATAAAGCTCTATAAATGTAAACTTGATGATTGAAGGGCCTCGACTACAACACCAACAACAACAACACAAACAACAACAGCAACAGCAACACCAACAACATAGCAGTATTTAATTGATATACGCATTGATAGCGCAGTCCGCAGCTTTTTAGCTTTGCTGGTTTAGGTTACTTTTTTTCTAGAAGGGCAACGCAGTGCTCGCCTTGGTCATTGTCTGTATATCTGTGTGTGAGTGTGCTTGTGAGTGTGTCTGCGAGTGTGTGTGTGTGTGTGTGTGTGTGTGTGTGTGTGTGTGTGTGTGAGTGCGCTTGTTGTGGGGCCCTTAACGAACTACTCTAGCGATACTTGTGCGTTACAAAGTGACCAAGGTCAGCAGCGCCCAGACAACAACAAACACATCTATCGACACCAAAAAAAGAAAAAACAAGAAACAACGAAATATATTTAGCTTGAGCAAATGTAACGTCATTAAAGTTTATAACTTTTATTACAACTAAAGCATTGTGCTTAGAACTGCAGATTGGCCTGAAACGAGTTCACGCTTTAGTTATAATCATATTTTTTTCGCATTTCTCTCATTCAAAATAGGTAAAGGGTATTTGGGAGTTGTGCAAAAGTGTGGAAGAAACCATTTCCGACCTCAACAAAAGTCGAGTCAATCTAGCTTTGTCTATGGCTTTGTCTCTATGAACAATTCGATCTTAGACTCTAGAATAAAGCAGCTCAGGTGTATTTCATTTTATTGCCAACTCTCCCCGTTTTGCTATTATCGATAAATTTATATTTCCGTTATCAATAAATACTACAATTTTAAAGATACAGCTTAATCTTAATCTTAATAACAATTATCAACTGTTAAAAATTCATCAAGATTGATTGACAAACACGGAAGAAAATCATATAACCATATTTACCACATTACACAGCAGTAAGCACACACACACACACAGATACAAACACACACACACACACACACACACCATTTCACACACACATGAATATTTAAGACATGTAAATTTATAGATAAATAAAAATTTGGAATCACGTATTTCGTCGTCAAAGCGAAAATATAAATCAGAATAAATTATTATTCTTATTCTTATTATTATTTTATGGCAAGTTAATCAAATTCAAATATTTAATTACTTGCAATTAGAGTAAGATTTAAAATGCAAATTTTGATTAAGCGATGGTTGATCAATAAATCGCTTAAGATTTCAATAAATTGTTTACACATCTTTACCTGCCTTGCATATATTCAAGCAGGGGAATCACCTTACATAAATCTAACCATAAAAGGCTTATCATGAAACTAGAAATATAAAACTTAAAGAATCGTTGAAAGAGAGATTGATATATGAATATGTTTCAATTGAATTTCAACCAAATCTAATACTCGAATACAGAATCAATTTAATATTTGATAGAAGAAAAAACTGTTAACTTCTATTTAACCTTGCTGAATATGTAATTACAATTGCCACAATTGATATGATCATTTTAATTACATGCCCAAAAACAGTTCCTAAGTCCAAAATGCCTGAACATTAAAATGTATCTGAATGTATCTGAATGTATCTGGATTTCGCCTATGAGTTGTGGCTTTTGAATACAGTTTGCACTGCAAATACAAATCAGTTGCGTAAATAATGCGTATCGTCAGCCGCTAAACTACAACAACAATTATGACAAAAAACTACAACATATTTTTGTAGTCAACCTTTTTTTTTTTTTTTTAAACTGCTTGTTAGGCATTTATAAATTACAGCGGGCGACAGGCCCGGAGAGCATTAAGCATTTTGATTAGCAGCTGCAAAAAAAAAATAATAATACAAATACAAACACGCACTGAAAACATACGTAAACTACAACAGCAACAATAAAGTGACAAACGCACTAACGAAAATGAAAAAAAAAAAAGAAAAAAACAACAACAAAAAATCGAAACAGAAATTCAGTTTCGATGCGATGCGTATAGCCCTGAACATAACCTTGAATAGAGTCGCGTTCAGTGTGCGTGTGTGTGTGTGTGTGTGTGTGTGTGCTTTTTTTCCATTTTTTTATTTAAAGATTGGTTAAATTGTTTTTCAACAGCGCAGGCTGTTGAATAAATGCGTTAGAGCGAGGCGCAGTGAGCGAAGAGCTCCAACAAGCAACAGAAACAAATGCGTTACGCATATGAGCAGAAACACACACACACACACACACACAAGCACAACTCACAGACAATGCGAGTGCGTGTGCAAGCGAGAGAGAAAGAGTGAGAGAGTGAGAGAGAGAGAGAGATAGATATTTGTGTAGCTAGTCGCGAGCGCATGGCACTTGGAGAGTTATGCGTTGAGCTTTTGTTTGGGCTGCGTGGGCAGTTCGCATGCGCTTCAAAGCAACAAACTGTTGAGAATTGCGTAGAGAGGCGTGACAAGTGTCATCTTCATTTGTCATCTGCATAACAATAGCGAAAAATGCTCTGAATTAATCATTTCATGTGCGAGTGGGGGTTTTCTTTACACTATTCCTATTTTAAGTATCTCCATTAGTTTGGGGACGCGATAAGTGCCATTGAAAATAGCATACATCTAGCTATCTTTAATGCTTCATTTACTTGCAAAATAAGGTATAAAGTATTATTAAAATTATTTTTAATTTATTCAATATTATTTTTGCAAAATAGAAAATGTATACTCTTTTTGGAAGTGGAAGATCTTAAATTGTTTGCAACCTTTATTAGACATTAGAAATCCTCTAGTTCCTAATTTTCAAGAACATTTCTTTTGACTGCCAGCAGTCAAATTATTCTTATTGGATATATTTTAGAGTTTATTAAAATAGTAAGCTAAATTTTCTCATAATTTAAATAAATCAATCTGGGAACTTTTTATTTTTACTTGGAACTTTATATTATTTATCTAGTTTTTTTCAATTAGTTAGCCAATATTTTGAAGTTGTTGACTATTTGTAGGGCACTTTAGTGTTTGAAAAGCTCTCCAGTCTATGCTGCTCAAGAGTACGAAGCTGAAGCACAAAAGGCAGCAGCGAATGACGAAGAGCCAGCAAAGACAAATACAAAAAGACAACGAAAACGAAAACTTTGCAAACGCATAAAATTCTGCGTATTGTGCGTGTGTTTGTTGCTAGATTTTGTTTGTTTGACCGAGCCGAGCCGAGCCGAGCTGAGCTTCGAAACAGGGCCCAGAGAGGAAACCAAGCCATTTTTCTTGGCATTTTGTATGCGGCTCCAAAGCTGACCAAATAAAAAACCAGAAAGTTTACTGTGAGATCAGCATGCGCTGCGTGTTGCCAACTGTCGTCTGTCTGTCTGTCTCGATGTCTTCAATTTTGTCTATGCGCGTCTCTGTGTGCGTATCTCACACGCATATTGTGCGTAAGGTCGCAGCCTCAGCGGCGCATTTATCTATGGAGCGTACAATAACCGGTAATTATATGGCCAAAAATTGGCTCCAAAGGAATGATGACGCTGCAAACACAACAGCATGGGTTGGGGCATGAGAAAAACCTTTTTTCAGGTTTTTGGTTATCAAAATCGGTGGTATCATACATCTTTGGCAACTTCCGCATTTCAATTGTCGATTACCAATTAAAACTGATTTGTTTTGCGGCCATTTTGCAATTTTTCAAACTTAACGCTTAGTTCAAAACTTATTCAAGCTGCAAACCAGCAAAACTTAACGAACGTTTATGTTTTCGTTCAAATAATTACGCCGCAGAGACAATTGCACTCTTCGCTGCTGTATTGCGCTTCTCTTGCGATCGTTGAATCGTTGAATCGCTTGACGAATTGTGCAAATTGTCGAATTTCCCTTTTCCCCAGCTGCACTGGCCTAACGATCAGTGGGAAGAGAGTGCAGCAAACAAACAAACGATAAATGTTCCATTCATTCCGCTTCATGGACAATTGCACTCTTTGCCCAAAGTGCGCTGCGCTGCGTAGCGCTCTTGCTGCCAGCGCACGTCACTTTTGCTTTCGTTCAAACTGAACGAATCTTTTGAAAAGAGTCATTGGAAACATTTCCCCTACCTCAACTGCACTCTTATTAATTGCTCTTCCCAGTGTTTTGCGGCTCTCTTCAGAAACTCAATCGAATTTGCTTTTCGTTGAGTTGTTAAATGAATTATGCATTAAGCGTTTAAACATATGCATAAATTGATAGTTTTATATGTTTTGTCACCTTTTTTCAACATAGTTTCGTTGATTTCGTGCAAAATATAATTCATTTTTCTATGGCCTTTTCGTCTACTCGTTTATCAGACATGTTTTGCGACTTTGCTGATAGGCATAAATCGAGTTCATTACAGAAAAGTGTGCGCCATGTTTGATAATAATAATTATCACGTCTGCCTTGACACAAACTGCACAACAAGAATAATAATACGAATTAATACTAATATATTTGTTCTAACAAAAAATAAAATTAGAATGTAGCATTAATTTTGACTGAAATTGAGTAAGCTTTTAATTGACTTCGGTTCGATTTGAAAGTGCTCGAGAAATGGTATTTTATATGACTTGCCTGTCCCAAACAGGTTCAAAACTACTTTCTCACTAGTTCAAAACGTCATAAAAAGATTCTAAATAATGTTTTAAAAAAATAAATAGACTTGAATTGCTCGATAAATATGGGGGCATCAATTGAAGTGAGTGTGAGGCCCGTTAAGGAGAACCTTTGGTGCCTCAAAAGTGAAATGGACCCACTAAAAATGAGGAAACAAACAACTTGCTGCTGCACAGAAGTTGGGGTCGACACTTCAACAACAACTTGGCAATAAATGTCAAAATATAAGAATGAAAAACAAAAAAAAAAAAAAAAAAGGACACCAGAGCACTAAGCTAAGCCGAGGAGCCAGTGGACGGCCAATAAAACGGCGCTGTCAAACATACAAAAAGTTCTAATGACAGTTCAAAAAAGGACAGCGACAAGGAACACGCGAGAACAGGAGAGGCGAGGACAGGACGAAACCGAACAGAACAGGACAGGGCTAAACTGCCAATACAAAGACATTAACATGTGGCGCACACAAAGAAGCAAAAACAAAGGGAATCGACGGAGAGGGTAAACAGAGAGAGAGAGCAGATACAGATAGAGAGAGAGAGAGAGAGCGGTAAAGCGAAGACAAACAACGCATAAATAGGGGGCAAGTGACTTGAAGGTCCTTCTTTATTTTCTCTTTTTTCTTTTGCCCAAACTGAACTGGGTCACTAGATGGCAATACGTTAAGTACTTGCCACCGCCATCCTTCCAGCTCCGCATGACTTTCAACTTGCCAGAATTTGCCAGCCACAACTTCTCTTTATTTGATTGTTTTTGGTCAATGGCCACGCAAACAAATTGCCGCCTTAATAATGCCAACAATAATAATAACAAAAACAAAAAAAACAACAACAAAAACAACAACAACAACAACAAGTTGACGTCACAACAAATATCGTCCATAGTCAATAAAAATATGTGTAGATATTTCTGATTTTTATTATGCCTGAGCACAAAACTTTGCTTGCACTTTGCTTTTTATATACTTGATTAATCAGGGGAAACCCCCAAATGGAGAATTTAATGTTGGCCAATTCATGCTTTAAGTATGAAACAAGATATTTATTAAGAGCAGAAAGGAAAAAGAGAAAGGACATTAGAGTCATCAAAGCGTAGACTTGGAATATGCTTAAAGAATTATGAATAATGTTTTTTTGCTAAGATCGATCGTTAACATTACAAAAATTGCAACAAATACATTGTAAATCGTAACCAAAATAGTAAAAAAAAAATAAATGTTATCCTTTTTCTTTGAAGATCATTTTCTCCATATTAATTTGTAATACTTTTGCATCTATTTCATATTTGTAGCTCGTTCCAACAATTGTAACTATTATTCCGCACAAGTTCTTAAATTTGTATTGAGTGGCATTCAGTGAAGCATGAAAGCCCTCTAACCACCTCCACCCTCCCCCACCCCCACAAACCACCCTGCTGACAACTTTCAATTTCTTAGGCATCCCCTGCTCAATATTTGTGTGTATCTCTATCATGAGACTGGCATCATCTTTGAGGCCATTCATGCAGTTTCCTAGACAGCCCCAAAACATTTTCCTTATCAATTTAATGGCCAAGTGGCGTCAGGCAACCAAAAAAACACCAAACTGCCACGAAAATGTGGAGAAATATTTTACAAATGTCACAAACAGCAGCAAAAGGGCAAAACTGGCAATGTCAGACGCGTAGGCACAGTGCACTATATATATATATATATATATATATATACAGTTATGTATATATAGTTGTGTATATAAGCTGTACATAGGCGAAGCATTAAACGTAAGATGAACTGGCTCCAGTTCCAGGGCCAGTTTCATTTGATTTGAGCCACGTCGCCAGAATGCAATAACTGTGTCTGGCTAAGCGCAAAACAAGGTCAAAAGATTAAAAACAAAACTCTATGCGTGCGGCACACATACATGCCACATGCCACATACTAACAGCTAGCAGGAGTCGCCATATATTGTTATGCTGCGAATTCTTAGAGTTAGTTTGCCTTAACCCATCGAAGGGCATTCGTTTTTTGTTAGCAAATGTGCAACACTTACAAAGAACACAAGGCACTTTATATATTTTCTATATCATTTAAATTTTGCTTTCCCAGATAAATTATGAAGTTCAATAAAAGTTTAAGAGATAATATTAATAATTTATTGTTTATTGACAGGCTGATTTTTAACTGCATCTGTTGTATCAAAAAAAAAGTGTTTTGTTTTTCTTACTGAGAGTTTCTTTCAAAAAATACTTGCAATTATTTGAATATGTTTTGAATATATCTGCCATATCGATTGTTCGATATTGGTAGCTGAAGGGCATACAGAATGCGGCACTTTTCTATTAACTTCTCTTTGCTATTTTCGGGCTGGATTTTTATGGTGCCGTCTTCGGGCGCCAAGAATCCTGCTTCCTTTTCATAGGCTCTGCTGTGGCAGCAGTTTTTCTTTTTTCACTTGCAACATTATCAGCTCATTGTTGTTATTTTTGTGTGGTGATTGGATTGCTTTGGTCTTCTGTTTGACGCGCTGCTTTTGTTTTTCGCATTTTTCTTGAACTAATTTGAATGATTTTAGTGGCGCGCTTGACTGAATTCCTTTCTTCGTGCTGCTGTTTTCCTATTTTGCTCTTTCTTGGCTGCCTGTCATATAAATTTCTAGTTTTTATTATCATATTTTCTCAGAAGATTTCAGTTTGGTTGTTATTGTTGTTATTCGGTTGTAATAATCATAAATTGCTATCTGCACAAACATTATGCATAAAATTCACAATTTACAAATTGTGAAAATTAATGAAAAGCTGCGTCAGGATATTTTACATTTGTGTGTGCCATAAACTGTACTGAAAAACAACGCAAATGAGGAAAGCGAATCTAAGGTCCTACTTGAAATTGAATATATGATTTATATAGAATAACGATGCAGAATATACATAACCAATAAAGTGAATTTGAATTGCTACTTGTTATAGAATATATTTTAGCAGCCAACCAGTTTAAGAAATCTAAGTTCGTACTTGAAATATAATTTATGATATACTATGAAAAGAAATATTTTTTATATATATTAAGCATTTGACTAATGATTTAGTTCTTATACACTGAACCCATTAAAAATGGCAAAAACGGTTTACTGAAATTGTTGCAAAAGTATGTAAAAAGCAGAATGAAGCATCTCCAAATACAAAAAGTATATTTATGCTTAATCAACAGCCTTTCAAATACTATATAATATACACTCACAATTGATCAACTGTTAAAATCTCATTGAAATCGGAAAGGAAACGCAGAGTTTATTAACCAAAATATATTTCCAAATTGCATAATCTACTTTAATGCTTTTAAAAGCTGGATTCGGAAACTTCCAAGTCGAGCTCTCTCGACTAGGTAATTCAAACTTGTTTTAGTATTAAGAATGTAGAATGAATGTGCTTCCACGTCTGTCAATGTGGAATATTACATTTTAACTGCTGTCCAGTTGCTGCCCATATCACCTCTACCTCGATTAAAGACATTACATTACATTATTATTAGAAATAGTCATAAACATATATCATATTGCAAAATTTGCATATTTCTGGGACAGGCCTGCAGCGAATAAGTTCTATGAATTATTTCAGCCCACCCACAGCCTGACAAACCCCCTCTGCCACGGGGCACGCAACAAAAGGCAATTGAGGTTAGTAGAAAAGAAAAAAAAACAGAAAAAATAACAACAAGAATTAGAAATGAAAACGCAATTTTGCAATAAAAATCCATTGGGGCAAATAATGAGTCGAGTTACAAATTCAAATGCGCTGTCGAACCAAGCCTCAAAAATACAAAAAAAGCAAAAAAAAATAAAGAACAAAAAAAAACATGAAAAGTAATAACGAAAATTTCGAAATTATGAAATTACTTAATAGTGCGTAGAGTATTTGCTGAGGGAAGGGGTTGGTTATAGCATTGTCATATTAGCGGCACAGAAGGTGGTCGAATCATAAACGAAGCGCAAAGAATGAAAGTTCGCCTCTGCATGCAAGAAATTAACATTAAAATGCAATAAAGGACACACAACAACCACAAAAAAAAAAACAAAAAATAAAGAAAGAAAAGAAAATAGCAACAGCAACACTAACTACTTGTAGTTGTGGCCAAAATTAGATTTATGACAAAATCATAAAATTAAAAGGCTGAACGGAAATTTTGTGGGCTGGGCTCACAGTGCGTATGTGTTGGTGTTTGTGCTGTATGATTTCTGAATATACGCATTCTTTATAGTTTATATGGTCATTAGCAAACACACAGACACACACACACACACACGCACACACACATATGCACTGCTTGACCCTAGCGTAACCCACTGCGTATACATAATAATATTATTACGCATACGCCCCCGGTTTGTGTGGCGCTTAGGCGCAGCTTCGTGCATAGTGGCCAAAAACCTTTAGCTAACATTTTCTTTGTTTTTGATATATGTTTTTGTAATTCTTATGTTCATTTTTTTTTTTTTATGACATTCACTGTGATTTGCGTTTTTCGGGGCATGTCCGCTTAGCTGCACAGTAGAAGAGGTGTGTTAGCACTGAACAAAAGGATAATCAAATAAAGAAAAATGCTTGGCCAACTATTGTTCATTTTTGATGGCCTTCATTGTATGGCTTACCAATTTCGTTGTTGTGCCACAAGGTATACTTATTACGCGGAAGCAAATTTAACGAACATTTCAAAAGATTTTCGATTTTTTGGTTAAATGAAAAACATCATTAAAAATAACTATAAGTCATTTTATATATATATATATATATACATATATGTTTTTGATCGTAGAGTGTTCAGCAGTGCTCTCTGGAAACATTTACATATATTCCTTAAATTAGTTCCAACTTTGTTTCATCTAACTCTAAAGGGGATTTGCTATTCGTTTAGCTCAACGCACATTCTGTGCCTGGTTTGATTTATTATCGTATTAGTTTCCACGCACATTTTTTTTACACACTTTTGCCTTATTTTACGAACAACCTGCTGAAAATGCAAATTACAATAATTATGTGTGGTTTTCCTCAAATTCTTCGTTTCGTTTCGGGTTGCGTGGAGCCCTGCTTGGCGCGTTGAAAGTTGAAAGGTCCTGAGTGCAGCACACACACACACACACACACACACACACACACACACCTTCTTGACTTTCACCTTGATTCACATTTTGATTAATTACACAAGGAGCGAACTGCTTTTGAGGCACAACTTCCACGCTTTGAATATCTGTGTGGCTCAATCTCATAATTGCCTGTAACAACAGAAAAACAACAATAACAAGACACATTTCCGGCTGTTACAAAAAGAGAACAGGTCCGAGATAGATCAAGGGAGCGAAAGAGAGAGAGAGAGAGAGGGAGAGAGGCAGTGCAAGTGGGAGAGGGAGAGCAAATGACCTACCATACAAGATTTTACATTCAGCTAAATTCGATAGAAGCAGTTGGCGCAGTTGAGCAAGCACTGAATGAAGAAGAAGTTGAAGAATATGGAATAGCCCGCAAGCAGATATGGCGACTGTCAAATACCCTGTAGCAAGCACACAGTGATACATAAATAATCGTAGGCAACTTTCTTATTATTAATTTGAAACTTAATTTAATTTCTTTTTAATTTTAGTTTAAACTGTAATCTTAAACTTTTATTCTGTAATATATTTTTTAAAAATTGTGATTTAGTACACATTAAATAAAATAATTGCTTTCAGTCACATATAAATACATAGGCATATTTTTAGTGAGTTCTACATAATATAACCTATTTATTAAGAACACTTTTACAGGGTATTCAAGATAGAAGCAGCAAAAAGCAACAGCATTGCCAGAGATCATTAATTAAAATGTTGCTGGACCAGTTCTTGAGCGCAGGGCAAAAGACTGGCCAAGGGAAAGGAGCGGGAGACGCACAAGTTACAACAAGCGCAAAAGCTTCAGCCGCAACAGCAGCAGCGCAGCAGCAGCAGCAGCAGCAACAGCACAACAGCAGCAACAGCAGCAGCAACAGCAGCAGCGCAGCAGCAGAGGCACTCACAGTCGCAGTCGCAGTCGCCGCAGCAGAAGCAGCATTAATAAAAGATCGCACGCTTTTTTAATCAGCACATAGAACATAGACACACACACACACAGACACACACACACACGCGCACAACTGTACATGTGTGTTGGTGTGCGTTGGCCTCTAGCATACAAAGTGCGTCGCTTGCCTAGTATCCCCCTCTGCCCCTCCCCCTCCTTCTCTGCCAACGTCGCTGCTCTCTTCTTCTTTATATGCGCACGCATTCCATGCTTCGCTTTAGCTCTGCGCTTTTCAGTTTGCTCGCCTGCTTTTTTGGCGCTGACATTCGTTGCGATGAGGTAATCGCCACATGCCTGTGTGTGTGTGTGTGTGTGTGTGTGTGTGTGTGTGTGTGTGTGTGTGTGTGTGTGTGTGTTTTAGTTGGAGTGCGTGAGCGCAAAGCTTTGTCGTTCTCGTTGCACGCATTGAGTGAATCGCGCCCCCTCGTCCCTTCCCTTTGCTGGCTTACCTAAACGCTCGCTGGCCTTCCCCACGTACATATTTAGGTTCTGGTCTAGCGTCGTCTGTTCCGTCTGTCCGTCTGCTTACTTAGTCGCAGTAGTCTTAGCAGCAGTCGTCGCACAGATTATGGCCCTTTGACATCCCATAAATTTCATGTCCAGCACAGCGCACAACATTTTGGGTAGATTAACGCAAAACAAGCTAACAAGCAGCTAAAGAACACCGATATTTTTTTACCCTGCGCTATAGATGGGAACCGTATTTAATCTATTTATACCTTATCTATATGTATATTATATATATGTAAGTGTACAGTAATTGGAATGAATTACATATATACATCAACTAATTAGAATTTTTGAGTAATTCAAATCGTACTCAAAGCAATCAGAAATGTTTTTGGTGTCACTTTAAATATAATTTCTTGTGAATTATATTAGTAAATAACTCCTAAGCTTTCCCAACCCACCCAAATTTAATTGACATCAGTATCAGCACAGAAACATTTAAAAATATTAATATATTTATTATATATATAAGCATAATGACTAAGTTATTGCACTCAACGCATGAGTGTACAAAACAATAACAATATGTAACTAAATATATATGTTCAAACCGGTTTGCCACTAAAGATTCTAAATGTATAGCTTATGTATATATATATATATATATATATATATATATATATATGTGTGTATTTATATATCGCATATTGAGAACAAAGCGCAAAGTGTTTGTTTTTGCATTCAGGAAATACTTTATCAATAAATTAGTATAAAATGTATGTATGTAGGTATGTAGGTATGTATATATGTAGTTATGTATGTGGTTATGTATGGATAGATATATGCAGCTGTTGTTGTTGTTGGATGCGCCTCACCAAGCACAACGCTTTGTAAAGACAACTATATTTTTTCAACTTAAAAATATATACTGCGTGATTCACTAGGTGAAAAATAATATATATTTAAATATTTGGCATGGCTTTTTCGAAATGATTTTTTCGGCATCGAATTTTCGCATGAATTTCAAAAGAAAATCATTTTACCCAATTTAAATGCAATCGCTTCATTTTGTCAACTAAAAAGTAAATTCAGCTTTTTTTGCGAAACAATCTCGATTGTAGCTGAAATGCATCATAAATGCCACAACTCACAACAATTAACAGTTATCGCATACTCAATTCACACACACAAAGATTGCAATTGGCAAAAGTTGACGATCCGTTGGCAATCGCCATTTTTGCGCATCCAATGGGAAACCAGTTGGTACTCATTCTAATGCGCTATCTCGCTCGCACACACAGTGGCTGCAGTTGGCAGAGTTAAGCGAAAGCTTTGCGAGAATTGCAATTTGAGCGTGCGTTTTGTGTGTACGTTAGCCGTCTCGCTCGCACTGCAGCGATCAGTGCTGCGAGCTGCTGCGGCGAATACTCAAAGAAAACTAATTATCTACAAATTGGCAGAGACGATAGAAAATTGTTTTTTGTTTTAGTTATTGACGTTGTTGTTGTTGTTGTTGTTGTCTTAGTTTGTCTTCGTCTTTTTTTTGTTTTTTTTTTTGCTTTTTGCACATCATGTAATGGAGAAAATGATTGATTAACTCGAGCCAAGGGCCCTGCAGGCCCAACTATATCTAACTTCTTTGACCTGCTCGAACTTGGCAGCCGAAAGATGCGCAAAATTGTTGCCTAGTTCTAATTGTTGTTGCTGTCGCTGCTGCCGCCGCTGCTGCTGCTGCTGCTGCTGCTCATTGCGGCAACTTAACCAAAGTCATTAATTTGCAATTAGTTTTGAGGCAAGCGGCACGCGTGGGAATTGAAGTTGGAATTGAATTTGGAATTGGTTGCGATTTGCTTTTGTGAAACTTTTGAGCAGCGACTCGTTGAGAAAAAAAAACAACAACAACAAAAAACAAAAAGAAGAAAATGGTTCGCAGGCAGCAACAAATGTTTATAATTACACGCCAACCCACAATGCCAACCCTCCTTTTTTGGCATCACTTTCTTTTAATATTCACAATTGCCTTTTTCGTTCTGCTTTTGTTTTTTGTTGCTCTTGTTGCTCTTGCCCCTCTGCCTCACCTCTCCCCTTACACACATCTTACACTCAATTGAATTCTTCCGGTTGCTGCTGCTGCTGCTGCTGCAAGCCTCCACATCTACAATTCATGCATAATAAACAAATAAAAAATCTGGAATAAATAGGTATGCTCATCCTTGTAATGCCCTATAATCAGTTCAAATGATATTTGTTAAATTTGTTCCGAGAAACTCAGCTTTTCCCAAACAATGGTAAAAATGTCACTCACAGAAAGTAAAACTAAAACAAAATAAACGCACAACAAAGCCAAACACACCCCGTTATGCATTCTTTACAGAGTATTAGCCGAATATCGCTTTAAAGGAGCATCTTCAGTTTTGGGGTTGTTTCAGCCATTAAATTGTCCATGTTTTTCAGCATTTTCTGTTTATTTTCATTTCTCTTATTTTTTTATAAATAAATAATATATTTTCTGCATAAAATAAATATAAATAAAACATGGTAAGACTGAAGACAGAGCTAGGGAAGTAGTGGAGATTTGTGGTGGGAAATGTTCTTTTTATGGTTTGGTGGTTAGTTTTCCGCTGGTTTCTGCTTAATTTAATTTATGCCTAACCTTTCTGAAGATCTTGTAATGGAATAAAGTACTTAATGTTATGATGTGATTATGCCTCTTATTTGTTATGTGTGTTATTGATTTGCCGGGGGGTGGAGGGATGAATACAACTGCTGTCTCATATGTAGTTAGCTTTTGGGGATTAAGCCATGCGTGGAACAAGATGCTTGATGTGTGTCACGTAATCAATAAATATTGGGATGTATTTGAGTAGAGCATAAATAGTTATCGATACTTACCACATTTCTGCGATTGCAAGCTACCAAAATGCGGAGATCAAAAATTTGTTGGCCTAGGCATTGAGTTAACATCAAGTTTTGGCCACAAATTGTCGCCAAAATGCTTAGAAACATTTTTCAAAATTTTTAAAAACTTAATGTTTGTTTTTTTTGTTTTTTTTTACTGCTGCATCGTGGCTTTAAAATATAGCTCTGAAATATAGTGGTTATCACAAGTCTAATGTGTATATGGTAACTATTAATATATATATCAATATAACTAATAATTTTATTATATTATTCAAATAATATAATGTTTCTAATTCGACTCTCAACTTTTACTTTCTTTATTAATTAAAAAACCCAAGTCTTCTTGTAAAGTTGCTTCAAATTCAAAGCAATCACAGCTGTTGCCTTATCTTTTGCCAGCGAGACAGCCCCCACAACTTCAACTGCCACTCGACCACACCCAACCCACCCACCCACCACTCCCCGAATTTGGGCAATTCGCTCAGCAGGTTCCATAGATTACATAATTGCCCGGTGGTTGCACACAGACTGAGGCAGCAACGCTGACAGCGACGCGACGTCGACGTCGACGTCGACGTTTGTTCATTTGCCTCTGCTGCGATTGATGGATTGCATTCTGACTGTTGCCACACCGCAGCCGAGCAGCACAGCGGGCAGAGCGGCTGCTTCAACGGTGGCATGAAAGAGCAAAGATCAAAGACACAAAAAAAAAACAAAATCATTTTACAGAAATTACAGCAGCAACAAAAGCAGCAAAGGCAGAAGCAACTGCGCCATCAGCAACATTGCAACATCAACTAAAGCACAGAGAGCAAGACAAAGTGAGACAAAGAGAGAAAGAGAGAGAGAGAGAGAGAGAGAGAGGGAGAGAGAGGCAGAGCAGCAGCACACGAGACGCACTCTAAATTATATGCATTGACCTAATTTTAGTAACCAAAAAAAAAAAAAAAAAAAAAAAAAGAAAACAATTTTGGGACAAGAATTGCATGGCACAGAAGAAAATGAATGCGTCAGTGAGCTAGAGCGAGATAGAGAGAGAGAGCGTGAGTGTGGCAAGAGATCAACGTGCGTCAATTAGATGCAAGGCGCAGTGGCAGCCACCTACCCACAACACGCATAGCTCATCGGCAATTTGGTTTTTGTTTAGTTGTTGCCCCATCGAAATGTCAACTGTGTAGCACAGTGAGACCCAAATAAAACTGACGCACATTGTGGCAGGCAATTGTTGTGTGAGGCAACAGCAGATTGGCAAAGGCACAAAATAATACAAATAAAACAAATAAAAAATATTCTAATGTTATTTTGGATGTCTTCAAAAATATAAATACTAAAAGATATGCGATATATAAAAGATACGAGATCAAATAAAAAATAAAAAGTCTCATAAAATGTACACACAATTAAATATTTTATTTTTATATTAAAATAAATAATCGAGCAGTTTATTAAAATATATTAAAGAATTCCAAATCACTTGCAACAATTTTGTGTAATTTTTTTTATGCAGTTTTACTGTAGTTTTATTCGTTTTGTTTGTAATTTGCATGCGTAATCATTATCGCTGGCTGTCGACCGCTCCATTGTCTGCTCCATTACAACACGATGCGTCGCATTGTCTGCCACAAATTGTTGCCTCTGATATCTCGCATTAAGTATCTAGTATCTCGTATCCCACATCTCTCCCTCTCTCTGTGTGTGTGTGTGTGTGTTTTGTTGACTACTGCGCAGCTAACTGCAACAACTGACGACAGTCAACACATGCGTGCGTGACCCAATTTCTATATACCTCACCCACCCCCTTGCCCCACTCTGCCATTCCCCTTCTAACCGAAGCGCGTTAATAGAGCAACGATTTGCTCTACTTCACAAATTGCCCTTTGAATTGCGGCGCAACAAAAAAAAAAATACGCATATAAAAAATGAACTGTGAATCAATTTTTTTTTTTTTTGGCATTGCATGCAACTGAACTGGCTTATGGCATATTAAAGTTGTATATTTAAAGTAAAAGTTGTCGTCGAATATGCTAAGTTAAAAGCCAGCTTCGAGTTATGTTTTGCCAAATTGCTGGCTGAATACAAGCAGGTCTTAAAGAGTCTCAAAAATAAGACTAAAACACACAACAAAAGCATGTTTATTTTCTATATATATATATATATATATATATATATATACATTGCTATATACAGGAAATGCTTGCGCCTGCTGATTGTAATGAGTTCAATTTGAGAATATATTTTGGACCAAAACTTGCTTGTTTCTTATTTCTCTCTTGATCAATAATAGTTCAATTGGAATTGTGCATTGTTTTTATTGCCATCAGAAGTCGATTTATATTAATATTCGCAAATAAAGTTGATCTCAGCGTGGTCTGCCATTATATTGAAGAGCTCGCCAGCTGTTATAGTCTCTGCCTTTGTTGCTGATCAAGAATATATATGCATTGGGGATTCGGCAGGATAAAATAGAATATTTACAAAAACAATTCCGACTATTAGTAATAGTAATAATTATAACTGGCATAGCCAATCTACTTATCGCATTAGTTTTTTACTAATCGTTCTCTTTCCGATCGCTAAATCGTGCTTTGTTTAATCTGCTTACACAAAACTAAAAAATGGCGAAATTGATTGTTCCAAATTAATCAGCGAAACTAGTTTCGCAGCTTCGATTAGGAGCACAAGCAATTTTCCAGCTTGCAATACAAACTATGCCAACCAGAACCCATTTTGAATCTTCTGCCTCAGTTATAATGATCCAAAGTTGGAATATATTCTCCTTCTGCCTGTTATATAATCATGCACAACTGCTTGATACCCTTTTAGCCATTTTTAATGAACTCTGTTTATGAGAATATTCCGTAAGAATACTCCTGTTATGCCCAGCGAGTTAAGTTATCAATTGGCATAAGTATCATATATATATATATATATATATATATATATGCATGCAACTAACTGAATCTTTGACAATGCGCTCTTGACATTTCTTCAAGTTCAGTCACCCTAAACGTAATAATCGATTGGCCCGGCTAAATAAAAAAAAACAAAAAACGAATAAAATAAAAAAATAAAAAAAGGTAAACAAAGCCGTGAAACATTTGAATTTGGTCTAAGCGAAACCTGTTGGGGTTGGTTTGGGGGCTGGGGGCTGTGTGCTGGGGACAAGGTGAAACGGCAATCAATGTCGTCGTCCTAGAAGTGCCTTTTACGCTTCTGTTTTTTTCTTTTTGCTGCTATATTATTATTTGAGTAATCCTCCGCGCGCGCGCTTCCCGCGCTGATTGTGCGTAATAGAGCGTTAAACTCTTCAAGCAACAGCCTTTTTTTATTACGTATTCTTCTTCTTCTTCTTCTTCGGCTTCTCCGTTTTATTTCATTTCATTTTCTCTCTTTTCCTTGACTTTAACTCGAGCAAATCAGCGCAAGGACGTTCTGCAATCCTGGCGCACATCTTCAACGAAATTATTACATTAGCATTAGCCGAGTTGGGCGCTGTGTGTGTGTGTGTGTGTGTGTGGGGGGGGAGGGGGTTGGGTTTGTCTGGCGAGCGTGTAAGGTAGTAAAAATTATGTGTAAAATGTCCTTGAACCCCTTTTTTTGTTGTTGTTGTTGTTCTCGTTTTCGTTGTCTTGCCTTTTGTACATCTGTGCTCTGTATTCACCACTCCCCTTTCGCTTTGTGCCCAGCCAACAACTGTTTTTCCTCTTCTTTTTTTACATCTGCTGCTTCTTCTTCGTCTTCTTTTTTGACTTTCTGAAGGATTATTTCGACTGCGTCATTGTTTTCGAATTATGGTGGAATAATTTTTTTTTGTTTTCATTTTTTTTTTTTGTTTTCATTTTTTTTTTTTTTTGCAGTTCAACTTTGTCAACGTCACAATGTGTAATATAGCCGGCACTCCCTCCACCCGCCCCTTGTGTTGCCCCCACCAACCCACCGGTTGCAGCTACCCGTTGGGTCTCAGCGGGTTCGGCGGTTTTCTTTAAACTGTTGCCCCTAATTCAACTGGGTATTTTTCTTCCTTTTTTTTTGCATTTTGCCATTTATTTTGGTTCAGTTTTTTTTTTTTTTTTTCGTTGTAAAACGTCAATTTTTTAGCTTTGATGTTAGTGAAAACAATTTTTGTCGTTTACTTCTTGCGGTTGCGGTTTTTTTTCTCGTAGCAATCCTGCAGCAAAGCGAAAATCCTAAATGACTGTTAAAGCAAGATGGCTTAAAAAGGCAACTTGTTGATTTGACACACAAATTCAGGACTAAAACGGAGCACAGAAATTACTTTGAACAAGTCTTTTTACGCATAAGTCACTCATCCATTTTTAACTTGTTTATAATCGAACTATTGAAATATCAGCCATTTAACGCTAAGTTTGATTATCAAAATAAACACGTACAAATATTATCTCATATTGAAAATGATTGGCTTGCTTAATGTTGTTATTTATTTTATTTATTTATTTATAGTCAAAAGAGTTAAATAAATTAAGTTAATAAATTAAAGTGAACAGAAAATAGAGTTGCCATAGCAAATGGCTTAATGTTTAAATCGAATTATTGTAAAAATAATTGTTAACAATATAAAGGAAGTTAATTTAAGTGATTTTGTTTGCATTTAGTTGTAATTAGAAATGAGTTTTGTTGAGGCCAGTTAAATGATTAGTTTTACTAATTAAATAATAATTATTTAATTATTATTATTTAAGCAATCTCAAATTTACTTATGTAAAGTTCTTAAGCCTTCGGAATTCGAGCTCCTTTCACTTTTGCCATATTTTAACATTGCTTTTGTGCTTTAAGTTATTTTCTTGAGCGATTTTGGTTAAGAATGTCTCTTGAGTAATGCTGATTAGACATTCAAGCACAACACACACTCTCTCTCTCTCTCTCTCTCTCTCTCTCACTCCACTATCTGCCTCTGTTCGTCTGTCTCTTTCAGACACTTGTGCAACATCTCTGGCAGATATTACTTCATCTAATTAGCACAATTAATGCCCTAGACACAATTCTACACACAAGACATACATATGTACATATATATATATATATATATATATATAGAGAGAGAGAGATGGGTTTATGTACAATGTGTAATGCCTAGCCCAACATATGAAACAATTTCATTGTCAAGTGTGTGTGTGCTTGTGTGTGTCTGTGTGTGTGTCTGTGTGTATGTGTGTGTGTGTGTTTGTCAGTTGCCCAAACTAGTTAAAAATGTTGAAAATGCCAAAGAGCATAAAACGCACTTAATGCAAGCGTGCAAATTGAGCGATCCGTTTCTAAATTTAAGTACTCAAATACATACAAATATACACATGCATACATACACACATACATACATACATATGTGTATATGTATATGTAAATATTTGTGTTTGTGGCGCAACATACGAAAACATGAATGTGCGCCAAATGCTACAAAAACAAATGATATCATCTTATCTGAAAGCGCAACCAAAATCCGTCGAAGCATTCGGATATGTTCATGAAAAATAAATACATGTGTGTTTGTGTGTGTGTGTGTGTGTGTGTGTGTGTATACATTACAAACACAAATACAAATACAGAAAGCGAAACATTTGTTTTTTGTGCAATTGTATAGCTTTGTGGGTGGGTTGGAATTGAGTTGGATTGGGTTGGGTTGGGTTGGGTTCGTTTAGAAGGTAAAAAAAAATGCAGTATACACACATAACCGACAAAAGTTTTTAGCAGGGTCACACACACACACACACACACACACAAATACATAGCTACACATAATTGCCAGATAGTGTATATAACGGGCCTACGCAGCAGCAGCAGCAAAGAGCAGCGGCGCAGCAGCAGCAGTAGCAGCAGTCAAAATGCTCGCACATAACAAATAAATGCTAAAATTTCACAAAAACGCACACCAAAAAAAAAGCAAAACGCACACACACACACACACACACAGACACACACACAAGCGCAAGCTGCAAAAGTGCGTTCGTTTTAATGCTCAGTGCGAGTGAGTGGGTGAGAGAAAAGCAGCAGCAGTCAGCAGCAGCAGCGGCCTGGCGCCAAAAATGTGGAGCATACATATATTTATATATATATATATATAGACCCCAAAAAACTGTACATAGTCCAACAACAACAGCAGCAGCAGCAGGAGCAGCAAAACAAGAACAGAAATCAAAAAAAAAATGTTGCTGTGTAGCAAAGCTACGCAAAAAGTGCGTGCAGCACTGCAAACGCAAAACGACGACGACGTCGACGTCGACGCGCTTGGCGGCCATGCCAAAATACGCAATACATATACAATACATACATATATATATATGTGTGTGTGTGTGTGTGTGTGTACATCGTGCATACACGCATATAATGGCCTGCATTGGTGTGTGCGCGCAGCAAACGCACAAAGCATTTTCTTATTGGATTTCTCGTAGGCAGCAACAGCAGCAGCAGCCACATAAGCGCCACTCACGCTCGCACACACGCACGAGCGAGAGAGAGAGCGAATAAGCGTGGAGCCGCGCCAAAAAAAAAAACAAAATAAAAATAAAAGCACGAAAAATGCTCTCGACGCTGCGCTTGGCTGCGTTGACCGCGCTGCCTGTCGCTCCACGTGTTTGCGTAAATTTGCTACTGCGACTGCGACTGCGGCGACGACGTTGACGACTCTCTGCTGTTTTTGTTCTCGTTCTCGCCGTTTTGATTGCTGTCGCTGTTGTTGTTGTTGTCGCTGTTGTTGTTGTGTGTGCAGGCAGCAATCAAATGGCAGCTCCTCGCTTTAGTTTCGTTTTACTTATTTCATGTGTTGTTGTTTTTTTGCGCGCGCTTTGCGCTCTCTGAGCGACATGCGCGCTCCCAGCTGGGGAAGTGACATATGCCGAAAAAGCTCAAGCTCCCTCTCTCGCTCTCGCTCTCTCTCTCTCTCTTGTTGCCACTGCAAAATGAATGCGTGTTGTTATTCTTTTTGTTGTTGTTGTCGCTCGCGTCTCTGTGTCTGTGTGTGATTTTTTTGCTTTTGTTTTGCCACTGGAAGCGTGCAGGAGAAACATGTTTTTCGCTCAACAGCAGCAGCAGCAGCAGTGTCAGTGTCTGCACTCAAAACTGAACGAGTGAGAAAACAAACTCTTTGAGCGCTTTTTGGGATCTTTTCTTCTGTTGCGACTGGTTGCTAATAATCAACATTTAATTAATAATAGAAATACGGCTTATTTTTAAAGAGTTTTTCAATGCTTTTTCGTATTTAAATTCCAGACACAATTACAAGTTGTGTTGCTTGGACAGGAATTTGATATTTTTGTGGGAATTGCAGTAAAAATATTTTCACAACTATTGCAAGAACTGAAATTAAAGATTATTGTTTTGTATAGCATTGGACTTAAGAATGTGAATCATTAAGATTCTTTCAGCCTTATTATACTTTTTAAGCTTTGATATTGATATTCAACTAATTCCGGCATTTTATTCAAAGCTTTTGTTTTCAAGTTAAATTCGATGTAGGCAGAAGGCTTTTACATTATGACTTTTTGCGGTCAGCAGATATAATTTAAATATTTAATGATTGCAAGTATAAAATTAAATTGAATATAGGGAAAAATTAATTCAAATTCTAGATTTAGTTTTAAGTTAGTAATTTTTTTTTTATAGAAATGCAGCTCTTTAATTCTCCAGCTTATTAATTCTAGGGATATTTTAAACAATGTAAAGTCATTTTTGATTTGCATATGAATCGCTTTTGTGGAGAATGTTAGATTTCGATTAAAAAAATTATAAGATCTTCGAATTCCTTTAAAATAGTCCAGTTAATTGTGAAGGACTACACGTGGCCAGCTGATGCAATCAGAGTTCACTTATCTCTCCCCTTCCCCCAACGCCTTCCCCGCCCATCCACCCTTCCACCCTCCAGCCGGACATCGCCTGCTGTGTGGCAAAAGCAAGTTTCTATTTTTGAAGCCTATTTCACATTTACCCACGAGCATTTTCCACATGAAGGACTTGCAAAGGAGTCTCTCTCTCGCTCTCTCTCTCTCTCTCTCTCTCAAACAGACACACACACACTCTCTCTTTCTCGCTTTCTCTCTCTCTCTCTCTCCTGTCTCTCTCTCTGTCTCTTTCTTGCTGTGGTGATTAGCTCATGCGACTTATGCAATTTGCCTGCACAGAGTGCGTTCTCTCAACAGGCAGAAGAGAGCAAACTGCAAAGCTGAGTGTGAGCGAAACTCACCCCAAAAAAAGGAGGAGAGTGGTCCTGGAAGGGGGTGGGGGAGGGGTTGGCAGGGGAGGGGGAGTGTCAGCAGTGCATACACACAAAACATGCAAAGTTGCAGCAATGACATCATAAGTCAAGCATAAGCAGCGAGTTGAGCCTAAACATTATTCGACAATGGTTAAGCTTAATGTACAGTTAATTGTTGAAAAACGTAAAATTTTCATATTTCCTATTAGCTTCGCACTCTCCGTAAACCCAGTTGAAGATTGCAAGTCCGTGCATTCCAATTGGATTGAAAGCGCAAAAACATTGCACAGCCGATGCGCAAGTGGTCGTCAGAGAAGAGAGCATGCCGAACGAGTGAGCGAGCCAGCAAGAGTGCTAGCGAAAAGAGCGCGCGCCAAAGTCCAATAAGAGAACATGAAACTCTCTCGCACACCAATGCAAATTCTGCATTTGCAACGGCAAAGCGAAACAAAATCAAAAACAAAAGCTCACACACACACGCACGCACACATACACACACACACACAGGCAATGCAAAATGGGCGCACGCAGCAGTGACAGTGCCAGCGGCAGCGGCAGCGACGCCAGGCCCCAACAACGACGACAGCAGCTAAACTTCTTTTTGCTACGAACAAGTCGGCAGAGAGAGAGAGAACACGAGAGCGAAACGCGCTCTCTCGCTGTCCTCTCTCAGTTGATTTTTTTCGCTGCGCTTTGCTGCGTTCGGCTGCGTTTTACCTTTACTCTCTTGTAGCTGTTGCGCGGCTGCTGCTGCTGCTGCTGCTGCTGCTGGTGGTGGCTCTGCCCGCTGCCCGTCACTCTTCCGCAGTTCGTTTCTGTGTGTGTGTGTGTGTGTGTGTGTGCGTTTGGCCGTGTATGCGTGCATTTTGTAAGCTTGTGTGCGTCGACCGCCGTCGCCTGCCTGGTTGATAGGCCATAAACGCAATTTTGGAATTTCATGCTCGTCTATTCGGCGCTAGGTTTCGGTGGTGCGCAGCTCGCAGCAGCAGCGTTCGTTGTGTGCATTTCTCGTCTCGTCTCTTAACATTTCCCCACAACGGCAACGGCAACAGCAATTGAAACAGAAGCTGATTACAAAAAAAAACAACAAAAAAAATAAATAACGCAAAAAACACACAAAATTAACGCAAAAATAACATTTTCAAAATTAAGCAAAAAAATACGATTGTTCAATAAAATATTACAACAACGGCAGTACCGAAATGCAGAAAAAAATAAATACAAATCCATTTGATATAAATTGCAAGAAAAATATATCAATTAATATTCAAGCAGCCAAAAAGAAGCGCACAAATATTTTGTTCAAAATAACGAAAGTTTTCAATTGAACTCTGTTTTAATTTATTATTTAAGTTTAGTTTATGTTTTAAACAACAACATAATATATAAATATATTTAACAAAAAAAATATAAAAATAAAACCAACAAAACGTCCAAGGCCGGCAAACACATACATATACACACACATATAATAAAAACAATTTTTGACGGTGTATCTTTCTATGTGTGTGCGTGTGTGCGCGAGTGTGTATGTGTGTGTGTGTATTTAACAAGTGATTGAAGGTAATTTCATTGTTTATTGTTATTAATCAATACAAACGCAAAAGCATCGACAAATACAAAATGTATACAATTATGCAACAACAAAATATATTTCTTTAATTCAAACGCAAGCTGAATAAATCATAAAGAATTCAGTTACTTAAAAGCAAATAAACATAAATATAAAATATAAATATAAAAATGAAAATGAGCTAAAATTAGATGTGTTTCAAAAAAGACAAATGAAATGTTTAATAATAAATGTATTTAACTATGCTGAAAGTTCTTAGTTCAAAATTTAAGTTTTACTGTGCTTAAAATGTAAA
This sequence comes from Drosophila silvestris, assembly GCA_035043445.1. NCBI lineage: Eukaryota > Metazoa > Arthropoda > Insecta > Diptera > Drosophilidae > Drosophila > Drosophila silvestris. Next base: position 1,184,608 of record JAWNMZ010000139.1, read on the forward strand.
GCAAAAATCAAGCACAACTTTTGTTCGCGCTTTAAAAACGCAGTTCAGCAAAATAAAAAGCAAAAACATAAAAATTTAAGTGCGTTTAAGATAAGATATCTTTAAGATACTCAAGCTGTGCTTTTAGTTGGGAATAGTTTTGGGTGAATACAGAGCAGGATCAGCAGCTCTACAAGTTCTCAACTCAGTTCCGGGACAAATCCATACAAATGCAATTCGCATTCGCATCCCAATTTTGACTATGCGTAACTAATTGCGTTTGTGTGTGTGTGTGTGTATGTGATGTGTGCGTGTGTGTGTGTGTGTGTGTGTGTGTGTGTTTTCGTGATTTTTACATAGAGCAATTGGGGTTGCTCTGCATGCAACTGAAACTGGAAAACGCAGCAGCAGCAAACGCAAACGCAAACCAGAAGCAAAAACTTCTGCATTTTTAATCAAGCAACAACAATAGCAACAACAACAGCAATAATAACAACGACTGCAACAACAACAATAACAATAGGAAATGCGCCTCAAACAATAAACAACCCTACCCGCTCCGCCCCACAGCGGCAAGAAAGAAAAAAAAAAAAACCAAGGCAAAGATTTTGAACTACCCAAAAAACAAAAAAAAAAACTGAACTAGAACCCCTTTTTGCGGCACGTGTGTGTATGTTGTGTTTGTGAGTGTGAGTGCAACACGAAAAGTGCATAAGGATTATGAAGGAATATAATATGTGCTGGAAATTCAAAAAGATACATATAAAAGGATATGCACTTAGAAGAGACACTTGCCAGCTCTTTAAACTGAAGAACTAAGAACTTTATTAATTCTAAAATAAAAGCAAATCTAGAAATAATAATTTAAATAAATAATTACAAGCGGAAAATAATTTAAAAGAACTTTTAATTGTATTGAAAAGATGAAAATTGCAATAAATAGATTTATTAATTTATTTCTATTTATTTATTTTAAAAACTTGAAGCTTGCTTAAATTAAAGCTCAATTTCAGGCAATACAAATTTAAGAAGCTTTTAAAACTAAAAGATTGACTTAAGCCTCAGCCAGATGCAAATAACTTTTTTAAGAAATGCATTCAAGAATAGAAATCCCTTTTGACTAAATGTTTGCAAAATATCATCTTAAATATGCCTTTAAAGAACTTATAGATATAGGCCCCTAAACAGAACAGTAAGAATATATCTAAAGCATATATATATATATATATATATATAAATATATACAATAGTTTATATAGTTCAATGTAGAACTGGCTTGAAGCTTACAAAAATGTGAATTGAAACCTGGGTTTGTTGCAGCTGCATAGTATTTGTTTTTTGCTTTTTTGTTTTTTGTTTTTTATTAATGGGCGATAAGCGTTGACAATTTCCTGAAGCAAAGCACATGTTTAAGTGCGTCTCCATGTTCAAGAGCATTTCACAACAACAACAACAACAACAAGAACAGCAACAATTTGAAGCGCGATTAAAATTGAAACATTTTGATAGTGGCAAAAATCAAATGCAATGCCTTTGAATCTGGGGCTTCAGATTAACGAATTAATGGAACTTTTAGCGAAACATGTTAGAAAACTGATAAGCCGCATTCGTTTTTCAATTATTTGGCTCATGAATGAATTTTTGTTCCATTTGTTCCAATTAAATGAAGCGTGTCATAAGCGGAGCAATAGAATATAATAAAAATAATATTTCGACTGGGGAATGCTTAACTTGGAGATACCCTTGCCATAATAGCAAAAGCATATTTTTGCCAATCTTGTTTTATTTAGAGTATATTACAAATATCACCAGATAAGCGCAGTTAGCAAATCAATAAGAAAACATATATAAATATATATACCTATTTGAAAAATACCATATGATATTAATGCTGATCTCTATTGTATTTTGCAGGTTCCAAATGTCACTGTGAAAATGTCTGCACAAACTAATCACGACAAAATAACCAAAAATTGGCGCATGCAGCTAAATGCAAATGCAACAGCAATTTTCGAACATTTAACCAATTAAAAATACCAATTTATATAAAGCAAAGAACGAACTAAAAACAAAAATGAACTGAAAAAAAAAACGTATAATGCAAAAGCAAAATTTTAAATTGGCAAAAATAATTTAGGGCTACAAATTTCAAAAACAAAATAAAAGAAAAAAAAGAAACTATTTTGGCAAGCTGCGTGCAAAAGGAAAAAAAACTAAATAAATACAAAATCGAAAAATAATTATTTGGCTAATTGAAAAAGTATAAAATAAATGCAAAGAAAACACACATAACTATAAATAAGAAATAAAACATATTAAATGTAACACTTAAGGGAAACCGACAAAGATCAACAAAACAAAATCAGCTAAGTAAAAACAAGGAAAACCCGCAAAAATTTAAGCCAACAACAAAATTGGACAACTCTTCAAAATTATTGGTTCGGACAAAACGCAATACTAAACACAGCAACACAACAACAACAACAACAACAACCGCAACAACAACAGCAATCACAACAATAAGCAGCCACAACAACAACAACAACAACATCAACTACAACAACAACAATAAGCAGCAGCAGAAAGTGTGTGTTAGTTTGCATAAAAATTTCGTTTCGATAAAACATAAAAGAATTATTGAAAATTTTCAACAAAAAAAAAAAAAACAAAAACAAAACAATTTATTCAAATACACATAAAAAAAAAACATATTTATAAATATATGTAAACAACTATTGCTTAAAATTATATAAGCAACTATTTGGAAAACATTTTTGATAACAACTGAACTGTAAAAACGAGATCAACAAACAACAGTACAGAAATTGTAAACAAAATAATTGATAAACTTTTGGTATAAGTGCAGTGAAGTGCATACAAATTACAAAATATTGTAATTTAATTATTATAAAGAAAAAAGAATACAATTTGTAAACATTTTTTACAATTAAAAACTAAGGCATTTTTTGGATTAACGCGCAAATTTGCAATTGGAACTTAAGGTGAGTGTTTGAAAAATAGCTAAGATTATTTTCCCAGCTAGAAATGTTGATTCTTTCATGTTTGTCCGGCATAGTCGTGCCAATTTTGGATAGTAATCCCTTTGTTGTGAAAGATATCCAAGTAAAAACTTGAAAACACTACTCAATAGTTGTATTTGTTCTTTAAGCTTCAGTTTTGATTTCTATAAAATTACACTAGCTTTGAAAGCTAACCAACACTACAAGAAAATGCATTAAGTTCTCCAATACTGATTGCAATAAACACTCAACAAAAAAATGAAGTTCATTCAATATTTATGCTAATGACGCACCGCATTTTGGCTTATACAACTTAGACAACTAACCACCATTATCCACCACCTTAGTTTACTCTTTACCCCCTTTAGCTGGCTCCCCGCCACTCCGCGCCCCTCCCCCTCTTAGGCCCTTGACCATAAAACATTGTCACACTCAGTTACAAGTCGAAACCTTTTTTTTTCGAAAGTTTTTGTGCCTATTTTGTGTGTTTTTTGTTGTTGTTTTTTACAAACAATTGCAAACATTTGCAGACGCTGACATATAGCGCATGTAATTATCATAACTTATATTTATAATTTATGCAAAAAAGAAAAGTGCTTGAAAAATTAGTTTTTTTATTTTCAACGCACTTTTTTTTGTTGTTGTTGTTTTTGTTTTTTGGTGCTATATGGTTTACAAATGAGACTCAACGTTGCATATTAATAACAATTAGGCCTCAACTGAAGAAAAGCAAAAGTTGCTTGCACACACACCAATACACATGTACACACACACACACACACACACTCGTACGCAACGCATAATCATTTTTTTCTTCTTTGCATAAATTAAACTTTTCTTATGCTGCTGCTGCGTCGCAGTCGCAGTCGCCGCTGCCGCTGCTGCTGCTAACACGCAACCCCTTGCGGCATTGACGCTGCCGCTGTCGCTGCTGTCGGCGTCGCTGCCACTTTGACCTACTTTAAGCGCAGCGCGTTCCAAATATTTTTTCCTCTGCGTTTTGTCTGTTGTAGTACACTGCATTTGCTGCCTCGCTCGCACTTTGTGCGTGCGCTTAAGTGTAGTTCTTCGCGTCATTGTTGTTGTTGTTGATGTTGTTGCTGTTGTTGCTGCCCTTTGTTGCGGGTCTTCCGCATTTAATTAAATGCAACAACAATTTGGTTTATTTTCAACCTTTTGTTTTATGTGTGTGCTTCGCTTTTAGTGTTTGCGTGCTTTTGTTTTTGTTACTTTTGCTGTTGTTGTTGTTGTTGTCGTGTGTTTGTTGCATTTTCACTTGTCGGAAGTGCGTTTTTACCCTGCTCACCTTTGTATCTCTCCGTCTCTTTTCCTCTCTCACTCTATCACTCCCTCTCTCTCGCTCTCTCTGTCTTTCGCAGCAAGCGCTCATTTGCACAATCGTTAAGTTTCCTAGAATACACACACACACACACACACACTCACTCACACAGAAAGCTCCTTAGCCCAACTACTCACTCGCTCTCTCCCCCTCTCCCTCTCTCCGTCGCAGACTGCGCGGCTTTTGAAACTGACGCAATGTTGCGTCTCTCATTAGTATTATTGTTGTTGTTGCTATCTTGTTGTCGTCGTCGGCAGTTGCGCAAAGTGCGTTCATTGCATTCGAGTGTTGCGTCTTCCCCCCACCCCCACTCCCGCCACGACCCCCTGCCTTGCACTCATTGTAGCTGCTTCGTGTTCTGCTGAATGCGACTTGCTGCTTGCTTTAATAATTGTGGCATTTTTTATGAGCAGCCACTGTTTCTCGACTATCAAGTAGAGAAGCTCAATGGCTTAAGCCGCGCTACTCAGTTGTTATTATTACAGTTGTTCGGCTCTTGTTGACAAATCGCTCGTGTAAGAGAGAGAGAGAGAGAGAGAGAAAGAGAGTGGGCGGCGGAACTCTTCTCACTCGTCTAATTGGTCGCTGCGTATGCAACTTGAGTAAAGCTTCTGTTGCCGTTAAGGCTTATTTTGCTTATACAGCTCTACGCACACTTCTTTCAAGTGGTCTCTTAAATTGGCTTCGAATTGGTCAACAAATGCCAAATAATTAATAATTGAAATACGAAACTGCTCGGCTTAAATATGAAATGTTATAAATAACTGCACATTTCTGTCGCACACTCAAAATGGCAGCCTGTCACCCATTTGAATTTGAACGAAAACATGAAATGCGTTTCTATTTGTGCAAACACACATACACACACACACACAATTGTATAAGCAGCACTCGCCCACTCTGAGACACACACACACACACATAGCACGCAGCCAGTAGAGAGCGCTTGACTACTCAACGCAGCTCTATCGACTGCATGCAAAAGTTTTGTCAGCCCATTTGCCGTAACGTGCGAGAGTGTAAGTTGTAGTGCGAAATATGCGTGTGCGAGTGAGTGAGGGAGTGAGTTAGTGTTAGTAAGAGTGCGTTGGTGTGTGCGTATGCGTGTGCTTTGGCGAAGTGGAGCAAAAGGCAACTGGCAATTAGCAGCTGGGGAATAAAAAGCAACACACAATACGAATAGTTTGGCAAAGTAGCATTGCACATAGGCAACGCCATATCAACAAAAACAGTGTGTACACACATACACACATATTTACTCCAGCTCTATGCTCTCTCTTGCACATACACACACAGACACCTACACGCAGTTTGCAGATAGCAACCATCATATTTGTCTGTGTCTGTGTGTAGGTTTAGGCCTAGGCATATGGCCAACTCAGCCGGCCAGCATATATATATATATATATATATATGTTTGTGTGTGTATATTTAAGTGGTACAGGCAACAATATGAGAAAAACAAATACAATGAGTGACACTGACAGGTTTTCACTGTACTTGAATAATATTTAATAAAAATGTTTATTCTCATTTCTTGGCTTTTCCATCCTATTTCTGTTGGTTTTTATAATGAATTTGTCTTCGCGTTTTTGATAAGCTTAATTAGCACCACATAAAAGCGTTGATTTCGCATTTTATTTTTAAGTTTTTATGGGCATCAGCACATGCAAGTTGTATTTCTGGAATGGAAATGAAACTATATATCGTTATAATGGTATGCAATGCTAATCATAAACTTGGTGCGTGTTTCGCTCTTTTTTTATAGGCCATGTAACGTGACAATAAAATGGCATATAAATTAGTATATGTTGCAGGGTGTTAGTTTGAGAAAAGTTCCGACATGCAAATGAAATGAGTCACAAAATGGGTGGCGGGGTGGCAGACTGTGTGAGAGCGAGAGAGAGAGAGAGAGAGGGCATGAAGGAAAAATACACAAGATTATTTGCAAATGTTATTTTTTTATTTGGGTATATGTTTATTGTCAACTAAAGTCAGTCGACACCAAAAATATAAAAAAAACAGATTAAATTAAATTAAAAATGTAATTTATAACTTAACTGAAATTAAAATAAAATGAATTGTTTATAAGCATTATAGTAATCATAATCATATTTCCTGTAAGCTAAATATGAAAAAAAAATTATATATCTTGAAATTGTGCATTAAATTTGCAGTTCTTCCACAAAAAAAAAAACGTTTCTACAATTTTTATAGCATAGAAAAAAAACCCAAACAGTTATTTTATGTTATTGTTCAATGCTATTGAGCTGTGAACTCAAATTTTTCAATTATAGCACTAAAAACGGGCTGATATGAAAAATACACTGACAAACACACACACGCATACTCACATACACACGCAGAATGAGAAGGGCGCAGTAAAAAAATAAAAAAATTTCAAGTAAAGTACAAAAAATACGAGAAACAGGCCTATAAATAATGTAAGATTTACACAAAAAACTACACACACACACATAAATACAGTATATACGTATATGTGTGTGTGTGTGTGTGTGTGTGCAAACGCAGCGCAAAAATATGTACGTATATTTTTTTATTGTTCGGCTATTTGTAGATTGTGTCAGAGTCGCATCTAAATTATTGCTGCCTACAATTAAATTGGCTGAAAGTGCCTGTGCAGAGGGAGGGGATGGGGGTGAGGGGGTTGAGGCGCTGGGCGCGGGCCGCAAGAGGGCAAGCAGAGGTCTATACGCTCTATCGCCAACGCCTGCACAGCAACAAAAGATTTAAAAAAAAAAACACAAAAACCAACAAAAAAATAAAGAAACAAAAACAAAAAACATACAGCAGCGATAGAAAAAACCTTGAGCTCGCACAACATAATTAAAAATGTGCGTAGACGCACACACACACACACACACACACAGACGCACACAAACACACATAAATATGTACTTTTGCAGCTCGCTGAGCTTTTCATGCTTTACAAATGACATTCACGCGCAATACAATCCAACAACAACAGAAGCAACTAAGAAAAAGCTCAACTGCAAATACAACAATGCGTGCGCCCTCGAACAACAACAACAACAACTACAGCAAGCGCTAAGGAAATCTAAAAATGACTACGTCGCTTAGCTGGCCAGCGCCAAAATAAAATATACCAACAAAAACAACAACAACTACAACAACAACAACTAAATTCATAGGCCTACATATTGTTGTAGGCTTTTTTTGCCGCTCTCCCTCTCCCACAAATGCAAAAGCTGGCGACGCTTTTGCGCTCACACACTATTTTCGGAGCTTTGGGCAAGCATCGTGTGAAAGCTTTTGCCGTCGTTGAGATCGCCATGCGAATGGGCTGGTTTAGATCATAAGCGTCCATCGCAACGAGGCGTAGTTGAGTTCTCTTCTTCTTCTTCGTCTTCTTCTATCCGAGAGTGGCGACTGAACGAAAACTCTGTGCAGATAGGTCAAGGGAGTGGGCGGAGTTGGCCAATTGACTAGAAATGTGGCATGTGGATTTAATTGTATCATAATCGTTATTTGCAGCACATATTTTTTGATGATTCAGAAATTATCATAACAATTTAATCAGAATTTATAAGTAGTAATTTAAATGTATTGGTTTATTTGCTAAAAGAAAATTAAGTATGACAATAATTATCATAATAGATTTTGAAATTCAACTTAGTTGAAAGTTAATTTGTAAATGCGAGCAATTCCAATTGAACGAACTCCAATAACTGAATCACTTGTCTATTAACATCAATTTCCTTTCTATAATCCAATTTTCCAGAGTAGATTGTGACGTATCCGTTTAAATATTTAAAAATAAATGTGTTATGTATTATGTATTATGATTGTGAAACATTTCTTTTCGCTTTTCCCAGTGACGCACAAATCTTTATATTAGCTAAATGCAGAATATTGGCCAAGAAGACAAGTCTAAAATTAGCCCATTTTAATTGGTTTAATTATTTATGGTAATGCCATTTAAAATAAATGTTGCCTCTTCTGCTACCACATTTCTTCTAACTGCATACTCAAACGATTGCAACCGCTACCAGCGCCAACCTCCAAATCTGTTCAAACGGAAGAAAAATGATTATTTAATTGTTAGGAACCCCTTTTGTTTTCTTTTTTTTTATTTGGTTCTCTTCTCCCAATTTGTTTTTAATAACAGCTTATTAAGTCAAGTATAATATACGCATGTTAAACACACACTCCACAAAACGGAGGAAAAAAATCTTGACTTTCTGTTGCTGCCTCTGTCAATTGCCCCAATCTTCGAGCGCCGGCGTCAGCACTCAAAAGCAGTGTGTGTCACATGAGATTCTACTTCATACACATATATATATATATATATATATATATTCTGATTTTTCGTTTGATTTTTGTTTGTTTTTTTGGCTACGCCTTTCTCAAGCCTTTTCTGCTCCCTCGCTTTTGGCTCACACACACACACACACATAAATATATAACCCTTGGGAGGCAAGTGAGGCAAAGACGTTTGGAGTGCACTCGTCGCAGTTATGCGAACAGAAGTGGAAACACAAAAAGCACAAAAGAAATTGTTAAGGAAATTAAAAAGCATAAAAACAACAGCAACAGCTTCCGTTAAAACAAAGAACAAACCAAAAAACAAAGACCGAGTCTGACTGCATGAGAGACTGCATGAGTAAGACAGAGATAGAGAGAACGAGAGAGAGAGAGAAGAATCATTGAAAAGGGGTTCCAAAAAAAAAAAACAACAAAAAAAGAGCACACGCAACCAGCTCACATATGCAGCATTTACCGTTAGTACGTCAGCACGCCAGGAAAAGCAAAGAGCTCCGCTTAATTGCTGGCTTGGTTACGCGACTCGATTCGACGCGACTCCGACTCCAGCTCCGAGTCGACTCCGACTGTGACTCTTCAGCGTATGCAATACCCAATACTTTGCCTCTTAATTGGAAACAAGTAATTTTCATGGCAATCTGGCTGCTGCTGTTTCCATTTTGGTTGATTTTAAAGCACCAACTAACTGTACATGGCTCTAGTCATAATGTATTTTTAATATGCAACTACACAGCTAATTTAATTATAGAGTGGCTAGACACACTTGAGTGTTGATAGTAACGGAAGCGAGTGGCAGTCAGATGGGGAATATAGTTAAAGCCTCGAAAAACCCAGAAATTCTGGTAAGTTTACTTGTAGACAATATAGACTCGATCGATATGGATCAGGCTGTCAAACCGAAACGATTTCCGGTTAAGAAAATGTGTAAAAAACGATCATCTTTGATCTATATACATCGACTCTATATTGTCGACAAGGAACCTTAACTAGCTAGTCAAGTTTATCTAAGAAGAATTTACAATTTTCATTTTCAATATATTGTCGTAGTTGTCTTTCTAATATTTCTTCTTAATTTATGTAAAACTTCCACCAAACTCTTATCTTAATCTTAATCGAATATTGTTTGATTTTGGGCACACTTCTTACCCAAAGTAATGCTCTATATTCCAGTTTTCAAATATATCACACGATAATAATTCATACTCATTAATTTTCCCGTTTAAAAACACATAACGACATAAAAGACAAACCCGATTTTAAACTACAGTCTTTTAAACTCATTTTTGTTTTCCAGCAATTCTTTTTCACTGCGCCTCTAATGAACTCTTCAGAGTGCCCCTGTCCGTGCTCCGATTTCCCCATCCCCCATGCTGAGCCCTGCACTTGCAACAAAGTCAGAGCTTCGCTCGTTGCCGTGGCTGCATTTTGTAATTAGAATGGGTAACTAGGTGGCCAGCAGCAGTAGCAGTAAACCTCCCCCCCCCCTCGACTGCCTATCAGCCGTGCAGCCATGTGTGCAGTTAACCCTTGCCCCCCAACGAACACCACCCCCACCCCCCCAAGCACTCCACGAACTCCAACGAATGCGACGCGGTTCGACGTTGAGTGCACTTCAAAGTAGCAATTCAATTTCATGGTTACCAAGATTGCCGACGTGTTTCTTTTTTCTTGTTTGTCGGCTGTCTCTTTTTGTTGTTATTGTTGTTGTTTTTTTGGTCTACAACTTTTGGACTGGTTCTGTAAATCACGGTCATAAAAATGCAGTTTCTGTTGCCCATTTTATGAGCTCATTCACACCGCGCACAACGCGTCCATATCAACAACTGCACTTGAATTAATTTCAACTAGTCTAACAAAAAAATGCTCAAAATATGCAAAAGCAAAAGCAAAATAAAGCAGTAGAAAAACGCAGCAGGCGGTCAGAGCTGAATGTAATTGAAGTTGGGATCACATTTCATTATCGCTGATCGGCGCAGTGTGTAAATGAGACACCTTGCGGCTAAGCCACGCACAATGGACATGGGCAAACGGTGGCAAGATGACGGGGCGGGGCACGGCAAATGCAACCACGCATAACGTTTGCCTGAGAAAATGCATAAATTAGTCGCTGCAGAGAAGAGCACAAAGGGCTCTCTTACAACTGATGGCTGATTTCGTAAGAGCCATCATCAAAAAAAAAAAAAAAACCAAAAAAAAAAAAAAAACAAAAGCCGCAATAGAAATGCATTGCTTCATGTACCACTCCCCCAACTCCCCCACCTGCCCCTCCCCACACGGCAACACCACTTTTAAAGTGTGACTTACAAGCGAAATTAGGCAACGAAGCGTAAGAAGTTAACTTGACTGCGACTTTTGAGTCAACAGAGCGCAAAGTGGCCCAAAGCCAGTGCCAGTGCCAGTTGTGGCTTAAAGATGCGTTAACTGCACTCTTGACTCTATGACTCTATATACAGTGTATACATGTATATATATATATATATAAAGCCACTTTTATTGTTTTGCCTGGTTGCGTTCCGGCAACGCCAAGCTGTGCAATGGTCTGTAAATCGGAACAGGCAGCTTTGGGGCTTAATATAAATATAGAACAGGGCTAAATTTCAAATGCAAAGCTTCATTTAAATGCATAGCCAAGGTTTCTGAGTTGGTCGCAAAGAATATTTACCGAATCTACACTAAACTATTAGCTGATTGCTCTGACATTTAAACTCTGTACAAGTTTTTAGCCTAAATATGATTTTTTGAATCTATTTCTTGAACATGAATTTGAATTTAAATGCAGTTTTACTCAGTGCTGCACAAGTCCTTATAAAAAGTGAGCTGTTTTTGAAAATCGCTGCAGTTGCTGACATTGAAAAGTGTTTATCTGTTCTCAACTAAAGCCTAAAGGCAATTTTTATAACTTTTAATTAGCCAAAGTTAAAAGGAAAATAGTTCAAAATAGTTTTGCTGACAATTCACCAAATACTAAATACATTTAAGCCCTAATTTTGTGTCATTTGCTGTAGAAATAAGCACCGGCTACTTATAAACTTTTATATACATATTTATATATATTTTCCAAATTAATTTATGCAATTTTCTTTTCGCTTTTCTCCACTCTGCTTCCAGGTGAGCGAACGCTTTGTGTGCCAACTAATTAGGCCGTCTAACTGCACGTAAGTTGCTGTTGTTGTTGTTTTTGCCATTTTCCAGGGATTTTTTTTTGTTTTTGTTTTTTGTTTTTTTGTTTTCGCGCTTTGGTTTTTGATATGGCATTTTAGCAGTTTTGCTGCTTGCCCGATTTCTAGCCATAAATTTAGCAATTAATGACAAATTTCACTTTGTCTGCCACGACTGAGGCGAGTGCCGACTTGCAGACCTGCTGCATGCAGATCCATTAACCCTCCTGGCAAACCCCGCATCCGCAGCCACTGAATTTGAATGCTTTTAGCCTCGGCCAACGAAGCGTACTCAGTACCAGCGGACCCAAATGGGTACTCTATACTGGGCAAAACCCATTTGGCACCCAATGCGCCGCCCACTTACGGTCTGGTTCGTTCTGCAATTGCATTAAAAAGCATAAATTTACTTTAGCATTGGACGTTATAAAATCCATTTATGCACTTCACTTGCTTCTTCTTTTTTTTTTTTTTTCTAGAATACATTTTTTGTATTTTTATTTTTGCATGCCAGGACTCCGTTTCAGAGTCCTGTCGTTGCATGCTGGTCAGACATTGTCCGTTCATACCTACGCCGCCCACCGCCCCCCGCCCGCCCACAATGCAATCTACAATAATTTCTGATTTCCTTGCTGTCCTTTTGCTGTTGCTCTCGTTGTTGTTGCTGTTGTTTTTGTATTGCTACAAAAAATGCCAATTTCTGCAGCTGGCAAAGAAAAAAGAAGAGGACCACAAACAACAACAGCAATAACAACAGCAATAACAACAACAATAACGGTCTATGCAATTTTTACGAAAAAATTCCCAAACGCCCATTGAGGCGCTTGCCACGCCCCGCTGCGGTGCGCTTTGTTCGTTTGCCTCCGTTTTTCGTTTGTGTTGATGATGATGAAGTTTAATTTAGACACGACTCGAGTGGCAGCCACAGCCGCAGCCTCTGCCCGTGCCTCTGCATCTGCCTCTGCCCATGCCTCAGGCGCCTGCAGACGTCGGCGCCCGCATGTCCCCACCCACCAAACCCCAACCCAACCCCAACTGGCATTTTATTGCATGTCCTGTGCCCAGTCTCCCCCCACATGCAATCCAGCAATCCAACAACAACAATAACGAGCAACTTTTTACACACAAGCCATTTTGCATAAGCTCCGTTAAATATACACAGACATTTGTATACCCTAACCAGACCATATATGTCTCAATATATATATATACATATATATATCTGATGAGCAACAAGTTGATTTGGCATTCAAATTTAAATATAAATAGGCAAACTTTTATAATCATTTAATTTGAGCTGCTTTTGCAACTGTTTCCAATTTTAGTGTTTCACTTGACACTTTAACTGGCTTAGCTGTTTTAGCTCTTCTATTTTAAGTCTAGCATCAACTTTTTATATGGCTTGTTAATAATACTCTCTAAATCTCTATATTCTACTCACGATGAATAATCTGTGCAAATCAAGAATATCTTTTGCCAGCTTCAAATACAGCTAAAGTGCATCAAATGATCTGCAACTATGAAAAGTGTTTATGATCATAATACTAATAATATGTATAAAAATATATCTCATTTGAATATATGCAAATAAAGCTGAATAAATGCTGCAAGCTGCAGATACATTCTCAAATGTAACTGTATATTTATTTATTAATTTGCCACATTATTCAAATTAAACTTATTTTGTGGTGATCTGTTAGCAGTTGGCAGTTATTTGGAATAAGATCGATTGTTTCACCGGAAGTAGTCGCATAATTGAGCTCTAAAAGAAGAAGACTCCAGTTCCGCCAGTGTATACAGATTTGCCGTAGAATGTCCAGTTAGAATATAGTTTTCTGCTCGTTGCAGTTCTGTTTTCCAGTCTCCACGCTTTTCCACATTTTACTATGCTATTCATTGGGTGCCTTTTTTTTTTGTTCTTTTCTGTTTTTCTTTGCTACTCTTCACTCCACACACTCTTTCTGTATGCATATTTTGCACATTTCACTTTTTGCAGCTACACTTTCCACCGCCCACCGCCCAATCGTATGTCCATTTTCATTTCCGCTTTGCTGCTGGCTAATATAATTTCGATATTTGCCTGTGTCGCCTAAAAGTTCGTCTCCTCCACGTTGTGGGGGGCGGGGGGCGTGGCTGGGACAAAGTGCTGCAGCGACGCCTTCTGCACTGCAGTCCAAACAATCCGCAAACTGCAACAACAGCATAAAATAACATTTGTCTCTTTCCATTTTTTACCCATTCTGCCCCATCCATATATGTTTTTGCAGCAGTTTCTGTGAAATTTGTGTCTGGGTTTTAAGCGCCGCTTTTTGTTTGCTTTTGTAATTTGTTGTGCCCCAGTGTGTGTGTGTGTGTGTGTGTGTGTGTATTTTTGTTTGCATGCGCTTTTCTGCAGAATTTTCGGCAATATTCCATTAATACTTTGGCGTTGCCTTTTATTCATCCTGTTTTCTTTTTTTGTGCAGTGCTTCGCTGTTTGTTTTGGCAGCGTCGAAAAAAACTTTTTAATAAATAAATTTTACGATAAAGTGCAATGCAGAATTTTTAGCCATATTTCCCTTGCCTTGTTTTTTCTTTTGTTATTTCCTCTGCAGTCCCTGACTGTTTTTACAGCATAAATAAATCATCGACGCTTTTTGGGTTTGCTTTCAATTTATTGAATGTCCACCTCCCCGCCCCCTCAACACCCCCATCCACCCGGTGGACATCATATGCAATCCACAATCGCAACAGGAATTGCAGTTTTGTGTATGAACAAAAATTTGATATCAAGCGAAAATTGAAATGTTTTTGTCAGTTTTCCGTTTTTCTGCAATCATATTTGGTTATTTATGAATTTCATTCTGAACATAAGTTAAAAGTGCCACAAAATTTAAGAGTTAACATTTAAAGCAAGCAAGTCCAAGCAGTAAAACGTAGAAGTAAATTAAACTATATTAAAAGTAGCGATCTGTGCAGGTTTTATGAAAGAGATGAGGAATCCTCGATGCACATCCTAGCAGAATGTGTCGCCTTAACTAGAAGAGAGAATTTCAGAGACACAGAAGAGCTCAACCCAACAAAGATTCTCAGATTCGTGCGGGAATCGGGGCTGATGGAAGAGCTGTAGGCTCAGCAGGGGCACAATAGATCGAGTAAAATAATTATACAATAATGAAATCAACTTTAAGCTGTTAAACAAAGAAGAAGAGACAAACACACAATAAGTGCAATTGAGAGTAGAAAGATTAAGAAAAGCACAATAATAATTGGCAGCTGAAAGGATTTCTTGGTTGCTTTATTGATTTACTTTTTAAGATTTTCATAATGGAGACGCTGTATAGAAAGTGATTGTGTCAGGATTTGTGTCAAGAGAGTAGACTAAAGGTATATAAATAGATAGCTTATTTTGAAGACATTGTGTGTGTCTAGCTAAGCTAGAAGGGTTTTCCATTAGTATATCTTGAAAAGAAGCAATGGCAAAACATGCATCAATTTATTTGTAATTACTCCTCTCTCTGCATACGCAGACAAAAGCGATGCAATTGCGATTGAGCCATGTGGAATAGATATGCATTCGTTTGCCAGACAATATTCATGGCTTTCAGCTGGGGCAGGAACGAGCAATTGAAGGAGTTGTAGCCCCAACTGCCCAAGCCGTGCACAAGAAAACGACAGCAAATCACACAAATTAACTAGCAGACAAAAGTGCCGCAGGAAGCCACACACAAACACAATCACAACACACACACACACACACACACAAACACACACAAATTTCTAATGAAAAATACGTCAAGCTGAATAAAAAAGAGGCTAGCTGCAATAAATGCGATAAATTGCTCAAGTGCAGAGAGTGCCCAGCCACAGAAAATGGGTGGCAACAGCAAAATGCAAGCAAATTATGACCCCAGCCCAAAGAGGCAGAGAGAGAGAGAGAGAGAGAGAGAGAGAGAGAGGCGAGAGAGAGAGAGAGGAGAGAGAGTGAGTGAGAAAAGAAAGCTATAACCAAAGCCACAGCCATTGCAGCTCGATAGTAGTAAATAGTAGTAGAGCGTAGTAGATAGTAGTACTACGATATATACTCTATACTATATACTATATGCCAGATGTATATATAGACACGAGTCAAGCGGGCAAACGGTCCAAATGAATTTTCACTCATTTCCTTATCGTCTGTGATTTCCTTGCCAGACGGCAACACACACAGACACACACACACACACACACACACACACAACTACAACATGCTGACAATTTTAAATGAATTTTCTATGCAGGCAGCAGCTATCTAGGCAACAACCCACAACCCACAGCCCACAGCCCCCAACCCTCTGCCGTCTGTCGCATTGTCTGCAGGCGGAGAGAAAAAATGCAGTTTGTGTTGAAACTTGGCTGTTTTTTCTTGTTTGGTTGCCCGCCCGCAAAAGGCAAAAAATCAATGAAAAGTGTAAAAGAAAGAGAGAGAGAGAGAGAGAGAGCGAGCGAGAAAGAGAGAGAGAGTTGGAGAGAGAGAGAGGTGCATGGGGGTTGAACCTGCACAACGTCATTGTCATCATCATCATCATCAGCATTGTGATGATGAGGCAGCATCAACGTTTTTGGCTTGTCATCATTATGAAACACAACAACCCTCGGCCTGCAGCAAGGCAAAGGGACGCCAGCTGACTGCACAACCCACCCAAAAAAAAAAAAAAAGAAAAAGAAGAAAAACTGCAGAGCCCAAAAGACAGCAAAGCGACATAGCGCATAACACAGCCAACCCCACCCACAAAATAGACACACACACACACACACAAACACACACACACAGACACACACACACACACACACACACACACACACACACACACACACACAGAGAGAGCACCGTCATTCAAAGGCCAAAAAAGGAGCAGCAGAAACTTTCACTTTTTGCATGTAGATTGCCTCATGCGGCATTTTTCGCATAGTGCAATGCGCCAAAAAGCAGACGAGGCATGTGTACACACAGTGGCCAAAGCGAGACAGTGACAGAGTGAGACAGCTGAGAGAGAGAGAGAGCTAGACAGAGAGAGAGAGAGAGAGGGAGAGAGTGCGACTGTAACAGGTTTAGCGAATGCAAGCAACCCTGTTATGTAGTTGCAATTATTTCATAATATTTCCATTTTCCAAGTGCAGCGCCACAAACTATAGCATACTTTGTAGCTTCTACACGGAGGGGTTGCAAATTGCAACCAGTTGTGGTCGGTGCGGGTGCAGGGTGCAGGGTGCAGGGGGTGGGTTGGGTTTTGGGTGGTTTGTTCGAAACTTTCGTTGTACATGGCAAGGCGGAAATGCGAACGCTTGGAAAAACTTTTGCCACCAGCTGTGTCTATGTGTGTGTGCGTGTGTGTGTGTGTGTGCATGTTGCTGCTACTATTGCTGAGGGTTGTTGCATGCTACGTGCACGAGTGTAGATAAAAATATTTTAATTTATTTTACTAACGGCTGCAGCAAACTCACAGACAGAGCTGAAAAGAACCAGCCAGCTTTTCCCCATTCGACTACTTCCACTTCCACTTCCCCTTTGTCTTCTTCCTCTTTTTGTGTGTGTGTGTGTGTTTTTTTTTCTTCTGTTTCTGTTGCTTTTGGTTGCTGGAGCTATGCATTCTGTTTGCACTGGCATTGCATATGGTGCCACACATGGGAGGAATATGTTTCCACAGATTATGCTCCGCAGCGAGGAAGTGCGACACTGCTGCAGCTAAAATGGTATACTTATTCCGGGGTATTTCAATAGATATGCTGAAACAATATGTTTCCACCGATTATATCCTGTGTATATAGTTGGTATATTTATTCATTTGATGCAGCTATAGATATGCTTAACATGTTGTTCAATCATTGTCGAGCTAAATTTGTGGTAAAATATACTTGGTATATTTTAAGAGACTCTCCCTAGCTGGTTACTGGGTATGTGCTAGTCTAGTTAGCGTTATTGGCCAATTTTGCAGCTGCATTTGGCGCATGCATCGCCCCAAAAATTGAATTGGCCAAGAGCGTGTTGCCTGGTCTGCGACTCGTTTGGCTTGTTTGTTTTCTGCTTTTGCAGTCATTTTATTTATCTTCGATAAAAGGTTTTAGTTTTACATCTACAAAAGTCTGGGTGTGTGTGTGTGTGTGTGTGTGTGGCTTAGGTTAAAAGGTTTTTTGTTAAAGGATTGGACTAAACTCGCTCTGAGTTGGCTGCTTCGCAAAACCGCTTAACACAATCTGAATTCAATTTGCTTAAAGTTATAGAAGAGAATATCTTAAAATGATAGTTGCTGTATTTTGAAGGGCTTCCACTCGATATAAAATTGTGTGTTTTTGGCTATTTTTGATGACCATTCAACAAACTTGAATTCAACGTAATTTTCTATACTTTATCGTCTATATTTGCTATTGAAGTGATTATTACATTATTCAACAACTATACACATTCATATTCACAATCAGCAGATATACTGTGCGAAAGTAACACAAGCACAAATGTCAAATGTTTATAAAAACAATTGATTTTTAATTTATTATATACAATGACAATAACAAAAAACAAAGGAGAGCCAAACATTTCTTCCAGCAAGTCACTGGAAATGTGTGACGCATTCAACGACGCCTACGACAAACAACAACAACACACACAACTTGCCACACACACTCACTTAAACACCCACAAAAATTTGTAGATACCTCGTTTTGTACACAAATGCATAAAGTATGTGTACAGATATATATATATATATATATTTATATATATGTATATAGGTATGTCTGTGTATATGTAAAGCCGGCACTCAAATTTGTCCCAGACGCGTTTGTCACGACTTCAACTGACACAAAAGACGCACAAAAAATGCAAAAAAAAACAACAAAAAACAAAAAAAAAATAAAATAAAATAAAAAAATAAAACCAAACGAAACGCAAATGTCGCATGCAATTTACTGCAAAAAAGAAAGAAAAAATACAGAAAAAACAGAAATTTGCTTTGTCGCATGACTTTTACTTTTTACTTTTTGCTTGGGTGTTGGTGTGCACACACACACACACACACACAGAGAGAGAGACACACTCGCACACATTTTATTTATTACTGTTGCCTTTATTGCTGTTGTTGCTGATTGCGTGCAACAACTTGGCAAATGCGACGGGGACCTCTGCGGGTCGACACTGGAGACTCCCAACTTGGCAGCCTCGCCGCCGTCTCAAAGAAAGCGAAAGTTATGACATTTTGGCAGCCAAACGAAAGTGCGACGCGGCCTCATTGTACACATTGTACACACAACTGTAACTGTGTGTGTGTAGGTGTGTGTGCGTGTAGGTGTTAGATTTGTATCTACAAATTGCAGTTGTCATAACGCTGAATTGTGTATTCCCAGCTGTTGAAATTCAGTCAGGATATACATACACTTATCCCTATATATATATATATATATATTTTCTTGGCAGAGGCATAAACTCTGCTCCTATTTGTGGATATCAAACGGTTTGTGCTGACTGACAACAGAATGGAAGCCGATTGCTGACCAATGAACAGCATTAAAGGTTATCGCCAGAAAAGTGAGATTCGAGCCATGGCTGAGGAGTGCACAAGGTGAAGGGTTGCACAACCACAACCTGAACCGATTTCCATCAGCAATGGGCTTCTTTAATCATTGTTCGAGTCCCATATTCAAATTGTGATTGTGATTATTTTCAAGGAATCATGTTTATCTTTGTCGAGCAAAGAATTTTTAATCATCGTTTTACTCAGCGCATTTGGAAACATGATTTCTTCAAAATTCATGCTACGAATTTAACCCTTAAATTTATATTTTGGAATGGGTTGAAACGTAACTTTGTCAAAACTGAACCGATTTACAAAAAACAATTGCTTTTTGTTTATAGTTTGCCGCCTAGCTTGAAACTACTTTTAAATTTATACACATTTTTGTCATTGTTTAGATTTATTTAAGCAAACCATTTGACTTTTGCGAATATGATTGTAGTCAGAGCATTCACACAAAATAATGTGATATGTATTATTGTAAATACTGCTGTTTATATATTCCAAATCTCTGTGACTCATATAAGTCGGTTATAATTTCTTTTCTTGCATCATTTTGATGTGAAAAGAAATAATAAACGTTTTGGGAGCGCAGCTGAAAAGAAAATCGTTTAAGCAGCGGCGAAGCTGCCACTTCATTCAGCGACTGACTGGGGCTGGCTGACTGTATGAATGAAAATATTTATGCATATAAAGCAGCAACAAGACACAGATACACACACACACACACCAAGCACACACACACACACACCCCGCACACACACACTTAGACAAAGTATCTGCGTTGCTGTGCGGGCATGTAAAAAAGTAGCGTAAAAAGAAAAGCAAAAAAAAGGCAGCTGAAATAAAATAAAATAAAATTTATCTTGAACTTGAACTTGAAACGAAGACATCGAAGTCAATGTTGGGGGAAGCGACGACGTCGACGTTGGCGTTGACGTTGACGTTGACGTTGACGTCGTCTTGTCTGCTAATGTTGTTGTTGCTCTTGTTGTTGTTGGTAATACATTTAACGGCAATCTGTTGTGTCAGATGATAATGATAATGATGATGTTGATGTTGCTGTTGCTGAGCGCTTTAATGACGTGTTTTATTTGCTCTCAATAATGCATACAAATGTCGTTTCTTATATATACCTTTCTAAATGCATATATATATATACCGAGCAAATATAATAAAATATATTTTAAAATTCAAGTGCACTGCGCAATTTTCAATGCACCGAAAAAAAGAACACCCCAAAATAAAATTGGGAATACCAAGCCAAGAAAAAAAAAATACCCGCATTTTTGCAGCAGCAATTTGCAATTAATTTGATTTCATTTTGTGTGTGTGTGTGTGTTTCTCGCAACTGCCCCCCCTCCGCTGCCTGCCTCTGCTGACTGTCATCAGCTCAAAGTCGACCAATTGTGACTTTGAAATTGCGCCAGACACACAACAAAAACTGCAGCAACAACGACAACAACAACAACAACAACCCGAACGAAACCCGAAAATGAATTTGTTTTGTTAAATGTCAGTCGGTTGTCAGACTGCAAGTGGGGCCTGTGCCGACTGCCTTTGGGGTAGGGGGTGTGTTGTGTTTTTTTCTTATTTTTTTTTGGGGTTTTTGTATCCACTGCGCAAAAGGGGCAAAAATGGAATGCATACATAATGTGTCTTAATGAGATAATCGCTAAATAAAATAACTAAATGAGCTTAACTCTCCAAATGCTCGACTGCCATATACTAAATATATGTGTATATATATTTACATATATATATATATATATATGCAGACTTGCCAATCGAGGCTTAACTGTATATAATATGCTCAAAACTGCATAATAAATGTGGAGCTTAAATTCAAATGGTTCAAAGAATGAAAATCTGTTCAGCTTTTAACGAGTTATTTTTTTTGTTTATTATTTCAACGGCTCAGAAAAAGTTTTCTCAACAAAAAAAAACAAACAATTTTGTGTAATATTAAATTAATAAACAGTTTTTGGTTTAAAGTCTGATAATTGTCTCTCATAGCTGAAAACTGTGCATAACTCTTACTAGCCAAAAAAAAGTCAACACAAATTTGACAAATTAATGAGCCACGGCATATTTTTGGAATGCTTCCGCAAAATAGACTGGCTGAGCGTGACAGATACAAATAAAATACACATTCTATGTATCTAAGAGATCAAATGCAAAAATTATATCAAATGACATAACAGTGCAAATAAAAAAAAATAAATATATATCAACAAAAACAACAAACGAAAAAGAAAAAAACAGCGTAAACAAATACGGTGCGAAATGCAAAAATTCATAAAATAAATGATATAATAAATAAAATAAATGTAAATAAGCGATACACGAATGTATGTGTGTGTGTGTGTGTGTGTGTATATAAGCTACATATATACAGTTGCACGACGCCAACGCAGTAAAGTGCAAATAAAAAGAGCGCAAAAAACTTGTATCTTTCGCGACTGTGTGCAAAATGTATCTGCAGCTGTCTATCAGTCGCCATTGTATCTATAACTGTGTGTTGGATGCCGTCGACAAAATTTCGCGTCTGTCAGTTGTTGATTTTTTTGTTTTTTTTCTTTTTGTTGTTGTTGTTGTTCTTGCTGTTGTTGTTATTATTATGTATTAGCGTTATTTTTTACTCGCTTTGCCGTATTATTCGCTGTGCGCTGTCGTCGTGGAAGCAGCGTAGAATGAAAGATTCGTGGAACTGGGACACTTGTGTGCAGTGTGTCTGCGCTTTTTTTTTTTTTTTTTTTTATTGTTGCGGCGTTTTTGTTTTTGGTGGGTTTGCCCGGCTTGCCCCGGCAGTCCGCTTCTACACGCTGGCTGCGTGTATCTGTGAGATACTTTTTTGTATGCTTGCGCGTGTCTTTTGCACTGCTGCAAAGTCGAAAACGCCGCTCGGCCCAGCTGCGACTGGGTGGCTCTCTCTCCACCTCTCTCTCTCTCTCTCTCTCAAGTAGTGCTGAAAATAAAATAGCAAACTAACAATACCAGCAACAACAACAACAAATAAAACACTTTTTTTCTACTTTTTTTTTGCTCGTGTGGCGTTTGAATGGAAAATTTTTGTTGTTATTTCACTGTAAATATTTTGTTTTGCGCAATTTTCAACGATCATTTTTGATATTTGTTAAGCTCTGCACTTGCAATTATGCATAATTAATTTAAATGTCGTCATTTAGCTTGGATGATGGGGCGTATGATTTATATTTCATATTTAACTGCAATTGACGCGCTTCCGTTTCGATCAGCAGCAGCTGTAGAGTTGTTTGCATATCTGAATGCAAATAATAAATTTGGAAAAAATCTGCAAAAAAAAACAGAAAAAAAAAAGAAAAAAAACTTGAAATGCGAAAAGAGTACGGCAAGAACAAGACTGATATTTTTGCCAAAAAAAAAAAACCCACAGTCAAGATTGCAACCAAGGTCAGCAATGACGAATAACAGCAAAATGCGCTGCTGCTGCTGCTGTTGCTGCTGCTTTTGTTGTTGCGCTCTGTACCAGTCGCAGATCTGCGCAAATATACACTCACAAACACACACACACATACACACACACACACACACACACACACTGTGCATAGTCAAAGAGTATGTGCAAATGAGAGGGCCAAATCTGTTTGCTTGTGCAACAGAGAGAGCGCAACAAATGCGCCTTCTATTTTGCTTATTTTTTTTTTATTTATTTATTTTTTTAATTTTTTTATTTTTTTGGCTTGTTGAACAAAAAGTAAATAATTTTTTATTTGTCAGCGCGAGTCAGTCCGAGTCCGGGTTCTGTGCGCGTACATAGAGGTTCTATACACTACAAATGTTCATATATAGTTGCTATATATGTGCTAACGATCCGTATTTATAGTCGGAACTCAGTTAATTTGTGCATTTAACATGACGACAGCAGCAGTCAACTGCGAGTTTCGGTAAATATAATCAATTTTCGCAAACTGAGAACCAAAAAAAAATATCTCGGTTGAGTCAAGCGAAATACTGCATGTTAAAAAGATGCAGGTATTTTTATTATCTTGTATAGCAACTATATTGTATGGAAACTATTTAGGAGGTAAACGAACTTTAGTTGTTCTTTACAGAATTGACATCAAATCATATCTGATTATATTTTTTAATTGTTAAATTAATGTAGGAGTTATATATAGCTTGGCAAGTATAATTTTATTAATCAGTTTCTTATTTTTAATTTGGATACGCTTCGCATTGGATATATTTGGCATATAAGTTTGTTCAGGTTGACCAAATGTAAATTGAGCTTTTCCAATTTATATTAAAATTATCGACTGTAAATCAAGTTCTTCAGATCAAGATTCATTTAAAGTTAATGACTTGTATTTAGTTTTGAAGCATTCTTAACTTTAAAGATAGTCTTGGTTGCATATAAAAATCGCTCTTATGTGAAGTCAAAAATTTCACATTCAAATGTTGCATAGTTCACATGCATTAATTGCTTAATTGAAGACACTGTGCAAAGCGCGCATTTATTCAATTCAATCAATTTCGCATTCACAACAAACAAACACTTCAGCACACACACACATACATATATATATATATATATATATATGTATATATATTTGTATATGACAAATAGAGATCCACGCGCAGAAAGATCTTGAAGTTTCTGTTCTCACCTATTGCATGGTCGACCAATTCCTGGAATTCCTTTGACTAACTAACACGAAGATCTCGTTGCTGTTGCTGTTGTCGTTTGCTGTTCGCACACGCGCAGCAAACAAATTGCAAAACAGAGATAGACAGAGAGAGAGAAAGAGAGATAGGAGGAGAGTGAGAAGAGTGAGAAGACCACATCTCAACGGCGACGAATATCCTTGAAAAATGCAAAAGCCGATAACAATAATGGCAAAAGTAAACGCAACGAAAGCTTGCGCAGAAACTGCACAACAGCAGCGTCAATAACACAACAACAACAACGGAAAAGATAAATCAAACAGTAACTAAACACACACACATACACATACATACAGGATACTGTGCAACAACTGGCAGTAAACCATTTTTTGTTATTTATTTGCACATACCCTGTTAGCAATAAATTATTGCAAGAGATAATTTGATAGAGTTGGAAGGCGGCTACACCTTATGAACAAGAAATAGGAAAATATTTAAGAAATATAAACTACAGCTACTTTCCACATTTTGAGCAATCACCGTAAATTTGTATGATCTGTAGAAATTATGCAACTGTTTGCAAAGGGCATCTGCCAGTCGAGCATGCTCTTCCTTTGCTTCGGTTTTTGTTTTGTTTTTTTGGCCGTTCCTAATTTGCCATCGTCGACTGAGCAAATAACTGCATTTGACCTTGTTTCGCAGTGCGCCTGTGTTGGTAGCTTAGAACAAACAAGATATGCCGATTGTGCGCGTGTGTGCAGATGTATGCGTGTGTGTGTGTGTGTGCAGATATACATGCATGTGTATATATATATATATATATATATATATATATATTTGCTGCTTGCTTGCTTTGCTTCTCATTTTTGCGAAGAACTCAAACTTGCTTTGTTCCAGTGTGTGTGTGTGTTAGTTTCTGTCTGGCACAAGTGTATTAATTCAGCTGCGCATGGCACACACACACACACACACATACTGAGGGAGAGAGCGACTCACAAACATGTCGAGAATAACTGACTCAAACATAGACGCCTGCATATGCCATAGAAAGTTTGCCCCAAAGCAGAATCAGAACTATACATCTGACAAAAAAAAATGGAACATACTCAAAAAACGCTTGCATGCGCTCTCCCTCTATCTCTCTCTCTCTCTCTCTCTCTCTCTATTTCTATTTCTCGCTGCTCACTTCCCCGGGCCTGCACTTTATTTTCACATTTCGTTTTTTGCTGTTCATCGCCTTGCCAAAATACAAAATGTAGGTTAAATTTGCGGAAATCACGCGAGTGCGCATATAAAAAAATAATACGCAAAAAAAATAACATAGAGGAATTAATATATATATATATACATATGTATATAAATAAAGGCTATAAAAAACAGATACGTGCGCAGATAGCACACACACATACACATGCGCACATACGTTGTATTCATTTATTGTTGCTGTTTGCTCTGACGTGTTCTCTGTTATTCTGTTATGCAATAATCACTAATTGTTGACTGATAGTCATTCGCTGAATAACAAAGTGTGTAACTGACAAACAGGTGCTAAAACATTTTGCGCCATACGGCATCGATATCTATAATATTCAAAAATATTACCATTCTTTATCTTGCTCTTTTAAATGCCATCTGAAATGTTTAATTAACAATTTAAATCACATTTTGATTGTTTTTTTGTTGTTGTTGTGTCTGGCGCGTGTCTAACGCACAACTTTATCTGATATGATTTGTGTGAATAGCATTCCAATTAGCTAAACGCCATTTATACGCATTCAATGCGTCCAATCAGAACTGCACAATACTGATATGCTTATTAGTGTGCATACTAATGCGCTTGTGTGAGTGCATTTTTTTGCAAGCCAGCTACAGAGACAGAGAGAGAGAGACAGATACAGAGAAATGAGAGCGAAATATTCAACGAACGACATTGAAATGATCGTTCAGTTCAGTTGGTTCGGCAACTGTTCGTCTCACTGTGTGTTGTTGTTGCTGCTGTGCTCGTTGCAATTTATTCGCATGCGCTTTTTGCTTCGTCGTTTCAAGTTCGTGCATCGCTGTGAATTTTAATTCGTCGGCTGTTGTGACTTTTTGTTGCTTGCTTTATTTTTTTTTTAGCATTTACTTAGTGCACGAAGGCTGTTCGTTAAATAGTTGCTGTCGCTTTCGGCTATACAAGCATTACATGCGCCATCTCCCATTGGTCAGCTGCAGTGTAAAGTGTGTTTGTGTTTGTGTGTGAGTCCATTTCCTTTCTTTTTGTTTTTTGAGTTGCATTCGTATTTGCTCTGGCAGTGTATTAGTCAGACTTTGTTATCATGGTATGAGTGAGCGAATAAATAATGTGGATAATTAAATAAGATGTGGTGTTTTTTGCGGTATTTAATTGTTATCGTATATGTGGAGATATATGTCAAAGATTAAGCAAGCAATGAATCAAAATGTACTTTGTTTTATTTTTAGATATACAATGATATTTGCATAAATAATTAAGTAATAAATCAAATGCCATATTAATTAATCGCTCTCTCGCTCTCTTTCATTGCAGGTAACTAAATATTTGCATAACAATTAACTAAAAACACTCACTCGGCAGATTCAGCTCCGTTAGCGTAAGTTCTTCCGCAGCTCATTATCGATTTACATTTACATCCCTGTGCGCAGCATTCAGGCCCCGAACAATAACATCATAAACATATGCCCAAACACCCAAACTCCCAGCAATGCCCAAGCCGGGGCAATTTCATTGTACAAAGCGAGAAAAAAAATGTTACTTTCGAGTTTGTTAACACCCCATACCGAAGAGCATAACAATGTTAGCCCACCCATAGCAACCACCGCACCACTGATGCTCAACAGCTGAATGCACACAGTGCCACCTCCCCCACCACGCTTCCTGCCACTTTAACATGCAACCACAACAACAACAAGCAAGTAAGGAAGAAAAAAAAATGCAATTTCTTTTGAAGAAAATTCGAGTGTAAAGCGCCGTTGTCCTGGCAACCACCTTTGGCTCTATATATATTACCCGACTCAAGCCGCACGGGAAAAAGGAGGAAAAATCTCGGACACGCAACGAGTGCAGCCTGCTGCCAAGTTAACTGTGCCCTGTGCCCCGTGCCCTGCTCCTGTCCCTGTTTTGAGGCACGTGCTGGAAATGCGCTGCACTGATAATGAAGCCAGGGACACGCTGCACACGCTACTGCAACCCTCTCCTACTCCTGCTCCTACACATGCCACACAAGGGCCACAGGGTCGAGAGTGGCGCCCCTTTTCAAGGGATGGATATCGCTACGTAAATCCGTTTGTCGTTTTTGTTGCAGCTGCAACAGCAGCAGCAACGTCATCATCAAAAGCAACCCCCGGTTCAGTGAAGTGCAACACTGCGCACTGCGCTTGCAATCGCGGTTTTATTCCGTTCTGGGGTCCAGTTAATTAAGCAACGTCGTCAGCATCTTTGTTGCAATTTTTGGGCAAGGGTTGCTTTTTCCATTTCCCTTTTTCCCTTTCACTGCTGCTAAGCTGTCAAAATTGCTGATGTGGCAGGCGTGTGCCGTTGCCAACTAATTGCAGTTGCCACAAACAGCCGCTACGTTGACATATCCCCTTTTTTCTTCCTTCCTGTTATCCTTAAACCGGTTTCTTCACCATATTGATGCCTGCCTTCTGTCCAAATAAGTGTTGTACTTACGCAGATCCAAGTTGCACGTTGACCATGTGAGATTTGCCAAGGCTTTTCTCATTTGTGACCCTTTTTTTTTGTGGGGTTGCCAGACTGAAATTGCTTTTTAAGCGATACTTTTGAGAGCAATTTGTAGACGTTGATAAGAAGTTTTATGTATTTACCACAATTTTATAGCGACTGCCTATAATTGTGGCATTTGCTTGGGTATTTGTTTTAAGTGTATTATCTAGCTCTAATTGTGACTGAGTTGGATGTGCTTAGGGTATTTTCCTTTATGTTGAACTAATCCTTAACTCTCTCAGGATCATTGTTGTGATATGACATTATAACAATTGCAATTTTGTTTGTTTGCTTTATTATTTACTTGAATTGTTTATTTTATAAGTTTTCTTTTAAGGATTAAACTGCCTGAATTCTGTTTGTTTGCAGTAATGTGAAGAATAATAAGAATTAAAAAACTTTTAGGAGAAACCACAAATTAATTTGTTCCCGAAACGATTGTTATTATAATACACTTTAAGTGTTTAAGGCCTTTTTAATATATATTAATACATATTCTAGAATCTCTTTTTACTTATGTTGGGAAGTAATGAGCATATTAACTGAAACAAAGGGGTAAACTTTACAGCTCTATTTCTGGCAATTGAGTATCAAATTATTGCTTTAATGGCTCAAATGTGAACTTTTCGCAACAGTTCCATTAACTGTTTATAATTTATATACAACAACTTTTAACTGTTTTTCACATAACCAATTCGCATTTCGACATTTCAAATTTACCGACCAAAATTGCTGTCAGAATCAGCTATGCAAAGCGCGACAAATTATGGCCAGGGGCCAGTGCAAGCACAAAATGTAAAGATGTCATTTGTCTTCATAGCAATACCCAATCCACAACCCCCATTTACGGTCCCAACCCTGTCCAAGTAATCCCAGTTGCCTGCTGCCTGCTGCAAATCAACTCAAGTAAAAGTGTCAAAACAATACAAACGACGCACAGGCGCACACTGGCGCCAATCTAAAGCCCAACTGGGCACATACAAATACACACACACACACACACACACACACGCACAGATACTTATACACAAGGAGGAGCCGCACACGCACATAATTTATGCCCATGTACTTGGCATGGGAATGGAGAGTTGGGGAAATGTGGAAAAAGGGACTCTCGAAACTTAGAGAATTGCGTTTGGCATGCGAAAGGCGAAAGGCGAAGGCCTCTCGCAGCGCACATAAAACGCAGACTGCAGCCGAACATAACTGCGGAAAAATCAATTTTCTTTTGTGCTTAAGGGTGGCTACAGGCCACCGCATTGGGGTAGGGGGTCAATGCCAGTGGGTAGGGGATGGGATGACAGCAACAAAATACTCGACATGGCCAGCCCGAAAAAAGCATCAACATTTATTTGGCTTTTGGGGGTTGCACACACACACACACACGCACACAGAGAGACACACACACACACACACACACACGCAGCAGGCAGTTACGCATTTGTGCAGCAAATTGTCACCCAGTTTTTGGCAAATATTTACACACACACACACCCCAACCCCACCACGCCCCGCCTGCCCCGCTGGAGAGTGAAAGTGTAGCGGGAATTGTGTGTTGGCGGCGCTTTGAAGTGCAAAAGTGCAGCATAATTTTTGGGGCTAATGCAATTAGGCAATTATTTATTGAAATAATGAAAAAAGTGTGTGTGTGTGTGTGCGTGTGTGTGTGTATGTGTGTGCGTGTGTGTGTGTGTTACTGAGTACACACTGGCTGCGTCCTGTGGCTGCTAATTACTCATGCCGCACGCATTTTTGGCGCACTGAGGCGTATACACAATAATTTACAGCTCGGCCGTGAAACGTGCACCGAATGCGCGAAGATAGCGTCGAAAGTGAGTGAAGGAAAGCGATAAATAGAAAGAGAGAGAGAGAGAATGAGAGAGAGAGAGAGAGATGAGAGAGAGATGGAGTATGAGTTTGAGACAGCATGCTTGGGGGCAACTGCAGCGTTTTATATTTACACAAGTGCCTAAAACAACAAAAAGGAAAAAACGCACAAAAAAGGAATGTCATTAAAAGGCGCACCAAATGCCTATAAGTGTGTGTGTGTGTGTGTGTGTGTGTGTGTGTGCACGCACAACACCAAAACAAAAGGTGCACAAGAAGCTGAACCGAATTTTGCACACCCTGCCTAAAAGTCAAATTGCTGACAACTTTTAAAATCGCGACTCAAAGTTGCACTACAAACTGCTGCTGATCACGAATATGTAGGCTATATATATATATATATATATATATAAATATATGTATGTATGTATATATCCTGCAATTAATGCCCTCAACAAGAGCATACAAAACGCAGTTGCCAAAAAATGTATCTGCGTTGGCAGTTTGGCCAATGACGTCAGTGCCAGCAGAAAATTGTTGTTATTAAAAGGTTGCCAGTCGATCCAAGCAATGTTCATATTGGTCTTATTGTTGTTGTTATTGTTGCTGTTGCTGCTGCTGCTGGGCAATTGAACACAGGCGGTGGCAGCAACTCAACAATTTCTGTTGCAGCCCCACAAAAAAAGTTTTTTGGGTTCGCTCGTCGACCCAAAATAACCCAAAATTGTAGGCACATAAACGTGACTGCTGCTCTGTGCTCTCTCTCTCTCTCCCTCTCTCTCCCCCTCTCTCTCTCTCTCTCTCTGATATGTGTGGGTGTGTGTGTGTGTGTGTGTGTTTGTGTGCAGATTGATAAGGATAAGAAAATGGATGTGGGAGGAGGGGCCTGACACTATTGGAAATGTGTCAGGCAATAGTTGGGGTATTTGGCAGCACAGCAAACTGAACTGAAAAGGCAGTTTTCATTGAGTTATTAAATAAAAGTTGAAATTGCATTTTAAAAAGTCTGTTTAGATAGTTCCCAGGTTCTTAATTATGTTGTTTCGTAACTGGCACACAGATTGACTATGAGATAAATAGTTAGTTCTAAATTAACTGGGTTTTAGATACAATTCTGAAAGAGCTTTAATGTTTCTGTTTGAGCAGAAATTGATTTAATTAGTGAGGCAAATGCTTTAACGATGGTTAATCATAGTTTTTTAAAGCACAGCTTAAGTCACAATACAAAGTTTTTGATGAACAGCCAAGAAAGTTGTTTGGATAAATGACAAGTTTACATGATAAATTGCAGCAGATTGACTTGATTTAAGAGTCGATGATTTAAATTTAAGTTTAATATATTTCATTTTCAATATTCATAAGTTTCATGCATTATTTAAAGCGTTTTTTTTTTGGTAGCCCCTTTTTTTTAGCTGTTTGTTGTGTCAACCCCTAACGAGTTGTGCGTGTGGCTGCCACGCCCACATTTTAGCAAATCACTTGACTTTTTCATTAATAAAATTGAAGTTGGCTGATTTTTCGTATTTCTCTTCAATGTTTGTTGTTGATTAAATACAAAAAAAATCATCAGACGCAAAGAGTTCGAGTGGAATATTGTATACCCCTACCCCCCGCTACACCCTTTTGTGTGTGTGTTGTGTGTGTGGCATTAGCTACACCCATGCGTTTAGCATGCGTCTGAACCCTTTTGCACACACACACACTTTGTTGCTGTTGTATTCAATTTCATAATTTTTTTCCGCATTTTTCCTGTTTTTTCCTGTATTTTTTTGCGTCAACTGAGACACGCAAAATGTGGCTTACCAAAAAGTGAAAGGATATGCATTGAAATCGCGAGTTGCTTTCAATAGCGAACGCACACACACACACACACACACACACACACACACACACTAATGCATTACAACCCTCAGCAAAATCATAGCTTTTTTTTTGTTTTCCATACGCATTAATGCAGCAATGCGTGCGCTTTGAAGGAGCCAAATAAATTGTGGAGTGGAGTGGATTGGGATCATATGCGAAAGGACACAATTGCTGCGTGGACCTGGACATGATTCGTTGGCTGCAACGATAGTCTTTGATATGCGCTGTGGGTTCCGCTGAGTTATTACTTTTCCACCCGGCGACTGATTAACGGCCGTCTTTTGTTTTAGCCAAGTGTCGGAAGGAGTGGGAAGCAGAGAGCACTCTTGAATAATATCCATATATATATATATATATATATATATATATTATATATATAAATATTAATCTAGATGCATGTGAGCCTTTAAAAATGTTAAAAGCAAGAAAATTAAAAATGTTGTCGAAATCGAGAAACGTTTTTATATAAAATACTATGAATAAATATATAAATATAATAAATGAATAAATAATAAAATAAATAATTGAATAAAATACATGAATTTTGAGGAAAACGTTGTGTTTTCCAATTGGAATGGTCCATTTCTATATACCTGGCTTATTGTCAGTAATTAAATATCGTTTCAGTTTTGATTAAGTTTCATTATTCAAAGCCTTTATTAACAAACCATTTTGCTTAGTTTTTTTAGGTTAGAAGTTTATTTAAAAACAAAGATTGTAAGAAAATAAATATCTTCACTTCTTAATGGGTGTCAAAGTTTTTGGTAAAGTTTTTGGAACTTTGCACATAATTTTTACCGCCAAAGTTGCCAAACTCATGGAAATTTAAGTTTCCTTTTGACCAGTTGCCACCTCAGCCTGCCAATCCGTGCAAATCGCCAGCACTTTTTAGCTCACACACACACACACACGCACACACACAGCTGTGTGTGTGTGTCGCGTCACTCGTCAGATCGCTGTTCAAAATTCAATGAGCAAAGTGCCGCATGGCCGTTGAATTTATTGAAAAATCATGATATGTGCCCATCAGGCCAGACTCCAGGAGACTGGCAGCAGTCAGCATGGGAAGGTGGGGCGAGAGCGATTGTGGCACGAGGCAGCAATCCTTGGCATGCAAAAGCGTCGATATGACAGCTTGACTGAACTAAAAACCGCGTTCCATTTTAGGTGAGCGAAAGTGGGTGGGGCAGGATGGGTGGGGGTTTGGGGAGTTGGGAGGGGAAAGCGATGCTAGACAAAAGCCCGCACGCATACACGAAAATATGATTTTTTGTTCGTGCTGGCTGCACAGCGGGTGGTTGGGCGGTTGGGCGGTTGGGTGGGAGTGGTAGGAGTGGTGCTTGAACTAAGTCTGAGGCTGAGGCTGAGGCTGTGGCTGAGTCTGAGCCTGAGCCTACGAGTGCTGCCCCGCCCGCACCCGCTCCGCAATGCTGATTGACGTGCCTTTTATTGATGCTCTTGATTGGTTTTTACCTTTTACACACACGCACACAGCCAGATGCGGGCTAGCAAAGCTGCTCGGTACACTTAGCGAAAACTGATGTGCTTAGTTCAAGTTGTGACGGGATGGCATTTCTGCCATTTACCTAAAATTTATTCCGAATTTACAGAATATTAATAAGTAAATCTAAATCCGTCCACAACTTTACATAAATTAGCTTAAAACTTTTTGACACGAATATGAATAATATTTAAGAGCATATTTATACTTGAAATCAAAGTTAAATGTTCTAGTTCCCAACGCAATAAACAACATTTTTGATCATTCAAATCAATTGGATTAATCGAAGTCAGGTTTTACATGAGCTGTCTCATCTTTTTCAGTTGATTAATTCATCAAAATTGTTAAATATAGATTAAGTATTTCAAATTTGATATCAACTTCTTCAATTGGTTTTAAGTATTAAGCATTCAATTGAAATAAAGATTATATAATTTGTACAAAGATGCCATAAAAACATATTTGAAACCAGATTTTGATTCGCTGACGTAGAATTTTATATCTTGATCAGAAACTGACTATTCTTGTACTTGATTTGAGCTCAAAGCTATCTCTGTATTCATGCTGAGTGTATTCACTCGCACCCACACAGCTCGCTACTCGCTATTCGCTGCTCGCTGCTCGCTGCTCGCTACTCGTTCCACTGCGAAGGAGAGCTGCTGATGCTGATGCTGCTGTGACGGTCGTTAGCTCAATATGTGCGTATGTGTGTGTCTTTTGAGCACCACCCAACCACCCAGCTGCCCACACACAACAGTTATGATTTTTATTACAGGTAAACGAAAAACGGCGCTGATGAATTGTGTTTGTATTTGCTTTGGACATTCGTCGTTGTTAATTTTTTATGCGCATGGTTAATGCCTGGACACTGGTTACCATCGAGTGTGTTCGACTGTTTGCGTTTTTAATCAAATGCTTGAAAAGCGCTGCCAGAAAGCAATACTTTGAATTTAGTCCGGAGTCCCATGTCCCAAGTGCCGCGTATCGCTTGCTTGTTTAACTTTTATATCGTAATTGCATATCACAACGAGTGTGAGTGCGGAAGTGAGTGTGAGTGCGAGTGTGGGTGCGAGTGTGAGTGCGAGTGTGAGTGTGGGGCGAGTGTGGGCGCGAGTGAGCATTGCAAACAAACTAATCAAATGTCTGCAATCGTTGCTTGGCCAGTTTCCACTTCCGTTTCCGCTTGTCCACAGATCTATCTCTATCTAACAGGACCTCCGCCATCTCCCTGTCTCTCTCTCTCTCTCTCTCTCTCTCTGTGTGCTCTCGAGCCTTTAGCTTCGCACGCGCTAATGCTTTAATCCTTGGCCAGAGAACCTTCTGCTGTCCGCGTGTATTAGATCGATGAAGTATTAACGACTTAATTGCATGTTTGTTAGCCATTTTGCACCCCTCTTATCATTCACTGCACCCCGCCCCTCTCCGCCCCGCCCCGCTCCACTCCACCTGCCCCTTTCAGCTGCTATGTTTCTTTTTGCCAATATTCCTGTTTGAAGTTTATTAAATTCCCGCACAGGAGGCGTTGCAGTTGAGTCCTCTTCCGCATTTGATATTGTTGTTATTTTTTGTTCTTGTTATTTTTTCTTGTTGTTTTTGCTGTTGTTGTTGCTGTTAGCTCATTTGCTGAAACTCACAAAAATTCGATTAAAGTAATGGCTTTTTGAGCAGCTTGTTGTGGTTAAACGTTGTCAGGGTTGGCGATTGTGTGGCATGTCTGCGAATGTAGAGGATTATTAGTTTGTTAGGGTATTAATCAAGTTATTTATTGGGTGTGGGGTAAGTGCAGTGTATATGGGAATGTAAATAATCCAGTTAAATAAAGCAACTTACCGCGGGGAACTTCAGTACAGACCCCCGTTTTTTGTATGAATTTTATATTGGCATATGGAATACAGATATACATATTATTTTCCATATATGCATCTTAAATTAGAGTTCTCTAGAAAATCGGATAAAACTGTCAGCGATATTATATCAGCATCCATTCGCTAATGGATCTCGCTAGATACTTGTTTTATACGCATTGGCATCTGTATAGATTTGATGTGCACAGCCATTGTTCATTGTTAATCGAAAATGTCAATTCGAATTCAAATTCAAATTCAATCCTTATCATTGCGAACCCATTCCGCAGACATCTGCGGCAGCAGCAAATTAAATAAAGCTCAATGACAAACTTCATTAGCCAAAAAATCAACGGGGCCAAAATGCCAAACAGCAAAAATAACAATTTGCCTTTTAGCCCGCACACACACACACACACACACACAGAGCGTAACTCATGCCACCAGACTTAGGTATTAGCTAGTCCATACCCCCACCCCCACCCCCAGCCCCCTTCCCTAATCCTTTGCCTGTTATTTTTTATTTTGAGCTCCGTAGTCGATAGAGAATGCTAGGCAAACGTTATGTCAAAAACTAAATTAAGATTGAAATGTAAAACTGAAAGCGTTTTACACAATTATTGAACGCTGTAGCCAAATCGAATTGTCCTCGGCGATTGATGGACTGAGCGGTGGCAGAGTGAAAAGGTGACACATCCACGGCTAACAGCCTTAATCGTACAGCGAAATCCACTCCAAAAAAGGCTGTCCAGTTGCTAACCCTTGGACATTTTGACGATTTGTGCGAATCACTCGACTGCATAACTTACAATGCCGTAAATATAAATTCTTTGAGAAAAAAAAAAAAACAGGGGCGTAGAAAGGTGAGTGTGTGGGGGGGGGGATGGGGTGGGGGGAGGAAGGTGTGGTTGTTTCGTTTGTAGGCTGGCCGCGTACTAATGAATGTTATTTTTATTTTTATTTCTGTTGCTGTTAACATTATCACTCCAGCATGCATTTTGCAAATGAAACGATTTCAGCCCCCGCCACTCAAATGAAAGCAACCCCACCCCCGTTCTACCCCTGCTCACACACAAAAGAAAAGTCAATGTATGGAAATTTTTGTTCAATCACAAATCCAATGATGTTCGCTTCGACGCATTTTGACAGTTAGGCAGACAGAGTTGAATAGAGAGAGAGAGAGGGAGAGGGAGGCAGTTGGGGGCAAGTTGAATTCGTTTGGGGCACGATGTTGAGGGTCACTTTGATGAATTCGCCTGTTCCTGCAACAGCAGCAGCAGCAGCAGCAGGCGATTGTTGTTTGTTTGAAAGGCTGCTGCTGCTTTTTCTTCCACTTCTATGCGAACTGCATGTCCTGTCTGTCCTGCCTGTCCTGCCTGCTGATAGGCCTCGTGTATTTTCCTAGTGTTTTCTTTGCTTCTCCCTCTCTCTCCCTCTCTCTCCTACTTGCTGCACATTGCCCATTGATTTTGGTATTTTTTTGTGTGTTCTTTTTTTCGCTTTCTTTTTGGCATTTTGGCCTTTGTGACGCGTAGTGCATTGATTAGAATGTTTGGACTTGGAGTACGTAAATATTTTTGCTTGCTTGTCAATTAGTGCGCTAAGCTCTTCAATGGTACTTGAAAGCAGCTGGTGGGTGGGGATTTTAGCCAAGCAATGCCATTGAGGCTGTTGGAGTGCTTGAAAGACCACGCCAAAGTGGGGTTTATTTTTAAAGAGAATTTACGGTTCGAAGTAGAAGTAGCATCAATCATCTCAGATTTTCATTCATTTAAAATTAACTTACAATATTTTAAAAAATTACAATAACAATAAAACAAGTAAGAGTGCTGTAGTCGAGTGAGCTCGACTACGATTTACCCTGAACCCAGTTGTTAAATATATTCTAAAGCTATTGGCAAAGTTGCCTATAATAAGTTTTACACCCAAATGTGAGCATATATATATATATATATATATTGAAGCTTGCGGCTGCTGATGGAAATGAGATCAATATGAGAATATATTTTCGACTATAACTTGGGTCCTTCTTATCCGATCTTGATGAAATTTGGGCAGTTGATCAATAATATGCATATGCATATTATATATCAATAAGAAGAGTCTGCCTTTAAAATTGTAGCATTTATTGCTATCAGAAATTGAAATGTATCGATAATCGAAAAACGGAGGCAGTTATCGATAAAGTAAAGCAAACTTGATCTGCGCCGGGTAAACGAGAACCCATATGCCAAAGTTAAAATCTCTAGCTCTTATAGTCTCTGAGATCTGTGTTCATACAGACAAACGGGCATGGCTATATCGACTCGGCTGTTGACCCTGATCCAGAGTATATACTTATATACTATATATACTATATACAAAACCATTATACCATTTTTACCCACTTTTAATGGGTTCAGGGTATACAAATTTTAATAATAATAAAATTATTAAAATCCACGAAAAGTGTAATTTATTTTGTATGCAATTCATCAAATTATTGCTAATGCTAAAAGTGAATAATAAAATATAGTTGACTGCTCACAGAATAGATGGAATAAGATTATAATAAATAAGAACTAGTTTGTAATACACGCAATAGCAGAGAAGAAACTCTCTCAGACTGTGCCACAGTCCACGATTTCAATTAGCTGTTTTGTGTAAGTCAACCAACCCCTTACAATTTGACACTTTGCGCTGTGCATTGAAGATTAAAAATGCATTTTATGCAAAGTTCAGTTTTACCTCAAACTGAGCTGCTAAACTTTTCTGACAGCTTGCAAAATTGTAAAGACAATTTCAGCTGTCAGTGGCTGCAGCAAAGTTAGGGTTTAGGTTCAGATACACAGACAGCACAGAGAGAGAGAGAGAGTGAGACATATACACACCTGTCGTTTTGACAGGGGAAACAATTGCGCATACGACGCGTGGACTGCGTGAAAATTGCAACATTACCGCATGTAACGCAAATATCCTGGCCAACGTCCTGGCTGTCTGCTGGCTGCTGCTGCTGCTGCTGTTGTGCCTGTTACCTTTTTGACATTTGATTGAGATTTGTTATCGGCGTATTCATCAATGATATATACAATAAAAATACACACACACACACACACATACAGGCGCCAGACTCATTGAAACAAAAACAAATCGAAAAACGTTCTGTGTTCTGTGTCCTGTGGTCCTGTGTGTCCATCGTCTGCTGTCGTTGGCTGGCAACACACGCCCACAATTCACAGTAGTTATCGTGCGGGGCACAGTGACATTTTTAGGCATTTGTTCAATACGTGGCCAGGACGTGGCCAGGGCAAGTCGCGTCACGACGAGGCCCGCCTGCCTGTTACTTCTATTAGATTTGTGACGCTGGCCAAAAAAACAAAAAAACAAAAAACAAAAACCAAAAAAAGAAAAGTAAAAATAGAAAAAGAGAAAAGTAGACACACAACAAGCAGCTGCTCTGTTTGCTGGGCTGTGCTGTGCTGTGCTGTGCTGTGCTGTGTCCTGGCCATCACCAGCTCCTGGCTCGTTGCCTGCCTCTGTGTATTTTTGCAATAAACCAACGCACACAACCTACATAAAAGGGAGTGCTGGAAGGGGGAGGAGGGGAGGGGGGTGGTGCTGCCAAACTGGCCATGCGTACCTTTCGATCCTTGTGTGACATTTGAATTCGCAGAATGAATGTAAACGAGTCGATGGCAGGAAGCCTGCAGTCCACTGAGCCGCATCAGCGTCTGTCTATTTGTGCTTCTTTTATAGAAGTTGTGCCAGCCCCCTCCAACCCTCCCGCCCCTCAATAAACCCCCCAACCCACCCGGTTTTGCGTATCTATTTTTTAATTTTGCTGACGAGGCACGAAGAGTGGAAAACATACAAACGCAATTGTTCCTCGGTCCACAATGCATTCCACGGCGGCTGTCTACTGACATGTGTGCGTCTCATGCTGATAAGCAGCAACAGCAGACGCCCCACAATCCCCCTCATCCTCACTCTCAGCCTGTGTCCATTCTCCATTCTCCACTCGGTCCAGCTCAGCCGCGAAATGAAAAGTTAAACTGTGTGACGCGCTGTAAATGCGTGGCAGCAAAACGGGTTCAGGTTCGGGTTCGGGTTCGAGTTGGAGTTTAGGTTCGGCTTTGCTGGGGTTCGTCTTCCTTTTCGGCTTGTGGGATATGTGTATGGGATATGGGCGGGGCAGGGGAGTTGTCATTCGTTGCTGGTTTGGTGTGATGAATATTTACTGCGTGCGCTAACTGCTAACTACCTACAGGTATTTCCATTTTTTGACATTTTTAATTGGGTTTGAGCAATGCACACACAGAACACAGCCAAACACACAACACAGGCCAACAAAACACAGCACAACACGGCGACAACACGTGGAGAATACGTGGAGAATTTGTCGCAAGAACTGACAGTTTTTTGCCACTTGACGTTTGTCGAGCCGCGTTCCTGATATATGTTTGCATATATCATATATATATATGTGTTACGGTAATGGAACCCCCTATTAAAGTTGCCAGCAGATTTTGAGATTTTGCTCACAATATAATAGGCAGTTAGCAAAATTCGAACAGAGAACTGTATGCTCAATTCTGAAACTAATAATAACTATTATTATTATTATTATATAATTATGAATAGTTTTATTTTGATAGAAAAGCAACTAAAGTCGCATATTGGTCAAGCAATTGTCTTTCAATCAAAAGCAACTAGTTTTTAATCAAAACAATTAAACATTATAAATATTTTATCGCGTCTTAGCTGCCATATATTACTATAACTATACTATATACTATATATATATTTATACTATATATATTACTACTTATGCAAGTAGCTAGTTTCCTAGCATTATACATTATGCCTCGATGGGTATACTCGAACAGTAATTCTAATATTTTCCTAACGCTCTTCTTCTTGCAGGTAACTATGCATTGCCAGCAATCATTTTTCGCTGTGTATTCCTCTCCCACAGTAGAAGAGCCGACTGCTTCCATGCCGAATTAGTAAGTAAGCAGAAAGTGCAATAACAGCAGCCAAATTCAGAGGCATTCCCATACTAATTATGCCGTTATCTGAGCAATTAATTGGT
Organism: Drosophila silvestris; assembly: GCA_035043445.1. NCBI lineage: Eukaryota > Metazoa > Arthropoda > Insecta > Diptera > Drosophilidae > Drosophila > Drosophila silvestris. The sequence continues at coordinate 1,224,433 of JAWNMZ010000139.1, forward strand.
TTACGCTCAGATTCTTGTTTATGTAATATCAAAACAATAAACAACAACTGCAGCCACAGCCACAGCCACAATCACAATTACAATTACAATGCATAATTGCGTCAAGGCAAGCGTATCTTAAAGATACGCGTACATTAACACACAATGTTTTCAGCTTATTTCTACATTTTCTTCTTTTTCTATTTTTTTAATAATTTTTTTCTTTTTTTTGCTGTGTGCGTTGCGTAAAGCATACCTGTCATCTATGCGGACTGCGTTTTAATGTAGCCTCATTTATTATCAGACACTTGCATTTTCATCAACATTCTTTGACCTCCAAAACACGTTCATAACTAATTAATCACATTGGATTTGACAGTCTGCGAGAGTTGACTACTGCCTGAACTTTACAGAGATATTAAGCGATAAGATGCACCTTGTATTGTTCAGAACAAGTCTAAGCTTTGTCTGTGAAAAATCGAAAAAAAAGTATTCATTATTTTTCAAGTATTTTATTTAATTTTTATATGCCCCTTTTACTAGCTCAAAATTGCTAATTTTGTGTAATAAGCAGGAGAAACATAATTAAATATTAAAGAGCCATCATTGAGCTGAGTCAATTGTGACATTTAAGCTGTTATGTCAGCTATAGTCAAAATTTGGCCATCGCCTGGGCTGACATAACCTCTGACAGATGTCGTTGCACACGTGTAGAATATATGTGTGTGTTGCATGCCCGTCATTGCGCAACCTTGAATTACTCAATTGTTACGCACACACTTGAACACCAGTCTGTCCCTATCTGTAGGTTATGATATCAAACAGTACTGTTACTGTTTACCAGATGATACACGCCCACATTTTGCCTCCAAGCTGGAAGGCACACCCACTGCGATTTTGGAGGCATGTCATAACTCAGAGTCTCTCTTATAATCGCCATAATCCGTGTCTCGTTTTATGCAATGTGCCACACGGCTCAAGATAGACACTAGACTTTGATGTGTACACAATGGGGCGCCACAAGCACAGCGGCATGCCTTGCCACAAACGGTTTGCCAACTGAACTCTTTGTTGAACTGCTTATGCCACATTTATTTTTAGGCAAACAATTTTTGCGATATTCTTAAATATTTTGGAGCACACACAAATATGCTGCACTGCAAGTGCTGCTGCTGCTGCTTGTGGTATGCGAACATGTGTAATACCTGCGATTACATGCCACCCACATGACCTTTATCGAGCTACAATTTCACAAGTTGCGTCTTGTCAAGTACAGCACTTGCCGTGCCACATCTTGCCCTTGGTTGCCGACTATTGCCACTGACAGTTGCTACCTGGTTGGCAATTCTACATTATGATTCCCCCCCAGTCCACCGTGTCTCCCCTGCCAGAGCAATAAGTCCAAAGCAAAGCGCCTTCTCAGCGATTCTGCATTTGTTTTGGCACACCCATTTCTTGGGGGCTTGTTCGTCTGGCCAGGTCTATAATATTTGTACTGATGCTCAGAAAACGTAACACGAAAACCCCTATTTAAATTGCAACTGAAAATAATAATAATGTAGAATAGAAGTTGATAATTTACTGCTCCCTTTTAGCTATAGATAATTGTAGTTATAGTTTGACTTTATCAAAATGCATACAAAAATAATTAATATAATTATGAAACTGATTTATCATTATTAGTATAGATTGAGATGTATATATATATATATATATATTATATATCTATTATTTTATTTTTATATAATAATCTCGTATTCCTTGGCGTTCACTTCAACAATAGTCAGCTCAAGTTCCTAAGTAAAATCCCAGTTACACTTCAAGCTTTCAACTTTAAGAAGGACGTGGAAGGACACGATTACGCCATATTACTGGAAAGGTTTTAGATAATATTAGTTACGATCTGTTCTGCTGACGTACGAATATACTGCGTTTTTTTAGTATTTTCCATAGAATTAGAAAGTTAATATTCATGTATCTGAAATACAAAACTGCACGAATTGAGAGAAGCTAGAAATCAGAAGTACTTCAAAAAATGAATGAGCGAGAAACTGGTATTCAAATAAGAAACAAACAAAAACGACATATTGCACTTTGTTGACTGAGAAGAGATCAAGTTGAAGATGGAGCAGAACAAATAAAAAAATACCAAAATCTGGTATTTCATAATAAAGTGCGTCATAAGTTTCAATTAATTCACATTCACAATCGAGTCAAGCGAATAAGGCAACAACAAACCAAAGTGGAGAGAAAGAGACGAGGCGCGTGCGAGCGGCAGCAGAAGAGAGGAGCAACACAAACAGAAAACAGTAAAAAAATAGAAGAAAAAAATAATAATAACTCGCTTCAATTTGCGAACTGCAACTTTTGAAAATGTGAATCGTGTGATTCATTTATTTGTATTCTTATGGCAATATCGAAGTAGTACACAAGGTCAATTAGTTGAAATACCAGAAAAATATAGCAATTAAATTTTAAATTTTATTTATCCATAAAATTTAGATTTTGTATCTTCGCATTTTTTTCTTCTTTTAATTTTATATTGAAATGAAAGCGTTATTTATTCGATTTTAGAGGCTATTGCGTAATTTGATTTGAGTTTTGTTTTCGATGTTTTATTACGATTCCATTGTTGAGAAAGTGCGTTTGTAGAGACCAAAGAGAGAGCGAGAACAACCCCCAAAACGCAATGCGAATCCCTTCCTGTTCCAGTCAAAAGCCAGAAGACAACAACAACAAAAGCGATTCAAATAAAATAAGGAGAAAAACGCTCAGTTCTTTGTGTGTGTGCGTCTTCCAGGAACACACGTTGTGTATTAACATCTGTGTGTGTGTGTGCGCTTGTGTGTGTGTGTTTGTGTGTGTGTGTGTGTTTGTGTGAAAAGGATTTACGCGTTGTTATTTTGCTTGTATGTTTCGCACATGGCCTCAAAACAGATAGCTCAACAGATACCTGAGAGCTATTTTGCCTTCGACTCGATAAAGGTAAAAAAAGAAAAAAAATGTATTTCAAGTCCCAACTGCCGCCAGGTGTCGTCATTTGGTTGGCAAACAACTGAGCTGAGAATTGAAAGCTAAACAGAATCAGGAGCACTCGCTGATCCTATGGAATTTGCTCTATTTTTCATTTTGTTTTTGTTTGTTTTTTTTTTATCACAGACCGACTCACATTGTTGTTTGTTGTGTAATTGAAAACATTTGAAGTAAAAAAGCATTTCATATGCAGCTGCGTAAATTGTTGGCTTCTTTTTTTGTTGTTTGCTCGCCAGAAGTACAGTCGCATGCAAAGACTTACATACGATTTTGAGGATATGCTTTTGAGCTGTAATGTGAATGTCGGAGAAGGTTTATTCTGAAGTAAAAGTGCAGATTGAAAAGCAGTCAAATGTTTTTATCAATTTATTTTATTTATTAGAAAGTTTAAGAAACTTGTTTCTTGGCATTCAATCTGTTAAGGCGCTTGCGCTCTAAAATGGATATATCTAGATCTGTGATAGCAACAGTTTATATTCATATTTGAGAGTAAATTTTCTTAAATGTTTGCAGCTGGTTTTGAGTTTATAGTTCTTCGATTAAGCTAGTTTATTCAATATATATATATATCAAATATATATATATATATATACAAAGCTTGTCCAACAGCTGTCAAATGTCCAATTTGGCAATTCGAAACACTGACCAATTTGTGTTGTGGCCAAAACAGCTTTGAACACTCACTCACAAAATATCCGCTAACACTCGAGCCAAAATTTGCGCTGCTGCTGCTGTTGCTGCTCTGCTACTTCAGTTAACCGAACCTGAAAAAGAAGCAAAGAACACAACTGCAAACTTCCCAGGAATTTGTTAATAGCTTTTTACCGATATCTTTTTGGGGCCAAATCATTCAGCGAGGCGACCGAAACCGTTGATTTTGAAAGAAACACACACACACACATACATATAAAGAGCAATATGGCCCGAAGGCGAAGAAGGTTCTGGCTTATGCTTCCACATAACAGCGCAGCAAGCGGAGCGGGGCGGGGCGTGGCGCGGCGGTACGTTGCAGGGTTTTGGGTGCAGGCAGACACAGGCAAAAAAGAGAGCAGAAAACAAAAAAAAAAACAAGAAGGAAAAAAGTGGCTCGGTCGCATTTTTCTAACGATTAAACAAATTCGAGGAAAAAAAGCGCATCTCATGCAACGGCGCAGCCGCAACAGCGGCAACATCCTCATTGACTTCCACAGTGTCCGTCACCTGCAGTTTCCAGGAATTGTGAACTGGCCAGCGTCCAGGGTTGTGAGACACGCAAAGGAGGGAAACTGTAGACGAGGACTTCAACCAAAGGCGCAGCGAAGAAAAAACCAAAAAAAAAAAAAGAAAAAACCTGAAAAAGAAAAGGGAAAAAGTTTTGGTTGCATCTTTTGGCGGCGGATTTTTGAGCGCGCCTAATTCCAGGAATTAAATCGTATATCTTTTCGGGGTGCTCCACACTAAATGCTCGATTAATTTCTAATAAATTGGCTGCTGGCCAACGGAAATACTGCTGCAGTCGCAGTCACAGCCACAGTCGCAGTCGCAGTCGCAGTCATCGTGCCCTCTAATATATATATATATATATATATGTAGAATTACGCACACAAATGCATTTCGTTCGATTTCGCCTGGCGACTTTGAAATTTGAGGCTTCTAAACTTTTTCTCAGAACTTGACGAAGCACGAAGCCTGGGCGAGCGAGGCACAGACACAGATACAGAGAGAGTGTGCATGTGTGTGTGTGTGCATGATGTGTGTGTGTGGAAGTGTGTGTTTGTGTGTGTGTGTGTGTGTAAGTGTGCTTGTGAGGCTGTGTGAGAGCGAGCTTTATGCCTGTTATGAGCTTTGTGTGTTGTTGTTATTGCATTTTACATTCGGAATCGAAGCTGAGAAAGTGCAAAGCTAAGCAGGCTCTGAATTTGTCTTCGATAGAGTTATGTGAACAACGCATCATCTTAACTAATCAAAATCCAAAACAATTTCTCTCTCGTCATTCTCGTTGCAGCATTTGTCGTGTTCGGAGTGCGCGTCCTGAAATTCAACTGCTCTCTCTCACTCTCTGTAAACGAAGCGAAACCAAAACAAACAAATAAATAAACGACGTTGCAGCTAAATCATACAAAACCAATTGCAACAACAATAATAATAATAATCATAAATAAATAAATAAATAATTGCATGCGCAAGTCATTGTCAACGCTCTACAACAAACGCAACAAACAATTGCAAAATTCCCTTTGGCTAAGAATTGATAGCGGCCAAATTGCTTTTATGCAAAGCCGGCTAAACAATTCGACGAAATTCCATTTTGGCAACATTAAAAACAACTTAAAATTAACAACAAAAAATTCACACAACACAACAACAACAAATACAACAACCAATCAAACAGTCCGCAAATTGTGGGCAGCAGCAGCCACTGCTTCCATTGGCCCTGGCCCGATCCTTTGACCAACCAACGAGCGAGCGCCACACAACAGCAACAACAACAGCAACAACAAGAACAACAGCAACAAGAAAACAGAAGAAGATAAACAAGCAACAAAATGGATCCGCAACAGCAGTTTGCCTCAAATGGAACAGTTACTCGTCCAACTTGGCAATAACGTTCTCCAATCTTTTCAAATCAGATCTGTTAGCCGATGTCACATTATCCTGCGATGGTAAGTGAAACAATCTCCATATTAATATCCTTGAATAAGAATTTAGCATTAACATATTTCCTGAATTCGTACAAATTTTATGTTTTGACATCAAATGCAAAGTTCACATTGCATTTGTTTAACTTTTTAAATTAAGTATGAAAATATATACTCAGCTGATTAGCTAGGTAAATTTCATTCAGTATTGGATGCGTCGATATACATATTTATATATATATATATATTGAAATATAACATGCATAAATAAGAAAGCAGTTCAGCTGAAACTGTATACGAAATATGATTAGGATATGAAATATAATATTCATTTTTCTGTATATATTAAGGAAATCTACAAATCGTATAATATTAAATGAGCTGCCAGTTTTGCTCAAATTTATAATCATAAAATAAATACTCTGGGGCTTGTAAGAATATATTTCTAGACAAAAAAAAAAAGCGATAGCAAAAATTTTGTCATTTATTATAAATTGTAAATATTAAATTCAATCGATCTATTTAGCAATCACAAAATTATCAGTATATAGATATGTTCTCAGAATTCCACTCTCGTTTAAATCCTGCGCCATTTTCATGTAAGCAACTGGCAAATTTGGGATAAAGCCTACGGTCCAAGTTCCATTTAAATTTGAGCCTTAGCCAAATATTTGGTGGGAGATGAAATGAAGGAGACATCACCTGGTTTTTAAGTTAAGACTTGAGTTAGACGCACTTAGCATGGCTAACAATCAATAAATCGACTTTGTGCCTCTGCAATAAACACGCAAGGGCAGACAAGACCTGAGAGATGGACAGACGGAAGGACAGACCAAAAACAGACAGCAGACAACAGACAATGGGACAAACGCACATAAATTGAGTTCCTTTTTTTTTTTTTTTGTTTTGTTTTCTTTTTGGCTAATAAGCTAAATGGCATACAAGAAAAGGCTACCGGCAACATTTTCCAAGCGCCCAAAAAGGGCAGACATTGATTTTTCCTTCGGCTTGAAGTAGACGTGAAGTGGGGGAGGGTTGAATGTGTTGCCGAAAGACGCGGCTCCTTTTTATGGGCCGCTGTCTGCTGCGCTATATATGTGGCTATAAGTATGTCTGTGTGTGTGTGTTACTATTTCATTTACAGCATTTTACTACAGTTTTATGGCAGCTTATTAAATGAATATAAATGTGGACGAACTCTCGTTGGCATTTAGCTCAGATACATAGGTATATATATACATATATATATATATATATTTATATGTTTATTTTGTATATAGGTTATGTGTAGGCCTATATTTGCCAAATAAAATCAGAAGCCGCTGCTTATTGTGTAAGGTCAGTAATTTCTTTTTGTTGCTGGGGCTTTTGCCGCTTTGCCTACTCATTTTCATTTTTGGGACCCTTCTCGGCCTTTTTATGCACGCGTTTTGATTTGGGTTTAAATATGCTGCGAGTACGTGTGTCAGCATCTTGGGCATCCATATATATACATATATATATATATATATATATATATATAAAACACACTTAGATACCCCATTTAATGTGGGCTTATGTTTTAATGCGCAATTGTTGGGCGCCCAAAAAAACTTTGCTTTAAGTTGGCGGACTTAAATTTGGAAAATTGCGCATACGCCGTGTGTGCGTATCCTGCGCGTATTTACACTTATTGAAAAAGCAGCCGGCAATTGTACGCTTTACATGTCTGTCTATCTGTCTGTCTGTCTGGTTGTTGACGTAGTCGTGCATATTTTTGTCGGTGGGATTATACCTTTACCTTTTCCCTATCATAGAGACTCAGTCTGTGGCCAGACGTCCTGTGCCTCGCCAGCCTGTGCCAAGGGTTTCCACAAATCCTGACCAACCAAAAAAAAAAAACCCTTTGCCTAGCTGCCGTTGTCATCCATATCAATCGAAGTGCTACTACTTTTTGATTAAAATTTTGAAATGTTCCCCCCAAAAAACAACAATTCAAAAAAATGTTCATTCTTGTCGGTCCTTTTTTTGCGAGCACCGCTTTTAATTGTGGTTTTTAATATTTTTCATTCTAAAATATCACATATTCTAACGTATTCATATCCATTTTATGTTTGATTTACCATTTCTATCTTCTTCTCTTTATTTTTTTTTGTACATTTTCGAAATGAAGCATTAAATATTTGCCAGTCCTTCGAACAAAAGCAAATATCAAATATGTTTTCGATTGTTTTTTAATATTCATGTGCACTTTGCTTTGGTTCTATGGCTGCTTTTTTCCACTTCTGTTATTGGTAGATGGGGTTACATTGGTTTCGGGCATTTTCAGCACTTGAGAAATGAGCATTTTTACGAAATGAACATTTGCTTGGCCTTGGGCCATTCTCTATGCGTTTTTTTCGGGGGTTGCTATTCGCCGAATGGCAGCCCAGTCATTAACAAGTACTCGCATTAGGTGTACTAATGGATTCAGACTTTGGCTAAGCTTTTTAAAGTTGCAAAATAAAAAATAAACATAATTTTTAAAGTTTTAGTACAAAATTTAAGCGCTATATATATATATATATATATATATATATATATATGTTCCACAATATTCATGTAAATACTGATATTTGTGCCATCAACGTTTAAAAAGTCTTCACGCAATCTCTTTATAAAAACCTTGACTTTTTTAGTCCCTCGCATAATCAAGTGATGGCGTCGCACTATTTTGCACTCTAGAACAGTGCATAAAAACATATAAGTGAATCATCGGCTGTTAAGAGACGATAAGATTATATATATACAAATTGTGCGCAAACAAAAACAGCTTTCAACTGTTGCCATGAATTTTAAAGTGCACCCGAAATCAAAACATATTTTTTAATAGTTTAATAGTTAATTGCTCATATACATATATACATATATATATATTATACATATGTATATATATATATATATATTTGAGTAATATATATGCTTACGCTGCGAGGCAGAACGTAAACAACGCCAGTCAATTAGTATGGCATTTGTTGTTATTTTCCATATCTCTTTCCCCATTTTTATTTGTTTATCAGCGAATAATCGCATACATATGCATTGAAATATTAGCTTGTTTTCGGATTTTGAATTTTTTTTCGTTTTCTTTGAGGCGCTTGTGACCTAATTTCTGTTGTATCAAGTGTTAGAAATTAAGCAAAAAAAAAACAAAGAATACAAAAATAGCAATAAAAAACAGAGAAAAAAACGAACAAAAAAATGTTAATCTACAAATAACAATTGATGTGGTTTAGTAAATGCTGAACGTACGCATTCCAATTATATAAGAGCTGTACATTTATATACCCTGCATTTATAAAAGTGCTTAATGAGTATTTAGTTCTTATGTTAAATACTGCAAAGCTAGCATTAACAGGCAAATTTTCGAATTTTGTTAGTAGATAGGCCAAAATTGGTTATTGCTTTAGTCTACGATGATAAACTATCGATAGTTATTGGCTAGGACAAACTTGTAAGTTTAATTGCATAATAAAGACTGATATCAAATACATTCTATTAGATAATGTCTGCATTTATTGCTTTAAGGTGCACCCTCTCCCTCTCTCTCTCTCTCTCTCTCTCAGTTGTTTTGATTTCACAAGTAAATTTAGTAAGAACTCAAATCGGCGGATAGGCATTGCTTATCAGCCACATGGCAATATAGAAATTGACACACATTTTTGCTGAAAATATTTTGCTACAGCTGCACTTTGATTAGATTAAAGGCTGGCCAACTTACATATTTTTGCAGTCGACTGAAGACTGTGAAAACTTTTCAAAGTATTATACTCGAGTGCCATGAGGTGGAAATAAATCGAGCTGTATATGAATATCCTGCGAGTTGTAGCCAGTGCGCGCTTGTCGTTTCAATTTGACTACGTAGCGCGCGGCACAAGTACAACAAGTGCCCCATAAACTTACAGCACAACCCATCCCTTAGCCTGGTCTTAGCCATTGCTTGCCAAAAAAGTAAAAGCGTGAAAAATTCCAACACACAGAAGCAAAGACCCAAAGCCACACCCCCTCGCCACACACCCCGTCCACAGAGATGTGGTATATAACAAAAGGCAGCCAGCGACTAGTCAAGAAAACACATAAAAATATACTTATACTGTCGAAGGGTGGTGGGTGGGGTGGTTGTAAAAGGGATATTGCGTATACGCCACAGCAGCAGCAGCAGCAGCAGCTGGTTTTGTATGTCACAGGTACACACAAACACACACACACACACACACACACACAGCGGAGAAAAAGATGTCGGCCAAGACGTTGATGTTGAATAATAACTCAGACACACACAGACAATGTGTGCGTGTGTGTGTGTAGAGTCAAGAGCAAGGAAATCATTTCCTTGCTCGACTTTTATTATGCTTTTGTGTGCCTGATATCTATGCTTATTTTTATATATATATATATAAGTATATATAAGTGGGTGTGTGTGTGTGACATGATTTTTATGAGTTCAAGGTCTCTAAGCGTTTTATGCTTGCGGCGCCACCTGTTGGCCGCATTTTATAGCCGGGCGCCGGAAAGTATGCTTTAATTTCTTTACTATTCGCATTGCGCCACAATTTGCGCTATAAAATCGGCTTTTGGTGCAAAAGTCGACCTATTTATATTATATTGATTTAAGCTGCCTTACTTCTTGTATAAGCTGCAACACATTTCAGTTGATCTAGCGACTTACATTTACATACGTATTTACATTAATAAGCATTTACTTTTTCTATAATTTAGCAAAGCAAAACTAAACCGATATTTAGAAACGGTGCCTTTTTGTTATTGATAACTAAAATAGATACTCTAAGCTTGTTTTCCCCTTAACAATACTCGATTTATTTCTTCCCATTTTAGGCGCCGTTTTCCGAGCACACAAACTAATATTGGCCGCCTGTTCGAAAAGTTTGCCGATCTGTTTGAGAATACGCCGACAAATGGCCAGTGCGTTATCATATTGGAGGCGACCACGCCGGACAACATGGCCGCGCTGCTGGAGTTTATGTATAAGGGCGAGGTCCATGTCTCCCAGGAGGCGCTCAACAGTTTTCTCAAATCCGCCGAGAGTCTACAGGTGAGCTTCATTGACTAAAACCCCAAATTTCTGACTGACAATTTTCGTTTGATTAGGTCAAGGGTCTGTCCACAGAGACGGGCCGTTTGGCGGCACAGCAGGCGCAGCAGCAACACATGGGCGGCGATAGCTCACCGCTCGATTCGCCCACTGGGGAGACGCAACATGCGCAACAGCTTAAGCGGCAGCGGTGGCGGCAACAACAACAACAACAGCGGCATCGGCATCGCCAACAGCGGAGCCATTGCCGGCAATGGGCTGAGCCTGGTGGGCGCACTTAGCGGCATGGCTGCTGCTGGTGGCATGGCTGCGGCGGCAAGTGTTGCGGCAAGCGGCCTGAGCGCTCTGGCGGCCAGTGCCGGTGCGCTGGATCGTTGCGGCAGCGCTGGTGGCAACATCATTAGCGGCTCCGCGTCGAGCGTTGGTCCAATGAGCACGGGCTCTGCAGCTGGCGTCGGTGGCGGTAATAATGTTGGCGTTGGCGGTGGCAACAATGGACCCATCAGTTTGGGCAGCGGCGCTGGCGTCGCAATGCATTTAGGCGGCTCCACGGGCAGCCTGAAGCAGGAATGCGACTCACTGATGCATCCGAGCAGCTCCACATCGCTGGGCGCCATGTCTGGCTATGTGCCGCCAATGTACCACCGTCCCATGTCCTTCAACGAGCCGCTGCGCAAGCGCGCCCTACGCAGTCCATTCGCCGAGCAGGAGTTGCGTGGCAGCGTACTGCGCGATGGCTCCAAAAACTCCTCGGAGTGTCCCAGCCCCATCAATAAGCCACCGTACCATCGGCCCTCGTCCAGCGCCTCCTCAACGGCGCCCACAGAGGCAGACACAATGCACTCTGAACGTGCCTCGCCGCAGTCCAGGTAAGCGCAACAAAAATTACAGAGGTTGTCCACAGGATAATATTTGGATGGGATGGGAATGGGAAGGAGAATGGGGATATAGAGATGGATCGAAACTTTGCGGAGCCATAACTTCATTAAAAGTCATCAGATTTTGAAAAACCAGCGATTTTTTATCATCGCTTGACTTCAAGATAAATACTACATTTAAAGCTGGAAACGCGTTTCAGGCTCGGAGTTAATGCTATAGTTATACCCCTAAAAGGTGCTTGTCGGCATAGATAAAGCTTTCTAGAACCTTTCAAAAGTTATCCACAAAAATCCACTAAATTCGAACCATTTGAAAACTCATCCGATTTGCAAAAGCTTTAACCCATTTATAATTGGCCAAATGATTTTTGGTGGGAAGTAGTTGTCATCATCTATCAGAGCTAGGCTTTCAGCTGCGATTCTTATTTATATATTTTACTAATAATATCAATCAATTTGCAGCCGCTATGAGAACCACAGTCCGAGCACCACTGCCGGCAATGGGAATGCGCCCAGCAATTTGGATCGCATTGTGAAATCGGAACGGAATAATGGCAGTGCCAATGAGGCTAACGACGACGAACGCGAACTGATGGATGAGTCAACAGATGTATGCAGACTAAAACTCACAGCGAATTACTTAATCAAACCCTTCTCTTCCTCTCTCTCTCTCTGTCTATCCACAGAATGGCGCTGAGGATTTGCGTGTGAAGCTGGAGAATTCAAGCTTTACACCGCCGAAATTCGAACCGAATTCGAACACATCATCGACGACACCGAATGCGCTGCTGGAGAATCTAAAGAACGCGGATGGTTCGCTCTCTGGCAATTTGGCAGCATCGATAGCACCAGCTGATATGTTGAACGTGTGGAATGCCACCAAGATGAACAACAAGAACAGTGTGAACACGGCCGATGGCAAGAAATTGAAGTGTTTGTATTGCGATCGCCTGTACGGCTATGAGACGAATCTGCGCGCCCACATCCGGCAGCGGCATCAGGGCATCCGTGTGCCGTGCCCCTTCTGCGAGAGGACATTCACGCGCAACAACACGGTGCGTCGGCACATTGCCCGGGAGCATAAGCAGGAGATTGGCCTGGCTGCCGGGGCAACAATTGCGCCGGCGCATGTGGCAGCAGCGGCGGCGGCAGCGGCAGCCGCCAATCATTCACCATAGGAAGCGGCCGCAACGGCAGCGGCAGCAGTAGTCATGAGCGCCCACAAGGAGGCGGCTAACAAGCGTAATCGTAAATCACTCAAAATGGCATTGGAGAAGTGTATGCAGCGGCGGGATGCGATGGCATCCGCTGAGGCAGTGACTGGGGGAGATCATCATCATCAACATCATCATCAAATTGGAGGGGGCGTAGGCACATCGGGCGGGGAGACGACGACAACGACGACGTCGACGAAAATGGCATCATCGGCGGCGGCGGCATCATCAGCGGCAGCGGCGGCGGCACTGCTCAGTTTTGAGCATCAGCAGCAGCATCGGCAGCAGGTGCATCAGGAGCTGGCGTTGCAAATTAAGGCGGCAATGGCCGCTGAACAGGAGCAACGTGAACAGCAGCAGCACCAGCAGCAAGCGGCGGCAGCGGAGGCGGCGGAGGCCATGGATACCACGGCCAATACAACAACAACAACAACAACAGCGACAACAACAACAGATTGCAGCGATGCGGAGGCAAGTGATGTCAGCGAGGCAGCCAAGCAGGCGGCCTCCATGGACATCGATGAGCCGATGCGTTCGCCAGATCCCGAGTCCGAGCTGGTTGTAGTTGAGCCCAAAATAGAGCCGCTGTCAGACAGCGAGGAGGAGGAGGAGGCGGACCAAGAGCAGGAGCAGGAGCATGAGCAGCAGCAGCAGGAAGATCAACAGCAGCAGCAGCAGCTGTATGAATCGGAAGCTGAATTGCAACGCACGCCCACTTCCACGCCCACCAGCCCCACGATGATGATTATGCCACACGAAGCGCCCACATTGACTTCAACGCCCAAGCTCAATGTGGATGTCAGTGAGCAGTAAGCAAATGATGATGAAAAAACACCCGCCACAAGCACCCCCCCCCCCCCCCCCACATACCCCCGACAACCCTCTAAAATGTTAAGAATTTATAAATGATTGTTTGATGATGAGTGATTGAGTGATGATTGATGATTGATGAAAAAGAGACGATTATGCAGATCAAGAAGAACAGCTGATCTGAAAAATGAAGATAATGACTACTGTTGCAACTGTTGTTGCCCTCGGAGACCACCTAAAAAGTCCCAGACTCCTAGAAGTCTTGGCAAAATGTTTACTATAAACTAATCTAATACTAAACTAACCTTAAACACACACACACACACACACACACACACACACACGCACACACACAGTACACTAGACAACACACACATACAAGTACACAACTGCAGTATTTGATGTTTTAAATGATGAATTTTATTGACAATTTTAATTTCAGACAACAACAACAACAATTAACAAACAAACAAACAAACAAGCAAACAGACTAACAACAAATTAGCAAAGCAAAGCGCAGATTAAACATTTTACATTTTTTATTATTAAAAAAGGAAAAAAAAGATGCAAAGCAAAGAGAATACAACAAAATGCAATCCGGCTGAAAAATCGTTTTCAGGGTGCTAATTAAAACAAAGGAAACTAAAACAAGTAAACAAAAACCAAGTCAGAGAAAAGCGCATAAAAATATGGAACAGCAAAAATAGTTTATGCTTAAATAACAGAAAGTTTGAACGTTTTTGATTGGTGCCGCCAAACGTAGCTGAAACATAATTGTTTGTGTATTTAATATAAATATGAATCACAATTATTGTTTTTAAAATACACACAAAATACACTTTTTAAACAAGAAAGAAACAAACAAACAAAAAACCACTGCAAGTTGCCTCAAATCAAAAACAAAAAGACAAAAAATAACTGAATTTAAAATAGTGAATAAATAATAAAACAAAAAATAGCAACATACTACAACAACAAACTACAAAGAAACAATAGCAACAAAAACCGCAACCACAAGTACCTGCAATAATTAAATAGTATAAAGCGAATACAAAAAAAAAAAAAACAAAAAAACTAAAATACAAAAGCATTTAATTTTTTAAAACAACAAACAAAAAAAGACGGCGTGAAGCCGGCCGCAAGTTATTTGCCAAGTTTTTTGTAAATAATTTTATTAAATTTATAAATGCAAAAGGCAAAAACAAAATCAGTTGGCTGTCACGCCCCCTCTTCCCCCACAGATGTGCGTTATTTTGCTTTAAAGCAGAATCTTTCATTTATTACCAGAACATTTTTGGGCTTCTCAAAATTCACACACGCACACCAAACTTTTGGCCAAAAGCAAATGCAAAAAATAAGAAATTTTATTTGTATCATTTTTTTTTTTTCAACAACAATAAATAATTAAAACAATTGGTAAATTGGGTGCCTATAAAAAATATATAAATTAAACAACTATTAGTAAAATTTTATAAACAAAATAAAAATAACAAATTGCTTATATATTTAAATAAAGAACGAAAGTAAAAAGTATAATTATAGCAAAAAAAAAACAAAAATTGAGAAAGGAACTTGTTGAAAGTTAAATGCAAACAAAATGAAAACCACTCAAAAACGTTCTCAACAAACTTTGGAAAAAAGCAACAAACAAACAAAGAAGCAACAACAAAAATTACAGCAAAATGTAAACAAACAAAAATTCGAAATCAAAAACTTTTGGCACACCTTTGGAAAACATTTTTCAAGAAACAACATTTTTTATTTTCATTTCCCCCAAAATCAAAATCAACAAACCACATCCAGACAAAAAATGACAAAAACAAGAAGTAAATTTCGTAAATTCAAAATTCTGTTTTTCGGCTCTATATAATTTTTGTAAACAAAATGCTGTAAAAAAATTAATTGATAATTCTTGTTGTAAGCAAAACTTGAATTGCCAACGCCTTCTTATATTAGAGGGCGTGCCCAGGCACTGTAAATACTAAAAACAAAAAAAAATACAAAGCACACATACACACGCACACACAGCTTATGAATTAAGATGTAAAATGATATATTGGCATATTGAATGCCTAATCTTATGTATATATATATATATATATATATACATATATGTATATGTATATGTATATTAAGCGCATATGTAGGAACACTTAGGCTCGCCAAAAGTTGCTTGCATGTAGATTTTTTCTTTTAGTTTTTCCCAACACTTTTCTTTAAGTTGACACAATAGTGCAAGATTTTCGTTTACATATAACTACAGGGTGATACACACACACACAAACATACACACACAATTACAATAGTTGAAGCAGAAAATACACTCAAATAGTATTCAGATAACGGAATAGCCAAATGTTAAAGTATATGAAATATCTAGTTACATACATACTACTATATATATCAAATGTTAATACACAATACACACGCACACACACACAGACACACACACACTTTTCGAATGGCTTCCTATATCCGCATAGATCGGCCATTTTGAACCGTTACATTTTCTTTGTGTAGTTCTTACGTAAATTTACCCAAAAGCCCAGTTTGTTCTGTGATGTGCAGCGCTCGAACCACGTTTGACGCTGCAAAGTTTTTTGTTTTCTATATATTTTTTTAATATAGTTGCCCCTTATATAGTTCTTCGACCCTTGCTTTCCTAACTCCGTAACAACTCGAACAGCAAACAGCAAAAAATAAGAAAACACAAAACACAAAAAAAATGAAGAAATATAATTGCAATAACTTACTTTAAAAAAAAACAAAAAAAAACGAAATACTACAACAAACATAATAATAATTAATGTCTATGCACATATATATATTTTGTTGCTCCCGTGCTCCCCACCCACAGGTCCCGTTCCCATCCCCCATCGCTCAAAAAGCTACCTGGCCACGCCCCCACCCTACCAGTTGATTGCAGCAACGCCCTGCCGCAGCAACGTTCTCTGGAGTCTGAATTACATATTATTTTTAAGTACGTTGCTGTCGGCGTGGGCGTTCTTTCGACTGCAAGTGGGCGTGGCAGCTGCGAACGCGTAATTGCATTACAATTATGTTACAAATAATTATTACTAATAATTTGTCGTCAATATGCTTAGGATTTTGTTTTACAGCACTTAGTTTTATATATGTTTAGACTTATGTACCATATTGTATATGTACGTATGTAAATCAAACTCAGGAACTCATATACCTCAGAATGGAAACTACCTCTTTGTTTTTTTTTTTATGGTTTGGCAAACAGCAGACAAACAATATGAAGAAAGAAAAAAAACATCCAATCTAATTTGAAGATGCTAAAAAAACAGCTTTAGTTCTTAGTCATGTATTTTTTATTGTTTAGTTTTTATATGATTTAAATCCTATCGCGTAATTATTATACTAATCGTACGTAATATGCAAAAGACACAATTGCAAAAAAAACACACCAAACAATAGCAACAATTACAACAAACAAAGAAACAAACAGCAATACAATATCGAACTGCAATAGTTAACTGAACTACCTCAATGGGCCCCAATAGACTGCGCATATTGCAAAAATATCTTAAAATCTTAAAATATACAGAAAAACTCAACAACAACAACAAACGAAAAAAAAACTAAAAACTAAAAACTATACAATTTTTTTTTAGTTTTCTTTGTAAAATGGTGACACACAGACTATACACACATACACCTATACCTATACACACACACACACACACCTCCACACCTTTTGGCTTTTCATTTCGAAATATTTACAAAAACACTCGAGTAACAAAATTAATTTGCATCACACTTTTTGGCTTTAGAATAAAATAACAACAACAAAAAAAACCAACCTACAAAATTTGAATGTAAAAAAATGACAACAACAACCACAACAACTTTGGCAAACAAGAAATGGTTTTTTTTATAGGTTTTTGTAAATATGCGCTAAATTAAACACGAAATTTCAACAAATACACGAAAGTAAGAACATTTAATGTAAAGTTACAATCTTTGGCTATATAACTAACTATAACTAATCTAAAAAATTTTACTTTGTATGTATATGTGTAGAGGCAAGTAAGAAAGAAAAATGTGTATACATAATTTTCGGCAAAGCAACTAAATGAGGCAAAAACAAAAAAAAAAATAAAAAAAATCAACAACAGAAAACATTACATTATATTAACTAAATATGTAAAACTACAATAACAAACAAAATACAAAGAAATTATTTTAAGGCTATAAAAATTATGAGAACTTAAAATTAACGAGAAAAAAAAACAACACAACAACGCTAAATAACGGTATACTTTTGCTAGAGCTACGCGTAACTGTCCAAAAAATTTTGTTGACAGCCACACAGAAAAAAAAAACAAAAAACAAAATTTAAATAAATTCAATTCAAAGCGAAACCCAATGGTTATAAAAATTAAAATATGTAAAACTAAAATACAAACTTTAAATAAAAAATCTTTCTAAAGAAATTTTGCATACATAAAAGCAAAAACTAAGCATATAAACCATTTTAGGCTTAAAATTTCGGCTTAAATTTAACAACAACAAAAAAGCACAAAAAAAAAACGAAAATCGTAAAAATCAAGATATTTTTATGTAAAACTTAACACAAAAACAAAAACATTAGGCACTCGCAGAACATAAAATATAATGAAAAAAACAAAAAAACAATTACCAGATATTTGCATAAATATTTATTTAGAGTGAAAAACGTAAAGTAAACATTAAGTTTTAGGCCAACTTTCGACAAAAGCGGCCTAAAATAATTTCTTTGTAAAAATGTAAGTGACAAAAATGCATAAATTAAAAACTAAATTTAACAAAAACACAAACACAAATGTCGCCATTTTGCATTTAGAGCGTTAAAAGTTGAAACAACAATCACAACAACAAAAGGCAAGCACCGAAATAAAAAAAAATGTGTTGTGAAAAAAAGAAACCGTAAACTTTTAATGTACATACATACAACTAATTTAATACATAAATACAAATTAAAATAAAAATACTTGTGTATGTACTATAAATATATATATATATTTTGTGTTTATAACATTTTAAATGCTGTACAATTGTTTAATTTTATTTCATTTAATTTCCCCTTATTTTTCGTTGTATAAATTAATTTGTAAGCATGAGAAGTTTTATCGATAAAACCAAAACGAAACATTGTAATACTTGAATATGTGTAATGTGCACAGGTACAAAGAGCTACATTTAAAATAATAAAATAAAATACAAACCTATGCTAAAAACTGACAAAAACAAAAACAACAAAAAAAAACGAAAGCAAAATGAAAATTGAAATAAAGTTCGTTGTATAAAAAGAAACGCGCGATGTAAGTAATTTTTGTTATATATTTTTGTTAGTACTTGTTTTCTATTAATATTTAGTTGAATATCGTAAAAATGAAACAGAAAAAATACAACAACAACAAGCCAATTGTACTTATCCAGGCAACACACAATTTTTTACTTTCCATTTTTTTCAAGTACACTCAAAAAAAATGAATTCAGCCACAACCTAGTCACAGGACATTGACTAAAAGTAAAGGCATTAATTTCGTTTGGTTTGGTTTACCTCCTGTGTATTTATTTCTTCTGCACAAAATCTTATCTAAGTTATTTGAAATAACTATAAAATGAAATATCAAGAAGAAGCAACAGAAATGAAATTAATTTTAAGTGAAAATGTATGTGAAATATATTCTATATTATTTTGTAGCATTATGTTTTATGTTGTACAATTATAATTTGCTAATTCAGCACGCAAATTGGCTTGTTTACCTCTTTTTAATTTGTAACGTTTATGTTTAAAAAGAAACTAAATTTATTATTATACACACAATATATATATATATACATATATATATATAAACATATATATACAATATATATACGCTAAATTAATGCAACTAAATAAATGTTAAAAACCAAAAAAAAACGACAAATTTGACAAATTGGCAATTCTCATTGGTATCACGTATATTTTCTTTGTTTAATGAAATAAAACAAAATTGATTTATTATTATTTTTGCAGTTATTTTAGCACGCGGACAGCAGCAATTTAGTTTGTATATATGTATCTAAACCACATTAAAAAAATCATACATCTATGTGAAGGCAAATACATATACTACAATTTAAAAAAAAAAACACAAACAACAAGAAACACAAAGTTAATAACAGTAAAAAAAAGAGCAAAATGTGTTTAGGCCTAAGCGACTTTACAGTTCAGTTCAGCGTTATATCTATATATGTATATGGCAAAATATTAGGCTTAGACCACATAAAATCGGTGTTTGTACTCAACTCCTCCCTCCTCTCTATGAATGTGTAAATCAAGTTGTTGTAAAATTGTCTAAATGGAAATCGAAGAAATCGAAGCGAGTACAAATTAAATTTAATCTATGTGCGTATTAAATATTTTATTTCATCTATTTTTCTGTACTTTAATGGTTTTCTTTATGTCTTGATTTGTAATTAAAATAAATGTAGGTCACACATGAAAAAAAAGATAAAACGAAAAAAAATTATGTAAAAAAAATTTAAGGCAAATGCATACAAAACACTTTTGGAACAATGACAAGTACAAAATTTCAGGTAATACAAAATTTAGCAGTTAAATTTTAAATTAACAAATATATTATGAAAATACGTACAAATTTTTCGGCATAAAGGATAAAGTGAAAACAAAACAAAAAATACAAGTTAAGAGACAACTGCCAAATATTTGGCAATTGGTGTGACTTTAGGACGGTTCAGTTGAAAAGCGAAATGGAATTATTTGACTTTATAATTTGATTAGTTTTTCATTTTGAAAAAAAAAAATAAAAATGCAACAAAACTTGAGTTACACAGACAACAACAAGAATAGTAAACAATATTTTAACTATGTGCTGAACTGCAAAGTGTGCAAAATTGAAAATAAACCAAGAAAAAGTTATATTTTCAACCGTTTTTTTAAGGAGTGCGAATAAGAAGAAAATGAAGTCCACATAAAATAATAAATTATGCAAATAAACTCTAAATACTTATATGGTGTGTACATATAAATATGTATAATAAAGGCAAGCATAAATACATAGTTTTAAAGAAAAATCCGTTTGGAGCAAACTCAGGGCATTATCAAGACTCACGACGATGTATACATGCATTTAATACAAAAGTAAAATATAAAAACATTTTTTCGATATGTATTACAACAAATGAAAATAAAAAAATAAAAAAAAATAAAAAAAAAAACAAAAAAAATGACGAAGACGAAGACGAAGCAAGTGTAATAATCATGCAAATCGATTATGAACAACTCAGGAATTAAATATTAAATGAAATATTTTTAAAAATCAATGAACAAAGAAAACGACGGTCAAGTCAACATTTTCAAAAGTTGTGCAATATTCTTAAAGTTTTCTAAATACGTAATAGTATTAATCAATCTAATAACATGAGATAATACGAAATGAAAAACGAATGAAGATAATCTAATGAGTGTTCATAAAAGAAATGGAGAAAAATGAAAGTAAGGCATGGGATTAGGCTGGGTTGAGAATGGTGAGTTTTTGAAGCACATGACGACTTAGCATATAGTACATACACACATACATAACTACATAAATACATACATACATACATGCATTCTTACACATAAGAATGCACTTGCTTATCATTAACTGATTTGATGGATTTTTATGTTATTATCAACCCAGAAAACACAATTACAACAACAACTATCACAACAAACAACAAACAACAAGCAACACACACACACACACAAAGACACACATACACACAAAGACACACGCATACACAAAGCGACAAGCGAAAATAGTGAAATAAATAGCTAAATGAAAATGAGTTTATATAAAGAAGGAAAACATAAAACTGTGATTACATTTGATTGTCGATGCGTTGATAAGAAAATGTTGCATAATTAATGATTGGTTGAAATACGAATACGAAATGAAAAACTTATTTAAACAGCTTTTGATTTCTTTTTCTATGTATGAAGACGAGTATTGGCAAAATGTCTATGAATGCGTAATGCGTAACTAAATAAATATTTAATTAGCCGAAATATTAAACTTCAAAAGATTTACTAAGAATAAAGAAAAAAAAACAAAATACAAATTATAATTACTTATTAAATTGATTTGACAATTAGAAAATAATGAAAGTCATATGCAAATTATTTTTCAGACTTTTTTCATTTTGCAATAACTCTTAACAATTTACGATTACTATTTAAAGAAGAAAAAAAACAACATCATATTTAGTTCACATTTCACTGAACACTTTCTGTATGTAGTGCACTTTAGTTAAAAATTAAAGTCTGAGATTTTACATTTATATGGTCAAAGTATACACCTAATTAAAAATATAAAAAAAAAAAACACTTTAAAAAAACAACAAAAAAAATATAAAAAATTGACTAAGTTTATGATTATTAAACTACTTATAAACAGGCAGAGAAGCACACACACACTCACACACATTCACACATTTGTATTTGGCTATATACTATAAATGTATGAAAGAAAAAAAAACGAAATTAATAAAGTGTGTAAGAAAAATAGGGAAAGAAAGGAAAAGAAATGAATCTAAACTGTATTTTCACTCTGTGCGTATGATTTCTATATATCTGGAATATGTGCAAGCGAGAAATTTAAGTAAACAGCTTAAATATATTTTTAATGACGATTCGGATTAAAAATTTACGATTATGGCATAAACTTTTGTGTAAAATATAAAATCTAAGCTATACACAACCAAAAAAAAACGTACAGAAAAAACGCATTGTAACAAAAACTCACACAGCATGGAAAATGGGGAAACAGATATTGAGCATAAAAAGTATATGAACGAAAAATCTAAATTCAATAAACTTGTTGCTAAAAATATAATACAAAAAAAAAAACTAGTAGTTTTATTTAAATTTTAAACAGCAAATGGGTGACAATTCAAGAAACCGCTATCCCAATAGCGGATTGACATAGATATCGATACTTGCGATATGCAACTATCGATAGAGTACTCGTCCCACCTATTTTACAACAGCTGATTGCTGTGCACGAGAAATGTGAATGGTCAGACGCCATTGTGTTACGTGCTGACGAATCGAGTAGGTGCAAATTGTTGTTAACTATAGTTGTTTGTTGTTTTAATTCGTCAATTACGGACCAACGACACTTTATAGCTGTTCCTAAATACCGATTCGGAAACAACTTAAAGACACACATTAAACTGTAAACCGTACAATACTGAGCACAACCAGCCAAAAGCAAAAAACAGTCACAGTTAACAAAATGGTGAGTAATACAAAAGATATGAAAATAAGCCACCGAAAAGAAGAAAGAAAAAAACAAGTTATTTTGGCTGCCGCCCTAAGTGACGCAGGTGCAACAAATTTTGAGTGTCGAATGCCGAAACTATTTCAAAACTGCAGCATTGGGTCGGGTTGTTGAGTTGTTGTTGTTGGCCTGTGACCTAAAACGATGCCCGTATATGGTAGTCGTCGTGGCGTGCCGGCTGTGTTGCTTTGTGGAGGGGTGTGGAAGACAGGCGAAGAGTCGGGGTCACTTATCAGGCAGAGCCGCGAAATGGCTCAAATTCAATGCGGGAATCTAAAACATAAGATAAAGCGTTTTCTATTTGCTGCTTACAGTCGGAAATGCAAATGGATTGTGCGCTGGATCTGATGAGACGGCTGCCGCCTCAGCAGATTGAGAGGAATCTAATCGATTTGATTGATCTGGCGCCCGATTTGTGTGAGGATCTATTGTCGTCGGTGGACCAGCCGCTGAAGATAGCCAAAGACAGGGAGCATGGCAAAGATTATTTGCTGTGCGATTATAATCGCGATGGCGACTCATATCGTTCGCCCTGGTCCAACACCTACTATCCAGCGCTGGAGGATGGCCAAATGCCATCGGAGCGTCTGCGCAAATTGGAGATCGAGGCGAACTATGCATTCGATCAGTATCGCGAGATGTACTATGAGGGCGGCGTCTCCTCGGTATATCTATGGGATTTGGATCATGGTTTCGCCGCTGTGATACTCATCAAAAAAGCCGGTGATGGCAGTAATAAGATACGCGGCTGCTGGGACTCCATACACGTGGTGGAGGTACAGGAGAAGACAACGGGACGTACGGCGCACTACAAGCTGACGTCGACGGCGATGCTGTGGCTGCAGACAAACAAACAGGGCTCGGGCACAATGAATTTGGGCGGTTCGTTGACCCGGCAAACGGAGCAGGATGCGAATGTTAGCGAATCATCGCCGCATATCGCAAACATTGGCAAAATGGTCGAGGAGATGGAGAACAAAATACGCAATACACTGAATGCCATTTACTTTGGCAAGACCAAGGATATTGTGAATGGATTGCGCAGCACACAGTCGCTGGCCGATCAGCGCGATCAGGCGGCCATGAAACAGGATCTGGCTGCGGCAATATTGAGGCGCAATGTTAAACCCGAATCGAACTGAGCAATTGGCGCCTTGTGGCGCTAATGGCGTTTATAGGGACAGTAATCGAATTGGCCGCGTAATTCAATTTCATTATATGCGAACATAAGCAACTTACCAAGTAATTACAATGCGCATTTCTAGGCATTAAATTTGTTAACGATACGACAAAATAGACAAAAACTTGTTAAATGAAAAAGAAAACAAAAAATGAAAAAAAAAACAAAAACAGAAACGTATTAATGTAAATTGATTGCCCATATTTCAACTATCCCTGCCCCTCGCCTTGTTGCAATTTACTATACATAGAAAGCATTAAAGTCCATTTGCAAATGTCGCGCCAGCTCCTCCGACGCCTTTTAGACAGTATCTTTTAAGTATTTGTATCTGTACAATGCATACAACATCATTTTTGTATCGGAAAGGTGATGCAAAACATTCGCATTTCGTTTTGCACGTTTCTTTTTTACGATTCGATTCGATTGGTTTTGCATTTTAATTTTTCTTTTTTTTTTGGAAACGTTTGCAGCGTTCGAGAAAATAAATAATGTGTTATATATATATATAAATAAATAAATAAATAATGTATGTATGTTTGTGTATTCTAACAATAAGAAGCTCGAAGCATAAATTTTACATTATGTACTTTTACTGAAACGCTCTGTATTATGTGAAAAATACACATTACGTACCGATCAGCGAAAATCTTGTTGAATTATTTACCTGGTAACATGATAAACATGATATGATAAAGCACCGATTGCAACCATATCTTATCATATCATAGTGATCTCATCCTTAGCTTCCGTTCGATTTCTTTAAAAGACAAAGAAATTGGCTCTTGGTTTGGTATGGCTGTTTGTTTATTTTCATGAAAAAATCGCAAACTACCCTACGAGTTACAATGTATTTCGTCATTAAATATGATAAGATGTGTGGCCTTATATCAAATACATGAATACAAATGTATTTTACTTAATTTTTGTTGTTTTCAGTTATCTTTAAATCGAATTGAAACTTTTTCCTGTTATGCGTTTCGTTCATATTTGTTTTATCATGATTATTACAGATAATATATATTTATATATGCATATATTATATATATAAATATATATATATATAAAGTGTATTAACGACTATATACAAAAAACGCGACAACATTGATAAGAACACTCGAGTGTGCTTGTGTGTGCGTGAATGTTAGAAGTATATAGAAATGTGAAGAAATATCGGGATTTTAGTTTCACAATTAGCGCGTTAGATATCTACAACTTAAGCTAGTGATTACAAATAAATTAGATTTATTTAGAAGGTCGAAAATTAAAATAGTTTACGATTACATACAATATTTTACACGGGCTGCTTGAAAATCGCGTTTTTACTGACGGATTGGACATATGCGAGACGTGGACTGAAGTAAGCGATAAACATATGGATAGCATTTAAGAGACAGAATGAGGGAGATGTAGTAGAAGAGTTGTCCAGCACTTTAATGCCCTTCTGCCGACAATTAGTGCGTTCAATAATTGAGTTATAAATAATAGTGTGCAACACAGTAATGTGAAAGTCTCTTAGGTACGCCGCAACCGAGGCCAGCAGCTTATTGCATTTTGGAGACTTCAAACTTGGTATTGATGATCTCCTCGTCAGAATCGAGCACTGGCAGCGCTGGATCACCCATCGACGATGGTATATTCTCCTCCACCCAACGCAAATCATCCTCTTCGGTTGTGGTTGCCCCACGCGCATTCGCTGGTGATCGTGCGGTGCCATTTTGATGTGCACCGCGCATTTTAATGCCATACGCATCCGCCACGAACTGTTCCTCCTCATCTGAATGTAAAGTGCAATTAGATTGTCAATTAATTTGTCAAGACATGAATAGATATTTTTGAATTCGCTTACCCTCCTCGTCCTCATCATCGGGCGCGTCCAGGAGTGGCGTAAACGCATATCGCTGATTGTTGT
The DNA here is from genome assembly GCA_035043445.1 of Drosophila silvestris. Taxonomy (NCBI): domain Eukaryota; kingdom Metazoa; phylum Arthropoda; class Insecta; order Diptera; family Drosophilidae; genus Drosophila; species Drosophila silvestris. Next base: position 1,250,466 of record JAWNMZ010000139.1, read on the forward strand.
TTGTGGGCCGCCACAGTATCATAATGACCAGCAGCAGCACAGAGAACAATATATGCCAGAAGGCCGTATCCAACCAGATGTCACGCCAGCCCTAATGATCGACATGTGAAACGATATTAGAAATGAATACATAATGCAAAAAGAATATGCGGTCGTAAAAACTTACGGGCGTGCAGTTTTCGGTTCTACGCAAACGCAACGCAAACAGCATGAAGATTACGGAAGCGATGACGGCGAATATCAGCGTATTGGTAAAATGTCGATACAGCGATAGCTTAACCATATTTCTAAACGAACCACAATTAAAAAATATGCCAAATGGATATATCTTTTAGGGCATTTACCTGCGCAGACGCAACGTGCGTGTGGTTTGCACCAGCGACGTGAAAATGCCCCAACAAATACCCGTATCGAGGACGGCCAATGGAATGGTGGCCACCAGCAGCTCACTGCGATCACTCTTATCCTTGGTAATGCGCAAATAGCTCTCCACGCAGGCCAGCAAAAAGTATAAAGCGCCCACGCCCACAACGCGATGCAGCATGGGTCCCAAGCGAGGCCTATCATAGAAAAAATACATATAAGAAAATGATTAGATATAAAGTACATATAAAGATGCTACTTAACATAATATTTCATATATCTAATCTGCCGAAATTCAATTTCTTCATGTTCAAATACAAATGCAGTCGAAATATTTCTTATCTTTTAGTTTGAAGTTAAATTTTTAATTTAATGTAATATTTGTTTGAATTTCTTTGTGTCGACTGACTTTAGTTGCAGTTAAGTAAATAAGTAATGAATATGAATAATGTTCCGAAGAGAATCACTTGAAATAATCATTTGAAATAATATTTACTTGACGATGCCAAAGCCCAGGCTCATGATAATGACCAGCATGCGGGCCAGAGTACGCTTGGCACACGATACAAATTCAGCAACGAGTTCGGCATGCTGCACCGGATAGCCCGTATTTGCCACCGCATGATACTCGGCATAGAAGAAGGCCTTCTCGAGCATGCCCAGCAATATGACGCCGCCAATCCAGAATTGTATGCGCAACAAATCGCGCCATTGGGCAAAGGATACAAATAGCCAAATGATACCAAAAATCACATAGACAGTGCACATGGTCAAATAGAACTGCAAATAATTACGACAGCGTTAACAACAGATGTATAAAGGACAACTCTCATGATTTACCGGCAAGAATGGCCAATCTATAGCCGATATATAGCCATGCGGTCCCAGAAATTCAATGTGTACCGTTGCCCGAAAGGCGGGCGGAGACGTCGCTGTTATGTATGTGAGTATGGTCAGTTCCAGCTCATAGATGCCATCCTCATCAATATTTGCAATCGCTTTGGGTGTCGCCTATAAAACTCAAGATAAATATAAATTTGCTTATGTACCATTATTAATAGATAAGGCATATTAATCAAATGTTAGCGGTGGTAATTTTTACCACAACACAATAAAAAAGACATTTTTTCTCTTATTTCACTGGTTTGCCTAGCATTTTAGCAACAATTCCTAGACTTCCGTAACAAAATGGATCGCACACACAGCCATAAACTAAGATAAGTGTAATGCTTGATAAGGCCAAAGTGTTTGCTTTAGGTGCTTTTATAACTGAGTCACACTTTTTAAATATATGTATATGTATATATATGTACGTAAACTTACCGAAAGTGGATTCTGGCTCTGCTTCAAGGGATGTACATCCTTTGGCTGATCAGTGTTGTCCTGCAGGACAACGAGATGCGTACATGTGGCATTGCTAACCGTTGATTTAATGACTTGACTAGTATTTTGCAGCAGATTCGGATTGTCGCTGAGTAGCTAAAAGAGAACGCAAATATTTTTGAATAAAATTATGCACAATTAATTGGCGTTACTCACAAAACGTCCCTCGTAGAGGCATGAGTGTTTGGTCAGCTTGAAGTTGATGGTAAGCGGAACTTCTGTCTCAGACGTGCACTCAACTGATTGGGTGAAGGGGGTGTGGGGAGGGTAATATTTTCAGTTATTGCGAATTGGTTACACGTATTGCATTTGCAATACTCACGTTTAATGTAGATCTTCGTTTTGGCCAGCAGCGGACGCTGCTCGATAATCGAATGCTGATCCTATAATAACACAAGTGGAGCATATTAGTTTTTGATTAAAGTTTTGTTGTTTTGCTTGCTTTTTACTTGATCTATAACAATGTCGATGATGCCAGGATCTGATTTGCCGGCCGCCAGAGTGGCAAAAATCGAAATAAACGCCAACGCAAATGTAAAATGTGTCGACATTATGAATACGTCACGGAATGCACCTAAATAAATATTATTTATTTATTTTCTATGTTTCTGGCTACGCGTTAGAACAATACTACAAGTTATCGGTCATCGATTTATCGATGGTTTTTGTATGTGCTCAGTCGAAGCTGCTGCCGGTTTTTCAACAGAATGCATATTCAGATAGCCAAATCCATTATTAAACCAGAGATTCCCAATCGCGGGTCGGTTAATGGGAGTTAAGGAAAATACAGCAATATTTTATAAATGTTTATTTTAAAATATTTAGTTATAGTTGGTAAACAGCTGTTCCAAATTGCAAGAACAACATCGCTTTAAATATATGGTTAACATCACTGTTAACCAACATTCGCTCGCTTTGAATGGCAATTATATTACAACTCGCGAAGCGAACCAATCCCAATCTTTCATTTCGGCAGCTTGTTCAAATGTTTAATTAAGCTTGTTAAATAACGAAATAACAGCTGAATAATATATGTTGACTGGCGCAAAGCTAGCGAACATCCATTGGAATTAATTTTAGGCGCCATTTCCTTAAATTCAGAAGCGTTCTGTTAATGAAATGTTAGCGTTTTTAGAGTGCCCACATATGTAGCTGTTAAGCATGTTCACTTGAGTAACATCCAAACAAGAAGAAGAGCAAGAACAACAAATGTTTTTATATTTGCAATAAAACCATGGTAAATGTTATGAAAGGAGTGCTTGTCGAATGGTAAGTAAACCAATAAATAAATAAGTCACCCACACTACACAAATATTCTCCTTAGTGATCCGGCTATGAAACAATTTTTACTACATTTGGATGAGAAGCTGGCGTTGGGTCGAAAATTCATCATTCAAGATTTGGACGAGAGTCATCTATTCATTTCCACGGACATTGTTGAAGTGCTGCAGGCGCGTGTCGACGAGTTAATGGATCGCATCAGCTTTCCATTGCACGAGAAGGACGCTTAAACAACAACAAAAACAAAACAACAAAAAACAAAAGTTCTACAAACAAAATTATGACGGGACGCGAATCGCATAGGATCAAGGATGCGGAAAAGAAACGTGTCCTGGATGAAGCGGCACGCAAGCGACGCGCACGCAAAGCTCTCGAAGCCTTGGAGCAGGACAACTTTCAAGATGATCCTCATGCGGATCTAGTGATGTCGAAAAAGTTGCCCAAATTCCAGGAGAGCATCAAGAACGGCAAAGAGAAGAAGGGCAAACGCAAAGGAGCCGAATACTTTCGAGCCAAATATCGCAAAAATTTCCAACAACTGCTCGAGGAGGATAAGCAGAGGCCGAATTATGAAAGTGCCGCTGCGCCGCCGCCAAAGAAACCCGTTCGCCATTTCTGTGCCGTCTGTGGTAACTTTTCACAATATTCGTGCACCGCATGTGGAACACGCTATTGTCGCGTGCGCTGCCTGCGTACCCACCAGGACACACGTTGCCTCAAGTGGACCGCCTGATTTGTTTGTAGAGCCCCATTCCTCCACATCCAATACAAATACACGCAATAAAACCAAAATGTGAACACTGTTATCGATATTCAAAGCTAGTTTGTCAATGCGGATAAGTAAAAGCCTGCTGTTGCGGCTAAAATATGATTTGGCCTATATTATTTTCAATATTTTGCATACTTCAACATCTCATAATTAAACCAACAAAGCACAGTTTTCATAAACTTTAAAAATAAAAACCAAAGCTAAGTTGGCTCTGCTGTTTGGCTTTCAAATTGTATATTTATTTATCGATATGTTATCAGCTGTTTCACATCGATAGCAAACAAGTTGCACTTTGCTAACAATATGTGCAAATAGAAATCGATTATTTTTAGCTTTTCCGTATTCGGTCACACAATCGCGCAGTCTCATTAAATTTTTCAAACGACTACGTTGAGGCACACGATTGTCGCATTGTACATTAAAATAAAAATTCAAGTATAACGGCCAACGTTTGCAAAACGAACATTTTCACATATTTTAGACTACTACTAAAATAAAACAAAATCATAAGCAACAAAAGCCAGCCGGTCGCGTTTTTTGACTGTTCCTTCGTCCGTGTGTATATGTGCACAATTGTGTGTGCGTGAGTGTGTGCGAGTGAGTTGGTGTGCGAGAGCGCGTAGCTAATCCAATCAGAAAAGGGATACAACAAACACAGCAACAACAGACGACAGCTGCAGTGGAAATATTAATTTGTACAATGGATCTAAATTTCGCTGATCTGAAAAAGGAGGCCGCCTCCACAGCTGAGGATATTTTCAATAGCGCCAGCAAGAAGGTAACCAATACCTACGATGATTTATTAGGTGACCTAAGCGGCGGTGACGACGGTGTTAGCGGCAGCGGCAGCGCTGCCAACGTCAGCAGCGGAGCGCAGGACGATAATGCGCACACCGAGCGTTATTTTGCCAATGAGCAAAAAAATGTGGATTTCGGTGATCCGCAGGCGTTTGTGCAACGCATGTCTGCCGGCGCCAAGGAGGCACAGGAGCAACTGGATGCGAAATTTGCCCAGAAAACGGATGATTTTGCAGATTTCGCCAAGGAGACGGGCAGTGCCGTTAAACAGGACATTGGCAGGATGACCAGTGATTTTATGAATGTGGAGCGAAATGTTTATGGGGATGCACCCAGAGCTCCAGCTCCTGCACCCCCGTTGCACCCCCCGTTGCAGCCCCCGTTGCACCCCCCGTTGCAGCACCCGTTGTTGCTCCTCTGCCCACTTCAGTGGCTGCACCCAAGCACGTGGAGCCGGAGCCAGAGGTGGATTTAATGGGCAGCTTCAGCAAACCGATGTCTGTTCCACTGCAACCATTTCAGCCCACAGCGCCATCCAATTTCTATGACGATGATGATGATGATGAGTTCTTTGGCAAGCCAAGTTTAAATGCTGCACCCGTTGTCGCCGCATTTGTCGCTCCAGGCAACAAGGATTCTGATACAGATTCACCGTCCGTTTCGTATACGCCGTCGCCGGCAAAGAAACCGATTACGGCCGCCCTCAAGGAGCAAGACAATGAGAAATTCATTTCTTCCGAGGATCTGTTGAGCGACTTTAAGGATGCGCCACCAGCTGTCCCAGCACACGCTCCAGCACCGGTTCCAACTCCGGCTCCAACTCCAGCTCCAATTTCAGTTCCGGCGCCGGCTCCGGCACCGTCTAAGGCTGTTGTAACCGATCTGGATGATGAGGAGTTTGAGCTGAAACCTCAGCCCAAAGTGGAACCACCTAAGCCCGTCGCCAAAGTGGAGCCACCGAAGCCCGTTGCCAAAGTGGAGCCTCCAAAGGCCAAGACGCAACCGCCAAAACAGCAACAACAACAGCAGCAGCAGCAACCAAAGATTGTGTCAGTTGAGGAGATCTTCTACAAGTACGGACTTGGTAAGTGCCCCCAAGAATTAACCGTAAATTCAAACTCGGCCAGCCAATTTTTTAATGCCCTTGCAGCAATGAAAAATTACTTAAATTAAATTTAAATAATACTGACACTAAGTATTATAAATTAAATTTTATTTAGTAAATGCTAACATTTCGTAAATTCTTATTTATAAAATTAAATAAATTCGATTTAATGTCAGGCCTTTTCCGACAAATTAAAATCAATACAGAGGAAATTGCTGAAAATCTGCCTTTTCATTCGTCACCATAAAAGTATGTTTTTTTTTTTATTATTTATAATGTTACGTGATAAATTGAACAACACGTACGGAATCAATACGAAAAATGTCAAAGGCAAAACGTGCCACGGCAAAAGCCGGTTATTATTCTAATTAAAATGAGTGCAATCGCTGCTGCTGCTGCAGGGGTATCTATATCAAACCGTATTTGTTTTGTTATTATCGTTATTTTTGTTGCCAATTAGTTAGTGCCTGACAGTAATTAGTCATCGTTTCTGGTCTTATTGATAATATTATTTGAATATGCATTTTGTATTTGTGTATTATCATCGCGACCACACCTTTGGCTGCCTCTGCTCTGCTCTGAGTTGTTACTTAGTTTGTTTGTTACTTAGTCACTTTTTTTTGCATTCCGTTTTTTTCCATTTTTTTTTTTGAGAGCAGTAAACAATCTGCTTGCCCGCTCTCTTTTAGGTGTTGTGCGTGCCTTTTGCTTTACGGCTTGTTGTTTGCCGCTCATGATGTCATCATCATAATGTCGGCATCAAGTTTTGCGCTGTTTATATCTAACTTTGTATGTACACAATTATCGCACAATATATATATAAATTTATAATTTTTCGCGTATAGAATTTCACTTGCCGAAAACATTTTGCGACACAGCTGGAAATTTACATGCAGCCTCTCTCCGGCTCCCTCTCTCTCTCTCTCTCTCTCTCTCTCTTTGAAGACGACGACGCTTTCTCTTGGTCAAAAGCTTTGGAGTGCAACTGATCGGCAATTGTTATCGATAACGATTGCTCATCATCATTTGAGTCATGTCTGCTCAATTAGTCAATAGTAGAACTGACTTAATGCTGCATTTGAATTGCATGAGACAGCACATTTTTTAGTTTCTAATTTGTTATTCATCCATTCGCATTTGGCGTGCATGAATCAGCATCATTTCTGCTCTAGCTTCTGCTGCTTGCGTCTCGTTTGCTCATAATTCATATTTCACATTTCACATTTATATTTGATTCTGTTTTATTTGCTGTACTACATTTTAGCAAGCAATTATATCACACACACATGGAGAAATAAAGAGGGAGTGAAAGAGAGAGAGAGAGAGAGAGGGGGAGAGGGTCGTGATATTGACTCTTTCTAGTACTCTTTAATTTAAGCCTTTGCCTGCATAATCCAATTATCTAGTTTAGGGGCCCGCTTCACTGCGCAAATTCATTTTAATATCATTTTCGCTATACACTGTTTTCAATGCGTAAAAGCAGTAGATTATGTTATGACTTAGACATTGTAAAATCACAAAAAAGTTTTCTAGCCATGCATTTTGCGCTGCAGTGTTACATCGAAAGCAGTGTATTGAGCGGTCGGTGAAACAGCGAGTGCATAATTTTTAGTTTTTTTGTTTTACAATCTGCGCCTTTATTTTCATCGCATGCTGGCAAAATTTTCCAATTAGTAATCTTTTTTTCCTCTGCATTGCCTTTGTCTTTACTTGCCGTGCTATTTTTATGGCAAGTAGATGCTAAGTATTTGAGTCTGTCTGTCCGCTTGTCGTCTGACTGTCTATCTTCTTCGCTTCCTCTTCTTCGTTTTCCAATTGGCATTGACTTTGATTGCGGCTGCTGCTGCTGCTTGGCACTTGTCATCGACCCAGTTGAGTGCGCATTTTCGATAACGATACGCAGTTCTCTGTACCAGTTGCTCGGTGCACATTGTCTTTGCATCTCATAGATGTGTGACTGTGTGTGTGTGTGTGTGTGTTTGTGTGTGAGTATAGTTTATCTGCACTGTTAAGCCCTTATTTTGGATTCCCCCTTCTATTCGCTCTGTCTCTGTCTCTCTTTCGCTTAGTTAGTCAGTGTGCTTTGCACATGTTAAGCTTGCACTTATCGGCGACTTTGCTTTACGTTTATCGCCCGTCTTTTGTAACTGTTAATTTCTCTTATTTGCTCTCTATCACAAAAGCAATTAAGTCCTTATAAATAGACTGTGTATGTAATCGCTGCAAGAAGTTAAACACTTGTACATAAGTTTATATGCACATTGTTAGCTTGCATTATATGCATGTCTAAAAAGTGTTGAGCAACAAAAAAAAGTAGTGCACTTACTTACAAGGCGTAACGAGAATTGTGAAAGCGCCGCGAAACGCGACCCGGCGGTAAACAAAGTGCATAATATAATTTTAGATTGTCTGTGTGCGTTTATTTTTTTCAAGTGCTCCCCAGCCAAGCAGGCGTGATCGATATTGTTTTGGATCGCTGACGCTGATCGAAGACTGCTTTTGGGCTATATTTAAAATTGTATTTTCATTTGTTTTTATTAGAGTACAAATTGTAATCTTTATGAGCATCAATTTGCTTGTAGGTACACTCAACAAAAATTACGTCCAATTGTAAATATTTAAAAGAAACAAAATTTTTTTGCGAATGACTTCAGAAATCTATGTAAAAACTTAAGAAAAAAAATCATATCGTTAAATAATATATTTGTATATATTTTAGAAAGAATTTTCTTTGTTCTTGCTTAGCATATTGAATGGACGTCATAAAACTAGATGTTTATGAAGCTAAATTGTTTATTTGTATGCCAAATAAAAACAAACTAACAAAAATGTATCCAAATGTATCGCATCAAAATATGAAATTCAGTTGACACAAATAGGTCGAAACGGAGAAGTGAAATGTAGAACAAAGTTATGGCAACAGAATTGCAATACTTCTTATATAATATTGACTTGGGTGAAATAGGAAAAGTATTTTAAAAGTTATTAGCTCAATTGTGCTTTAACCTCTTTTTTTTTAGGTCTGCTCGATTTGTAAAACTTTTCCACATTTGTGTTTGTCACATGATATATGCCACGTGCTTCTGCCTCTTCTTCTTTTGCTTCTTCTTTTACCTCTTTGCGATGCTCTCCAATCGATTTGGTAATTGAGAAACTAAGCCAAAGTTTGTCAAGTTTGCGTCAGAAAATAAAATGTGCATTATGAAAACATAAAAGAGAATCCATAATATATATATATATATATGGATTATATATTTATATGAGTATATATGCCATATATATTTATATGAGTATCCCAGCTAAGAGCTAGACACAGATGCTCTCTGTCGCTGTCAGCTTGATTGATTTCCTATCTTCCTTCCCAAGGTGTAAACAACACTCGACCGATAGACAGACAGACAGACAAACCAGCTCAAAACTCGCAAGTTTCACACCCCATTAAGGGGAGGGGGTTGGTTACAGCTGTAGTCGTTGCATGAGAGCTGCAATAAACACCGCACCCAAAAAAGAAAGCCGCCGTCTGGTAATTTCCGGGCCACCTGCCTTAACCCTTAAGCAGCACCCTCCCTCAATTCGTGGAGAAGCAGCGCATGCGATTCAGCGAAAGCCAGTGATGCAAATTACGCTTTTTTCCCCTTATAATCTGGCTTTTTGAACGTGTGAATTTAGCACAATATTACAAAATGCGGGTTGCTTTTTTTGTTGTTTTGTTTTCACAAAAATATTCATTTGTATATATGCAAGTTTAATTCAATTTTCAACTAAATCAAGCTTGTCTTATCGAAAATGGACAGCAATACCTTAGGCAAATATCTACACTCTACAAAGCTGGTCAACTGCAGTAGTTAAACAGCAGCGATTACAAATCGATAAATTGTACTCAGTTTTTGTGAGCACTGAGCTTGAGCTTTTTCTATTGCGAGTTCAGGGCTAAGCGCGGTTGCTCAACCCAACGCACAGCAGGTCGCCTTATCGATTTTACTAATTTGTACTCGCGCTCTCTCTCTCTATCTCTCTCTTTCTCTCTCTCTCTTTGGCTTACGTTCTCTCTCGACGCCGTCGCTTTCGTTCGGCTATGAACTAGTCCTTTTGAATTCGTGACAGGCTTGAAAGCTTTCAGCCTACGCTCAGTCTCAGTACGCGTCGTGTGACTATCAGACGGCAGTGAATTCTTCAACGCAATTGCGAATAAAAATTTGCTTTTAACGTTACGTCGTAATTTACCTAATTGCGTTGCGCTCGCTCTCTCGCATTCTCTCTCTCTTTCTAACGCTGTGCTTTTATTTGTTGCCTACTCCAAAGAAATATACAGAAAAAAATAATTGGAACGGCAAAGAAAAAAATAATAGAAAAGCTACCGTTTAATTAATACTAAATCAAGTGTTCTGCAAACTTGTGTGAAACTAACAAAATGTGTACAATTGGCGAAGCCGGACAAAATGGCGTCTGCAAGCAGCGCCCATTGATTTGCTCCATTTTGGATCCCAGTAAGTGTTGCACTCATACATACATACATACATACATATGTAAATACATATAATAATCTATACATACATACATTTAACACTTAACCTGCTGATAAACGCTGAAGCAAAACTAACCTTTGTCAATGATGCTGAAATTTTAGCTATAGTTATAATTAATATCCTACTGCTTTTAGCTTTAATTGTAAAATGCATGCTTTTTGTAAAATTGCTTTTATTTGTTATTTTTTTGGCTTTGCGCCTAGATGCTCGCTTAAGTTTGACATGAGACACCGACTAATGCACCCTCTCTCTCTCTCTCTCTCTCTCTCTCTCTCTATTTTATATCTGCCTTGCACAACACAAAACTTAATGCTAAACTAACGAAAATCAATATATCAATCGCCTATTTGCAGATGCCTGGTTCAAGCCCGAACGTTTGCACCCGCAAGGTAAGTGTATGTGTGTGTGTCTCTCTGTGTATAGGTGTTTTTGTGTCTTTCTGTGTGATCCCAGTGGCTCACAAACTGTGCGCAAACTGTGCTTGCACAACTGTACAAGCAATTTAGAAAGCTGTCGATTATGCGTTATGCGGAAAAGACCATAAAGCAGAGACAAACAACAAATACTGCTGTCCATAATAATGATGTCATTGTTGCGCCGGCATAAAACCAACCCTTCCTCTTTACCCCACCCCCTCCCCTTTAGCCTAAAAGTATGCCCTGCTTTACATATTTTCTAGTTATTCTTTTTTATTGTTTCTATTATTGTTGTTGTTGTTGTCATGCACTTGCTCTCGATAAGTGCAATTGTTCTGTGTGGTGTGTGTGTGTATGTCTATTGTAAGTGCGCTTTATACAACCATGAATATATGCTCAAGTAGATTACTGTCGTGTAGCCATTCATATTGCATACTGAGTGACGTTTCTTATTCTTATACCCTGTACTCTGTAAATATGGCTTAAGGATATTTAGAAAAAAGGATAAAAAGCCAAATCGATCTCTATCTCCATATATAATATAAGTTAAAGAGTTTCCATTTATGATATAAATAAATATAAATGTATAAATATATATGTGTGAATAAAAAGGCTCAGCCCATAGGGTATTTGCTAGTCGATCACAACTGCCTTTTGTTTCAGCTTTTCCTATCTTGTTGATTTCGCTGCTTTTGCGCATTGATTTTTTTTGTTTCCTTTTTTCTTTATGCCCCATCCCCTTTTCCAAAGTTGGCCGGACAACGGACAACGCCTAAAAGGCAGCAGCAGAAAACAGAGCAAAGCTCGTCGAGCGCTTAAAATGAATCTGAGTCAAAAGTGCACCGTTAATTATGGTCAAAGTGAAGTGGACTTTTATTGTGCCACGCCCCCCACCCCAATTAGTAGGACGCCATAAATGCAGTTCAGTTACCTTCGCACAACTCCACACGCCCCGCTCTTTGTCGCGTTTGTGGCAGTGGAGCGTTAAATAAAACCGTAACCGGATCGCATGCTAAAGCGCTTTGAAATATATATATATATATATATATATATAAATGCACATTTATATAAAAAACTTTTCAGTCGGTTTGCTCGCCAAAATGCAAACTAATATGGGCTAAAGAGGGGAAGGAGCGTCGCGACAGGTGAGGGGTGGGGGGGAGACGTGACTAGCAGCAGCCCCTTTCGCACGAGGCTCGCATGCAATAGACGTCAGCCTAGGCATGCACTACTACTAAATATGTATGAATATATATATATATATAACAGTTGTACATATAACAGTTGTTGGCTGAGCTTATTTCATCAGCTTATGAAAGCATAATACAACAACGTCTACGATTATCATCATTGGCATCATCAACATCGTCATTTGACTGGCTGGCTTACGTCGCTTGAGCTTTGCACCCAACTGTAACAGTAAATACTAACACACATACATAGACAAACGTATGCACATACATACACAATACACACAAACTTAATCAGTTTGTGTTTGGTTGGAGCATTCCACAATGCGATTCAGATTTATATCTGTTGTTTTAATTTGCAATGAACGACACTGGGCATTCCTTTATAAAATGTATATTCGATTTTTTTAATATTAGATATAGATTAAATTGAAAGTTCCAGAATCGGACAACTTATCATTATTCCACACATTAATCGAGTAATAAAATGACTCATGATCACAGCAAATAGATAAATAAATAGTGAAGTCAACTGCTTGCTAAATTTAAAATTTAACTGCTTGCTTAAATCCACTAATAGTAATAATCCGAATGAAGACTCGATTAACAACAGCTGCCAATTATTGCTCATAAAAACTATTTGGGCTTACAATTAACAATTAACAATTCTCCCACCTTCTCTAATACTTGAGGCTGCTTTGATGCCATCCGCTTGGCACGTAAAAGCAATTTCTCGATTTTTCTTTTTATGCCCAATTTCGGTTACCGGGCACTCAACAACCAACAACAATTAAAAGTAGTCAGTCGACCCTCCATTTACGCCCAGACACCGTCAGACATCCCGGACTGCTGCCCACTGTGCTGAGCACTCGATATTCGCCTCTCTGTGGCAGTCTCCAGTCTGCAATGAGTCAGTCAGTCAGCCACTCAACCCATACTTAATTCTTAAGTTACCAACAAACAGCCAGCCAGCTCTTGGCAACATAGACTGAAAGCCAACGAGGCGGCGAGACTAGACAAGATTCGTTCAACTGTAAAAATTAAGCCTTAAGTCTGATTGTGAATTGCAAAATTGAAGCTTATAAATAGAACAAGTTCTTTACCACAGATATTTATTAAATTTCTAGAATTTTAACAGATTAAAAACCATAAAAATTTGTCTGAAATATGCTAAGAAAAATCGATGGAAAAATTAAACTGTGAATTTCACAAGTGACGTTTTTAAATGGAACAAGTTTATTCCATTGCTTTGGCACAGATATTTTTGACATTTTCAGCATTTTCTTAGAAATAAAAACCTAAAATTTCTTTGAAAAAAAAAACTTAGAAACTCTTTGTGGTACATGTACTTATATAATTCACCCATTCTCTCAGTAATTATAGTGACAAGCATAAATCTGAGCAATATTCATAAAATAAGTTTATTAGGTGGGTCACAAATGTCAATCAAATAATATTCAATTCCTCAACAGTCTTGCTATATTGTGGCATACAAAATTCTGTGATTCATGTCTAGAAATTTCTTTCCGTTTAGTCCAATTTTGGTCGTGACAGCATTTTAAATACCCACACTTAGGTAGCTTTAAGTTGATAGTCGTCTGGCTTCTATTTTAGCTGCCTTTCACCTGTTTTAATGCCGGCCGGCTTTTGTTCTTTGTTACCCGTTAGAAATAGAATAGAAAAAAAAATAATGCTTACGTGCAGTCAAAACCGGAGCCAACTACGTATATATCTATGCACATATATATATATATACCACTTGTTTCCTGCCAAGCGGATAGCAAAGAACATTAGATCATCGCAAATTTCGCTTGGCTACTTTTTGCTTTGGCAAAAATATATATACTATAAAACAATTTGCATTTATGTGCGATTCGATTTTTTGTTGATAATTGATAAGTAAAGTAAATACAGACGATTGAATAGGGCTCGTTGTGAGAATGATAGCATTTTAATACCCTAAAGTAAAATTTAACGTTAATTAAATTCAAATTTCTTACTTTCCAATATTATTGTAAGATTTTCTTACTGAACTCTTAAAAGATGTACATTTTAATTTTATAAAAAACCCATCGAATACTTTTCTATAGTATACGTTTGCTTAAGCTTTTGTAATCCATCTCGCTTATTGCACCTGTAGAAAGAGGGTGTTTGGGGAAAGTGAAATTATCAGAGATAGTCAACGCCTCGTCTGATAATGAATTCAGGGTCATGTGCTATTTTTGGTAGAGTTGGAAAAGAGCCGCCTACGTCAGTAGCTGAGTTTGCTCTTCTGACGTCATTCCATTCCCATTCCGATTTTAACCATAACTAATTCAAATTGAAAACGAAATCAATTTTTTGGCGCGTTATTGTCACAATAAGCTTTCGACTGCTTGCAAGCAGTGCGCGCAGCACCCCAAACAGAAATTAACCTTGAAATTCTAACTTGGAGAGAGATATTGTTGCTGTTGTTGCCTATGCAGCTCTCCACAGCTGATGTTCAGTTGTTGTTGTTCACTCTTTGTTATGTGCTTTTGTGCTTTCGGCGAGTTTATTTAGCCGGCGTCTGAGACTCTCGGGCACTCGCATTTGACTGCTAATTTTAGCCTTTTAGCTGTTTCAGCTATCTTATTTATTATTATTGTTGTTTGTGTGTGTTTTAGCAGTTCGATTTTTGGACTACGACGTGGGCTGCTGAGAATGAGAAAGAGGGAAAAGGCGGCAATGCCTGCACAAAACTTAAGGGCTGGCCACCAACTGAGATGATAGATGCAATTACGCTCGCGAGCTTCAACGCTTCGAGAGAGAGAGCTTTTAGTGCGCTAAGATCGTTGAGAGAGAGAGAGAGAGAGAGAGAGCAGCTAATAACGAATGCAATTGCAATAGTTTTATACGAGATTAGCACAGCTTTTCAATATAACCGTTTTTCTTCTATCTTAAATTCTGTGATATTGTAGCCCTGGCATTGATATCACTGCACGCTACCCGGTATCCATCTACCCTTGTTCGCTGTGGTACCTGCTATAGGCATATGGGCTTACCTGCTGACGACATGCATGCAGCGACATGCTCAAAAAACTGAATCGTGTTTAGGGATCGGGATCGCGATCGGGACCTACCTACCGAAGAACGGATAACGAGATGCAGGCGACGACAAAACATTTACAGCTACGCATATGCGTGTGTAGCTTGACCGATAACCTCTCTCTCTCTCTCTCACTCACTCACTTACTTACACTCTCTTCTCTCCGTTCTATTTGCCTGTCCATAGGCCGAAGGGGTGCCGCCTGCCCCTATACACATATAAACACATACACAAACACAGGAATATTCACGTCTATCTGTGTAAGAGTGTGTGTACCTTGTGTACCTATGGCAAATGTGCCCTGAGCGCATCTGAATTTAATTGTAGTTCAGTTGATGTACGGACTTTGTCAACGTCACAACACAGAAGAACATAGCGCAGTGCTCCGGTTACCGCTTCACATTCGTGTTTCTCTCTCTGTGTTAGTGTGTGCGTGTTTGTTCGAGTGTTTTGCATCTGTAAGATACAATAAATACATCAAGAAATGTGCACATCAGCTGTTGAACCCCTCGCCTGACCTCAGCCAGCCCGCCAGACAACATCGACAGACAGCCCAGCTACATAAATACTTTCGATTCATTGGCATTTACATTGTACGGAAATTGTTCGTGTGTCAGGAATTTTTGCTGTGTTTTCGTGTGTAGGATATTTTATCTGCATATTCTCCTTCGTCCTACTGCAATCTATAATTATATTTCTTGTATATAGAATATGCCCTGACATATTTCATAATTTCGTTACATTGTTTAAATTAATTTTGCTGCGTGTGCCTTTCGAATGAGTCAAAAAGTTACACTCACAGAAAATATTATAAATACCAAAGTGAAGAAGAAAACATAATTTAATAAACTGTTGTCAAATGTAGTTAAAACTGTAGAAAATAATCTTATTTCACTTACCATAAGCAGTAAGATACATTTAAGATCAACAGACATATTTAAGCATAGCCAAATGTGTTGTTTCATACAAGAAATTACATTTTTAAACTATTGTTGATCAAGAATATATATACCTTGTGGACTTAAATTCTGTTTTCTTTAATCACAAATTGATAATACCCATTCAATAAAAATAGTAAATTAGTAAATTAGATTTCGTGTTCAACCCTTTGGTCTGCAAGCATTTCTCTGAGTGCGGGCTTATGGCACTTATCTATCATTGCAGTTAGCCGAAAGTGTACACGAAAGTATACACACACACACGCACACATACACACACATAGATACGCATTTCTTTTTCTGATTTCGGCAAGTCATTCGACAATTGTCGCTTCTGCTGTTGTTGTTGTTGTCGTTGTCTGGGGCCTCGAATCGTGTTGGGTTCTATTCTATTGGTGTTCTGGGTTCGCTGATCGTTCATTCGTTCGTTCGGTCGATTTCCTCGTCGTTTCAGTTAACGGTTAATGCTAATTCCGAGCCCATACGCGTCGCGTGTCCAACTTCCTTTTAATTCCGTTCTGGTTCGTTGCAGTTCTTTAGTGCTAGTCATATATATATACAGACGCATATATATATATATATAGATATATATACATAAATATTATCTGAATAGAGTTAAGAAATGGCTGCCGCTTTAGAAACGCTACAATCGCTGCTGGAAACGCTCAACGAAATCAAAGAGCTGCCCATAAATCGGGAATCTTGTAAGTACTAATTTGCCAATCGGATTATTCACATTGCGATCTGCACACAATACAGACATATATAGAAGGATGTATCTGTGTTTTTCGAAGATATTTCTATTATTTCGCTCGTTGTTTCCAATTGCAGCTATGATTTATTTTTAAACATTTTTTTGTTTGCAGAGAGCAAAGAAAGCTGTGCTGCGAGTATTGTTGTTGTTAAATATAAACTAGCTTTCTATGGGTATATTTATTCTTTGGCTCGTTTCACTCACTACAAATGGTGCTAATCAGTTAAAGTGCGCTTCTCAGCTGTACTATTCTTTTCTGGGAGTTTTCCAATGCTCTTTTGTCATACTTTTGATTTACTTTTCACTTATCACATTGATCATTTATAGTTGCGGTCAAGATAATATTAATGTTGCTTCTCAATGCTTGTAATTCAAATAATTTTATGGTGGTAAAATGAAACGTGGCAAAAATTGCACTGCTGAAACAAATGATTTAAAATACTATTATTTTCCAAATTCGAAATCTAGTACAGTACACCAACATATCATATTTAGTTTTCAGACATATTATTTAGCAGCATTTAAACCTAATTTGACCGGCTCATTTCTGATCAATATCAAGTCTTTAATTTGGTTGCCAATAACTGTATTGCATTTACATTTATTGTTATTGCTTGCTATAAATAAATATAAATACAAGTTTTATAATTTTTGGGCCGTATTTTAACAACTTATTTTTTTGATATATTTCCCAAAACACACAAGTACACTATAATATGTATATATTTATTTATATAGCAGAATATGTCGCATAAAATATTTATTGTATTTTGATTGCTGGGTATTTCCGAGTCTTGCAGTTGCCATATTCTAATTATCTACAACATTTTTGTGTGCTTTTTGATTGTTACTCACTGTTGCTGTTTGCCAATAAATTTAGCTTTTAATAATTTCATTATCTTCTTTTTATTGCATTATGTGTCTGCTCGCTTATGCAATTTATTTTAGCAGCCTTTTCATGACAATGTCAGGTGCAATTTTTAGTATTATCTGTTTATTTATTTATTTATTTTTCATTACACGTTTGCGAATGCGAATTATGTCAGCGGCAACTGCTTGTCTCTCTCTCTCTCTGTCGCTCTCTCCATCTCTCACCCACTCTCTCTCGTGTTTCTCTACGATTTTGGTCAGCATGATATCATTTGAAGCAGCGCTTATTACTCACTCGCGCCAAAAACGCAAAACTAAAACAAAAATAAATCTTATTGCGTTGAGGGGGTTGTTGCTGCCGAGGGTTGTCTGTCGGGTTGTACACTATGATGTCACTAGTCCAATTTTGCAGTTGTTTTGTTGTCCATTGTATATTGCCATACATTGAATACAACGCCATTTGTTTGCAATTTGATGGAAAGTTCATTGAACACAGTGCTTGCCAAACTGCACTAAATTAAGTGCAGCAAACTTGAGCGTGCTCACACACACACACTCACCCACACACACACACACACACACACACTCAGTCACAGTCGCAGTCGCACTTGAACACCTCTAGCTTTGGGCATTTGTTCGTCACGCTCAAGCTGAGTATTGACATATGTTTGTAGTTGTTGTTGATTGTTGATTATTAATTGTGAGCACTAATGAATCACAGTGCGTTTCGAACAGTCAAACAGGCAACCGCAACCGCACCCACTACGTGAAACGTGAACGTAACGCATACGTTCGTATGGCATCCGATTGCTGCTATGTTTAGCCGAAGTTCGCTTCGGGTGTGCTTTGACACGTTGCTTACACTCATAACGATGAGCGCCTACGTAGCCAAGTTTGGGCTTCGGCTTGCTGTTCTTGTTGTTGTTGTTGTTGGAATTGCGCGTTATCTTTTTACTTTCATGCGCTATGGGATCACCCTCTCTTTTTGTCTTTTTGTCGCTCCCTCTCTATCTCTCTCTCAATGAACAAAAAAAAAAACCATTCCAGAAAACTTGTTTGGGGTCTGCTCTCTCTTTCGCACCGAGCTCCAATGGGATATCAACAGTGCTGTCACCTTGGGAAATAAAATAAAGCTAGTTTTATAGGAAATATGAGATATACAAAAATGCCATTAGAATTGGAACTGTATGCATAATATTGATTTAATTGTGCTCGCATCCATTTTATTTGTATAATTTTGTTTTCCAATCTATAATTTTTTTTGTATACATAAACACAAAAAAATGTTTTGCATTATATTTTTTGAAAAAAATGCTAGTTTTGGCGTAAAAAACGCTGAATGCGCAACACTGGCTAACAGCGGCAGCAGCAGCGACCACAACACAAGCAGCAACGACGACAGCGGCTTATTGGTTTGTTTTGTGTTTGAACTTCTTCCAGTTCTTTTGCTGCGTTCAGAGTAGACGGCGGTCCGCAGTATCGCACTCGTCAAACAGCTTACAATTTTATAACAGTGACTGTGTTTTACTCTGTGTGTGTGTCTGTGATTCCGTGTGTGCGTGTGCATTAGCCATTTATTAATTACCGCTAAACACGCCAATTGTGCTTTGCATACATTTTGGCGCAAAGTTCCGTTTTTTGACATAACATAAAAGTAAAAACTCGTAAAATGGCCGGTGGCAGCAAACGTTATACGCGCAACAATTCCAACGGCAACTTTCAATCGCTGCCCGAACGTGGCCCAGGTAAATAGCAGCAAAAGCCATAACAACAACAACAGCAGCAGATGAGCTTATCACCTGTCTGCTTTGATTTACCATTAAGCGTTATCTATCTATGCTTCGCCTCTGTCATGTCTTTGATTGCCAACGTCAACAGCGTCGCCAACGTGGCCGTCGTTCAATCGCTGCATGTTCTTCTTCTTCTCTGTGTTGCCCAAAAGCATACACTTTTTGCATAATTTGCTTTTAGTTGTCGTTTCTTTTTTTGAGTAGTTGCCTTTTGAATTTTGATTGCCACGTCGAAATGTTGGTTTTTGGTAGGCGGGCAGCGGCAGTCAACGAACCTTTCCTGCCTGACAACCAAACAACAACAACCTCAACAACAACAACATAACAACTTGAAGCAAAATGAGCAACGCGAGCATTTTCCATAATTTTATGCCTGCATTGCACTCTCCACATTATCACATTTTTATGAATGTGTGTTTGTGTGTATTCTAATTCAAGGTTATCAATGCCGCGTGCCAACTACGCAAGCATTTTCAGCAATGCTCGTGACGTCACAATCACGCTGCTTAAGACATGTGGAATGAAGTGATCCACTGGAAGAGAGGAAGAGCTTTTAGCACTGCAACTCGTGCACGTGCTCGAAATTAGACTTAATTAACTAATTTATTGTTAATTATTAATTTTAATTTAATGTTTAAGCAAATTAACCGTAAGACAAATGTATGAGTTTAAGCAGTAAAACGCATATCACAGTTTAATGAACATATTCGTTGTCCTGTGACGTATCACGAACCTCTCTAATTCTATGCACTCACATGCACACACACACACATACACTCGCACTCACACTCACACTTGTCTCTCTTTCGCTTATCTAGCACCTTTTCGTGCTTCTTCTTCGTCGTTCTTCTTCCACTTCACTTTCAGTGCAAACTTGTTTTTCACATAAACCAGTTGACAGAGTTGCCCAGTTCTCAGTTCTTCTCCCCCTCCTCCTCTCCTCCATTCCACATTCTCACTTCTAGATCCATCAACTTACAATGCATTTTAGTTGTTGTTTCTTTGATCACTCAACCTACATGGATGCGATACGCCTTTAATTATTGTAACGAAGTCGAAAAGTCTCTTTTCAATTGATAAAAGATAAACTTTCTCTTGGAACGCTTTCTTTGTGGCTCGCATATGTGAAATATATCGGATTGTTTCACATATTGTCTGACTGAATATGTCTTAACCCAGTTTCAAATTGTAGCCAGCCCTCTCTCATCGTTTCAGCTCTGGTTTCCTTTCTAATTTACCGCCGCCGATTTACATAACCTTTTCTCCAGACTCTTGAGCTCTGCTTGGCAACAGTTATTTTTCTTAATTTTTTATGTTTTGTTTTTTTCTTTTATTTTTTTTATGCCCACCCCCTGCGAAACTAGTTTAACAAACGATTTGAATTATTTGTTGGTTGTCGATATTTGCTTAGCTGCTCGTATAAAATCTATTCTATGGTTTTTTCATTATTTATTGTGGCTTTGTACTGAACTCAGACTTTAGCTTTCCATTGCGTTCGCATAAGGCAGACTCAATGGAAGATTTATTCCACACTGAAAGCTCGTGGAAATCATCGTGATCTGTGATCTGTGATCTGTGATCATCACCAGCTGCTTTTGCTTTTCATTTTATTTTTCCATAGATATCGCCCGCTGTGCTTTTGCTGGAGAATTGCAAATGGCAGAGTTTTCTTTTCCAATAATAATCAGATATGCAAATGAAATGATTATTTTTGAATATATATGTAAATCAAAATCTTGAAAGTTTATTTCTCTTTTTCCCATTTGGAATGTTAATTAAAAAAAGTGTTGAACACGAATATACTCTAAAAAAATGTTATATGGAAGCAATATTTAGCCAAGCAATAAAATGTTAAATTATTATTCAAGGCTAAAGCGAAATTGCCCTGAATTCAAACAGATTTTTAAGAGTACACAACTTACAGGGTATCTCAGGCACAACAATCAATCGATAGCAATGTGTGTGTTGTGTTTATTTTGAAAGGTGCTCTTTAAAAATAGGAACATATAAAATTGTTGTTTAATTAATCGCATTTCAATGGGCCGTCAGCAAATGTGTTTATTGTCGAACAGAACTTATTTATAGGTCAGTTTAATTGAGAAATGCTGTTCCTTAAGTTGAATTCGCTTTTGGATCGATGAGTGCATTGACTGCTTATCGCAGCATTTAAGGAGGTGGAGGGTGGTGAAGTGTCATGGGGTTGGGGCGAGGGGGAGGTGGTTGTCTTCATTCAGTTTCCAATGAATATCGAACCGTTTCTCAATCGTTTGTTTCAAATTCACATCCGTTCCATAGCAAAGACTCTCTCTCGCTCTCTTTGCCTTTCTCTCTCTCTCTCTCTCTTTCTCTCTCTGTTATTTGGCGCTCTTTGTGCGTGTTTTTTTTCCGGCTGTGGTCCGGAAAATTTAATTTTGAGGCAAATATTATTTGTCTAGTAGAAAACTTGGCAACGAACGCCCAACGATCAAAAGCACGGCGCGCTAAACCACGAAACCACGAATAATCAACGAAAGAAATGTCGAGCAGAACCTGTGAGTGTTATACATATATATATATATATAGATATATATATATATATATGGATATATATTATATATATATATATATATATATATATTTGTATATTGTTTAATTTACATATTTATAGTATATGTGTATACTGTTGCTAAATCGTGCTCTATCTAATATAATTATTATCTGCCATTTGCATTACGCCTGCAGCCGAATTTATTTATGCTGAGGAGAGTCCCCAAAGATTGCATAATTGCTAAACCAAAATATATATAATATATAGTGTATTATGTATATAGGTGCGTACATATAGACAGCTGTCTAATGATCTTTCTTTCTCTTTCTCTGTGTGTGTGTGTGTGTGTGCTTTTGTATATTTTGGTATTTGCAGTGGCTCGTCAACTGTGCAAGCCAAATACTATATTAGCACAAGTTCCCATCAAACTGTAAAGTGCGTCTTCAACTGGCCGCAAAACTGTAACTGTCAAGTATGCAAATTAACTTCAGCTGTGACTGAAGTACTTGCAGTGACCGCATGTAAATGCAGCCACAACTGTAACATGTGCTGCCTTCAAACCTTTATTATCGATTTAAATGACTATTTTTTATCAATTGAAAATTGAAATTTCGACGACGCTCAAATTGTAACTTATGTTCTAATTATCTTTCTGTTTTTAATTATTGCAGTGGAATCCCTCATCTATTGGCGTGATGTGAAAAAGTCGGGCATTGTTTTTGGCGCCGGTCTCATCATTTTGGTGGCCATCTCCTGCTTCTCCGTGATTAGTGTGTTTGCGTATTTGTCGCTGCTGGCGCTCTTCGGCACCGTCGCCTTCAGAATCTACAAATCAGTGACACAGGCCGTACAAAAGACAAACGATGGCCATCCCTTCAAGTGAGTTGCCTTGAAACTAGAATACAATATTTATTTATAGATATATTATAATATTTGTATTTGAAAATCTATTTTGTGTGTAGAGAGTATCTGGATTTGGATCTGACGCTGTCACAGGAGAAGGTGCAACATATTGCGGGCGTTGCTGTTGCACATCTCAATGGTTTTACTGCGGAGCTGAGGCGTCTCTTTTTAGTTGAGGATCTGATCGATTCAATTAAATTCGGTGTCATCCTGTGGGTCTTCACCTACATTGGTGCCTGGTTCAATGGCATGACTCTGGTCATCTTGGGTAAGAGCACATAATTTGACATCTTTATATATATATATATTCTGATTCAAATATTAATTCGATTTCAAACAGCCTTCGTCTCGCTGTTCACCTTGCCCAAGGTCTATGAGAACAACAAGCAATCGATCGATACCTATTTGGATCTGGTGCGCACCAAGTTGACAGAAATCACCGATAAGTAAGCATCTACTTTATATATATTATAGGCATTTTGAGCACTTTGAAATCCTTGTTCAAATTCAACACAAAAAATGTGAATTTATTGTTAAACAATGCGTGTAAAAGCATTGTTCAAAAATGCCCATTTCTTAAAAAGAGCACATCTTTTACTAGGTTGTATTAACTATTATTGTTTTTTCTTTTCTTCTAGAATTCGGGTGGCCATTCCCATTGGCAAGAAGCCTGTCGCCGCTGCTACCGAGTCAGAGAAGGACAAATAGACAGCAACAACTACAATAGTAGATGCAACAACAACAACAAAAACAGCAACATGATTATTTATTTATTAAGCATTATTTGAATGGTTTAATATATTCATCGGGGCATAACAAATAAATACATATATCAAATTGTATAATTACAACTTACAAACAACAACAACAACAAACAACATGCAATGTAAACCCAAACTTAAAACTTAAAAAAAAAAAATACAAAAAACAAAAATGAAGAAAACATTTAAACGAAAAAATTAATATCAACTCGTAGTAGTTTAAACATTGTCCAAGTGTCTTTAAGTTTTTAAACGAACGAAAGAAATTTGAAAGAAAGTAAACAAAAAAAAACAGCCACAGCAATGCAATTAAAAAAAAAAAAAGAAAATATTTCATCAGTTCCAATCAAATGTCTTTGCTTAAACGAGAGAGATTCTTAACGAAGAAAACATTTTATTACTTTTATTTTAATTAGTTAAAACAAAATGCATATTGCTATGCAACACAAAAAAAAGAAAGAAAAGAAATCAACAAAAACAACAACAACAACATTGTACACCCATTTTTATTAGAAACTTTTTTTAATTAAACACTCTTTGCTTTAGTTATAATTTTAATTTTGTTGATTTTTCTTTAAAAAAAATCAAAATAAAAAAGTGAAGTAAAAATATATAAGTTAGAATTGGTTTTCTGATTTTTCTGCTTACATTTATTTTCATTTCTGTATCTCTCTAGCAAGTATATCAAAATCGATATATACTGATATATATATATATATATATATATATATATATATATATTAGGCTGATCTTTGATCATACATATATATATACACATACACAAATACAGTCAACGCTTTCGTCCTTGCAACAGGCTCAACTCAGCATTGATAAGGTGGCCCTAATTAACGATTGGACCAATTTTGTTTATAGAACGTTTCGAGTTGCGCTTGGCCTGGCCTGAAGAGAAATAAAGAAAGAATAGTTGTGAAGAGGACTTTCAGGTGATTCCCCTTCGCCCTAGAAGCACGTGCATAACTTATACATGACAAATGACAAAATAAATGAAAAATAAAAATAAACAAATTGCAAAATGCAAACTGCTTCGCCGCCTTGTTTCATAAACATTTACATTATGTACAATTAATTTGTAAGAGTTTTTACATCGTAAATCAAATATTTAATATAAATTTTTTGTAGCACAGCAAGTTGAGTTTTTTGCCAACACGTTTTAAGATCATAATCATTAAATACATCTATTTGTAGCTTAAATGTTTTTATTGTAACCATTTGTTGCTCATTGTTATACAAAACTACAAATAATGAAAGTGAAAATTTATGTTTTGTGTTGCTTTCGATAAAAAAAAGAACAAAATGAAAATTAAGCAGAAGGAAATAAAGGACTACTGATAACTTTTTAGGCGTCGTTTTTTCTCCCGTATATAACTATGATAACAATAGATATTTTTGCATATTATATAACACTTAAAATGATATTTCTATAAATGTATGTAATATGTAAGTAAATACAAAATCATCATAAATACGAAAAAGCGAAAAACATTTTCAAGTGCAAATGAACTTTTCGTGGTTTAATTTTAATTAAAACGATCTTCATATAAAGACGTATGTATATCACATAAATGTGCCGTAAGTTTGCTATATGCTATGCAGAGAAAACAATGTTCTTACTTATTACATTCAGAAAACAAAAAGAACATCTAACAGTTGATGATATGATCGTAAAAATTTCAATAAAAATAAACTTAAACCAAATTGAAATTGTTAAATTATTTGAGTCGGCGCGCCAAAGCAAACAGCATTCGTCTGTATAGGCGAAAACGACAGCATACAAAAAGCTGATTAGCATCAGTTGTTTGCAAAGCTTAACGCCAGAGGGCCGGCAACTTGGGCGGCCAAAAAGCAAACAAAAAGCATACAACGCTCTGTCGACAAAAAATAATAAACAATACGCATGTATGACCTTCGTACAAGGTGACTGGGACACTGAGCGCGAGCGAGAGATAAATGAAAAAGGCAAGCAGAGAGAGATAGGAAGAGGAGAGTGCGAGGGGTGTCAGTGGAAGAGCAATGGAGAGTGCTAAAAACCGCAATATGGCTTGCATGTAATGCAATTCAACATTAACATAGAATTTGCCAATGCCAGCTGGCAAATGACGCTGACAAGCAGCGGAGAATTTCATAGCGCTGATAAGACGCAAAACAGTTTGCCTTAATCCGAGTTGTTTACAAGAGCGAAACTCAACGAAAGAGAGCGAACGCTTTGTGTTTAAAAACGAAAAGTGATTTAGTAGATAGTTTGTAGCTGTACCCAAATACCCTGCATTGAACAAATGTACATGTAATAATCATTTAAAAGTAGTTGTAGTTTAACCTAATAGCAAGTAACTGATTTTTAAAGAGTAAGGCAAAAAACAATTACATCTATATATAAAATAAGAAATTAGCTAGGTGTGGCTTTACTGAGTAATAAGTCAACCAATATACCCTATGCGACACTGGCTGCTGGTCATGAAAAGCTCTTGTGACTAATAACGCGTGTGAGAAGCGCACGCCGTGTGAGAAGTGCTCCGGTTTTTGCAGCGAACGGTCGTATTTGTTCGCGCATCGTACTCACGAATTCGCTGGTTCGCGTATTAAAAAAAATCGCCTTCTAGTTTTTCCTACGCACCCACGCAGTGACAGCGACAGCATCTGAGCAGAGCAGCGCGCAGAGTGTTAGTTAGAAGCAGTGAAAGAAAGAAAATAGCTCAGTTAGCAGCAGAGAGTCGAAGGCAGAATGTCGAAGCCACAATCGGACGCGGATCGCAGGAAGCAGATTTCGGTGCGCGGCATCGCTGAGGTTGGCAACGTAACCGAGGTGAAGAAGAACTTCAATCGCCATTTGCACTACACCCTCGTCAAGGATCGCAATGTGTCCACGCTGCGCGATTATTACTTTGCGCTGGCCAACACCGTCAAGGACAACATGGTCGGACGCTGGATACGCACACAGCAGCATTACTATGAAAAGGACCCCAAGGTTAGTTACCAACTCCGACCACCTATTTTCGAATATCGATTTTATTTCGAAGTGGAGCAAAAAAAATAACCTAACCCAACTTTCGTCACACTTTTTGGAGCTGGTTAAGAAATGACTCTGTATCTTGGTTTGATTCAATTTGATTTCTTTTTTTGGTATTACGACATGTACATATTGCGCTCTCCACTTTCCTTCTGTATTCTTGCCAGTCTCTCTCTGTGCATTGGCCAAAAATATGTTTTTTTCGCCTTTTTTATTAACTTCTCTTTTATTTTCATTTTTGTTTTCGTCGCTCGTTCGCTGCAATTTCTGCTGCATTTCTACATTCATTATCACCCTCTGCACACTTATTATTTGCTTTCGTTTTTTTTTGTTATTTCTGTTTATTCCTAATTGCGTCTGCAGAATTTGGCTGAAGTGCAGTGAGATCAATGCCAAAAACATTTGGGGTACTTTCACTGCGACACATTTAACCTGAGTGTGCACCAAATACATATATTCATGTTGTTTTAGAATTATCTGCTAAAAAGGCCGATGACCCAGTCTTGAACCACCAGCTGAGTTAGAAAAAACAACAAAATCATAATATAGATAGCTATTATTTTATTATCACTCAGCAGCTGTCACTGTCCAGCACATAGAGAAATAAGCAGATAGAGAGAGAGAGAGAGAGGAAATTTCAAATATAATTTCAATATTAACATAGTAATTTGAATACCCTATGCTTATTAATGTCCTAAAATGAGGTAGCATTGTTCATATGGTTCATATTCTGCATATATTGTTTGATATGTCATTTATTGTGCAAATTCTGAAAAACATGTTTGTTGAAATCCTAAAAAGCAAATTTAATGGAGCAGTTTTTATAGAATTTAGAATCGGACAATTGTTGTTTTAAAGAGTCGAAATACAGGAAATCCTTGCTTAGACTATTTCGAAACGTATCAGCTTGTTTTTAATATGCATGATTATATAGCATTCTACTTGTTTTCTGTTTTATTGTTCTGCAATATTTTGAATAATTTTAAAGAGTATCTTCAAGCTGAATATTTTCTTATTAATGGCACACTGTAAATCGAGTTTGCGAGCGCTGAAAGCAGCTTTAAGCACAATTCACTCACAACTGCATATACAATGCGTATCCAGTGTAACGCGACACAGCAGACATAAAGTCTCTCGCTCTCTCTCTCTCTCTCTCTCTCTCTCTCTCACAAACACATACACACACACACACACACACTGTTGCAATCACGTGCTGCAGGCGTGCGAATTTCGCGCATATCTGAAGGGGAACATTTGTCCTTGCCTGAATGTCAGTCAGTCAGCGAGTCCAAGTTGCGTCTCGTCTCGAAATCACTTTCAATTTCCACAATGCACGTATCTATGAGATACATTTGCCTATGCTGTAAACAGCTGATAAATTTATTCTAGATACATACATCTATCGATAAAATTGATCAATTTAAGTAATTTATCTAAAGTACTAACAATTATAGCATAGTAACAAAAAAATATAAATGTATATACATATCCAACAGCATAATAGTCAGACACACACACACAGTTATTCAAACATATTTTCAAGGTCAATCAAAGGTTATTAACAAAAATGAGAGCCGTCTGCTGGTTGGCTGCGGGCGCCATCGTCAAGAAAATTTTCATTATATTTGTAGTTCATTTTTGTTATAGTTACGCGTGCCAATGTGTTAGTGTATATATATATATATCTATATATATATATATATATATATATGTGTGTGTGTGTGTGTGTGAGGCTAAACACATTTATTTTGGTTCCATAAAAATACGACAATATCCCAAATTTTCATGAGGTTCATTTACGCTTTGTTACACTTTCATTATGCGCTTACATGCAATCTGTTCTGTACCCATGAAAGCAATAACTACTATGTAAATATGTATCTATCTGAGTACATATATGCCATGCTCTTGGATACATGGACTACAAATTGAAACTAGATACACTTAAAGCTAATTGAGTCCACTTCTTTTAGGGGTGCTTTTCTTCTTTGATTGTTGAATTCGCTTTGAAGCAATTGATGATAGGTCAAAAGGGGTAAACGAGCTCTATTCAAAAGATACTTTATATATATATATATATATATATATATATATTTAAATTTATAAACATTTACATAAGCGCAGCCAGACTGTGTATCAAGCAAAAGAAGCTTTTTATCTACAGGTGTGTTCAACTTTAAGTAAAAAATAAATTTAAAAAATATGTTTTTGAGATATTTAAAATATTTTAATTTAATTAAATTTATTTATTTGTATTTTTTTCATAATAGGCCCAACCATTAATGCACTCCAATTAAAAATATCCGCATGGGAAACTTTCATTAGACACAACATGAGAAACTAATTAGATAGTTTTATCTGTTAACCGTCATATAGATATATGTTTATATATATATAGCTATGAATATGAATATGAGCAGCTGCTGGTTGCCTGGCTCACATAAATTTAAATATTCATATAGTACCCTTGTTTTAGATTCGATTACAGGCGCAAACAAAACGGTATTTGTTATCATTTGGTCTAGTGCCATAAGCCGCAAAAAACATATGTTTCCCTCTATCAGTTGTGGCCAGCACACAGCTTAAATACACATATGCATATCGAAATTCAATTAAGATACTCTTTCTGCCTGCGGTCGTAAATAAAACAATGGTTTATCAAACGGCAACAGTTTCCGCTTATTATTGGCTGGCCAGTCTTGTGTCACATGCGATTCGCAATTGGGAATATGACACATCTGTGCCAATATAGCAGCATTATCTGTCTTATCTATACTATCTGTCCATGTAATGTTTAATTGCGATATTTATTTGTAAATGTATATAGTCGTTATTAGTTGCTAAACTCTGCCGAGACCTTGCCTCGCAGTGTTCTCCACAATTTTACACAGCAGGCAGTGCTGATAAGCGGTGCATGGAACAACTTGTGGAACAACTGGCGACATTCCAAATCCAGATCGATGATGATGATGATGATGATCATTGTCGTCAAAACAGATCGCAACACTGAGCAGAGATGTGGCGATTGGCTCTGATTAACTTTGGGTGTATTTCAGTTTACATGGTACATGTGGCATAGAAACATAGCATGTTTCCACAGCATGTATGGCAAGCAATGGCCTTATCAGACCGGGGCTGATCTGATCAATCGCTGAGCCGATGAATGTAAATGTCTAATTATAGTCTCCCGGTAGTGCTGAATCAAATTAGCAACCGTTGATAAGGCGCCAACGGTTGACCTTCTCAATAAATAACAAAACACTACCAACACTACTAACATAACTTTGTAATTGGGTAATTGGGCCAGCTGCTGATCGCGTCACCAATCACACTCCCAATCAATGTACAGTTGTACCGGCTCTTGGCGAATAACAACCGCTTACAATGGCGATTATCGAGGGTGTTGAAAACTATTTCAACGGCAGAATATAAAAGTTTGTTGTATGTATAAAGTCCTCATTGCAGATATCTTGATTCGATCCAAGTTACTCTTTATTATGCAATCATAAATGATATCATTTGATAAACCAATATATCTATATATATAGAGTATATATACATATTCTTGATAAGCATCACCAGCCGTCGTTGATGAAACTTGGTATCTCTAAAGTAATATGATATCAGAGACGATGGGTCAAAAGAACACATTTCTTGCATTACAAAAATGATTTGTATTCCAAGATAGATTTCTTTCCTGCTCCTATATAATATCTTGATGATTATAATATATATAATAGCTAATGGGATGAACGTATTATGTCTCTTAAGGATAGACGAACTACCAGTTTCATAAACTAACTAATTTTCATCATGCATCAACTTTCTCTAACAGTCTGAAATAAAACCCTTCTTTTTTGGCATCATTTGCAGCGCGTCTACTATTTGTCGCTGGAGTACTACATGGGCAGATCGCTAACGAACACCATGATCAACTTGGGCATCCAGAGCGAGTGCGAGGAGGCGATGTACCAGCTGGGTCTGGACATTGAGAATCTCGAGGAGATGGAGGAGGATGCCGGTTTGGGCAATGGTGGTCTCGGTCGCTTGGCCGCCTGTTTCCTCGACTCGATGGCAACATTGGGCCTGGCTGCCTATGGCTATGGCATCCGTTATGAGTACGGCATCTTTGCCCAGAAGATCAAGAACGGCGAACAGGTGGAGGAGCCCGATGATTGGCTGCGCTATGGCAATCCCTGGGAGAAGGCACGTCCCGAATTCATGCTGCCCGTTCATTTCTATGGCCGTGTGATCGATACACCCGAGGGCAAGAAGTGGGTCGATACCCAGCGTGTCTATGCCATGCCCTATGACAATCCCATTCCCGGCTACAACAACAACCATGTGAACACCCTGCGTCTCTGGTCCGCCAAGTCGCCCATTGACTTCAACCTGAAGTTCTGTGAGTAGTTGAATCGCTTAACTTAACTTGTGACTCATTTTCAATTTGCAATCCTTACAGTCAACGATGGTGACTACATTCAGGCCGTGCTGGATCGTAATCTGGCCGAGAACATCTCTCGCGTGCTGTATCCCAACGATAACTTCTTTGAGGGCAAGGAGTTGCGTCTGAAGCAGGAGTACTTCATGTGTGCCGCCACCCTGCAGGACATCATTCGTCGCTACAAGGCGTCCAAGTTTGGATCGCGCGAAGCTGTTCGCAACACCTTCGAACACTTCCCCGAGAAGGTGGCCATCCAGCTGAACGATACGCATCCGTCGCTGGCCATACCCGAGCTGATGCGCATCCTCATCGATGAGGAGCATTTGGATTGGGCCAAGGCATGGGATATTGTTGTCCGCTCCTGTGCCTACACCAATCACACGGTGCTCCCCGAGGCACTCGAACGTTGGCCCGTGTCCATGTTGGAGTCGATATTGCCACGTCACTTGCAGATCATCTATCACATCAATTTCCTGCATATGGAGAATGTGAAGAAGAAGTTCCCCGAGGATCTCGATCGCATGCGTCGCATGTCTCTGGTCGAGGAGGATGGTGAGAAGCGCATCAATATGGCTCATCTGTCGATTGTTGGCTCGCATGCCGTCAACGGTGTCGCCGCCATTCACTCGCAGATCCTGAAGGATTCGCTGTTCCATGACTTCTACGAAATGGATCCCAAGAAGTTCCAGAACAAGACGAACGGCATCACGCCACGTCGCTGGCTGCTGCTCTGCAACCCAGGTTTATCTGATCTGATTGCCGAGAAGATCGGTGATGAGTGGCCCGTGCATTTGGATCAGCTGGTCGCATTGAAGAAGTGGGCCAAGGATCCCAACTTCCAGCGCAACGTGGCACGCGTCAAGCAGGAGAACAAACTCAAATTGGCTGCCATTCTGGAGAAGGACTACGGCGTCAAGGTCAATCCGGCCTCAATGTTCGACATCCAGGTGAAACGCATCCATGAGTACAAGCGTCAGCTGCTCAACTGCCTGCACATCATCACCTTGTACAATCGCATCAAGAAGGATCCCACAGCCAATTTCACGCCACGCACAATCATGATCGGTGGCAAGGCTGCGCCCGGCTACTATGTGGCCAAGCAGATCATCAAGTTGATCTGTGCCGTTGGCAATGTGGTCAACAATGATCCCATTGTTGGTGACAAACTGAAGGTCATCTTCCTGGAGAACTATCGCGTCACGCTGGCTGAGAAGATTATGCCCGCTGCGGATCTGTCCGAACAGATCTCCACCGCTGGCACTGAAGCCTCCGGCACTGGCAACATGAAGTTCCAGCTTAATGGTGCCTTAACCATTGGCACCCTCGATGGCGCCAATGTGGAAATGGCCGAGGAAATGGGTCTGGATAACATCTTCATTTTCGGCATGACGGTCGATGAGGTTGAGGCGCTCAAGAAGAAGGGCTACAATGCCTATGATCATTATAATGCCAATCCCGAGGTGAAGCAGGTCATCGACCAGATCCAGGGTGGCTTCTTCAGCCCCGGCAATCCCAACGAGTTCAAGAACATCGCGGATATCCTTCTCAAGTACGATCATTACTACTTGCTGGCCGACTACGATGCGTACATCAAAGCCCAGGATGAGGTCTCCAAGACCTATCAGGTAAGCAATGAAAATCTATCTGAATTATCTTAAAATATATATTTTAATAATATGTTGTTAATTTTTTTTTAACAGAACCAAGCCAAATGGTTGGAGATGTCCATCAACAATATTGCCACCAGTGGCAAATTCTCATCGGATCGCACCATTGCCGAATATGCCCGTGAAATTTGGGGGGTTGAACCCACCTGGGAGAAGCTGCCAGCACCGGAGGATCAGCAATAAATCAATTAAAACATTTTTTGATATTATATTTTATTATTCGTGTGCTTTACTTTTGTTAAAGTCCCATTTTAGGAGCCAAATGCAACAACAAACTAACAAGAAAACAAGAAATGAAAAGGAAAGAAAGTTTAAGCTAGCGCTAAGATGTGAACATCGATTAGGCTCATTGTTAATTATTAAATATCTATCTTATTTAATAAATTCTATACAAATCTAATCTAATCAAATCAAATGCTAATCTTCAACTGGCTGAAATCGAATTAGCAGCAGCGACTACAACACCACGGTACCTACATATATCCGCCATTGAGACCTCAGGAACACTTTCAAAGTAACTTAAACAAAAACTAGAACAACAAAAAGGAAATTGAATAAATAAAAAAGCAACACCAACATGATTACAACTTAGTGCAATGCTTTGTTTTTAGATATGGATATAAATATGCGTGTTAAATAAACAA
Source organism: Drosophila silvestris (assembly GCA_035043445.1). NCBI lineage: Eukaryota > Metazoa > Arthropoda > Insecta > Diptera > Drosophilidae > Drosophila > Drosophila silvestris. The sequence continues at coordinate 1,283,687 of JAWNMZ010000139.1, forward strand.
ACAAAAGAAAGTTCAACTGTTACATGTAAAGAAAATAATTTAATTTACATAATAAAATAAAAACACTTAAATTCAATCAAAGTAATTCACTGAGTGGGGAAGCCATTTCCTAGCCATTTTCACAGCCATATCCTTATTAATTTCGAAAGGACACACATTTTTGAGCACACAGCAAAAGGAACTATCGATTGGCATTCAAAGATTTCGAGGATTTGGCAAGAAATGTTGGACTCTAGTTGCACAAGAAAAAATGAAATTTACAGTTGGAGTTGTATTTATTTATGTCAAAGTATGCTTTAAAAGTTCTGAAATTCCGAGACTAGTGTTCACCATCAATTTTATTCGGCAGCCTATAAGTATGCAATAATTTTTTGCTGGAGCCAAAGAGTATTTCGCTGGCCTTTTTGCTTCTGCCTAAAAGTATGCATTTTATTTTTCGAAACCCACTATTTAACCCTGAAAGTAACAATTTCAATTTATTTCTCTTGCATTTATTACATTTTTTATAATATGTTGAAGCACTATTAAATCAAAATAAACGTACAAAATTGATTAAAATAACAGAATTCCAAACAATGAAATGCTTATTAGATACACGAGCAGTTATATATGGCAGAAGGCAGCATTATCTCATTTAAGGACGTATTTCCAGATTACTTTTAAAATGAGATACAAAAATAAAAATATTGTCCAACACGCTGTTGCCATGGAAACGATTTCAAAATTTTGGTTTTACACATATTAAAGTACAAAAAAGAGATTTTGCTCGTTTTCCAAGCACATCAATCAAAATTGACAGATAATACCGATATATATATACGAGACACATGGAGCAACGTCTAAGGCTACTGAGCCAAGCCTGGCAACCAGAAGCCACAAAACCAGTAAAACTTCGACGCATGCGTCGCATTGGTTCTGTCAATGCTGAGACCAATGACAGCCAAAGAAGCCGTTGCAAAAAACCCTTAATTGCATCCTATCCTAGTCTGTACTCCGATCCAAGGATAAATGATAAATATGAACAAATGCAGCAGCAAATAAATGCGATGGATTTTGCTGCTTATGGCCTGCACAATTTGGACACAATTCAAAACTGCGCTTCGAGTTGCTGCCAACCACGGCAAATGGCTGGCTTGTGCAACTGCTCGAACTGCTACGCTCATCAAGAGGCCTTAGAAGAGCTGAAGTATGTGGTACAAGCACTGGAGAGTGAGAAGCAATTGGATAATAACCACTATGCCCAGCTAGCAGCAAGACATGCTCGCTTGGAGCCAATCCCCTCCCGTTGCTCTACCGAAGGTGAGGGGAAATATGTGAAAAATCGAGAGGTTTTATTCACAACATTGAATGGGAACTTATCGGGGGATGTGCATATGGATACACCAGCAGCAAGCGACAGGGATGCACAGCTAGATGCGCTCACAGATCTGGTGCGTCAGACCATGCTAAAACTGGACAACTATATCGAACAACAAACGGAGCAGAAGCAGCAGAACATCTACACCACTTGGACTCCGTATTCAGATCAGTCTATGCTGGGCAAGCTGAAGCAGCAGTGCAAGTGCCGAAGAAAGGGATTCAAGTTGATGCCAGTTATCATCATGCCTCCAACTGCACCACCTGCTCCACCTGCCCCGCCCGTAGTTGCTAAGCCGCAAGCAAGCAGATCTCGTTTGGTTCGGCGAAGGAAACGCACTTCAGCAGAACCATTTTCAAATTCTGCAGGTAAGTTGCACATAACAAACTGAGATGCAATGATTGTGTATAGGAATATATAATATATATATTATATAATGGTAAAGCGCCACTTATTTGTAGTTTCGCATAGGCCAAAGATGCGCGACAGTGGCACCACAATGTGGTGTCCCTGCATTTGCTGTTGCAATACTTGTGGCATTGTCACCGAGAGCATGACTCGCTTACCCAACCCAGCCTACCAAACTGGGGCCATACAGGATCAAGCGATGTCTGCCACAACGCCAATTCCCGGGGAACTGTCTATGCAATCCAGAGGAAATAGTCACACGGCGAGTCAGTCGGTTGAGCAGCGTCCCAGATGCGGCAAGGTCAGTTTCCCAGCTACTGAAGATGGGGAGGATCACGAAGATAAAATGTTCAAGCCGGAGCAGGTTGCAGCGTCAGGCAGCTTGGATGACTGGTTCGAAAACGCCGAGAAAAGTCTGGCCATGTTGGAAATGCAGGAAAAGTACTTTTCAAACAATGCGTCTGAGCCTCCATTGAAGCCTGAGGTGTACACCTCTCACAAGCTTTTGCAAACGGAATCCAGGATGTCCATGGACAGAGGCGTGCGCTTCATGGACACCTCAGAGAAGTCTGTTAGCACCAGCGACCTGCGACAGGAGAGGGACAAGCGATCCATGGGCAAGTCAGAGAAATCTGTGTGCCAGATGAAGATCGCAGCTGCACAGAATCCTGTCAAGATTGTACAAATCTTCAAGTCACGATGCGGCAGAGTGTTATCCAATAAAAAGGCTAAGATTCGGTTTGTTCAGGATTCCACAGAACAGGCCAAAGAGGAGGCCATGTTTCCGCCTAAAGTAATACCCAACCAGCCGAAGTCCAGTCCGCCGTTACCCAAATGCCGTGTGCTGAAATCAATGTGCGAAGCACTGCCCAACGATGGCAACTTCTGTCGCTACTATTGTCCACAGAAGGCAGCAAGACCTGACCAGCTCTGCGATGAGATATTGAACAATAGGGAAGTGGCCCAAAAATCATACAAGATTTCCCAGTACGAGTCGGCATGTGGCAAACGTTTGCGTGCCAAAGGTGGTGAACAATTTCAGTTCACTTATCCCACTCAGTGATCCCCGCCGGAAAACTCAAAACACATTCTATTAAGTTTTAGAACACTTCAAGTATTTCGAGCTGAGGGGGAGATGGCTTCAAGATTTCCAGAGCAATGCTGAGTAGTACTGAGTCAGGAATGGATGCGAGCAGATCGTGGGAGTCGGCAGTCAGATACGACTGCGATTCACAAGTCCAATCTACTCGTTGGATCGAAGGCAGCTCTGAGTCACAAGAGAATGCCAATTCGGGAAACGGAAACTATTTCGAGCCTGCCAGCGCTGCACAAATTCCCCATGCATGGGATACTTCCGGATGGGATGGATCACGCCAAATTAATCAGTCTGCGTCAGGTGCTTGGATCGAAAATGAACCAGAACAAAAAACATCAAATGAAGATGATCCTCGAAACAGACCTGCAATACTCATCGTGCTGATAAAGTATGTCAACATTAATTTCAATTAAAATTTGTATTTTAATTTAAATTTGCTTTAATTTAGTAAGGCAGCAAATTCCCCAGCGAGTAACAAACAAGCAGCAAAAGGCCATCAACCTGGAGTAAAATATAACTATTGTAAGGATCAGCATGCTAGGCATCAGTCGCAACCTGTCTACAACAAGCCAGGTGGCATGCAGAATGGGGCACGAAATGTATCTGACTCCACTAAAGATAGCGACGAGGGCCATGTGGGGTGCCTGGAGAGAACACTTCAGGGCCTCGTCCCGAATGAGGAGTGCCTCAGCTACCTGAAGAGCCTTACCTGCGCAAAGAGGACGATCAAAAAAAGAAGCGTCCGCCCAAAACAGTTTTCGATCGTTTCGCAGATCCGCCGTTTGTCATCGAACCGAAAACCTTCATCATGGATGGCTGCAATGGGAACTGCTGCCGTTCCTCTTGCCATTCCTGTCACTGCTACGCTCCATGCTGGACACAACCCCAAATTACTAGAAACCGATTGATGTAGGAATTCAAACGTCAATTTTAGATGCAGAAACTATCTGGATTAATTAACCTCAAGCTTACTGGGAAACTGTAGATGTTGGGTTAAAAAGAAAACAGTTGCGAAAACTGTCAAAATGTATGAATATTTTATAAATTTGTAGCACAACGAAGCACTGACTCAGACTGGACCTGACCTCCATCGCGTACCGACGCCAATAAAAAGAAATACATGGAGGGATTTGACGAAAAGAGACGTTCCATGAAGCAGGAGCTGCTGCGACGAGCCCTCCTCCTAAAGGTGGAAAATTCCAAAGAGAGGTCTGCGCTGTATGATGTGCCCACTACTAGGTGCAGTGCCCAGCCAAGGGGCATACCCCTTACCAAGGATCCGCAACTAGTGCGCAACATGCAGCGCAACCTCTCTAACTCCAGATGGGAACCGTTCTCCGGAACGGGCTTGGCGCAGCGCGAGATAGCCGGCTGCCTGGAATGCGGAGAAGCCACTCCAAAGAAACTGTGTCCCAAATGCAGAGCTAATGGTAAGAGCACAGAAAGAAGAGAATCCCCACTTCAGATATGAACGAATCATATAGTTAAAACTGCCACAGAGAAAGTGTATCGAGGATCCCGAGCTAGCTCGTTAAGCTATCCATCTAGTTGGAACTTGGAGATGGTTGAGGATTCGCAAGTGGTTGATGGGAGATCGGCAGAGCTCTCTCCAAGTGATATAACCAATTGCGATGCACTCCATCGCACAATTTACGATCAACGCTTAGCCGATCATCCCGGAGGAGCCCACCATCAAAAGAAAATTGATAATTGCGTGCAGTGCTCGCTGCGACCAATGACAAAGAGCTCCACGAAGGAGTCCACAATTGAAGCCAACTCACGCATCAGACAGGTTTCGGAGAAGCCAAAGCAAAAGATGCGCAACAAGTCGGTACAGAGTGATATGGGCTATGGGGCTAAGCGAGTCAGCAGCTCATCCGACATAGTTAGGATGGAGCATGTCATAGATGCCTCAGGTTTCGGTAAACAGCGTGTTTTCAGCGGCGAAGCAGGAAGTCAGTCGGAAAATGCGTGCAGCTGTTGTTGTGTCTGGAACAAATACCCACCACCAGGCTCAGCGCATCCCATAAATGCAGCAGGAATATCTCGGAACAATGACGGCTACACATCTTCGGCCATCGACAGTCGGGCCTCCAATAACAATGAGAGCATTAAAAACCAACAAAAAGTTGGGGAAATGCATTATCCAACCTCGGAGCATTTGAAAAGCATTGAGCACATTAGCCGCCCACCAACCATGATGGATACTACGATTTCAATCAGGGAAAGCGATTCTGTAACCCAGCAAGAGAAATATGAATCCAATCAGAATCGCGTTTCTAGGATGGACAATGTGCAAAATTCCAGGGGAAAGTCTAATGAAAAGAAGAAAATTTCTTCAAGAAATGAATCCTATGATAGCATGGAGCAGTATTCACATAATCCCAGTGACGAAAGACTGTCTCATAAGCAAGCAGCAGCCAACAACTCAAGTCAATGTCCACGTTGCTCAAATGCTATGACACAAACCGAAGGAATTCGACAGAAATTAGTTGAAACTGCAGGCGAAACTGAATACAAATCCTCAAAAAGATGTCAGTCTGTAAATTTAGTTAAAACTGATTACAAGGGCTCGAAAAGACGACAGTTTAGGAAGGGTGCGCCTCCACATCCCTCGAGTGGCGTACAGCCGAGTCCTAGAGGCAACGAGCTACCACCGATCTCAAGAACAGCTCACAATGTCAAGCAGACAGGCAAGCAAGTTCCAAATTACTCAACTACCAAAACACAACAGTTTCAAGGCAGTTCTTTGCCCGAATTCATTGTGATCCGAGGGAATCATTTGGCAGAAAATTGCTGCCAATTCCAATATCGAAACTGCTGTAAGCCGATCAGACAACAGCCGGCAAGCTCGAATCCATTTATACAACTTCATAAGCCGTGCCAATGTCCAGCCTGCATCAAACGCAGGACTAAGGCACCAATGCCAACGACAAATCCTTCAAGAAATCCGAAGGCTAACGCAAACGATCAAATGGCCAAAGAAAAATTGAAGAAGGTCAAGACAACAAAGCCTGAAAGTAGTATGCCAAAGTCTGATGTCAGGGTTCCATCAGCTAAAGCTAAAATTCAGTCGAATAAGGCTCCTAAAAATAGCTACCCAGATGCAAAATCTGCACTTACATCCAGAAGCAAAGCCAATAGCAATCCATCATCAACATATAGTGAAGCCAGCATCAAGAGTAAGAACGATTGTATTTGCCACAAATGTGGTGCACCCATCGATAAATTCACCAGGAAGGCAAAAACCGCAAGAGATTCATCTAATGAGAGCCATCGATATCAACTTAATCAAAGGAGTTCAAAACAATTGCACGACGAAATTGAAAGAGAAAAGAAAAAGTCTCAACCCATAGCCACAATGAATATGAACTGGAACAGAAGGGAGCAAACCCCATCGAATGATTATCAAAATAAATGTTGTACAACTGAGACGTGCATGAATCAGTGTGGCAAGTGTCGAATAACACCATCTAAAATGAAAAAGGGCGGCGTAATGGCAAATCTGGTTGTGGATGATAAATGTGATGTTAATCAAATAATTGAAATTCTTCGGGAGACAGTCGCCGGTTTGGAGAAGCAAGAGCAATTGTTACTACAAAAGATTTCAGTTATTGATCAAAATAGTGTTGTTGAGAGTTCTGCAAGCGATTTTTTGCCTCAGACGAATTCAAACTATAGATACAATAGGATGTCCGAGAACCATTATAATGAGATTCCGAACTATAAAACATCCCAGGCTAGTAATCAATTTAATTCGGACTACCACAATCAATATAATTATTACCAACAACCCAATGCCCATATGGTAAAGTTTGGCCAGAAAAAGCAGGTCCAAGCAGAAATACCTACACAAATGGATTATGACTATCTACAGAATGAATCGGAGCAACAAATCAGCCGTCAACAGCCTGAAAATGGAAATTCTCTCGTTCAATGCAATTGTGAGAATCAGGCTGAAATTGATTATCGTGGCTATTCAAATGAAAACAATAATCATTTAAGGATCACAGATTCGAATGCGTCAGTTAAGGCCAGATCTCGTACACGAAGTGGTGGTAATCCGGATACACTCGAGAAGGACTTGAAAGCATGCACACTCCTTTCATGTGACAATAAGAAGTGTAAGACCCTTCAGAGCCTGAAGCCAACTCAATCATTTATACAAATTTTTAACATGGCCATGGCCTTAAGGAATAATGGAACCAGCTCTCAGAAAGATCCCGTTAACAATAGTTATTTCGACAGTAAACTTCAAAGAAGAAGACCTGAAGAACAAAAAGCTCAAGTCTCGCTTAAGACCAAAATGTTTTTAGACATTCCAGATTACGAAAGCTACGAAAGTCATATCTTAAATGGAATATCAGCAAAGAAAGATTCCCGCAAACAGCCCAAAAGAGAACCTGCACAAGAAGTAGAATCAATGGTTAGCATTCAGAAAAGCAAACTTGGAGAACCAACAGAGTACGAAGCAATAATTAAAACAGATCCTAAGCGAAAAGGTTATGAATACTTCAGAATGAATAGTATAAATCTCTATAGTCAGCAAGAACAACCAGAAGAAGATCGATTCCGAAAACAATTTGAGCAAAGTTGTGATTGCGAAAAAGAGAAATACCAGAAACATTCGAGTGAATGCAGGAGACGAGACAAAGGCCAAGCCAAAGATCAAATGCGAATGCAAGAAAAAACAGTGGAAAAAGATCTGTCCCAAAAGCATTTTAACCAAACGCAAAAAAGTGCCTCTTTTGCAAGATTGGATCATAGAGATAATGTTCCGCGACAAATTCGGCAAAATCCATTCCATTTCCAAAAGTACTCAAATAATAAGAGTTGTGACTTGGATTCCTGTAGGAATCGTAATGAACATTCAAAGGAAAGTGAATTGCATCCAAACCAGACCACAGCCGACGAAAACAAAAAAACTTCAACGGAAATTCAGATTTCAAAAGCAAAAGATGTTTTCCCCTGCCGTAAAACACGAAAACCTGAGAAGAGGACAGAGCAAAACCAGAAACATTTACAGGAAGATGCTCTGAAAACCGAAGATACAAACCGTAACAAGATCTGCAATGGACTGCCAAGAGAAGCGACATCTAAAAGCTGTTTATCTTTTTGCAATGCAGATCAGACGGAACCACAGAAATCCAATTCGAGGAGCAGTTTTTCTAATAGCAAACAAAGAAAGCGTGAAAAGAAAAAGAAAGGGGAATCGGATCATTCGGAAGCAAAGAATTCAGCATCGATAAACAGTCTAGCTATTTGCAAATGGAGTAACCCAGAAAGGAAAGACGAAATTAGTTCAGATCTGTTGGAACCAACGAAGCAACGGAAAGACGAGCCGGATAATTTGGAAGAGAACACAACTAAAACGGAAAAAAGTCTTTATATTTGCAAGAGAATAGATCGAGAAAAGAAAGAAAAAGAGAACGATGATCCTTTGAAGTCCAAGCAGTCCCCACCAAGAAGCAGATTATTGCGAGAAAGAAAAGAGTCTGTGGATTGCCTAGAAGCAAAATCATCACTGGTCTGTCTGTACCAGCTCAAACAGAAGCCAAAGTTAGCGGATCTGTTTAGCAATTCGAACAGAAGCAACAAGGATAAGAATCGATCCAGTGTTCCCGAGCCACGCATCAATTGCGATGATGTTAAAGTGCTCTGCGATTTAAGCTATAGATTTTCTCATCACAGTTACGGCGACGAATATGGAAACATTGAGGACGATTGCGTCTGCGATATAGAAAAAGAAAGTGTAAATCATTTTTATTGCATGCTACAACACAAAGGGACACATTAATTGGCTTAAATTTTAGAGCGGCATCAAAATTGTAAATGTACCTTATTTAAATAAAAAAAACAGGGTGATTCAAACTGTTTGATTATTTACTAGCAGTTACTAGCACTGTAGCCATAAAATGTGGCGGCAGCTCGATCACAAATCTATCGATAAGTCGGCACAATATCAACAATTGTGGCTCATTGCAAGCACATTTAGCAAAATGTTGAGTTTTTTAAATAAAACACGACAATTTCTACACCCAATTGCACGCAATATATCGAATACACACGCAGCCTGCCAGAGCGATGCAAGCGTCGAGGCGACAAGGAGTGAAGCAGCAGCAACAAAGCCGGCTTTGATATTGCCACAGAACTATGCACAATTTGCGCCCGTAAACCGGAACAGTGCCAGGCAGGCGTGGATTGAGAATGTTGATGCAGTGAAGGAGCGTAAAGTGGGCATGATGGAACTGCATCCGGATGTGTTCGCCGCACAGCCGCGGGTCGACATCATACAAGAGAACATCGAATGGCAGCGCAAGTATCGTTATGTAAGCATGGCGCATGCCAAAACACGCGCCGAGGTCCGCGGCGGCGGGCGCAAGCCCTGGCCACAAAAGGGAATGGGACGTGCTCGTCATGGCTCGATACGATCACCGATGTTCAAGGGCGGCGGCATCGTACACGGTCCCCGTTCCCCCACATCCCATTTCTATATGCTGCCCTTTTACACACGCGTCTTGGGCCTGACATCGACGCTGAGCGTTAAGCTCGCCCAGGATGATCTGCACATCATTGAGAACGTGGAGTTGCCCACACAAGATGCACAATTCATCAGGGATCTGATAGCAGAACGCAACTGGGGACCATCTGTGCTGATTATTGACAAGTAGGAGGCCAATATACATAATAAATATATATATCTTAACACATTTCATTTTCAGGCAAGAGATGTTTCCGGAGAACATTTGCTATGCGACCGACTCCATTGGGTATGTAAATCTGATGCCCTCATTTGGACTAAATGTCTACTCGATGCTGAAGCACGACACCTTGGTCCTCACTGTGGAGGCCGTAAAGCATTTGGAGCAGCGTCTACTGTATCAGTTGCATCGCAACGATGCAGCCAGCAAGAGCCTTAAATTCAAGCTGGATCAAGTTTAGATATAAGTTTTCAATTAATTGTATTTCCTTGTATCCAAAATGCAATTGTTAGCCACTTTGATTGTGATGAGTTGTTTCGATTCTTAATTAGCCCATTGCTTGGTAGTCAATGGATCCGTATCCATTTCGGATATCATCACTGAACAGGCGCCCTTCAAGCGATCGACGAATTGTCTGTGAAATTCACGAAGGAATCCACGCTCAGAGTTGCTGTGATTACAGAGCAGGACCGTGGTGCCATTGTGATTAAAGTCCAGCACTTCGTGATGCGACATCTCGCCGGTGATGACTAGATCCGCCGGCACACCCTGCAGCACCGAGCCACCCGAGCCGGCACAGATGCCGACCGTTTTCACATTGATCTTTGAATTATGGCCATTGGCACAGGCCATGTGCACATCATTCTTAATATGCTCCTGCAATGCACTCACAATTTTGGCTAGGGGCATGTTGGTCTTCACTAGACGGCCGGAACCAGTACCCGGCTCAGCGCCCGGTTCTGGGATCAGCGGTTTAATGTCCTCTATATCAACAGCCTGGGCTAGCCAATCGTTCACGCCACCTGGTATTTTGTCCCATGCCGTGTGGGGTGAGTAGAGTGCTATGTTGTTGACCAGACAAGAGGCCACCACTCGCTCTTTCCAATTGCTCATTGTGATGCGTGTCAGCGGCTTAAAGATGGGCGGATGATAACTAATAATCAGATCCACTTTCTTATCAACAGCTTCGCTCATCACCGGCTCCGTCAGATCATTGGTCAGCAGAATTTTCTGTACTACTTTCTGTAAATTACAGTTTGCTCATTAGAAAAATTGTAAAATGAGATTCAAATGTTGAATTACATCTTTTGATGGTTCGATCAGAAGACCCACGTTGTCCCATTTCTCTGCTAGGGTTGTGGGCGCAAAGCTCTCCAACTGCTTCACCACCTGCATTAAATCCATGCCACATGCTTGCTTGGTCATGCTTCTCACAACGGTCACGCAACTTAACATATATAAACTCTATCTCTAATATATCTTATTTTTGTGAACAAATGTTTCGGGCTCTTATTTCTTCTTTATTTTGCATTAAGTGCTGCATAACGCTAGTAAAAATGCCGACTTCTTTTTCCAGCACAGACTGTTTACGCGGTTGTTTGAATTACTTTTAAATGCATAAGTGAAATAATACATAAAATATTACTATTCTTTTATTAAGTTAATTAAGTAGTTTCATATTGAAATGCGCAAAACGTATTTTTCATTTGTAAAATTACATTTTATTTAAGTTTTAAATAAATATAATGATAAAATTAATAAACTATTAATTAAATGAATCTACAATAATTTATAGCTCAAAGCGGATTTCATTTGCAAAAAAAAACAGAAAACACAAATGCGCATAAATGTGCATAAATACGTACATAGATGTGTCAAAAATATTTAAGTTTTGCTTCCGATCCCACATTCAAAAATGTATGTTTGAACGACCTCTGATTCCCTGAATTAGAAATATATTAATAAAAATCCCAAGTGACGAATAAACAACAGATAAGACAGCCGCAAGCAAATACAAAAAAAACCAATAAATTGAGTCACACTCTGGCATTGGTTGAGATCGATGTCCTTTACATTATTATTGACATTTTAATTATAGATTTTTTAATTATAGACTATTCTCTGTTCAATTTTAGAGTTGCATTTACTTTGCCATTCTCAAGGATCAGAACGGTTTCATGTTGTTCCTTTTTCTACTGCAACAGCTGCAGCCATCTTTAGCATATCTTCTCTTTGCATCTTCGACTTCGCGTCACGCACTTCATTCAGGTTTTAGACGCGGAGCGTTGCGCACGTTGTACCTCCCATAATAACAAAATACTTGCATATGGTACTTAATTGTAGTTTTAAGAATAACTGTTCTTTTTGTTGTTGTTGCTATTGTTGTTGGTGGTGTTTATGTTCTTGTTGTTGTTGTTGCTGTTGCTGTAAAGTGCTCACACATTCAAACCGCAGATAAAGTTTATGACGCTACGCGCCCTACATCAAAAAGCTTTTAACACAAAGCACAACAGTCTGGCAACGCCATTTGGATTCCCCCACCTCAGAGCTTTGCAGTGAATATAGTCACAGCACAGCTAAATTTAACCAACTTCGGCACAGCGTTCAGTGCTATTTTCAACGCAAAGGAGTCGAGATATATGACCGCAGTTCAGTCAATTAAAAGTTTAAGCGAAACGCGTACATTTCATATGGAACAGCAAAACAAGTTACAATAACAGACAAGTCTTAAAGGTGTGTGCGCGTGAAATAAAATATAATAATAATACATAATATAAATGAAACGACAGCAGACACATAGAGGAAAACTTATAATTTGTGTGCATTGAAAAAAAGAAACAGCCTCGGTTGCTTGCTAGAATGTATGTGTGTGGTGTGATTGTGTGTGTGTGTTTGTGTGCGTGTTGAGTGACTGTAAGTGTGTGCGAAACGAAGACAGGTGCGCAAGCTGAAAATAAAGCAGACAACTGAAAATTATAAGAATTTCCACTGCATGCGTCGTATTACCAGTAAATGAGAAACTAAAACAAGTATTTTTGTTGTTGCCAATCATAACTTCAACATGCGCTAATCTCGTCTGTCGTTTGCTGTTATTGCGTTTTCACTTGTATGCCCCACACTACATTCGTTTCACTCACACTTATGGCAGGCAGCGAATGTGCGACTGCCAGAGGAACGCTTAAAGCGCAGTTACGCGAGCGACCAATTTATGTGTGTGTGTGCTTGTCTTGTGTTTGTTTGTGTGTGTGAGAAGCTAGTGAGTTAAGCAAAGCTTAAAAGCTAACTTGAGCGTGTGAATTTCCATTTATTTATAAAAGAAATTTTTGCAGAATCTACGAGAAGCAACAGTTGAGCGCATACATATGTGAAAAAAGACTTAAGTAAAAAAGAAAATTGTGTGCGGCATTAAAAAGCAGCAAAGCAAGAAGCAGAATAGGAAGAATATTAACTTTAACGCAAAACCGCAAAAAAGGGCCAGCAACAGGCAAAAAGTTCAAAATGTGGAACCAAACGACAACAGCAGCAACAAGTGATAATAACAAGGAAAAGGAAACGGTAGAGGATTGTAGCTGTGCTGGTGCTGGTGGTGGTAGCGTTGCCAGCACTCTTCCAGCTCTCAGTGTTGAGCAGCAGCAAAAAGCAACAGCAGCAGCAATTGAAACTAACAGTAAACAATCGAAATCATCAGCAACAACATTTGGCGGCAAAAACAGCGAGCAACAGCAACATCAAGAAAGCCGAGCCGCCATTAACAAGCAAAAAGAATTTGCAGCACAAAGCGAAACAAGTGATTCTGGTTTCATATCCGGCCCGCAATCAGCTCAAATCTTTAGCGGCGAACTAAGCGACGACGAGCCCCAACAGGAGCAACAGAAAAAACATTCAGGACATTTGGACAAGGGCCAGGAGCAGGACCAGACCCGGGCCAAGGATAAACAGCAAGTGGTGCTCGATTCGGGCATCATTGACGAGGAACCAACAGAGGACGCATCCGACGAGGAGGTCGAGGAACAAGAGCAGCATACAAGTCAAAAAGGGGCTGAATCTGGCGCCGAACAGCCGGCCGTTGAGCAGATGCGCTTCAAACACAATGTCGATACGGGCATACCGCAATGGACCGTACAATCGAGCCTCGCCAGCGGCGGCACAGCTTTGAACAATCTCAATACAACAACAACAGCAATTACAAATGCCAACGCCTCCGCTGGACGAAGAAGCGCCCCACAGAACAGCAGTGCAACAACAACAGCAACAAATGCAGCTGGAAATACTGCAAATGCAACTGCACCATTGAGCGGAAGCAACAACATCAACATCATCAATGCCTGGGAGCAATTCTATCAACAGAACGACGATGGCGACACGTAAGTGAAAACAAAATCAAATTCGCATTTTCGTAATTTTCTCAAAGGAACAGGGATGATTGGGACTTATAATTACGCATTATGGGTCTTAAATTAAATCTTCGATAATAATTCGAATCTTTAAATTCAAACTGCAATCGACATTTGAATCCAAGATTCTCTTCAATAATATGTAAGAAAAATGTGACTAAGAATCATCTCGGTTTTACCCTACTAAAATATTTGAATAAGCCCCAATATTATGACTATTTCTATGAAAGTTATTTGTGGGTAGCACAGTCATACAGGATATACGTATCGTTAGAGATTGTTAAATATATTTGAAATGCATAATATAAGAAAAAAGGCAGAGATTTATAGGAATATATCAGTTTTAATTGCTGCGCTTTTCCCATGCTTAGCCGAATATATGCAACTATATTTAGTTAGTGTATAGGAAATCTTTTAGTCATCTTAGGGTAGATCGCTATAAATTAGACTTGGACACCAACTGGGGGAGACTTTCGTGAATCACAAAACAATGAAGCGACTTCAGACTTTCAGACGACGACGACGATAACACGTGTTAGTCAGGCAATCGGGGTTTTCCTGGTATGTGTCTGGTTGTGTATGTACTACCTGTACAGGTACACTCACGCACAGCAAACAGGTTTTTGGGCATTGCAAATTTGTGGGTTTTTACCGCGAAATGATCAAACAACAAGTGGGAAATGTTCAGGTAAAAATGTTTCATTTACCTCATTTCTCAACATTTTTACTACTTTCTCTCTTTCTTTCTTTCACACACTCAGTCACTCATTTTCTATCTGTCTTTATATCTGTAGTCCACTGCATTTGGCCTGCATATCGGGCTATGTGGACGTTGTTGCCGCACTGATACGCATGGCACCACATCCATGCCTCCTGAACATCCAGAACGATGTGGCCCAGACGCCCCTCCATCTGGCCGCACTAACAGCGCAGCCAACGATCCTTCGCATGCTTCTATTGGCCGGTGCCGAGGTGAGTAAACCTAACCCATAATTGTTGCAGGCACACCTTTTAAAGAGTAACACCCATCAATCCATACATCAATCTAACTGTCTATCTATCTATCTATCTATCTATCTGTGTGCAATATAATAGCCCACTGTACGTGATCGTCATGGCAATACAGCGTTGCATTTGTCCTGCATTGCCGGCGAGAAGCAGTGTGTGCGCGCCTTGACGGAGAAGTTTGGCGCCTCGGAGATTCATGAGGCACATCGCCAATATGGACATCGTTCCAATGACAAGGCAGTCAGTTCGCTGAGCTATGCTCACCTGCCTGCCGATCTGGAGATTCGCAACTATGATGGTGAGTACGCTTCATTACCTATTTAAAAAATATCTTTTAAAGTCAATTATATATTTTGAAATTGAGCTATTGTAAAAATGAACACTTATCTATGGGGTTCTGGTAGATTGATTATCCTACCCGATCTTTTCATACATCAAATACGTTTGCTCCGTTATTATAAAAACGCAATTTTTGTAGAAATTAAGAAAAATCATTTTTGGAATCTTTATTTCTGTCTATACTATAATAATATGGTTTTGGCAATTGTACCCAAAAAATTGTTGGCACTTCTGAGACATTTGATTTGTTGCCAAAAGCAAATAAAAGATATAGTATAGTTCTATATTTTAGTTGTCCCGCCATCGGCTAGCCACAGTGCGAGACATTGTCTGCCAGCAGAAATATATATATATGATATTTATATAATCCAATATATTCCTATGGCATGTGCTGAACAGTAGCCAAAAATACATTTGGCCTCCCCACATTTTTCGCCTGAAAATATGTTTCTCATTGGGTATTTTGCTTTGTTATTGATTTAGCCAAGAGAGAGATATATAAGCAAATGCCATTTTCTGTTTGACGTCAGCAATGAGTGGCATTGTTTATAAATTGTACGTTGGATTTTTCAAAAAATGTTTTAAATTGCGCAAATCTTGAGCGTCAAGGAAATAAAAACAAAAACAACAACAGCAAAAGCGGTAATTCCATTTAATTTCCAGCTCAATTCATTTGCTTCTCACACACGAATCCGTAGCTTCAGATACTTTTACGATTATGTATCTGAGAGACGGCAGGCGCGGCCTTATTTCCTTGATTGTTATTATTGATTTATTTGTATACAAATGAGTTAAATGCGCCAACAACAACAGGTGACTATTGGTTGTGTGTGTCGGGTGAAAGTAACGGGGTGTGTGCGTGTGTTGTTTGTTGTGCGGTGGTTGACTTGCAAATCATGGACTCTTAACATTAGAATTTTGCTGAAATTAAATAATATAATTTCATTGCTTTATCCAGCAAACCTATAAAAAAAATCCGTTTTTGCTTCCATACACAAAATATCGTATTTCGAAAATCACTTGAAAATGGCAACTCGAATAGAAAACGAAACTAAGCCGGAAGAAAGTAAAAGTCGTCATAAGAGCATACACACACACACATACACACACATAAAAGTATTTTTATATTGTTCAAACACAAAAGTGTTGAAGCTTGTGCAACTGTCGACACAAAAAGGTTAATAAACTTGAAAGTTTGGCGAAGCTGAGCTCTGCTGAAGGGGTTTCAGCTTCAATTTTATAGCCATGCACACTCACACACACACATAGACTGTTACAAATGCGTGTGTTTACTTTAACCTTTCGTTTGTTTAATCGATTATTGTCGCTTTTGGGCTATGTATAACCTTGCTAAGAATATTAAAACCACAACAACAACAAAGAGTTCGCCATTGATTTTTTCTAAGTGCTTTTGCTCTTTTCTCAAACATGTGGTGAACAAACATTTGACAGCTTCTACTACTTATAAGCCAGACCAAACCGGTCTCTGGTCCACATGCCTCTCACATTCAAGATAAAACAGCTGCTGCTGGCCGAACAACCACGCACACACACACACATTTTACATTTGTATATGCTTGTAATCTATATATAGAAGAGTAGACATTGCACATAACATAGGCGGAATGGACTTATGCTTATATATATATATCTATATATCTCTTGGCTGGCTCAATGCAGACATATCCCGCTCCCCCTAAAAAAAGAAACTAAATATAAAAGAAGCACAAAGAAAAACACAAACTTATGCAAGCTGACAGTTTAATGCTCTGTTTTAATAATTTGTGGAAATATTCAACTAATAAATCAATTTTTTTCATTCATTATCGTTATCTCTTTAACACAAAAATCAAAGTTCTATAGTCAATTCTTCAATCAAACATAAATTTACAACCCATCAGATAATTTGGCGTCTGACAGACAGACAGGCAGACAGCCTGTTGCATGCCAAAGTCTAGATATCCGCCTCCATTTGAAGAGTATCAAAAGGCAAGCGAAACGATGACACGAAGACAACGACAGCTTTTTCTTTCAAATTTTTGGGTTTTACCATGCAAAGGCAGACACATTAAGTTATATATTTATTTGTGTTTGTATTATTATTATTTGTTTTTTTTTTGAGGCAATTTTAAATGTGCGCGATTCGAGTGTCTAAAATGCCAGATGTTATAAAATCATATTCAATTGGGTTTCTACACAAGAGTCACAAGACTTTCTTGTTTGATTGACGTCATTGTTGCACTAAATATATGTTGATTGATCCCCAAAAGTAGGTGAAGCAAACAAAAAAGAAAAGAACAGTTATAATAACATGGGGAAAATGTAATTTCTGCGAACTGCACAAAGAAATGAGACTTCGTCATAGGGTTTAGGTAAGGAAAAAGTCGAGTGTGAATAACACAAATAAATCCGTTTTTTATAAGAAACGGGAAATATCAATGCTGATGTATTTATATATATATATATATATATATATATATATATGTGCGTGTGTGTGTCTGTTTGTGAAGTAGTCTACTATAAAAATATTATTTCCTACCTCAGAAATTTTGTCTAAATTTAACGAGCTATTTTCTTATTCGTATCGTTGAATTTTTTTATGCTTGCTTTTTGCATTCTTGGGCTTAAATTTAATGCAATTCGCTTGTGGAAAATGTTACGAAAATAGTCGCTGGTTTTTCTTCTTCTTTGTCGCGCCTGGCCATTAGCCAAGTTATTTCAAATTTAAAGTAAATATGTCGGAAACAAATGCACATATATGGACAGAAACTATGTGCCAGTTATTTCTGGCCACATTGTACGTGCAATGCATAATTGTGAAGAGCAATGGCAAAGTGAGTTCAAGGGTTATCAAAAAGACAACTTATCAGCAAAGTGTGTAATGGCCACACACTAGAAATATATATAATATATAGTCGTGTATATATATATATATGTACGTGTGCATGTATATTTCATGAAGTCAACCACACGCTTTTCTTTAGCCTTTGGAATTTCCCAGCTATTTCTGTAATATCGTCCTAATTACTACTAGTTTACTAGCGATAATCGCTTTGGCCCTGACGTGGTCATTATTATAGAGGTGTATATATTTATACAAACAAATATATATGAGAACTTTATTCACGATTTCGGCACGCAATCGGACTGCCTGCGGTTTAAGGAATATAAATAAATGCACGCGACGACCTATTAAAAATAGAATTTCCGAATTTCCTTCTTGGCCAAAAAAGAGTAAAACGATTTTTACAGTTTTGTGGGAACTTCACATGCCCAATTTTAGGGTAATAAGCCAAGCAAATTATTTGCTTATATTCTGGTGATTCAAAATCGGACCTATCAGCAGACTTGTGTACAAATTTACTACATGATGATGTTGCTCAAGTATATAGACAATCTGGCAATTATGTGAGCTTCCAACCATGTCCGGTTTAAACATAGCTTAGTCATTAATAATTAATACTTGCTCCAATGATTTTTCCCAAACATACTTTTTTATGAAGCATCGTTAAAGTTTCTAATGATTTCATTCATTTAATTCTTCAAACGTATTCGTATTTGCGAATAACAACAATCTTATCTTTGTTGTCAGTCTCTCGAGATACATTGCGGGAATTTCACAGCCATAAGCAAGAAATGTGTACAGACAAACAAGCATATATGTCTGTAGCACATATGGCAAATCTCTGTGAATATGTTGCAAGAACTAAAGAACTTTCCAAAAACGATATTTACTTCACTTCACTTATGATAATACAACACAGAACAACACAGCAGGGCTGGGCTCTTTGCCCAGTTGGTAACTGATGATAAGCCAAATCCAATAGTCCCACAGGCAATTGCAGCGATTGGCGCGTCGTCGTCAAGCTAAGGCCAAAATCCTTATCTTTTCGAGAAAAACCCCAACGGTGGTCGTTTATTATTGCTCTGACGGCACTTATTGACTACATATGGCCCAAGTACATCACATTCACTCGCACACACATTGCTTGTCGTCCAGCCCAACAATGTTATCAAAAAGATAAGTGCTATCAAAGGTTTTCCCATCAACCATTTTGAATACCCTTTGCCAAGGGTATTTCAGAACTATTTACTTAATTAAATGTAAAATTCATTTCTTAGACCATGAAGATAGCTGAAAACTATATATTTCAGCATCTTGAATATTATATTTAGAAATAGTCATAGATAGTCATAGAATATGGTAAAGGTAAGGCGAGAGTATTCAGTCTTCTACATGCCGCAGTTTATATGTCTGAACTATTATTGATAGTAATAGCACACACACATTCCAGTACATTTTCTGTATCCAAATAAATTTGAATGCGGACAACACGTGCAGCAGTTTGTTAATTATAAGGCAATTAGAATGACTTGTCGTATTTTGCTGTAACCTTCTGCAATGTAATGGGGCTTCGCACATGTATCTGTATCTTTCTGTATATAGGCAGATAGTACGTAATTGAGTGGGGAATGCCGTGGAACGCTAGATGGATAGATTGATCATTTTGGAACGTAAGAAACCAAACTGATGAAATTAACAAGATGACGCGTTTAAGAAACTAGTAGTGATTGTTGTAGTTGCTGAGCGGAATTTGCATAATATGTGTACTAAAATCTTGAGCGTACTTTGGAGCCGTATTGAACTGCAGTGCCATTAAATAAACAGGTTTTTTTTGACGTACATATGTGTGTATACTTAGATATGGAGTAACGACTGCGGTGTTATGTGATCACAATTGGTAATTGATCATTAAGTGTGCTGTGTTTTTATAGCTGTGATGTGAAACAAGAGCTTAATGGTAATTAATCGATAAAAAGACACTTAATATAATATTATATCTAAACCAATAGCTGACCAGAGAGCCAGAAAATATTATACTGTTTTATGGCAAATAATTTCGATAATTATCGAATTGGGTATCATATTGATTATTCAAAAGTTTCCATAGCAAACAGAAAACGATATCGATAATTAATGATTGTATAATTTCTGAATGTTTAAGAAAGGTTTCCTCAATGTTGTTTAGCGACAGTGTACGGTGTCAATATTATTAACCGAGTTTCGTGTTCTATTGTTTAAAAGTGACAGCTGTTCGTATAGGAAGCGATCTCCTCTTGTGCACATTTCTTTCGTTTTTTACTCGAACATTATCGCCATTGAACAACGTTGATTCTGTTACCCACCTGGGGTCTGGACTGGTACTACGTTGCGTACGTAAACAAACAGGTTTAACCCACAATTGTTAATGCTAATAAATAAAATGATTATTTTACTAATATTCTGGAAATGTTTTATTGACTGCCAGTGACATTTTCCATCACAACAATAACAACAAGTTAGTCATAGCGAGTGAGCCAGCTTCTCTCGATGGGGTCAGGCCTCTCCCAGCGACCGATTGAAAAATAATAAAAAGCAATAACAAAACAAACCAAAAACAACAACAACAACAATATATGTTATTAAACGAGTATTGAGTATAATGAGCTCATAAAGTTAACTGGTTAAGCCCCAATGCAATATCGCCACTCATAACGGAAGTTGAAGATCATTATAATAATGCGACTCTACATATACATATACATATATATATATATATATATATATATCTATATATATGACTGAGACAATTTTCACCTCAATGTTGACACACTTTATTGTACTCGCCTACAATGGATGGATGGGTTAAACCCTAACAACAACAATATCGCATAAATGCAACTAGTCTCACACATAAATGGTCAACAGCAACTTTTACCGGTATTTATTTATCAAGCACTTGACAGTGCTTTTGGGCCAGCATTTCATTTACAACAGCGCTTGACCTCTTCTTGGCGCTGTGCTGCGGGTTTTGCCCATATGCCCGCAAGTATTATCCATATATGTATGTAAGTACCATACGGTGTGGTACGGCGTATGGTTTGGAGTGGAGTGGTACAACAAACACGTGGCACGATCATTCACACCTCCAACTGTTCGCAAATACACACACACTATCCCATCCATAAATATCGCATATTTTTGCATTTAGTTTAAAAGAAAGTCAACAAATGGTCTCATGACATAACTTGACCAAAATAAACTTTTTAGGCTTGAAAAAAAAATCAGAGAAAGATAGAGACGGAGAGAGGCAGAGAGGCAGAGAGAGAGAGAGAGTGTGTGTAATAGAAAAACCAAATTAATTACTTTGCACTTGGAAAATCCAGCAACATATATTTGTGCGAAATGATCGCTTATTGTTGTTTGGAACTTAACGCTTCATTTGGCTACTGGCTGCTGTTTATTGTTTTTTGTTCGCATTGGGGTTTTCACTTAATTTCCACTTAAAACTTTCCAACACCAAATTTGCAAATGTGGCGCCAGAAGGCTTTAGCCAAAACAGCCATTAACTGTATATTGTTCTTGTATTTAAACAGTTGTCTTTGTGCGTATTTATTTTGTGTTTTGTTTTTTTGTTGGTTCAGGTAATTCCTCAATTCCCCAATGGCCTGGTTTTTTTTTGTAGTACCAAATCCTAAATTTAATATGGCAAAAAAAATTGTGAACAATGGGACAGCTTGAAAAAATGTTTAAATATTTAAATTGTCTTTTCCAATTGTTATTTTACATCTATATAAATGATTTGCAGCGATAACACATCAATAAAATATCGATGTGCAAAGCAGATTGATAATCGAGATAGTTTCACAAAAAAGAAACGTTACTAGTTTAACTTTAAAAAAAGATTATTACGTTGTTTGAGTTGCCCCATCGCTAAATATAAACAAATTCTGATAGATATTACATTTCATGAGCAAAAAAGCAAATTTATGATTTAATTATGAATCAATGAACTTTTCAATTTATCCACTTGACTGAAGGACAAACAACCAACGAACTGCGCTTAACACGAGTGGGCAACAGATGGGCGGGCGGGCAGCAGAACAGATAAAAAACAAAAACCAAAAAAAAGACACGAAAACACGTTGTCAAAATACCAACACCAAAAACAGCAACAAAAAAAACAAAATTATTAAATAAAAACTCTTCAAAGTTCGTTGCTAACAATAAGCACAATTAATTAAAATTAAGCAAAGACAATAACAAAAACCTTCTCTTAATATTTGTGCTGTCAATAAATTTATGAACTTTGCGACTCTGGGTTTTTTCGCATAAGGTCGCAATTTGCCTTGCCGCCTGTGCTAACAAAATGGAGCAAGGGCAAAGCGTGGTGGTGGAGTGTGGGGGGGAGACGATGATAACAAAAGACCAGAACAGTTGAATAATTGCGGAAAGTACCAAGTACATGTCATACACGATATATGCACATATGTATTGTGTGTTATGCACAAATAATATTCTAAAGTGGCCTGGTGGAGAAAGGTTTGCTGCTCGAGGATTCAGTCTCAATGCGCAATAGCATTTCATTTAGATAGCGTTTCGTAAAGCGATCGCTTATTGCTCAAATTGCTCAAACTCACATTCGATTAGCGAGATTATTATAGTGTTTTTGATATTATTTTCTGGAAAGCAGGCCGCTCGAGCAAAATAGCGATTTCAAGTTTAACTACTTCGCTTCTTCTTTTCTTTTTTGTCGTTTCTTTTCTTGTGTTGTTCATTCGCTTTTTTATTGGTGTGGGGGAGGGAGGTGTCTTCGCTCAGACTTGTTGGCAGCCCAGCCCAGCCCCAGATGAAACTTTGGATTGGATAATGATAAACTCAACTCTGGTTAGTCGCTGGAACCAATTTGTATCAATTTGAAATCTAAGACGCGTGACGCAGCTTGGGAATTCCCAAGTTTGGAGCAAACTTTTTTGTCTTTAATATTTCATATTTTACTCTAAACGCGCTTTATAAATATACCTATATATATATATATATATATATATATATAGAGTGTATTTATGTAAGTATATATTTGTATAGGTCTTTGTATAGCTATATATTCATGTACAAGCCAGCTATTTAAAACTTTAATCGTATGCTAACGATCGGGCCGAGGCGAGGCAATATAGCAACAATGGAACTGTGCTTGACTTGGCTTTTACTATCTCCTCCTTTATGCGCTCGTATTATTAAAATCTCGACTTCTCTCGCCGCATGCCAGCCATGCCCATGGTGACCACAGACAGAGATGCTGATCATGCTTGGCTGCTGATCGCTCGGACTCGCTCCGTTTGGCTCATTGGGCGAACGAACACATAGAAAACAAAATGTTGTCATAGTTTATATTTAAAACTTGTGACACAATTGTTGTTATTGTTTGTTAGCCTTTTGGCAGCCGAAATGAACTGAAGCCAATAATCCAATCAAAGCACCAACACAAACCCGCCTTTAACTTTCTTGCTAGATATCTGCTTTCTTTCCCATCCAAATGCCGATCATTTGAAGATGTCGAATTTAGTTTATATGTTAATAGTTGTCTTATATAAAGTGGCTACTTTTAGATTCGATTGTTTTGTCATTGTCAAATTGTTTAATCATGCCTGGGAATTCCCTTGAGTCAGCTTTTTTAATCATCATAATGGTTTACTTCGCAGCCGTCTTAATGATTAATGGCAATGCGAATTTGTCGTTGTCAAATTCAATTTAAATTTATCAGTGTCAACTTACAAAAAAATCCAATCTTCAATCAAATTGCTCCAGTTGCTGCATTCCAAGCTTAATATTAATCGATCTCGGCTGTCAAATCGATATATGTAGCTCACACACACACACATGCAAATGCTAGAACGATAAGCGATCGATAAATTTCCCAGCAGTTGGCAACGCATGCGTAACTTTTATGCATTTCATTGAAAGTTCTTACGGAAATTGAATTCCAATGGGCATGCTAAAAAAAAAAAAACTGAGCACAGCTGAGTTAAGCTTTGTGTGTGTGTGTGTGTGCGTGTGAAAGTCAATCAAGAGCACGTGTAACAGCAAACTCAAATTAACAGCAGCAACAACAACTTCCAACCACAAAGCCAAGAGCTATTTTTGATTTCAGCCGTGTTTTTGATTTTTAATTTATATGCGCGATCAAACAGCTTTATTCGGCGCGTCCCATGCGAATTTTTAAGTATTGCTATCGTTGCATATTTAGTTATTTATTATTATTATTTGTTGTTGTTGTTGTTTGTCTTCGTATAAATTATGTGCAAACATTTTTGCTCTTCTCAACTTAAACCAATTTGAACTTGAGCAAACTTGTTGGCCGCCGCCGGCCCAACAAAAGTCAGCTTGTTTGGTTTGTTAACTTTATTTTATTTAATTTTTTTCTTTTTTAATTTTGCATTGTTGCTGTTGCTGGTGCTGTTGCCGTTGCTTTTTGTGCCTCTGCTGGTTTTTTGACTTTTGCTGCTGTTGTTATTGTATCTGTTGTTAGTGCTGCTGTTTTATTGTGGGAATTTCTTGGGTTTTTCAACGCACACCAATACGAAATGTGTCTGAGTGTGTGTGTGCTTGTGTGTATTGTGTACATATGGCAAAAGCGCTCGCTAAGCTAAGCCCTCTGCGCCGCCGCGCTCTCCTATCTGCTGTTGCCGTAATCAAAGCTTTTGCCATTTGCTGCTGCTTGTTGTTGTTGATATTTCAAAATGCTACTTGTTAAACAAAAACATAGCAAAGCTTTTCTTTCGGCGAGTGCTTTTTAGAAGGGATCGTATTTCATTCATAAATGAAGCTCAAGCAGAGCGTACAGTGGTCAGAAATGCTGTTTCTCTGAATAAATATTGAATTCAATAAAATATCTAATTAATTATAAATTAACATTTTTTTAATATGTGTTTATTGCTTTTGCCTCGTTACAGGTGAGCGTTGCGTACATTTGGCCGCCGGAGCCGGGCATATTGATATCTTGCGCATTCTGGTTTCTCACGGTGCTGACATTAATGCCAGAGTAAGTTTGAACTCGAATTTATAAACGATTAATAATATGTTAATAAACTGTATTTCTTTTTTGCATTTGTTGTGCAGGAGGGCAAAGGTGGACGCACACCGTTGCACATTGCCATTGAGTGCTGCAACGAGGATTTGGCCAATTTTCTGCTAGATGAATGCGAGAAACTCAATTTGGAGACAGCCACATATGCCGGCCTGACGGCATATCAGGTGGCCAGCATACTGAACAAATCCCGTATGCAGAACATACTCGAGAAACGCGGCGCGGAGACATTAACGCCCCCGATAGTGATTATGACAGTAGCGATATTGAAGATCTAGACGATACGAAGGTGAGCGTCACAGCCTAAACAAAAAACAATAAAGAAAAATTGAATAATAAGAAAATACAATCAACAACAGAATAGAATATCATTGAGATATCCATTAGAACATAAGAGTAACCATTACGGGTCACCACCAACAGCTTCCAAAATGTTCAAAAAAAATAAGCTATGAAAGAGCCCAAAATTCTGAATGCTGGTATTCAGTAAAACGTTGAATCTAGATATCAATAACAACAACAAAAGTGAGAGAAATTAATTGTATTGTAACAAATAATGTATTGTAAAACTAAAAAAAAAAAGGAACAGCAGCAAACCCACATTAAATGATATATACGAGTATATACAGTAAAAGGCCGCTCTATGTTTTAGTAGATCGCCAATTTAAAAGCTGATAAATTGCCCATTGCAAGAACCAACCAACAAAATAACGAACAAAATGCAATAATACAATCTATATAAATATGCTATGTAAGCAAAAATCCATCCATCTCATTATCTGTATATGAAACACTTGTGCTGCTACAATGATCACTCGAAAATTAGAATAGTTCCATAAATTATTATAATTTGTGAATGATATATGTTTCAAAACGAAGAATAAAAGTTCTATAAATTCGAGTGATCACTGTTTGATATGACGTATTCCTTCCACTTTATTCTATTATCCACTTAGTTTAAGATGTTCAAATGTAAAACGTCTCATTTTTTCTTTGTCTCTCTCTCTATATATGTCTCATTCTGTATGTATTGTGTGTGTGTGTGTTTTGTTTATTAGTGTGCGTGTGTGTGTAGGCAACTAACATTTAGATCTTATATATCTTAAAACTAGAACTAGTACTAGAACTACTTACTATACAAATGTACGTATTTGGCAGCTAAACATGCTGGCTCCTAACTCTTAATAACCACGATATATATGGAAAAAAGAAAGAAAATAAATAATTATATACCATAACTTAAGTTAGTTAAATCTAATTGATGTTTCAATGTTCTGACTGAATGAATTATGTTGCAAATAAACATTTTATTCTAAAACACAACCAAAAAAACCCAAAAACAAGATCTTGACTATATCAAAATTGAAATTATTTAACGAGCTGAGTTATTATAAAATGTATGTAAGTATATGTATATTATATAAATGCATGTATCTTAAGTATTTACTTGTAGTTAATTTCTTGCAATAGCGTTTTGTTTTTTATTTTGTTGGCATTCTTTTACTTTTACGTTTATTTGGTTTTTTTGTTTCATAAATGATTTAGTTTCAGTTTGTTTTTCCATAATTTTTTAAAATTTTATTTCTTTACATTTTTTCTTAAATGCCTTGTGTTTTTTCTTGCAGATGTACGATCGCTTTGGTGATCCGCGCTACTTTGTCAGCTACAATGGCGGCAATCCCATGACAGTTGCTTGAGATCGCATCATCAATTGTACATAATATATAATGCATTAACAATCCATTCTACTATATTATAATTAACAACGCTATAATTCCAATAACTGCTGAAGCCAACCCATATGCGATATATTTTGACCAAGTTCTTTACACAAAAACCACTACGATGAACAAATAACAATCACGAAGAACGAGTCACCAGGAATGCAACCAACCAACATGTACTTACAACTTACAACACACACAACAAAAGCATTAATGTATATTATATTGTTTACCATGTAAGCCCAAAAAAAACGAAAAAAAGAAAAGGTATTCGAACGGAATAAAGCGTATAAGGTTGCAGTATGGCAAGCATTTTATTTATACATACCACGTACATATCATATCAAATCGAAGCTTAAACCTATGAAATACATAATACATATTGAATGCACAAAACTTAAATTCGAAATACATAAAGTTATTAAAAGTTAAACATCAATTGGCCGCTACAAAATTGTACTTAAGACTAACACATAATTTTTCATTTAGTTAAAAAACAGTCCGCGTTACTTGAGAGTTGCAGTCATAATTTAAGGCATCTAGCAACATCTAGCGTATGCTCTGGCGAAACACGCTCTTCTTAGCATTGCTAGTAGCGGTGGCCACCTTCTTGGAGGCTAGGGGATCGGGCGTAAAACAGTTCCATAGTCGCAGCGTTTCGTCGGCTCCGGCACTGATCACTGTGCTGCCATCGGGTGAAATTGCCATTTGCAGGACACGCGATGTGTGTCCGATCAGATCGGCCTGTTTCACCATCGTGGGGTACTTCCAAATGGTCAGCTGATTGTTGGCAAATCCATGCGCCGATATCAGTTCTTTGTAGTGGCGTGAGAAGAGTAAGGCGCACACCTGCGACTTGGAGTCGACCGATTTGATTAGCGAACCGTTGCACACATTCCAGAATTTAATGCAACGATCTGCGGTGCCGCCGCCGGAGGCCAAAGTGTTGGCCTGCCACGGGCACCAGGCCAAGGCGCGCACCGCCGCTTGATGCTCGTTGAATTTGTGCAGTGGCTCTGTTGCGGTGCCGACGCCGCTGCTGGCCAGTGACCACACATTCACCAGATTATCATTGCCACCGCTGGCCAAGTACTTGAAATCGGTGGACCACTTTAGGCCGCACACCTCTTGGGCGTGGCCTGTGAGTGACGATATCTTGTGTTCACGCGATCGTACATCGTGATGTATAATGGTGCCGTCACGACTCCCCGACGACACCAGATACGAGTTCCAGGCCAAGGAGCCAACACGAGCACTGTGTCCATCCATGACACGAAGACGTTTCACCTTTGAGCAGTCCCACAGCTCGACGGCGCCAGTGCTGTTGCCAATGGCCAGAATCTGTCCCTCCTGTATCCAGGAGAGAGAGCATGCATAGTCACCCTCCTCGTACTCCTTCAGCTGCTCAATGTTGCCGCTGGCCGAATTCCACAGATAAACGCAATTGCCCAAAGCAACAGCCACAATATTATCCGCGCTCCAGTCCATCAGATTCAGATCTAGATGGGTAAGAAACAATTAGTCAAAAATCAAGTAAAAAACTAATTAAAAAATAAAATTTCAAGTTGATAGCTGCGACGAACAGAAGACTACATGTGCTACAAACTTAATTTAATGTCTGTACATCACTTACAGTAGTCATTAATAAAATCTGGAGCATCGAGTATGCGTTCGGATGTGGTCGGAATGTAGCGTGAACCGCTCTTTGTCGAAATGGGCGTCTTGATGGAGTAGACAACCTTCAAGGGATTTGTATGAGATTCGGGTGCAGCGGGCGCCTTATTCTGATAGCACAGAATGCGTCCACCATTGTTTTCGCTAAGCTGGGCGACTTCGGCGATGAGTTTCTGACGTTCGCTCTTATGGGCCGATGCCTTAACATTATTCTCGTTGTTGTTGTTATTGGTGTTGCTGCTGCTTGTGGGCTGCTGCTCGTCGTTCTCCTCATCTGATTTATCGCCCGTCTCCTTGTTGCCCTGGGCGAAATGGAAGTGCGCCAGCTCAAAATTAGTAGCTGCACGATTTGGTATAAAACGATCACCGCCGCCCGGAGTCTTTGTTGGAGTTGTTGTCGACTTTTTGCCTTTGGCCGCCTCGGTGCTTTTGCCAGGCGTTTTGGTTGACGCCTGAACGCCCGAGAAGCTGGTGTTATACGACACGGAGAGCACTGATCGAGTAGTGTTCGCGGTGCCATTGAGCGATGCCTCCAGCTTCTTCTTCCAGCGGGGCGCAGGACCACGCGTCTCGCCGTCCAGGATTAGGGCATTTTGTAGATCGCTTACAAAATTAAATTGAGACATCTCTCACACAACAAATAATCCTAATATTAAATATGTCACTCAATTGTTGAAAGAGATTTTATGGATATTTTACTTAAGTTTTATGTTTCTTCTTTGGCGTGAAAATCGCAATGGCGGTTTGGAAACGCATAAGTATGAAAAATCTCGCGGCAAATGCTACCAGGGCTGCACAGGATGTCCCAACAAGCTAATATTAAACCTACGAAAAAATGTAGTTCTCATTAATCGCAAAACACAAGCTAACAACATTGTTATCCAATAAATAAATCAATAAACATACAATACAATAATTCTGATAAATTTTAATTCACACCGATTTGATAGTATTATCGAAATTCAATATTCGATCATATCAAATCATATTATTTTTGAAGCCCTGGAACACAGCTGCTCCAATAATTTCAAACTTCACACCCTACTGTTATGCTTCTTTTAGATAAATAAATGAAACACAATTTCTGCCAAAACTAGTTTTGGTTATAACAACTTTTGAATGAAGTTCCAGGCAAATTACATTAATAAAATACGAGATTCTCTAGAACGTTTAGCGACTTTTCACCTGCACAGAATTTAAGCAAGCTGTTAATAACATTTTATTCAAGATGTTAAGCTAACAGGCAGGCGGCAGCTACAGCCACAGCTGTCATACAAGATTCACACACACATGTAGTAGGGTACGTAGTGCGTATTTATAAAAATTTATTTCCAAAACATTTAAAGCCAGCCAGCAGTATTAGAGTAACGGCCGCTACAATGGCCTTTAACTTCACCGCGTTCACGTACATTGTGGCGCTTATCGGCGATGCATTTTTAATATTTTTCGCAATATTTCAAGTCATTGCATTCGATGAGCTAAAAACAGATTATAAAAATCCAATCGATCAATGCAACAGTCTCAACCCGGTAAGTGAATTTAACTAATATCAATGACTAATAATGACTAATCGATGCCGCAATTTTTTGAAGCTCGTTTTACCCGAATATATTTTGCACGTTTTTATAAATTTATTATTCCTGTGCTGCGGCGAATGGTATTCTCTGTGCCTCAACATGCCCCTCATTGCCTATCATATATGGCGGTAAGTCGTCCATCGATTCTCAATGCGATTATGTCTTATGTACATTTTTCTCTGATTCCCTTAATGGTTTGCAGCTACATGAATCGTCCAGTGATGTCGGGTCCGGGCTTGTATGACCCAACCACAGTGCTGAAGACGGACACGTTAGCGCTTCATATGCGTGAGGGTTGGATTAAATTGGCCGTCTACTTAATTTGCTTCTTCTGCTATATATACGGGTAATAATGCGCTAATAGAACATATTTGTTGTACTCTTTTGTCTAATGTTATGTTTTTTTGTGCATAATTCTGGCTAATTTTAGCATGGTTTATTCGCTCATCTCGACATAGAGGTGGAGAGCAACCGCCTGGGGATCTCATTATTGTTGGCACCTACAGCGCATCCACTATGTACAACATTTACAAACATTAAACAAATTGTCATATTCAATTGTCATTCACACACACACAGCCCCACACACACTGAACTCCGTGTCGAAGCGAACAATATTTTCATGTGTAAAGTTTTCCGAAATTTGTAATTCATAAATGCGATTCATAACAAAGATATCTACAGCAATCCTCTATTATATATATTTTGTCTGTATTGTTGGAGATTTGTAACGGTTTTTATTATTATAATTATTATTTGTAATAGTTTGCATTTTGGTAGTCAAAACCTGAAACAAATAAAGTAAAACTAGAAATAATATGCTTGATAATGGATTTATTTTCCACATAGCTTGAAGGACAGCGGCCTTTTCGACTGACGCTTGAGAATGTCATATCTTTGGAGCAGCCATACGGATCTGAGCACTTGACGTCGTAAAGATTAGAGCACATTCTTATCAGAGCCAGCACTGATATGGAAATATAAAAATTTCACAAGTTCAACCTACATTTTGTGTACATATCTTGATAACTTTATTTTACAATCGTTAGTCGAAGACTCGCATTTTGCATTCGATCTTTGCTATAGTACAATTCAAACTCAAATTTCCATAAAAATATATATATATATATAGATGTATATGTGTATGCCATGTATTCACAATAATTTAGAATTGCATGAGATTAGGGATTTTGGGAGGTTTGGTATGGGGATATTTAGCATTAATTATGACATAAAAACAACAAAGAATAGGAAGAAAAATATCAAAACACCGAATATCTTAATCATGAGCCAGCGATTTTTGGAAACGGATTGAAAATATTTAAGAATCTCGCCATGCGCCGCCTCAATATTCAATTCAGCGTCCGCCACATTCGTATCGATGCGTTCTACAATCTCCTCCTGCTCCTTAACCATATGCGCGAGTTGTTGAAAGATGCCGCCCAACTCCACAATGGTCGATTCGATGTTCTGCATTGTCTCGGCACGCTGTTGCACATACGTGTCGGACTCATCGTAAATGGCAAGCTGCTGCTGTTGCTGCAGTCGCGCCGGCGGACCGAGCAGCGGCGTCGTATCGCTGCCACCCATCATATCTATGCTCACCGCCTGATTCTCCTCGCTGAGCAGCAGCGAGCCCTGCTTGGCAGTCGACGGTGAAACGGTGTGAGCAGCCAGCGGTCCGGGTCCTTGGCTAAAGTGGTCGCGTCGCGTCTTCTGGTGCTTGAGATTTTCAGTGCGCACCTCAAGTATCTGCTTGAAGTCTGTACTCATGCTGGCCAGTTTGGATTGCAGGGCGAGCACCATGTTCGAGGAATGTGAGACCAGATGCTTGCCATTTGTGGTCCGTCGCTGATCCTTGGAGATGTCTTGCAGCTTGGCGATTTGTTGATTTAGCGCATTCAAATCGCCTTTGATGATGTATGTCAACTCCTGAATTTCCTGCGGTCTATCGTCAAACAGACTCTTCTTTTTGGCCACTAGAAATTTTGGGAAAAGTGTGAGCGCAAATCTGACATGGCAAAGAACTATAAATAAAGTCATTCCTAGAGATGGGCATTGTAAATTACGTTTCTAATTTGAAAGAGTTCTATGATTCTTTTTTTGTCACGCCCAAGTTTAATTTGATGGTGACTTACACATGGTCAGCTTCTCCAGTTTGGCGTATGTGCTGGCAATGTTCTTGCCAATGAAACGGGCGACCATCATGAACTCGGAATAGCTCTGGATCTGTTTGGCCTTCCGCGGATCCCTTATGTTGACGGCCCGTGTGATGTTACGTGATTGTAGCGAACGTATTGCATTCGCAAATTCGCCCGTACGATCTCGGGCGGCCATTATGAATACCTCCGGTTGTTCCTCCTGTTCCAAGTCAAAGTTTCCGCGTTCCGGCTGCGCTCCACCAAAACTGGAGACGTTCTTCTCGTAGTAGTTGCTGCTGTTGTTGTTGTCAACTTTTTTGTACTCTTGGCTGGAATGATTGCCTGTGACGACAGCCGCAGCAGCGCTTAGTGGCTGTTGAATGAACGTTCGCAACGCCTGGCCGGAGCGGGACGAGATGCCGCTGAACAGATTCCACTGGCGGGCTGCTTTATTGTATTTATCGTCAGCGTCAACGTCTCCGGAAATCGACTGCGGTTCGCCAATATTAATTGCAGCCTCCAACACTGGCTGTGTGACGTATAACACTGGTTGTTGTTGTTCCTGCTGTCCCAGTTGGATTAATGAATGCTGCTGCTGCTGTTGCTGGGGTTGCTGCTGGTTTTGCTGCAATGACGTGTTTGGGACACTGTAATTGCTGCTGTATTCCTGCTGGTCCGTTTGTTGATGGCGTCGTCGAGTTTGCATCTCATTTCAAGTCAATTTGCTTCGCTGCCTTGATCACCTGCGTTTCCTGTTGTTGATTATTTTTTTATTAATCGTTGTTGACGTTGTTTCTTTTGGATTCGTCATACACTACGCTTTGCTTTTACTATAGTTGTTGTTTTTGTTATGTTGGACTTTTGAAACTTTTATTGCAATCGGAATGCGTTACACTTATACGCTCTATTGCTGATGTCTTAATTTGGTATTTGCTCTGTAGTTAGTATTTTTATTAACATCACTTGCACATTTTCAGTGGAATTTGACGAATTAATTATTAGATGCTGGCCCAAAAAAACCACACACACACAACCAAGCTCTGTCCCAGATGACAGATGACGTGTTGCTGGTGCTCCGTGCTGCTAACTTAACTTAAAATAAATGCAATTTGAACAGCAATTAAACGGAAAACTCGTTTCTTTATATAAAAATAAGACAAATACATTATAAATTAGAACCTTTATAGCATATCTATGCTTAATAATGAAAAAAAACTCTATTATAAATCATGCTTAATTAAAGACAAATTGTGATATTTGTCGTATTAAATTTGAATTTATTAGTATATCAGCGTAAATCTGGTATTTAAATACCAGTTGACGCAAGTGGACAGCGCCACCGGCAACAAATGACATCTGCTATTTCTCTCGCCGTTCTTCCTCTATGCAGTGTTTTTTTTACATTGACGTCTCGTGTGCCAATTGTACAATAAATTGATGTTTTAACTTAATTAATTGGAATAAGTCGCTGATTATAAAAGAAGATGACGCTTTACCATTTTGGAAACTGTGTTGCGCTGTTGATGCCATATTACTTCACCTACAAATACTCGGGCCTGTAAGTCAACTATCATAATCTAGGCCACACAATAAATCGTATTAATCAATACTGATTTGTTCCCTCCATTTTAGATCTGAATATGGTGCATTCTGGAAGTGTGTGCAAGCGGGTTGCATTTACATATTTACACAGCTCTGTAAAATGCTCGTTTTAGCCACATTCTTCTATTCGGACACCTCCTCCAACAGCGGAGAATTTAACTTCTTTGCGGTAAGTGGATCAAAAATGTTCCAATTTGTCGATTAAATATTGAAGGCATATTTTCTCTGAAACACAGGAGATTCTGCGTTGTAGTGTAGATGTGGCCGATCTGCTTGGATTCGCCTTGATTCTTAGCCGCATACCTGGCAAGGGTCATTCAAAACTAATCACAGCTGGACTTGGCTGTAAGTGCTGAAACACAAGAAATCACTAAGAAAATTACTTTATTTTTTATTGGTAAACTTGGATTTCAGGGGCCACCGCCGAGGTAATCCTCTCACGTGGCATTATGCTGTGGGTGGGCGCCCGTGGCACTGAATTTAGCTGGATCTACATACAAAAATGTCTGGAGTCGAATGTTCTGCTTGTCCAGCACCTGACCACTGCCACGCTCATTTGGCTGTTCACGCGACATGATCTCAACAAGGCGCTGAAACCGCTTGTTTCTATATTGCTGGCAGTCACCGTCTTCAAGGGCGTCTGGCTGGAGGGTATGCTGCATATTCTCAGCATTGGCGCTTGGTCAGCGATTGCGATTAAGGCACTAGTCGCTGCAGTCATAGGCTTCTGCTCTCTACACATTTACGCTGGCCTTGCCCAACAGATTGGCATTTAATTTCAACATATTTTTATTTCATAAATATTTCGGTTGTCGTGGGATTAAGTACAGTTTTTTAAAACAAAAGATAACAATGAACAGTGTAGAGAGTTACAAAAGATGTTAATGAATTATAGTTTATGATAATAACGATAGCAAAGTACGAGTTTTTATACAAAATATAAAAAGAGGAAACAAAACATAATTCGCTAACTCGATAAATTCCAAATATTTCGAATAGGTTTTTAAGGTCCACATAAATAAGTTATTTTAACAACAAAAAATTCTAATTCCAATACAATTCTTAATTTGCTCTTTAGATAATTCGAAATCATAATGAACTCTGCATAAATAACAAATGAACAAAAAAAAAATAACAAAATTTATAGTACATTCTATAAGGGTATAACGAAATACAAAAACTATTTTAAAATATCTTCGATGAGCTTGTTGGACTCGGCGCCCAAAGTAATGGCATCAATTTCAAGAGTTCCTGGTTTTTTAGACAGATCTATAAATCCGCCGCGCTTTAGGCCTGTCGAGTAATGTTGTTTAAGTTTGATAAGATAAACTGTTATCATTTATAAGTAAGTACAAAATGTACTTACTCAACAAATGGCTAAAAGTCAAGGCTGCTGCTATGCGGTCTGGAAAAGATTTCACATACGAGTTGGCATCTATGGACTTTTTGTCGGGATTATTGCGCAATATGTTCAGCAAATCCATCATAATGCTGTGCGAATCTGTGTTTTAAATAATTAATGTTAAGTACATTTACATATTGCTAACTCCACATTTTCCTACCAAAATTGTTGTTCTTATAACTTTTGGGATGTTCGTATGCATTAATATTATTATTATTATTATTATTGCCAGTGCTAATGCTTGGTTGTGAATTGGGCAGCGCAGCAGACTCTGTGTTTGGCATTTCCGGAACGTCGTTTTCGGGAGCTTGGGATTGACTTGGGGCCAATATTTTTTTTCCCAGCGCATCATTATAATCGGCACCAAATATAGTCCTTATTGTATTTTCACAGATTATCTCGAGTTCGTCGCTGGAGCGCTTGGGGCGCGCTTTCAAGCGATCTGGAAATAGTTTACTAAAAAAACAATATTGCAAAGAAATTAGTCAAAATACAATTTTAGATACGCACTCTTGCCTAAAGCTACTCAACATGGCTTTAGCATTCCTATAATGCTTTAGATCAGGTTTTACTGCTGTTGCGGCCTCGTAGGTCTTAAAGTAGGCTGATCTGTGGCACATGAGCGCTTTATAAGATAGTTTAATGCATTTATCTATTTGTAGTTTGCAGTTGCGTTTCCTTTTTCGTGACTGAACAACAATAGGCGAAGAAAGAAGTGGAGGTAACGGCAAGAGTTCCACATCCTCAATCTCTTGACAATGATCGACTGCTTGGGCACCGTTGTTAGGCTGATAAACATCCAATTCATTACCATCTAGTCTGGGCATTTTGTAACACAAACCAGTTAGTGAATGATCGGCTGAGCTGCACTTCACTGTAAATAGGTTAGAGTAAATAATAAGAGATAACAAACCGTTGACTTACAGGAATTTCTAGGTTGCAGAAACTCTTCAAGAGCTATGAGATCCGTTTGATTCGATTCGCCAAAGCCATCACTTAACATTAAATCCTGATCTATCTCGGTTAAAGTCAGTTCATGGGTGACGCTGATCTTATGATCCGATAAACAGGCGCGTGGCATTTGAATCGTTGAAGACTGTACACATATACAGATTAAAAAAATTTGTTTTTGTATATATTATATATATATGTACTTGGTATATCTCGTCAATTTGTAGAGCATTACTTTCCGCATTCCACAGATGACATTCGGCTAACATGTGTCTATAGTATTGAATATTTTGCTTATCCAAAAGCTTTGGGCCCTCGAACCGAGCACGCTTCGAGGCGCACAGGGAGATGATTTGTTTGCGTTTGCGGCAACCGTAAGCCGTCTGGGGCCGAGCCCCAACAGCCACTTGAAACTCGTTGCCCATTATTTGATCGAGCAAATGTTTGGTTTCATCTGTTCAACATAATAATACTATAATTAAATTATGATAAAATCAAAAAGACGAACTTACTAAGTAGGGTGTCCACCTGTTGGCCCAATATGTAGGTAGCGCCGAATGTGAGACGTGTGAGATCCCTGAATGGAACCAGACTACGGCTTCGGGTTTGTAGCGCATTATTTGATTCTTTCGTGTCCTGGCTGGAGTCAATAATGTCCTGAATTCGTTGGCTAGAAATTATCACACATGTTAGCAAGTAGTTAAGCAGTTGAAATTAACATTTACCTGCTGGCGACAATGTCGATAGCATTCATTTCATGGCGAGAAAATAATTTTACAGAACGCGCTGATGAATATTTTTTTCGCCTGCAATCCAGCAAGGCTCCAACGCTAACTGCACCTGCTTAAGCGCCATAGCTAACTGATTTGGAGAAAAAAAACGGTAAACTCAATGCATCCTTCATGATTTTTGGCGCCGAAAATTGCCTATAACACAACACTAAGAAATAATAATCGAAAGCGAGATATGAAGCCGCCAAATTTGAATTGCTGTCTTCAGTAATAGTTATTCTCAAGTGCATATTGGTGTTTAAGCGAAAGACATGATTCTCCACTACTAATATTGTTCAGCATTTATTCAAAGCTACATATTTCTTATTTTCAATTGATGTTCAGATTTGTAACATTTTGTATTCTTATTGTTGTTGAAAGTTGAAAAAGGCCGAAATTTTCAAGTAGCTGTTAATAACTCTACAGAAAATGTTAAGTTATTGGGTGCCCACAGCTGCATGTAGCTGTTAGTTTTGACTCAAAAAGAAGAAGGTGGACTGCGCCAGTGTTTTTTTTGTATATTATCCGCAGCCTTTTAATTCCAACTCCAGCAATTCCATCTCAAAGTCAAGTGCCAAGTGCGGCTCCATCTACATGGTAAGCTTTAACCATTTACATAAAAGTAATGCAATGACTAATGCTAATAGCTAATTGTGTGGAAGCCGACGTGTTGGGAGGTGTGTGTGTGTGTGCTTGTGAGTGTTTGTTGTGTATGCTTGTATGATGGTTTTTGATTGCGATAAGGGCGGTGTATTTATAATACATTTACTAATTACTTTCAATGCATTGCAGGGTGATAACAAAATATGCGACATTAGCAATGAGGTGCTTGAGGAACTGAAAAAGTTTCGCTTTCGCAAGAGCAAAAACAACTCGGCTCTGATATGTAAGAAACAAATTTACATACATTTGTTCTTGTTATTTCCGCAATGCCATGGCAAACATTGTAGTCATAGCTAGAGATGGACGCGTGTCTGCTTTTTGCTCATCTCTAGTCAAATATTGCCCAAGGCATTCGTGACCAAAGCGAATTGAGTAAATTGATTGATTGTTTGTTTTCTTTCTTTGTGAAGTGAAAATCGACCGGGAGAAGCAATCCGTTGTGCTCGATGAATTTATTGATGATATATCTGTCGATGAGCTGCAAGACTCACTGCCCGGCCACCAGCCCCGCTATGTGATCTACACATACAAAATGGTGCACGACGATCAGCGTGTGTCGTATCCGATGTGCTTCATATTCTATACACCGCGCGACAGTCAAATAGAGTTGCAAATGATGTACGCCTGCACGAAGAGCGCTCTGCAACGCGAGGTGGATCTGACTCGAGTCTACGAGATACGCGAACTCGACGAATTGACCGAGGAGTGGCTGAGGGCCAAGCTCAAGTAGTTAGTAGTTCCTGCTTACTACTACTCCAGCCGTTTTATAAAGCAATATTTTACGAGTAGTTTTTCTAAATACATATGCATGCCACATACATATGCTGTATGGATGCAAATATTTTGAGTGGAGCCGATGCAAATACCAACGATACATACCAATACCAAACAAACCAATATATATATATATGAATAATGACAATTTTTTCTATTTACACTACAATCGTATACATAGCATTGAGATACATACATACTTATCAATATGATTACATTTAAATAATGTAATAATGTATATGTAATGACTTTTAAGTGATTTTAGTTTGTGCATTTAAGTGTGAGTATTGAAAATATGAAATATCAATTGACATTAGCCATGATCTTATAGAAGCTGTGCTTGCCAAATTTATATTCATACAAATATATATATTTATTGTACAAAACGAATACAAAGCAAACATGACAAACAAAAAGAAAAAAACAATTCCATTTTATATACTATGCATATTGGCATATGTGATGCTTCAATAAAAACGTGTTCATATTATAAAGCAAAAACTATAAATATTTTAACTAACTATCTAACTTTATTCATATTTATAAGCAGAGGGGACTTTGAAATTGGAAAAAGTTACTCATTTTCAGCAACACAGAGAAACACATAAATATCTATTCATACTTTAATTCCTAGCTGGTTATATTGTTATCTATTAGTTGGATTTAATTTCTAGTAGTGCAACCGTTGCGCCGCCGTGTGGTGTAACATGGTGTAGCGTCCGTCACTGGGCGTTGGGGGTGGCGGTGGTGGTGGAGCCAACATATGTGCCATAGCTGCCATGCCCATTTGTGTGGCATTTGGTGGCGCCAAATGATGCAGCTGTAACGCATCGTGATGATGCATGGCAGCTGTTGATGGTGGTGCCGCGCCCGGATGATGATGATGGTAGTGATGTGACATGGGTGGCGGTGCCGGCGGTGGCAATGGCAAATTCAACAGATTATTATTCGCAGCATGGGTGCGGAAATGCAGGCTTAAACTATCCGCGGAGTCATAGGCTTTATCACAGTCGGGACACTTGAAATGTGAATGCTGCTCCAGTGTGTCCAGGCCCACTGGATCCGTATCGATGGGCTCATCATCGTCATCATCAACAATATCATGCTCTGTACTCGATTCGAGGGGATGCAGCTTGAGCTTGTGAGTTCGCATATCGCGACGTCGACTGAAGGACTTGCCGCAAACATCACAATGATGGTTTTTAATGCCCGTGTGGGTGCTCATGTGCTTGGATAAATCCCCCGCCGTGTAGAAGGCCTTCTGGCATAGGGAACAAATTTGATCGCGTACGCCGCTGTGTATTTTCTGGTGCGCTTGAAAGTTACCCAGTGCTGAAAACTGCTTGGAGCAGATCTCGCACTGAAATGGCTTGTTGCCCGTGTGCGTCCTTTCGTGCACTTTGAGATTGTATTTCTGCGCAAAGCGCTGGGCACAATAGCTGCAGGCGTATGGCTTTTCGCCGGTATGCGTGCGTATATGTTGTGTCAGTTGTGCGGCGCACTTGAAGCTCTTGTGGCACGTGGCCACATAGCATGTGTGTGGCAGCTTTGGCACCGGTTTCGGTCCGCGTTTCTTGTGGCTTTCCGGCGGCTTGCGCTGATAACGTGAGCGTCGTTTACTGCGCTTGCCTCCCTCCATTTGGCCCTCCTCCTCATCGCTGGAGTTGAGCTGTATATTGGCGGGCATTGCTTTGATTTCGTTAGCCACGAAATCGGTATTTGTGGCTGCATCATGTCTCCAGGACTCGTGCAGTCCTAAATATTGACGCAGACGCATATCGCTATTTTCGCACTCCTGCTGAAAGTGATAGGCGACGCCCAGGCGATAGAGGCAGTTATTGCAAATGCCAGCGGGCAATCCGTCAGTCTTATATACCTGTAAGTGTTTTTTATCTTTACTTACAACAATGATGTGCCAAATAGTTCAATAAACTTACTCGTATCTTTGAGCACATCATTAACATTTGCGAGGGCATCATGGCAAAGTCTGTGCTATAAATAGAAGTAAGTGGACTTGGCGCGCCTTCCTCTAGACACACCCGACATATTTTGTGAACGTTAAAATCCATTTTTTTATGATTACTTTCTTTATTTGTGGGTAAACATTTGAAGCCGTCCGTCAGCTGTTCAATGCTCAGGGTTGAGAGTAAGGCTAGTACGCTGATATGTAATATGTAAACAATCATTTTTGAGAGTTCGTAAGAGAAAAAATAGGGGCAAACATAAGAATTTTATTTCTTATGGAAATCATGCATGGGAGAGATAAAATTGATATACTATTTAAAAATGTGATTGAGCATATAAAAACAATCAAGGCAGCTTTCAGTCAGAATTCTTTAGCCGTATACTGTGCATTGTTAGTGTTGCAAAACATCTAACACTAACCACACACTAACTTGACTAGTATGACCGTATTTTGCGGCGCTGACGTGACAGTTGGTTTGTTTGATTAGGCTCTCTCTTCTCTCAGCCAGCAATCTGCTATTGCTGCTTGGAAAATAAATAAAAAGAACAAGTGAAATTGAATTGTATATATTTATCGTATCAATAAACGTGAGCATTGCAAGCTTTGCCTACATGCAACTTGTTTGGAGTTGCGCAGCTGGAGGCGAAATTAGGGCAGCGTGGCGAGAGTGTAGCGAGCAATTTTGGATTTGGAGCACGCAGGCTGTTTGGTGAAATTCGTGTTGTTGGTGCGCTGCAACAGCCAACACCGCCACCAACCCCCCGTCGCACGCCTCCTCCCCCCCACACACACACACACATACCATAAACACAAACAAGATGCTGTGTATACAAAATTAGAGGGAGAATATTTGAAAATACACGGCCGGAATATTTATGCTATTGTAAACAATACGAGAGCCAGCGAAATTATTCGGGGTCAAACCGAACACACAGAAGAAAACATATTCCGGCGAATGCAAAGATTCCAAGTGGCAGTTTTACAAAAGCGCGTACAATGGCAACAAGTCGAAGCGAATGCGAACAACAGCAGGAAGCAGGAGCAACCTCAACGGCAACGGTAACGACGTCAGCAGCGCAGCTGCTCCGTCAGCGTTTAGTTAATGGCGGCAGCGGTCACGAGTCGTCGCCGACGACGTCAACGTCGCAGTCGAACGGCAAGCAGCAGCAGCAGCATCATTAATTGTTAGCAACAACACGAATAGCTCCGGCACTTTTATGAAACTGAAAACCTATCTGTTGGCCTTGCGTCCGTGGTCCCTGTCCGCCAGTTTGATGCCAACGCTGCTCGGTTCGGCGTTGGCCTATCGCTCTCAGTGGTCGGCGGACTTCTCCATGGTCACCTTCTTCCTCACCGCATTCACCGTGGTCACCGTGCACTGTGCCGGCAATGTGGTCAACACTTATTTCGATTTCATCAAAGGCATCGACAAACAAAAGGCTGACGATCGCACTCTGGTCGATCACATACTCACCAAGGATGAGGTAAGTCAACTCATATGGACATTTTATAATAAAAATAATAATAATTAATAATTGTTATTGTTCACCATATCAAATTAAGATATATTTTGTTCACTTTGTGCCCACTTCAAGCATTTTTCATTTAATTGTTGTCGTTATTTTTTTTTTAGGTGGTTTCGCTGGGTGCTATCCTTTATCTGGCTGGATGCGGTGGCTTTGTGCTGCTCGCCGTACTTAGCCCCGCTAAAATGGAACATTTGGCGCTTATTTACTTTGGTGGCCTATCATCGAGCTTTCTATATACGGGCGGAATTGGTTTCAAATACATTGCGCTTGGTGATCTGGTCATCTTGATATTGTTTGGACCAATGTCGGTGCTATTTGCGTTCATGGCGCAAACAGGTCACGTGGACTGGACAACGATGGGATATGCCATACCGCTGGCCCTCAATACGGAGGCCATACTGCATAGCAATAATACGCGCGATGCGGAAAGCGATGGCAAGGCTGGCATCGTAACGCTGGCCATACTAATTGGACGCACTGCCTCCCATGTGCTATACGCCATGATGCTCTTCACACCCTACTCATTGTTCTTCATCTTTGGACTGAAGTATTCGCTGTGGTTTTTGCTGCCGTTAATTACATTGCCGCAGGCATTTCAAATCGAGAAACGTTTCCGCAACGAGCAGACAATGCATGCGGTGCCCAAGCAGACGGCCAAACTGAATTTCTTCTTTGGAATACTCTACATTGTGGCCTGCTGCTGTGCACAGCAGCTCCCGACTTTCGTTTGGCGCAAATACTAGATACACACATATATATATATATATATATAGGAGATATGGCAACGACACTTCCTGAACGGCTGCAACGTTTTTGTGAATTTCATTAGTTTTCTATTTTTTGTAGTATTTTTTTATTTGTTGATTTTAGTGAAATGTAGTTACGAATATTGTATTGTACTATTGTCTCAAGATTGCTGTTGCATAAATTTTTGGAACGCTTTGCTAGTCTCCTAGTCTCTTAACACTTAACTCTTATCATAGAACTGAACATATCGCCTCCCCTCTCCCCTTAGGCCCACACCTTTGGCTACAGTCACTTTATTTATTTCACCTAAAATACGAACTCAATCGATACCTATAGTTTTTACATATATAAATAGGTACTCTTCCTCTCACTCGTTGGAATCATGGACCAAGATCGTTATAGCGTCGGTGTGTGCAACAATATTGAAATCATCTAATGGCTTATAATACATACATACGACAGATGTATGTGAAAACGTTAATTTTACTTTATAGAAACTTGCTTGAGAAACATGCAAAATAAGTTATGAATCGACAATGCTGGCTTTGCTTTTGGTGTAACAATAGTTAGCGTTTTTACTCTTACACCCAACATACACATATACATAATCTATATATATATATATATACACATTATATACGTATACATAAACATATATACAATACATGTAATTATACATGCATACACACACATAATTAGATCATGTAAGCCCAGTGTCTAGCAGCAGGCTCAAGAGTGAGAATATCAACACATACACAATTTTTAAGAAAATAAAAATGAGAAAAATGAAAAATATATTATATATATATGTATATATATATATATATGTATACACATACTTACAATATTGTATAGATGTACTAGAACAAATGGCAGATCGAAAGATTTGCTGTGAGTAACCGTTGTTTTCCAAGCATAAATCACAAAAACTATGCATATAAACAAATAGCTTTAAATAACAATAACAGAAACACAAAAAAAAAAACGAAAAAAAGTACATATTGTGTGTGTATAGAACAAATAGAAATGAAATTGAATTGTTGAATACACATTCATAAAATTAGGACATTTTTGAAATTCATTTTGTGGCAATATATTTGTACGCTAAGCTGATAAATCGTTCTTCATATATTTATATTTGTATTCGTGTTTGTATCGTAATTTTAGTGCTTAAATTTAATTTTCGTAATTTGTAATGCACAATTGAAATGCTTTTGTTGTTTGCTGAAGAACATATGAAATATCGAAAGGACAAGTTGAAAAGAATTGAAATGGAATTGTCAATGTGAATCAAAACAATTAACTAAATGACAACTTTGTAGACTACTTAAAACAAACAAAACAAAAAAAAAAACAGAAAAACAAAACAAAACAAAAAGAAAACCAACAACAATGAACAATAATAATTATAGTTATATGAGAAATTAAAAACATAATTAGAAATGTAACAGCAAATCGTGTTCAATTTATATTGTATAATTAAACAAAATGGGATTAGCGGATATTTCGATAATATTTATTCCATACTTTTTTTTGGGGATACCTTTAAATTGAGAAGTATTCATGAACTGTTGAGACCGTCTGCTTTACTTTGCATTAAAAAACTTGAGCAGTAGGCTTAGCCTACTATATTCTGTTTTAGAACAAGTCTTGCAGTTAGATTGTAGAATTTATAAAAGTTACATAAACCGGAACATTTTGAATTTTCAAAACGTAGCGTTTATGATTTGTGCGGCAGTATTTATATCTCAATTAGTAGCCACATTCTTTTTTTAGGACAATCTTGCCACTAGCATGGCATCGTATGGCTTCACAGCCGCCGTAGCACCCTCGAGTGGTACCTCCTCGGGCATCTGGCCAGGAATGGCCACCAGCCTGAAGTGCTGCAGCAGCGTTGTGGTCAACATAAACAGATTCTGACGTGCCAGCAAATCGCCCATGCAGCGATGACGTCCAAAGCCAAACGGATTGAACGACTCTGGCAATTTGATTTGCCCGTCGATCAGATAGCGTGTCGGATCAAATATTTCTGGGTCCGGAAAGTCGACGGCGTTGATGAGCATGCCCCGGAAGCAGGCAATCACCATTGTGTCCTTGGGTATCTCATAGCCGGATAGACGTGTATCGCAAACAGCACGATGTGGAATACCGCATGTGTGCATCATAAACATGCGCACCGCCTCCAAGGTGATGGCCTCGCAGTAGGGCATCTTGGCCCGATCCGACCATTCGGGTATGCGCTCCAATCCGACCGCCTCCTTGATTTCAGCATAGGCGCGCTTCTGCATCTCTGGCTGCCTAACGAGATGCATGAAACAGAAGCCCAGACTCTTGTTCGTCGTCTCCGAGCCAGCGAGAAACATGTCCAGGCATATGGCCAAAAGGCTCGCATCACTGAACATGGAACTGTCGCAGCTCTCCTGGGCACGCAAATAGCTATCCATTAAATCGCGTGGCTCATCATAATTGCGATACGTGCTGCGATGC
The DNA here is from genome assembly GCA_035043445.1 of Drosophila silvestris. Lineage (NCBI taxonomy): Eukaryota > Metazoa > Arthropoda > Insecta > Diptera > Drosophilidae > Drosophila > Drosophila silvestris. The sequence continues at coordinate 1,328,683 of JAWNMZ010000139.1, forward strand.
AGCTCAATCTCCTTGCCCATAAATTCATACAAAGCTCGATGGCTGTCCACAAAGCCATTGTACCCGGAATAGTCGGGCGCAATGAAGCGCAATAGTGGAAAATGACTGAACAGGGCACCCATCATGTCAATATTCTTGAACAGCTCGAAGAACGTTTCCAGCAATTCGGTTATTTCCGGTGAGCCCGGCTCATAGCGTCGTCCGCTGAGCATGCACCACAGCGTATTCAGCACATACACACTGGTCAGATCATGCATCTCGATCCGCGCCTGCTTGCCACCCGATGCCCTTACACACGAGCGCAAATTCTGCAGCAGACAACTGGCCTCATTATGCACAATGGCCATCATGCCGCTGCGTGCGAATCCAAAATTCTTGAGATGCCGCAAGATGAAGCGACGCTGCTCCACCCACATTTCACCATCGGTCAGCAGGACGCCCAGGCGGGCGTTAAAGGTGCGCAGGCGATAGAAGATGCCGTCGGGACGGCCATCAATATCCTCGTTGGTCATCATTTCACTAATGGCATCGTTCGTATACGCAATCACCACCTTATCCTTACCAATTTTCAGGCCATAGTAACCATATGGATTGACATATCGCCGGGCCAGCTCATCGATCACCTTGCAGAACATTCCAAGCCGCACACGCAGTTGAGATATCTGCAGAGCACTGCCCACAATCGGAAACCAGCGTGGACCTGGATTGTGATTAGAATGATAGATTGATTCAACTGGTTAAAAATAGCATCTTTCAAAAACAAATTTTAAATGATATTTGAAAATTAGATATTCGAAAAAGTCGACTTGGGTTGGCCATAAAATGCGTTTTATAAGCAAACTATTTTTAATTTAATATTTTCTAAAAGATTACCGAACAAAATGCACTCGATCAAACTCTCATCTCATTCACTTTTTGCATTTTAATTTCAGTTTACGATTTTCCACTATCATTACTTTATCGAAACTACACTGATTTTGAAAAGCATTACGTTTTTGCTCATGTCTTGTGATCTAGATTAATATGACAATAATAATAATTGAGAAACACGATTTTCCAACGAATTTCATGTTTAAATTCTATTCCTAAAAATCTATTTGGGTTTGTCAAAGCATAACCGATTTTCAGAAGCCATATCTTTGCGAACATGACTTGTACTCTAAATTATAACAACACTTCCATTTGGAAATAGGAAATATTTTTCATATTTCCCCTTAAGCTTTGCACCTACCGGGTGGAAATTTATCAGGCTTCCTCACACCGCTAATAAGGAAAAGCAGCACAATTGTTGCAAAGAAGATCACAGCGTAAAACATATTGAGTGTTTCTTTGATATGTGGATGCTGTACAGATTAGCAAATAGTGATGCAACACCCGATGTTGTCACTTGTTGCTTTCACTTGCTTTGAAGCTGCTGCACGGTCGTGTTGCGTAATCCGAAGTTGCAAACACAACGCCTGTGGTTACAGCAGTTATCGTTGCAGTTATCTGTTGCACTATTGACAAACACTTTTCCGACTAAACAGCCTTCGCCTTGGCACAATCTCTATTTATAGGCGCCTTCGGAAAAGCTTTCATTCAAACTGGTTCCAGCATGTCTTGAGCCAGAGGAAACCTGGTAGGTGCCTGTTGTCTACTTTATACTTTGAGAGCTGATCTACGGCCAGCTTTTATTTTAGAGTGACCCTGATTTCGATTTCGAAATGAATTAACAGCTCCATCTTATCAGAAGTATTGAAAAAAGTGTTCACTTTCAAATGTTAAAAAATTAATCTAAAAAGTACATTCATATTTTTTTCTTGTCGAAATTTTAATTGTTCTCGAATTAAAATTTCGTTTTCTCTTTCAAACCGCTAAAATTGTAATGGTTTTCGCCCTTATTTATTACTAACAAACTTATAAAATAAGGTGTTAAGCTAATGTTGATAATCAAAACTAAATCTTAGCTTTTTCGATATCCCTAAACGGTTGCCAATTATTTAACCGATATACCTATTTCAATACGACCATAAAATATGTTTTATAATCTACTTTTTTTGATTATATTTTTTGTACAAGATTATAGAATAACTTGCAGTCGAGCAAACTCTCTCTACTGATTCCCCTTTCATATTTCCCTATTGCTTTACGATTTTATGTGATTTGTTACCATTTTCTCCTGCTGCCGCATATCAATCTGCATACACTAGCCGAAAAAATCGTTGAAAATTTTTGTAATTTTCCCAAACTGATGACGGATGCTTTTCCAATCAGTTTGACGTTCATGTGGTGCCAGTGTTTCTGACCCACTGACCAATGTCATTGCCGCTTTTCACAAAGTTCAATTTGTGTGACCGCAACATTGAAACGGGGGCAACAAACACGCGCTTAAATTATAAACAAAACATGGCCTAAAACAGTGCAAGGAAAAACTTGTTGAATGCACCAAAGAAAAAACCACACGAACCCGTTTGGAGGCCAAATTACATTTGGTTGTCGATTATGTCATGAATCCCAACTGCGGGAAATGGTGGTGAATTGCCTGTTTTGAGGTGGCCACGAAAAAATAAAATTAAAAAAAATGGCAGCTTTTTAGCCTTTTTGAAAAAAATTGGCGATATTGCATTGAAAGGCTGCTCATTGGAGTGCTGGCAACGGAGCCAAACGGACGCAAAGGCAATGGGATTTCGGTAAGAGAGAATTTCAAATGTTTTTTCAGTTCATCCTTCTCAGCAAAATGCTTTAAATATGTGAAATATTCGATTTGTTTGTAGTGTTATGATTTTGGCAGTTATGGGCTTAGGCGCCATGTACATGATGCATCTCTTGGCCCAGGACTGGAATCGCATTAGGCCCATACAACAGGTGACTAACCTGGCGGGACAAGTTGGCACCGTACTGAATCTGCAGCGAATACCTGCTCTGATTGGGCAGGCTAGCAACGCATTGAATTTGCAACGTGGCAAACGCTCCACGTTGATTCGTGAGTTGGGCTGGGTGCATGGCAGACCGGGGACGAGAGATGGCGGCGATGCTGCAGTGAATCCGTCGATGTCTATTGATTGGAAACGCATTCTATCCAGCGATCCTTTCGAGTGCCTGCAATCGCTGATCTGTCAGCTCATGTCCGGCGCTGAGGCGCATTCCGCGGAGGCGGAGCTGCTGATGAATTACCTTGAATCCACTGTTGAAATGGCGCCAGTTAAAATTGGACGCGCCTTCAGTCGTGGACTGGCGTTACGTGGCAGCAGTGAACGTTGCTACAATGAGTATCCATTCTGTTTGTACTCGGCCAAGACGATGATGCGCATCCTGCGCTGGTTTAGCGAAACGGGCAGCGTGCCCGAAGACGATGCATAGTCAGTCAGTTGCCAGTTGTTGCGAGCTTTCAGAGGCGGCTTTATAATACCTCTAATACATTTCTATGCTTACAATATTATTTAAAGTTATTAACTAATGTTTATCTTACTTGTTGTGCGAGGAACATGAATAAAAAGATATATCTTAAAAATAGCAATAATTGTTTGCCATTAACATACACAGGATTATTTTTTACAAGATATATTCGTATTCATTGTTATAGTAAAAAGTGTATTTGTAACAATTATCTTGCTACATAGTTTTTCAGTATGCAAAAATATGTATGTATAGGTAAGATAAATATATATAGCGGAATGAATTTTCAAATTCAAATAGTGTTAAATTATAGTTAGCCTGCTGAATAAGCTTTCTTTGTAATATCAGAGATAAGTGTATTTTGTATATATGTATGTGTGTATATAGTAAATAGGTACGAAATCAAGGAAACTTGCGTTAGCTTTGTGTGTGTGTGTGTGCTTTACATAACAAATGAGCAAGCGAACAAGAAAAATTGGAATTTTAATAAGCTTTGCAAGCTTTACAAGTTAACGTTGAAATTAGTTATACAAATTAAGCAGCTTCTTGAAACGTAAAACTGTTATTTGTTCAGTTGTGTGAAAAGAGATAGAGAGAGCATCAAAGAGAGAGCACTGATATAGGAGAGAGCTTTCGTTTCGAATTTGTGAAATTCTTGAGACGCGAGATTCATCAAAAATTTGAGCGCCAAATCATAAATAATATGTTTTGTGGTTGTATAAACTAAATAAATATTGCATTACAATTAATGTTTGCCGTGAAGCGTAACGCTTGTGACATCCTTGACAATCATTTCGGCCACCTGCCAGGCAATCTCCTCCTGCACATTATCCTCCGGCAGATTGACCAACTTCCTCATAGCATTCTTAACGCTCAGCGACCAGGCTGGTGCCTTGTGCGCCGCGACAGCATCGACAGCCTCAAAGTCCCGCTCGTAGCGACCCAGTGAATTGACGTGTCCAAATTTTAGAGCAGTCACTGGACGCTGCCACAGCAGCTGGGGATTTGTCAGCTGCCTGGCATCGATGTTCATATTAGCCCCTGTTGTGTTTGTCGTTGACTTTAGCATTTGTTTGTGTGTCGTCTCCTGCCCAGCGAGCAGTGTATTGTGCTGCGATATAGGCGTGCAGTCTGACATGGACATGGTTTTGCGATGCCGCCGTTGCTGCTGCTGCTGTGTGCTCAGTTTTGGTGCTCCACGCAGGCTTAGCTTGTGCGGCAGACTAAAGGTATCTGTGGCATCATCCGACGCTTGAGCGGGGCACGTCTTCAACTTAAGCTCATTGACATACTTGTCGAATATGTGGGATTTGAGAAAGGCGGCAAAGTGCTTCTGCTCCAGATATTTGGCAGTGACTAGCAGTGCCAGATCGAAGGCTTGCGCCAGCTGACCGGGCGCACAAATGGCCTGCTCGACGCGCAGCCGTAGCTTCTGTGACATCCACAGCCGACACTCGGACTGTAGCGAAAAGTAACGTTCGTAGATGATCATCGCATCCGACTGAGCAGCACGCTGATCATCGTAGCTCTTGCGAAAATTGATGGCCGTTATCCAGAACTCGAGGCATTCACGCTCCTGCTGCTGCTCCAGATATTCGGTTAAATAGAACAGTGCCAGCTCATCGTACAGCACATCGTAGATATTCAGAGATGCGGCATTGCCCTCGATTAGTTCCACACAGTATTTGCAATAGTAGCTGCTCTGCCGAAAGCATTGCAAATGATCCTGCTCGAGCTGTTGCAGCACATAGTCTCGCGCCTCATCAAAACAGCTGGCTGGTATCGGCTTATCGCTGCCCTTGCCGCACAGGAGCAGTGAAATGTGCGCCAAGATGACAATGGGCAGGTCCACCATCAGAGGCGCATTCACAATTAAATACTTTTGATAAATGGCAATCGCATCGTTGATGCTCGCCGCACTTATCGACTGCTGCCCCGTTGTTGCAGTAACTTTGTGGCGACACGTCGTCGTCGTCGTTGTTGCTGGTTTATTATTCATCTGTTTGCTGGTCTCCGCATAGATGCGACTCTTTTCGTCATCGGTAAGTGGCTTGCGCATAGACAAGTCACACAAAGTTTTCAGTTCAGGTACATCGTTCTCCTCATCCCCTCCGTTCACAGGCGCCTCTTCCTCCTGCTGCTGTGCCTCGACTACAGCAGCTTCTGCTTCTGTTGCTAAATCATTTGGTGGTTGTTGCTGCTTCTGCTGTTGCAGTTGATTTAAAGCTGCGCGCTTAAAGTTCTCTATGTCCAGATAGAATTTGATTAGCGGCAGCGCCTGCTGCGTCTCCAAATACTGTACAAAGTAGCTGAGGCAATCGGGCTCGCTGACAATAGCCGTTAGCGTCATCGATAGACGTGAGCTATATTTGAATATATCTGCAAGGAGCATTCATAAAAGGATATATTAAAGTTGGGTAATTAAATGAATTCTAACCGTACAAATATAGTATAAGCGGAATCAATTATATTTCAAATTTCGATAGAAAAGCATAGTAAAATCGAATTGGAATTCTTTCTGATGATCGGACAATACACACAACATACTTAATAATTAAATAAAATGGAGCAATGGTTTTGAATATGCATGTGAACAAATTTGAAATAGGCTACAGGGTATCTGCTATTTGGGCTTTCTCAACTGGAGCACAACTGTCCGGAAATGCCCACTGCAAAATAAACAAGCAATCAAACTCACACACACACACACACACTGATATGAACAACCTATCATTTTGCAATATTGTTAAATTTACCTTCATCAGCTGGCCCCACATTTAGCAAGCTGTTGTTGCCCAAACTGACTGCATCCGAAGTTGCTGACAATGTCGCCTCCGCCTCCTCTTCCATGAATACTTCATCACAGAAACTTGTTGTTGAGCGCAGCGAGTGACGCTTTTGCGCCGCTGCCGCGCAATCGACCACATCATCATCATCGTTGTTAGCATCCGTGTCGTGAGAGCTGCGTCGGCGGCCTGTTTTTTTGTGTACGTCGTAAAAGTGGAATTGACAGCAAAACAAAACACACAATAACACAGCAATTATTTATCACATCGAAAACTGTATGCTTTATAAAACTTACTCGTCTGCCTTTTAATATACTTTAGCATATTCACATTCTAGTTGTTCAGTTGGCAATAATATTGTATATTAATTAAGCACAAATTAGCATTAATAAATAGCACAATAATAAAAAGCCTGAGAAATTTTGGTAAATGCTTACGGAAGGCAGGGATGTACAACAGGGCTGCAAGTGCTGTGCTGTAGATATATCGATATTATCGTGTCTGGCCGATAGAGTAATCGATAATGACAGTGTGCACAAACGAGTAATTGTTGTAATTGCATACATGACGGCGCAAGCAGCTGAGCGACAACGTTGCGATTTTCTCCACACAAGTTTATATTTTATGTTGCCCCAAAATTAGAGTAATTCTAAGCGAAAATTGTGAGTGAAGCGACAACGCTTTGGGCAAACGAAGAACGGGAAAGGAAACAAGAGGATCGCAACAAATCGTAAACTCGGACACTGATGAGCGCGACAGCCGTGACTACGGGCGGCGCTGCCGGCGACAACAACAACAAAAATAAGAACGATAAAAGAAACAACACCTCAGCTCTGGACGATGTGGTGCAATATGTGACGTTGCACGTGCGTAAGCCGACGCCGCTAAGTGGTGTCGTGCTGCCCTTTGTGCCACTCTATCTGACCGCATTTTATCTGTGGATCTATGTGTACAAAAGCCACGACACCGATGAGACTACCGCCCTGCAGCAGCAGAACAAAACGGATGATGTGTTCGATCGAATCGATCAGGATGAGGGCGCCGCTTGGAATGAAATTGGTTTCATTGCTGTGGTAGCCATTGCATTTCTGCACGTGCTCACCCTGCTCTTCTGTTACTGGAGCGTTCACGTGCTCGCATTTCTCACGTGTCGACGGGTCAAGCAGCCTGCGTTGGGTGTTCTAGCCAAGGTGGTGCCCACTGCGAATAATGGCAACTCTAAAATTGTGCCCATACAGAGCCTGACGCTGGAGGACGGCCAGCAGCAGTACTATCTGGTTTTTCAGAAGACCAAATACGTTTGGGATGAGAACAAGGCGACGTTCCGTTCCGTGGAATTTCCCGTCAATGAACTGCTGAGCACTTATGCCAACTCCCGCGGCCTGGAATCGGAGCAATCGATTAAGACCGCCATGCAAACGTATGGTAACAATGAAATGGATATGGTTGTTCCGGAATTTCATGAACTATTCATTGAGCGCGCCACAGCTCCGTTCTTTGTGTTCCAAGTGTTCTCGGTGGGTCTGTGGTGCATGGATGATTTCTGGTACTATTCGCTGTTCACGCTCTTCATGCTGATCGCCTTCGAGTGTACGATTGTTAAGCAGCAGCTGCGCAACATGTCCGAAATACGCAAGATGGGCAATAAACCGTATTTAATATATGCGATGCGACAGAACAAATGGCGTCACATTGGCAGCAATGAACTGTTACCGGGCGATCTGGTGTCCATTACCCGTTCTCAAAATGATAGCATAGTACCGTGCGATGTGGTCGTTCTGCGTGGCACTTGTATTGTGGACGAGAGCATGTTGACTGGCGAGTCGGTGCCACAGATGAAGGAATCCCTTGAATCGCTGCAACAGCTCAACACCGAACTGGATGTAGAGGGCGAAGGCAAGCTGACCGTCCTTTTTGGAGGTACCAAAGTCGTCCAGCATACGGCGCCCAGCAAGGTATCAATGCGTGCTCCCGATGGCGGTTGTATTGGTTATGTCATCCGCACTGGTTTTAACACATCCCAGGGCCGACTGCTGCGTACCATTCTCTTTGGCGCAAATCGGGCGACTGAAAACAATTCGGAGACATTTGCGTTTATTGCATTCCTGATGGTTTTCGCTGTCGCCGCTGCATCGTATGTGTGGGTCAAGGGAAGCGAGGATCTGGAACGCAATCGCTACAAACTGTTTCTGGAGTGTGCTCTCATACTGACGTCGATTATACCGCCAGATTTGCCCATTGAGTTGACGCTGGCCGTGAATACATCGCTCATACAATTGACCAAATTATTTGTCTTCTGCACGGAACCGTTTCGCATTCCCTTTGCGGGCAAGGTGCAGATCTGTTGCTTCGATAAGACGGGCACCCTGACAACGGATAATCTAATGGTCGAGGGCATCGCCGGACTGACGCCCAACGGTAAATGTGTGCCCATTGATGAGGCGGAGGAAGCCACAATTCAAGTGCTCGCCTGTTGCCATTCGCTGGCCCTGCTCGACGATGGCCTTGTTGGGGATCCGCTGGAGAAAGCCGCCTTGGCTGCCGTTGACTGGAACCTCACCAAGTCGGACAGTGTGATACCGAAACGTGGCAAGCTCAAGCCGTTGCGTATCGTGCAACGTTATCATTTCTCATCGGCCCTGAAGCGAATGTCTGTCCTTGCTGGCTATCTGATGCCCTTCTCTAACGATATCAATTATATTGGCGCTGTCAAGGGTGCTCCCGAAGTCATTATGGGTATGCTGAAGAACATTCCCCAAGATTATGAGAAGGTAAGTGGATCAGCTAAAAAATGTCAAATAGATAAACCAAGTTTATTCGTTCAATTTGCAGATCTACTTGGAATACGCACGCCGTGGTGCACGCGTTATGGCGCTGGGCATCAAGGAATTCGGAACGCTTGGTGGTCAGCGCATACGCGAACTAAAACGTGAGGAGGTGGAATGTGATCTGAAATTTGCCGGCTTCGTGATCATCTCATGCCCCATGAAACCCGACTCCAAAGCCGTAATTAAAGAACTCGTGCATTCATCGCACAAAGTGCTCATGATCACCGGAGACAGTCCGTTGACCGCTTGTCATGTAGCCCGGGAGCTGCGCTTTACTACCAAGAAACTTCTGATATTGACGCGACCGCCGCTGCAACAGGAAGGTACGGATAACTGGAGCTGGGTGTCCGTCGATGGCGAGCGCACGTATGCCGTGGACGAAAGGAATTGCGCCAAAAACATTGCAATGCTGCTGGCCGCCCACGATCTGTGCATCACCGGCGAGGGATTAATGTATCTGCAGCAGTCGCATCCTGCCTACATGCTCAAGGTGCTGCCCCAGGTCACAGTCTGTGCGCGTTTCGCACCCAAACAAAAGGAATACATCATAACGACACTGAAACAGCTCGGCTACTATACACTCATGTGCGGCGACGGCACCAACGATGTGGGCGCCCTCAAGCACGCTCACGTGGGTGTCTCCCTGCTGACCAGTGCGCCCGTTAAGCGCAAACGCACCGAACAGGAATTGCAGCAGATCAATGCAGCTGCCACAGCAGCTGCTGCAGCTGCAACGGCCAACGCCAATCAACAGCTGTCGCCGCGTGAGCGTGCCCTGCGTCGACGCCAGGAGCATATCGATCGGACACAGGCGCGTCTCCAGCACGCCCTGCGCGACATGGAGGAGCAGACAATGGTGAAACTAGGGGATGCGTCTATTGCGGCACCATTTACCAGCAAACTATCTTCAATTATGTGCGGTAAAGATGAAGATTAAACATGATTTACAGAATGAAATACTAATAATTATAACTGGATTGCTTGCCTCCACAGTGAACCACATCATCAAGCAGGGCCGCTGCACTCTGGTCACCACACTGCAAATGTTTAAGATTCTGGCGTTGAATGCACTCATCCAGGCCTATTGTCAGTCTGTGCTCTATATCGATGGCGTCAAGTTCAGCGATACTCAGGCCACCATGCAAGGCATTTTTATAGCGGCATGTTTTCTGTTCATTACACGCTCCAAGGTAAGCTGCTGCTCATGAATAATTTACATATAATTAATGTATATAAACCATATTTATTTTCAATGGCAGCCGCTGAAAACGCTGTCGAAGGTCGCACCACTACCCACCATATTCAATTTGTACACCATATCAACGATACTCACACAATTTGCGGTGCACTTTGGTGCGCTCTACTATCTGACCAGTGAAGCCACGGCGCTGGCGCCACCCAGGTAAATAAATGACAGCGTAGTATCATATATAATATATATAATTAATCCTTTTTAGAGTGGGCAAGGTGAAACTGTATATTGACATGGATGCCGAAGAGAAAACCAAATATGATCCGAATATAGTTAGCAGCACGGTTTATATCATTTGCGTATCGCTGCAGGTGGCCACCATTGCGGTTAACTATAAGGTCGGTCTGCCTTCTGGCATGATCACAAATTGCATATATTATTTGTATTACATTTTGGTGTATTTTAGGGACATCCGTTTATGGAGAGCCTGCGAGCTAATCGTATGCTTATGTGTGCCATTGGGGCCTCTGCTGCTTTGGTGTTGTTCCTCACCACTGGCATTGTGCCCGGCCTGACGCAATTCTTTGAAATCGTTGATTTTCCAGCAAATGTGCGTAACTGTACTATATATATATATCTGATAATAATCCTTAATATTTACAGTTCCGCCAAACATTACTCATTGTACTGGTTGTGGATATTGTTGGTGCGTTTGCATTGGATCGCATTTGTTCATTCCTATTTGGAGAGACGCGTAGCAAGTCCAAAGTCCTAAATTGTTAGAGCTAGATGTTAACAACAACCACACACGACTTAGACAACGCAGCATTCAGTGCGCAGATTCCACCTCCTTTTCCTTTAATAAGTACATTTTCAATATATCTCCTGTATGATTTTCATAAATTTGTGAGTTGAGTCCCTCCCTCAGGTCTATCAGCGCCTCCACTGGCTGCAACTTGTATTTAATCTTAGAGTGTTTTATTTTTGGCGTCGGTTTCTTAATTGTTTAAATTAATGAACAATGCATTTTTTGCTCATATATATATTTGAAAGTTTTGTGCGCTTAATATGTCGGATGTAATGAGTATATTAATTAAAATATGCAATTAGTAAAATTGACGTAAGAATTTGTAATCGTAATAAATATGTAGCTAAAAAAATACAAATGAAAAAGTGTAGATCTTTAAGTGTCAGCATGAATCTCTTCCTCAAATTTGGAATCCTCGAGCTGCTTAAATTGTATCAATATTACCAAATAAGTGGTCACAGCCGAAAAGATCTAGAACGATTAGATTAACAAAATATGATTATACTTAACAAGTAATGATTGGCTAACCTTAAAAAGTGTTGAGTTGTCAATGGCAAAGAAACCATAGGCTGTAAATTGTACCTCCTGTTTAATGCTTTTAGTCAGAAATTTATCAATCTGATGGTAAGATAAACAGGTAATTAGGTATTTCCATATTATGCATTTGATTTAGATATAACTTACGATATTTTGGAACTCCTTGCTCTTGCCATAGACACGTGCCAGTATTTGTGATGTGATATTTGCCTGCAAGAGTGAAAAAGGTCAACTGATTAAGTCAGGGATTAGACGAGTTAAGCCAAGCAGGACACACCTCGCGGGTGGTGGCACCACAGTTACGCGACAAAAGGGCCAATAGGGATATGTGCTGGCACAACCAGGCCATGCACCACTGCATTATTTGGGACGTGATGCCGCCCCTGCTGCTCGAGATCTGCACGAAGAGATTATACCAATTCGTTGTCACCGTATAGAACGAGAAGCCCAGAAAGCACACAATTATCAAGCTGCAGCATTCATTGATGCTCTTATAAATGCGTAGCAGCCGGTTGTGAGTGCGGTAAATGAATAACGAATCCTCCGCAAAGTTCTCCATGCGCGCCCGTATCTGACGACGACTCCTGTTCCGCTGCTGCACATGCGTGTATCCATTCAGCAGCTGATTGACGAACTGAAAGCGAATGCATACGATGCGCAACAGAGCCGAGGCAAACACTATATAGGTGGCACTTAAACCATTTTGCATCGCAAAGAAGGCAATTAGGATATAGGAAGTGGGCGTTATAATGCCCTCAACCTCACGGACGCGCATCACTAGAATATATGCCTGACAGCAAACAATCACCACGAGATATTTAATCGAGAAACTGCAGTGATTGCTGAGCGCAACGCCAAACTGACGCAACACCTCCCGATCCAGCTGGAGGATTTCGTTTATGATCTGCAGTATGTATTTTGCATTCCTTCCGCAAACCAATACCGCTAAGGAATGGGAATAGCGATAATGAGTGACTGACCGATTGGAATGGGATCTTGCGAAACTCACTCAGCGTATAGGTGGTAATGCAGAGCAACATTTCAATCCATTGATTCACATTGTCCGTCTCGCGCATCGAGTGGAACAGCTGAGCCGCATTGGGTGTCAATAGACTGTAGATATTGAACACGGTCAGGGCATGGACGACGCCACGCACAAAGAACGAATAGTACTCGTTGGTTCGAGTGGGTGGTGCAACCTCATAGCTGGACACCTGCTCATAGATGGGCAGCAAACCGGTCACCTTTAGCACCGACAATATCGTGCTGATCTCCCCGAACACGGGATTCTCGAGCGGACTAGCAGCCGATGGCGCTGTCTCTGGCCGAGCAAATGTATCATTGAAGAGCGGCATGCGTTGGGGCGAAATGCGTCGGGGATTTAGACGCGATTTATGCGATGCCATTTCAATTACCCAAGTGTTGGGACTCATTGCCAATGGGACACTGACACCGCCACTAGAATTTTACTAACTAGATGCGTATTTGAGTGGGTTCATTTGGAGCCCCGGTTGAAAACGCACTTGGCCGTATCAGATGTAGATATGCGACTCCATTAAAATAATTAATTTGTATGTCGGCGCTTAATATTGGAAATTGCAATAACTAGAGTAACCCTATGCTTTTTAATGTGCACTCGTGTGTTGTTGTGAATGTACTCGTTATTAGTGGTGAATGCACTCACTTGTAGATTGGGTTATTATATAAATGTAAAACCCCTGGCCAATACTTGGGACTTTAATCATGACTACTTTAAGCACTCGAGTTAGGAAACGAATACTTATTTAAACATTCAAGCATTTACACACTGAAACACCCATAATTTCATTTGAGTACCAATGCGAGTTCTTTTGTGGCATATTCAGTTTGAACTCCTTGGCACTCACATACGATTGAAACCCAATTTGAATTGAGCCCAAAGGTATTCTAATAAACAGATTTGATCTCTTTAAGACACTCATGAGTAAACTCATGAATATTATTAATTCACAAATCGAAAGAAAATATTTATAAACACTATGAATTCTCCCGCCCATCTACTCACACATTCACTCGGTCATATGAATAAATTATTACTCGCACTCACCTCCGAGGCCAGGCAATCAAAGGAGTTGCATATAACGGCCATTAGCGTTGTCTCCGCCAGAACCCAGGCACAGGACAGGCTCATCGTATCGTATTCCTTGCGCAGCTTGATGGGTGTGGTTAGTGTGGCGAATGCCAGATAACTCTGATTGGTCACAGTGTAGAAGGAGAAGCCGAAGAAGAAGAGCAACGCAACACCAGTCACCGCATTCACATTCTCGGTGATGTAACGAAACTTGCAGAGTATCTCGATGAGGTTGCTCAGCTTACACCAGTCATCCTTCTCATAGAGCTGTTTCCTCTTCTGCGTGAACTGATCGAGCCGAGCGTTGAGGAACTCAATCCGCTGCGCCAGACACTTGAGGACAGTGCGCAGATAGAGGGCCAACATGCAGGAGTAGAGCATCTGCAGGCTATAGATTACCATGAGCATGCACTGACGCGATGGAACGATGTCGCTCAGATAGTGGATATAGTAGAAGGCGACAGCCACAACGTTTGCCGAGACAAACACCAGCAGAGTGCCCAGATATCGGCAGCTATAGTTTGCAACATAGCCATTCGCCTCCAGATACTCATCCAGCTTGGACAGATCACGGATGGTGCGAAAATGTTTGGATGCATTCAGCACGCTGGAGACGAGAATTACCGTATAGCTGGCTATGCAGAACAACGTCTCAATGGTGCGATTAATGTCCTCAGTGTCGCCTTGCGCATTTGTCATCATTTTGTAGCCCTGCGATGCAAACAGCACATCCTCGCAGAATATCACCGAACTGACCAACACAAACAGAGCCAAAGCATGTGCGTAAATCTTTCCGACGCTGCTCATGCTAAAGTTATCCACCTGATCGCCATTAAAAAAGGGCAACAGGCCACACAGTTGAGTGGGCGTGGCCACGCTCTTTATATCACGCAGGATCTTCATTACCGTTCTGTGGACTCCGAACTACAACGCCAAATTGGAACAGAGCTGAACCTTCACATGCTCTACGCATATCCATTGATTAAGTGCCTCTCATTTTGGGTTTGGCATTACCATTAAATGTTGTCATTAAAACAAATTGGGGGCAATTAACCGAAAAGGTTCTCCACACTTTTTGTAAGTTAAAGTTTCACTTTGGAAACCGATATGGCTGTGTGGAGCTCAATTTTAGGAACATTTTTCATTACTCCTAGCTCCACCAATTTTCTATATCGATCATTTTCCTTAAATACCCAAAGACATTTCGATTTGATTTTCATAATGCCGAAAAGCTGCTTAAGGCGTTCATTTTAGAGATTCACACTTTTATTCAATTTGCTACGCTGCTGTAATAAAATAATTGATTATTAAATGCGAGTAAATCTTTTAAAAGTACGCGCTAAGCATTTAATCTATGTAGCTGTATCTGGTAGGAATCCACCCCCAAAATGGAGTGTAATTGCTGTACGTATTATTATCACCCACAAGCATAAAATATTATATTTTTCACACCTTTCACTCCCCCATTGTGAGCGCCGAGATGTGCTGTGTAGGCATGGGCGTAGTCATTATCTCAGCTAAGGGGATCAGAGCAAGACAAAAGTACAGAAGTAGAAAGTTAAAATCAAATTTTGTCTCTAGATATTCGGATAAACCAATTTAATATGCTCCTTATAAGCGTCTGAATTGATTACATGGTATAAACATTAATAAATCAATACCAAAAAAACAAAAAACTTATAATAAGTAAAAAAATGTGTAATATCTGTTAAATATGAATTAAATAGTTCTGTTGTCGGGTTCATTCAAGAGCTGAATAACTTTGCATAGAAGCCATCGTTTTTTCTATGGCATAGATTCTTAAATGAGTACTCACTGCCATCCCCTTGCTACGCCCATGTGCATGTAGATGCGATGTTGGAGTAGATACCTGCCTCGGGACCGGCCATCGCTCGGCATTTTTCCACCCCTAATGAGGGATTGCAATTCTCAATCAATGCGACGCGCCTGCAATTTTTTCTTCTCGATTTCCTTTATTTTTTGTTGTTGTTTTTAGGGGGAGATTGTGTGAAACTGGCACGCTGTTGCTTAGCTGTTGCTCTGCCACTGCCTCTGCTGCTGTTACTGCTGGCTCTGACGTCACGACAAGGCCGTGGTCAACGGGCAACGGCAACAGATACAGACACACAGTAGTGTGCAGTTTATATTGGGGGCGAGAGCTCTTATCGCCATCATCGCCATCAAAGCAAATCAACGCGCAATGCGCAAATAATAATAAACAACTATAATCCGAAATTAAATCTGAAATAATATTGGATTTATTTTTATTTGAAATGTGGATGCTGTTGCTGCTGCTGGGTGTGCTCTTGGTGTTAGATGCTGCTCCTCGGCATAGCCACGCCCACTATACCAGTGGCGATGTGGTTTATCATACGTTACCACACTTCTGGACGGGCGTCGGTTTCTGTCCGACGGGTGAAATCAATCATGGTGGCATCAGTTCCAGCTTGGAGTCAACAGCAATGCAGCTGAATCTTCGCCAGATTGCAGCACTGCCCGTGGGAGCAATCACACACATACGCATTCATTGGCTGTTGGAGCTGGTGGAGTTTCTCGAATATAGCACGGAGGGCGTGCCCCGTTATGAATTTGAAAAGTTTGATAAGTTTGTGGATTTGCTGCAGGAGTTGCATTTATCGCCGGTTGTGGAATTTATGGCGAATCCCGGTCATGTGTTCACTGCAAATCCCGAACGCAATTGGTTCCTTTGGGAGCACTTTGTGAAGAGCATCATCAATCACCAAATAGGTAAACCTATCATCAAGAAGTCCAAATATTTTCCTGCTTCACAATTGTGATTTCATCCGTATTGTAGCTCGTCATGGTGCCGCCCGCTTGTCCAACTGGCGCTTCGAGACCTGGAACGAACCGGATTTGCGCAACTATAATCGCATAAATTTCACGGCCGAATCCTATTTGGAATATGTGCAGGCGGTGCGTCGTGGCCTGAGCAAAGCTGGTGGCAGGCGTAAGTCCAAGCGGCAACAGCAGCTCTATCGTGCCCTGCGTGGTCCAGCTGGCCTGTTCAAGTCGGAGGAGCGTCATCCGCTGTGCTGGCAGTTGTTGGATGTGTGCAACCAGGAGCTGGCCAAGTGTCCCATCGATATACTCACCTATCATCGCAAGGGACTCGATGGCAGCGCCACAGAAATACTCAATGGATCGCTGGTCTTGCTCTCCAAAGTATATCAGGATTATCCCCAGTTGCAGAATCTGCCGGTGGCCAATGAGTGAGTTAAGATTGTAACTTTGCTTCAGCTAAAGCTTTTGTCTACGTTTCAGTGAGGCCGATCCAATTGCGGGCTGGAGCACGCCGAGGGACTTTCAAGCGGATGTGCGCTATGCGGCCACTTTGATGTCTACCGTGATGCTCCATTGGCATGCCAAGCTCGCTGGAGGAGTGATGTCCCAACTGGAGTCGATTAGCCATGACAATGCCTTTCTTAGCTATCATCCATACGAGTTTAGCCAGCGGTAAGCTAAATATTCTGTCTAACAGAGGGATTGACAAACAAATCTCTATATGATATCGAAGTCTTGCAGGGAAAAGGAATATTTGAATTGAAGATCGTTTATATATTTCTATATTCTCTATATGTATATATCTTTTGGTTTTAAGAGGAATTCACAAGTAATGGGGATTACTCACAATATGACAGCTTTTTGGTATTTTCAAAGATATATATTGATAACGAAGTTATTGTAAATCTTTCAGCACTTTGTTGGCCCACTTTCGAATGAATGAGAGCCAACCGGCGCACTCGCAGTTCGTGCAGAAGCCCGTCTATGCGGCGCTTGGCATGCTGGCCAAGTTGGGCAGTCGGGCGGCAGATCTGGAGCTGGTAAATATGGATAGTAGGCACAGTGTGCAGGTGCTGCGCACCATCTCTGGCAATGGCATCGCGCAATATATGGCGACTATATTCCTCAGTCCCGAGCAGGCGGGACCGCAGCTGACTGCCTATCACCACAAGTACACGCTGAACATGTCCATTGCAAATGAATCGGCATTCATCACGGAGCTGCTGGTGCCGCACAGCACAGATCCGGTGCATGTGTGGCAGCTGTCTGGGAGTCCGGCATATCCCAATGCCACATTACTCGAAGCAATGCGACGGACGCAGACACCCAGGCTATATGAGACGGGACCCATTTGGCAGTACAACAGCGAGCTGGTTGTCAACTCAGCCAGTTTACCCTTGCCCTGGGTGATGTTGCTACGCGTCTGTTCGGCGGCGTGGCCCAAACTAAAGCGTCCGCAGCAACTGGAAATTGTGGAGGTTACGCACCGGGAGGTCTTCATCAGCTGGAGCGAACAGGCTCGCTCCACACAATGCCTGAAGAGCTACGAGGTGTGGTTCAGAGAGCGAGCCGCATCCGATTGGCAACTTATCTCGAAGGGTTGGCATCTGCCGTATCCATCATTTCAATATGCGCCCGGCCTGAATGCCAGCGTCAACGGTAGGTTCCAACAAGAAACCACAACTATCGTAGGCGTCTTCATTGTAATCTTTATTGTTATCTTGCAGGTTTCTATAAGGTGCGCGGCGTGGATGTGTTTAATGAGCGCAGCGCCTTTTCGCAAATAGTCGAATATCTGGAGTTATAATTTTAGCAAACGACTTTATCAAAAACAAAAATCAAAAACGTATACATATATATAGATATATATTGTATGGGTTTACATAACATATCGTGCATATTAGATGAAACATAATCAGGCTTTGCTGGCGCTGTTCTCTCTCTCTCCAAAAATCTTCGCACTCTTAAGTTTCTCACTCATACAACTTTCTGGAATGAAGCTGTTTACACAAATGGGGCACAAATCTTCCGAGCAGCGCAGCGTCTTGTCTCAAATACAAGTATCTCAAATACATAAATATCTATATAAATATATATATATATATAGAACATAACGTGTATTTGTGTTTGTGTGTGTGTGTGTGTATGTTTATGTAGGTGTTTTGTGTGGAATACGAGCTAATGCCATCGCTGGAGAGGCTAAAGCGTACAAAACACTGACTTAATCAATAAATAAATGTTGAGATTTGAACTGTGCTCATCCCTACGCATCCAGCACCAACCATTTCTCATTAATGTGCTCCATTTGCTTGGTCAATATGGGATTCCGTACACGCACTTTGATCTCCAGCTTGCCGCCCACCTGCTTGCGACCATCCATCAGCTGCAGATGGAAAATAGAAGCAAAGCATTTGAAATATTAAATTAAAATGATATAGTGATTGGACATGGACTTACATCGTAGGTGTCATGGATGTCACACTTTGTTTCCAGCTGTTGCAGCTTAACATTGACGGTGCCAATTAGCGTGTCGGATCTCAAGAATCCTCTGAAACAACATATGGGCAGTTTACGACTTAGTCCACAACAATCAATACTGCAGCTGCTTATTGTTTTATTTTATTTTTTCATTTGTAATTTATTATTTTAGCGATTTGCGTACCATTAAGAGCATTTTGAAATGAGTTTTGTTGGGATTTGTGGCGTAAAAGTTGATAAAACATATTATATTAAAACATTTGAATTGGATCAGTGTTTGCAACAATGGATATGTGGAAAGCTCTAAACTCTCAACTTGGCGGAGCTCTTCTACTCAAAAACTAAAGTTCAAATAATACTTGGTATGAATAAAGTCAAAAAGCAACAAAATAAGAACGGTATTATATAAAAGCAGGGTGTCTCCAAAGCCATATAAAAGCCTCAAGATACTGGTGCTATATACTAAGACATACCCAAAGCAAAAGCATATATAATGTATTATTTTTTTCCATTGACTGTTAAATACAATTTTAGCTCTCGTATTTTTGGAATAAATTCAGTTACTTTGTTATTTAAGATCACTTTAAAAAGTTTGATTTTTGAAAAAGTTTTACGAATTTATGTTTAAGACTCTAAGAAGATCTTATTGTTTGAAAATGGATATCGTATAAGAGCTTTTAGTCGAGATCTTTAGTATGGATCACAATTAGAAAACCTCTCATGCAAGTTATGTTTAGAGACGTGGAAGGAGCTTAACTTGGATTCCTCCGCTTCACCTTGGTTAATTCATATGCATATGCGATTGGCATTTGTTAGAGTTAATAATTATAGTGCTCAATATTACGTTTTGAGGCACATAGTAGAGAGCGTGGGACTCACCCTCGAGAATATATTTCGAACTTGACGCCATGCCGCCGGAAGATGCGCTGAAACTGACGATTGCTGCGCTGAATATCAACCTTGAAGCGTTCATCGTAGTCGGGCGTGTCCGTGTCCTTGATCACATTTGTTTTCGTCTTAAAAGACTCATCCTGTAGCAATGAAATGTGGTGAGAAATGAACATAATTGTGATGCTGGTAACTTACATTCAACAGTGGAAATTCAACGCGGACATATGTGTCCACATCTTTGGGATTGGGCACATTGTAGTTAATGCCGCGCACGACAACAATTTCGAGCTCGTTGTCCGTCAGATCCGTGTTGCAGTGGACAATGTTGAAGGAACGATTCTCGTAGTGAAACTTGGGCAGTGTTTGATTCTTGCGCTTGGAATAACGCACCAGATCCAAATCCTTTTGCACGGTCAGTGCGAGATTCTCGAAACGATTCATGCCGGCCACATCGCCCATGGCCTTGTGATGATCACGTGTATTCTTGCACATCATGAGCTGTTTGGCCAGCTGCTCTTCCATGCGCACCCCGATCTCGCAAATGTCATCGCCCGGATCACATTCCTCGGTAGCCACAATGGCAAACGATGCTTCCAGACTGTCACGCTCCGATGGCGGCACAGGTAGCTGTCATTGACAATAAATTAAAATGATAGTTAAATAAGAAATTTACTTTGGCTTACCGTACTCAGATCCACGGGTAAACCGCTGCTGGCCGCATTCAACAGCGAGTCGAATCCTTTGTAGATCCTCAGGTATTCCTTGGCCTGATCAATTTCACCAGCTTTTTTGGCTGCTACAGCGGCAATTTTGAACTCCTTTTGTCGCTCGAGCAACAATTTCATTTGCTGCTCCGCCAAATTGCTCTTTTGATGATTACCGCTTGTACGCGTCGTTAGTTCCTTGGGATCCGCTGGCGATGGCGCCTTGCGTCGTGGCACCGTCGGCGTCACTGTGCCCGAGCTGGACGGCGTGCCACCAGCCGAAGTACTCTCTGTGGCTGGCGGTGATGTGGGCGACATTGGTGGCGTGGGTGCAGGTGCTGCTGCTGCTGATGCAGCTGGCACAGCATTCCCTGTAGGCAGTGGTCCAAAACCTGGTGGTACGGGCAGCTCATCATATGCCATGGGTTTGCCTGCCTTGTGTTGCCTGATGGCATCCTCGAACTGCTTAACAATGCGTCCAAAGCGACGCGCCTTGCTGGTGTTGTCCTCTGCCTTGGCGGCCTCCTCCACCGATTTGTATTTAGCTAAACGCTGCTGCAATGCCTCCAGCATGGAAGTCGGCGCTGCTGCCGGTGGCTCAACAGCTGCTGGAGCAGGCGCTGCTGGAGCTGGAGATACATCGGGTGCTGCTGTCTCTGCACTTGCTGCTCCGCCCTGCATCTTGGCCATAAACGCAAGAAATTCGCCGGGCGGCGGCGGCATATCGCTGAGATCCACCTCCTGTCCGTCCTCGCACATCTTCACAACCACATCGAATTGCTTGACGATGCGCAGAAACTGGATAGCAGCAGCTGTGTCGCCACTGCGTTTCGCCTGCACAGCAGCCGATTTATATTCAGCTTGACGACTGCGCATCTCAGAAACCAATGGATTGGCAGGCGTGACCGGCTCAGTAGGCGTAGCAGCTGGAGCTGGAGCTGGAGCGGGAGATGTTGCGGGCGGCGTACTAGGCGTAGGCGGCAATGGCGCGGCTCGCGATGGTTGCATGGGCTCCTCGACGGTTCCATCAGCCGCTGCCGTCGCTGGCTTCACGCTTACCTCGGGCGGTATGTCATCAACATTGATGGTTTTGCCGGCTGCCGACTGCTTCTTCAGATCCTGCAGCGTTTTTAAGCCACGTGCAAAGCGACGTGCCTTGCCCGTTTCACCGGCGGCTTTAGCATTGGCCTCCGCCTGCTTGTACATCTCTATTCGTTCATTTATGATGCCCAATGTGTCCACTGTGGTTGTTGGCAGAAACGTCTGCACCGGCTCCGGTTCCACAGCAGCGGCTGGAGGGGCAGCCGCAGCTGAAGGTGCTTCCTCATCGTCCTCGATGCCATCGCCCGCAATGCCATGCAACTCGCCCAGCAGATCGCTGTCATTCTCCAGCGCATCATCGTCATCATCATCGCTAACGTCACGCAGGCTATCCGCAATCATACGATCCAAATCGCTGCTGGGCAACAATTGTGGCTTTGCCTTAACTTTTGGTTTTGACCGGCCACCGCCGCTGGTAATTGCCGCCAGCTCGGCTTCCAAATCGCTATCGCCAGCATCATCGTCACCATAGCCAGCGCTCGGATCAAAGTCATCCGGTATTTCCGTTAAGCCAAACTGTGCGTGCACATGAGGATGAGGATAGAGGAGGGGAAAGGAAAGGCATGACTCATAATACAAAATAGACTGACAATTCGATGTGTTTTTGTGATTTATATTGTTTTCCTTACCTGGGACAAATCATGCTGTCGACGCTTAGCTGGCTCTGGCCTTTTGCGAGAGAACATTATTGACTAGTTAATGGGAATATCACTATGTCTATGACTGTTACTTAGGCACTCGAATTCTTTGTTCGCAAATATTTAAACACTAAATTGCGTTGCAATCGGACTGACAGACAATAACAAAATTTGTATGTTATCGAATTTAGAGATGGGCGACAGATGCTACATATTTTAAATAAATTTACCATATGTTAAACGGATTCATTTTATTCTTATAAGAATCTTATTTAAAACAACACATTTATTCTTTCAAGTAATTGCTTATTAGATATATAGTTAAATATAGGTAAATATCAATAATCAATAGCTGCTGGTGTTTTCAATAGTATTAATAATGTATATTTCCCATAAGAATTCGTATCGTTTTGTCTTCATTTCAGATCTATTGCAATTTGAAAATATGCAAATTAGAGAATTCAATGATTTCGTGCCATGAGCGCAGTAATCGTTACAAGTAACGGGTGCTCACTTATCGACCATCACTAATCTGTCAGATGTTATCGATGATAATGCCACCAAAGTGCACAACAGTTTGCGAAAAATTCGTGTAAAAATTGCTATTGATTGACAAATTGTGTAGTGTTAAGCGAGCTCAAATTCGAATTGATCAACTGTGCTGCCTGTGCCGAGTCATGCGTTAATGTGCACACTCAATTAGCTGGCTGTAGGGGCTGTGTAGTGCTTGCAAAACCGTTGCCAAACCTGCTGCATTTCGGGTGTTTCGTTTCGTTGTTGTCTCTTATTGGCCCTTTTTTCTCCACCTACACTGCGCGACAAATAAACGAGGCAAGGGGGCAGCGTAGCACAGCTGAGAGCAGCCAGCCAGCCAGTCAGCTAGTCAGTACGTGTGTGGAGATAGATAATAAACAAACAGATTGGCATTGTCGAAGTTGTCGTTCACAAGGTGGAACGGGCGTGGGTAGCTTTATAGAGCTTTTAAAAAGACGAGTAAGACGATAGCCAGCAACAAGTAGGCGGCTATGGAAGAGGTAACGCTGACGGAGCCCGAGACACGATTCTATAGCGAGCTGTTTCAATGTTGCGACGTGGAAAATGCCGGCAAGGTGCCGATGCTAAAAGCAACGGAACTCTTTCGCTCAGCGGACATTGCCAATGAGACGGTGATTGAGGTAGGTCCGCAACAAATTTAGTGGTGTCGACGTCGTGTCTTTTTAATTATGTGATATATTTGCTTTTACAGATCACCGCTTTGGCTGGCATACCGGCGACAGCTTTGCATATCTCACGCGCCCAGTTCTATTCATGCCTCAAGCTAATTGCGGCACATCAGGAGGCGGTGCCGTTGCGTCAGGAGCTGATAGCAGCCACTGTGCCATTGCCGTTGCCGCATTTCGGCTGGAAGGAGGCAGCCACAGCGCCGCCAGCGAGCACAACAAACGAAAATGGGCTGGGTGCACTGCCCCCACCGCCGCCCACCGATCGTCGCAACTCGCTGCGTCGGAATTCCCAGCAGCAGCAACAGCAACAACAACAACAGCAGCAACTACAGCAGCTAGATCAGTTACAAGACGCCTCTGATGTGCCCAGCACCGATTCCGAGGTTGAGCAGAACGAATCCAGCTGTGGCGATAATTTTGATGAGTTGGCTGGTGCTGATGTTGCTGTTGTCAGCAGCACCAGCAGTCGCGAAACTGTGCGTATTATTATTCCATTATATCTTATCATACTTATGCATATAGACTTTAGATATAAACAGAGCTTTTGTATACTCTTGGAGCGGATATTATGATTATGCCACGATTATGTGAAACATATATATATATATTTATTATGCTGTAAAGTATGCATATTTTTCATAAGGAATATAATCCTTAGTCTCTATTTTGTTTGACCTGCAGAACTATCAGTCGAAAATGTAATTCTTGTATAAAAACATATTTTGTTTTTAACGCGTTGATCAAACACCAATTACGATTCCAAAATTGTGGTATATAGATCTGCTAGAGTATTTCAACTTCTCGAAAATAACTCGACCTTTTTGACTTTAATCGCAGCGTCGACGTGGCGCTGGTGGCTCGCCGGAAGCGTGGAGCACAAACAGCGATAGTCCCACGCCCACCAACAGTGTGGCGGAACGTCCCTGGGCACAGGATACGCTGTGGCAGGGCCTGCTCGGTGATGAGCATCGCCAACTATTGGGCACCGAGGAGGAGTCATCGGATCGTCACAGTAGCGACGATGACGACAACGAAAGCGAACTGACCACGCTCTATCAAATCACTCCCGAGCAGCGTGAATACTACAACAAACAGTTCCGAACGGTGCAACGTGATCCGCATGGTCTGCTGTCCGGGCAGGCAGCACGGTAAGTTTTGACCCTTCACTTATAGAAATTATCGAATTTTAGATATGATATTATGATCAATTTGTTTGTTTCTTTTTTTACCAATTATTTGTAAAGATTAGAAGTTTTTACTTATTAGAGTTACCAATTTACATTGCATTTTAATTAATAAAAAATCTTGAATATCAACTCAATATCTCAATTTATTGCAGCATCTTCTTTGAGAAGAGCCGCATTCCTGTCGAGGAGCTTCGCCACATTTGGCAGCTGTGCGACGTGACACGCGACGGTGCACTGAGTCTATCCGAATTCACAGCTGCCATGCATCTGGTTGTGCTGCGTCGCAATAACATACCATTGCCGAGCAGTCTGCCACATTGTCTGCATCCGAATGTGTTGGCTAAAACATTGTCGACGTCGTCGTCATCAACGGCGCACATACCTCAAGAGCCGCCCGAGGCTGATCTCCTGCATTTGAATGACGACGACGAGGATGAGCACACTGACAATACAATCATTAGTAGCTCGCAGGCGAAGCCACGTCCGTTGCCCAATGATAAGAACATAATGAATCTGAGCAGCATCTCAACATCATCGCAGGCCAGCACAAGCAGCTCGAGGCGTGAGGTGACAACAACAACAACAGCATCAGCAACAACGCCGCCAGTTCTTAAGAACCGCAGTATTTCCAATTCGCCAAATGTGGAAAAAGCAAATCAATCAGTGTCATCAGCATCTGCAACAACAACAACAGCAGCAACAACGGGTACATCAGTGGCAGCAGCAGCTGCCGCCCTCACCACAAACGATGCCGCCAGTCAATGGACCAAGTTTAGTGAATCTCCTACAACGACATCAACAGCAAGTGGTGCTGGGACAGTTGCTGCTGCTACTGGTGCATCCGGTGCACCTGCCACTGCTGCGCCAGCCGTTTCTAGTCCAGGTCTTAAGCCAGCGCTCTTCGATATGAAACGCACTGCCCAGGATGTGGGCTCAAATCCGCAAATTTTGCATCCCGTGCCATTGCGTGTGACGCCCATTGGTGAGTGTTTAACAATGCGATGCTCGCTCCTTTTTTATATTTATCTTTTCTTTACAGGCACAGCCATTGCCACAGCTGGCGATCAATCGAGTCAACAGGCGAGCAGCACAAGTGCCAACGACATGGACGGTGTTGTTGTGCTGCGCGAGGATAGTCCCAATGCAATGGCAATGGCAATGGGAATGGCAACGTCAACAACAGCCACAACAACATCGACGCATAATAATCAAAGTGGAACGCATCGGGATCGTGACTCCATATCGATTCAAAGCAGCGATCTCCGTGCCATACAACGTCCGCAGGCGAAGAAGCTGCCAGCTAAGAATATTGGTGCTCTGCCACCGCCGCCGCAACGTGAGCCCAGCATTGGGTCCGTCGGTGTCAGTGAGCCACCTGATCAGGCGGTGCCATTACCAGTTGTCTATGCAACGACCACACTATCTGCCAAGAAGGAGCCACCGCCCTTGCCGCCGCCACGACCCCATCGACATGCGCGCAGCAGCAGTTTGGATTTGAATAAGTTCAAAATTGGCACAGCGGGTTCCCAACAGCCGGAGGTGAGTCGAGTATATATATTATATTTGTGTCTATTGTCCAGTCTTAAAGTGTGTCCTGAAAACTGTAGCTGTTCTGAAATTTCTGACAGCTGCTTAGGCTGTGTTTTCTCCAAATGCTATTTTAGCTGTGCTTCATTTACTAACCATTATTCATATTCATATTCCATTCATTAATGTACTAAAACCTATTAACAAATTAAAGTAATATAATAGACAAACTGTGAGAAACATTGTTAAATAAATTATAGGAGTTTGCCTTAAGAATATGGGGCAGCTTCCTAGTTTTTAAGATATTACTGTTACTGTTGGGTTTATTACTGGTTTTCCATTTGTTATCATTATATTATCGCAGAGCTTGACTTGATAATTGAAATTTAATCTGAAAACAAGTTATTCGCTTATTGCCAACTCAAATTCTTAAGTAACCAGATAGCTTCAAGCATTTTTTGTTCACTCTGCAATAGTATAAACTGTTTCGGTGCACCGAATAAATATTTACATTGAACTGATGAAAAGTGTTTATCTTATTGCGAGCCCATATTAATTTATATTTTACTTATTTTGTAAACAATCTGTGACATAAACCCAATTTCACATAAGATAACCGCGCAAGCCAGCTTCGATATGCAAACCTCAGCGGGTTTTGCCGATTTCACGCACTTTGCCGACGATGCGAATGTTGTAAGTGTAACAAAAAGACATATCAAACAAAAATAATAACATCAATCAAATCAAATGCATCCGCAATTGGCTGTAGCTTATTTATTTAGTGTTATGCCACCAAAATTCAGTAGTTTAGCCATTGATGAATTGAACGAAGCGATTGTAACAAAATTAATACTAATGCCTTGTACACTTGCAGCTGGATGGTGGCAGTGGCAGTAGCAGCAGCAGCAATGCCAATGCCCATATCAATGCAGCTTCCGAGCAGCAACAGCATTCACTGCCGCCAGTGCCACCGCCGCCCGCTTTTGTGCCGCCTACGCGCATCACGCTGCAGACGCAACAGCGCATCTCTGCTTTTGAGGTCTATCGGAAGCCGCAGACGCCGGCACCAGCATCAGGTGCAGCATCCACATCCACAACATCGACAGCTGCATCGCAGCTGCCCAATGCGGAGACGTTTGAGAAACGTGTGACAGCCATCAGTGACTCGTTGCGTCATGTGTCGTTCAAGCATAATCAAACTAGCACCACGGAGCTACTGCAGCGGCTGCGTGAGCAAAACAATTCGCTGCTGCATCTGTGCAATGATCTCAGCGACGAGCTGCTCAGCGTGCAGACTTGCAAGGAGGAGATGCGTTTCAAATTGGAGAGTTTGGCGTCTGCTGCCGATGGTGGTGGTGGTGGTGCGACTGCACACGCACCAACCCGTACCGGCTCATCAATATCAGCGCCGGTGACGGCTAATGTGACTGGCGGTTCATCCGGCTCAGCCGGTGGCCATACAAATGTTTAAGCAGCATTTTCCGTTGTTTGTTGCATGCACCGCATATATATGTACACATAAACAGACAGCACACACACCCCACACACACACACACACCCACATACATTTATTTAAAAGAGCAGGCACTGCTCGTCCGCTTTTGCGAATTTTGGTTTTAGCACGCTGCTTAATTTTTGCTAATTTAATTATAGGCTAGTTAAATCTAAATTTCAAAAGTGAATGTAAGAAACAGATGAAGAAAATTGTCAAGCAAGTAACAATAACATAACGAATAACAATAATGCCGCCTCTATAATGATATATACATATACATACATATTTATGCAGATCAATTTATGTATACTTCTCTTTAGAGCACACTGAGCTAATTGAACTAATTGTTAAAACGTAAATGTGTAAATGTAATTGTATATGAGAATCATCGTTCGCTTTAAAATGAAACACTGCTCCTGCTCCCTAGACATATTGACAGATACGTGGCCACAAAGTGGCGCTAATTGTATTTCGAAACCAGCAACACATTAGGCTTCTTTTTTTTTGGCTGATAGAAAACAAAAACAAACTAAATATATAAACCACATTTCAATCTCTGAAATAAAACATTTCTTGCTCAACGGCATTAAATCGCTATTTATTAATTATTAATTTTGTAAAACTCGAAACTTGGTTCCATTAGGAAAAAACAATCTCTCGACCTTCTCATTCATTCCGGCAATGAAATAAACAAAATCATTATGTTAATGTGCTAAAAAAATCGTAACTTTCGTAAGCCAGGCTAAAATGTTTAAGTATACGAAACGTTAAAACTGATTACCACAAAAAAGGAATACAATACACATGCAACCCATTTAATTTCCTTCAAAGCTTAGCTTAGGTTAAGTTATTTTTTCGAAACTATTTTGTATGTATACACGAATTGATATTATGTACATTTATCAAGTTTGTTTAACCATTTGTATAAACATATAAGACAAATCAATAACGAAGAGAAAAAAAAAACAAAACAAAATTATTTAATTTACCGGACCACAAGTATGCTAACTTCGAATTTACAAGATGATATGCTAACAGAAATACCGAGTATATCATCCATATGAGTGCGTGCGAATTTTCTTTTGCATACTATTAAATATATAAATATATATATAGATTAATGTACATTATTTCACTTTTCATCCAGCAAACAAAATCTTGTTAACAATTTTCAAAGATTTACAACTACAAAACTCAATGCAGTGAATAAAAAAAGTAAGACATTGAAAAATAAAAGTGATATTAAGCACTATGTAAACTTATTGTTACGTTGCAGCGTAATAAATGCGTATTGTTTTGACGGATATACATCTACATAAATAAAGATAAATGTATTAAGTTGATGTTACAAATGCTAAAAGGCAATAAATAATATACTGTATAGGCAAGAATTTTTATTTTTGAATTGAATTGACACTGTAATCGCCGCCACTCGAAAAGCAACCCTGTGTTCTATGCGATAACAAACACACGCTGCTATCGATTGATTTGCATACGCCGCTGCACATCACTAACGCTTTGCGGCATTGGAGCAAATTTTCGCAAAATTTGCGATATAATTTGTGAGTGTGCATTTGTTGTAACTGATTGTTTAAATGGTGTAAGACGCATTAAACAATTGCTGCGTGCGTGCCTAATTTATGTGACCATCATCTGCGCGCCTCACCAAGCCCAGCAAAACGAAAAATAGCGAGCAACTGAAACTGAAACTGCTGCGCTCAAGTGCAGGTTAGTTTACATACGTTTACCGTTTACACAATGGGTAATGGGAAATGCTAATGTATCGTATTGAACTAAAAAGTAAACAAAAAGATGATGTCTCTTCCTAGTAAGTGAATGCGTCAATGTTAATCGCGCTCTTTGCGCTCGCACATCTGCCAATCTTTCGTAAGCCGCTGCAATTGCAATCATCTAGGTGTGGCAAAGGCAAAAGCAAAAGCAACGCAACAACAACAGCTACAATCACAACTACAACAACAACAACCACAACCGACAACGCTTCTCATTTAACGGCATTAACGAGAAACAGTAATTTGCAGACAACAGCAAATATAATTATATTTGGAAACGCCCGCATCAATATGAGCACAAGCAATGAACAGGATCTGGCAGCAGCAACAGCGGCAGCAGCAGTCGCCAATGGCAATCCAACGGATGCGAAGAAAATCGAAGTTATGTATGTCAAAAATCACAATCAGCGAAAATCCAATATTCCTTTTATTACTATAATTTTGATGTACTGTTCCACAGCAACTTTCAACCATATGACAAGCAATGCTGCTACAACATTAAAACGAACCAAACGAAAGTCTATGGCTGTGGCATTGCCCATGCCCGTGGCTCCTCCAAGGTGAAGCTTAAGAATGTCGTCGATTATAAATGGGAGCACAAATACTATTATCCCGGTCATTTGGTGGCTGTGCATCGCGATGGCAAGCATTTGGCATATGCCATTAATGGTGAGTGCTTAAACGCTTCATCTTTTATATAGTATTTTAGGGTTTGAATTTTCATGAGACTCCAAATTGTTATTTTTTTGCTGGTTAATGCATAAAAGCGAATCGATTGCAATCACATATGGGCATTTATAGAGGTATGCACGCAACAGTCGCACTCCAAGTTCTATAAAATTCTTCAGTTTTTCTTGTTCAAGCCATATGAACAATATGAGTGAAAAAACGCTGGATGAAATATTTTCGACTGAAATCTAACCATGTGTAACGGAATAATTTTACCATTAACCGATTTTTCGGCTGGCATTCCTTGCACTTTGTTTAACTTCGAAATGTGTCAGAATTTAAGAATAACTATTGGGTGACAAATGCTTGGGAGAGTAATTAATACAAAGTGACTGAGAACATTCACAAAATTCATTTTATTTTGATTGGCATTTGATTCCATTAACTGTTGGTTTAAATCATTATTATTGTTTTTCTTAAAAGATACTGTTGATAGTTTTTCTGTGGGACAATTGAAATACATGAAATTATATTAATGTATGCAAATATGTATAGTTAACAACAAAGCCACTGGAATGGAGGGCATGGTTCGTGTGTGCAATACCAGTACCAGTCAGCGGGCGCTCATCAAGGGCATGAACGGTGAAGTGTTGGATCTACAATTTGCCCACAGCGAAAACGAACGCACTCTGGCAGTTATAGATGTGTGCTCACTATTTGTGTACAAAATCGATTTAATCGATGGCAATTTGATATGCAAGCTTGTGCTGAAAGTGGATGATCCCATTGCCAACTATTCACCCGAATATGATATGGTCTCCTGGTGTCCATACATCACGAACAGCAGCAGCACCAACAAGAAATCCAGCGGCAGTGGCAGTGGCAGTCGTCATCACGACGACGATGAAAAGCAGCTATTGATTTGGTCACGAAGCAAACAATTTCAATGCTTCTCAGTCCGAATGATTGTGACCGAACACGGCGTAAGTGTTCCAAGCCTTGAGAGCAGAATTCCGATATCTAGACTAACAACTATTTTATGTGGAATTTTCAGCGCACTCAGATTAAGCCATCAGCGTTGGAAACTGGTTATCTGAAGATTGAAATGGAATCGTTAATAACCTGCGCATCGTTATCGCCAGATGGCACCACCGTTGCGGCCGCCTGTGCCGATGGTTTAGTTCGATTCTATCAAATCTATTTGTTTGATGTGCGCAATCATCGCTGCTTGCATGAGTGGAAACCGCACGACGGCAAGCCGGTGTCCTCGCTGTTCTTCCTCGATAACATAAACCAACCCGTTGAGGAGTAAGTAAACCTAGAAACAATTACGATTGATTGTACTTAATGCATTTTATTCGCTTGACAGTGCTTACTGGCAGTATGTAATCACTACTAGCGATCACAATACGGAGATCAAACTTTGGAATTGCTCGCTGTGGGAGTGCCTGCAGACGGTCAACGTAATGGCCTCAATTCCGACCAGTGTGCAGCCGAACATGTTCATAGCTGGCATTGATCGCAGTGCCAATTATTTGGTTATATCCAGTCTCGAGTCCCTAGCCGTATATGTTATGCAAATTGGCAGCATAGGCGGCGGCAGCAGCAGCAACACTACCAATACCGAGGAAAGCGACAGCAACGATTCGGATAATGGCAGCGATTCTGGCAATGCGATCAGCGGTACTGGCAACAATGAAGCCGAACTCCGCATGCTGAACATTGCCGAATTCAAGCTGAGTTCGGGCATTCTCTCATTTTCCATTGTGAATGCGAGCATGCGTCGCTTGAAGAGCACAAATGAGAGCTACTATCCGTTTGAAGAGCCCGATGATTATGATGATGAGAGCAATGCCACCACCGACGCGCTGGTGGTGCACATGTTTGTCGTGCAGGCCAAGAGTCTGCAGGAGTGCCAGATTATCTATCAGCCCTGTGTGCCCGAAAAGCTGAAGTCCGATCGCAGTTTGAATAGCAGCAAGAATACCAGCGTCGTCAGCAATAAACGCTCCTTAACGCCCGACGGTCTGCTCGGTGTCAATGAGATTAAGCAGGAGCCCAGTTCACCTCTTAATAGTAGCAGCGGTTCAAGCGCTGTGCCCTTGGATACCCTCTTTGCCAAGTCGAAGCGTAATTCGACGTCAGCTTCGGTGATTTCTGTCGCTGTCGCTGCAGCAGCGGCTGCTCCTCGGCCATATTGCAGGATGCGACAGCCGTGAGCAAATCTCGGTCTTCGTCCCCCAATACGGCAGCGCCTATCCACAACTGAATCTAATGACACCGGATGCGTTTAGTGCTAGTAGCGGGCCCAGTGCCGCCATGCTCTTGACTACGACCAGCATTAGCAGCAATACAACTGGCAGCGATGCCATCAACAGCTCCACTGTTGCTTCGGCCAGCACGGTTGCCAGTATGGATTCAAGTGCGATCAATTCGCAAGTGTTGAACACCCTTCGCATGTTGGCCACAGTCACCGCGAATAGCACGGAACAGGTTAATACGTCTCTATTGAATCTCGTGAACAACACTTTGATTGAGGATCGGGAGCAGCAGAAGCTGAAGGATAAACTGGAGGCGCGTAAAAAGTTTATTGCCATCGATCGGAATCCAGAACGCAATGCAGCTGAGAATTTGGCCAGTGGCGGTTCCAGTCCCAGTCGTGAGGTGCAAGAGATTATGGCCACCCAGGAGGATGCCGATGACTACGAACCGGAACTGGAGAACCTAGAATCGGACGAGGAAAATCCATACTTTATGCTACGCAAAACGGAAAAGAAGTAGGAATCTCTAAATGAACCTTAATTTCATTCTCAATTCAAATTATAACTTTTAGAATGGATGAGCAATTGGCAAACCCTTCACCGCTATTGCAGAGCGTCGAGGAAGCGACAGCCACGGGCAATTGGTTGCCACATGAAGAACAGCTGCACCCGACCAAAAAATCCGCAGAGCTGCAAAATGCTGCACAAATCATGTCGCAGGCAGTGCAGCATAAGAACAATGGCAATGTCCCGCCCTCCCTTGGCAGCAGCAACAACACGACAACAACACTAAACAACAGCAGCAGCAGCAACAATAACAACAACAGCAGTAGCAACAGCCATAATGCATCAAATGAAAATTGCCCGAGCAATGCAGAAATGAGTGTAAAACTGGAACAGCTATTGGGTGGGTATATAAAAAAGTTAATCCCTGTGTCATAGAGTAGCAATCCAATAATCTACCAACTCACTTCACAGATCTGGTCAAGGCGCAATCGCAACAGCTTAACAAACTAGAGCATGAGGTTAGCCAAATGCATCAGCAGCAGCAACAATCCAGCTGTAGCACTGCTGCCGCCTTGCAGCCGAAAAGCGTCAACGAGCTAGCCTACAAAATTGAAATGCAATTGTCCAAACTGATGGAGCAGTATCTCAAGCGTTACGAAAACGAGCACAAAAAGAAATTAGCCGAATTTCTGCACGCACGGTAAGTAAAAGATAATGATAGAAATTGGAAAGGTTTGGCGACGAATAAATAAGTATTAAAATGTGTGTAGGCTATTGCTCCTTTGGTAGCAATATGTGATAAAATAGCTATTTCAATCTGGTCAGTTTACTCAGGAAAAAATTTAAAATCAACATTTTTCACAGCAGAGCTGTATTAGATATAAAATCAAATTTAATGAGCCAAATTCTGAATAATTATATAATATATTAAGGGTTGTACTTCGAAAATGCAATACAAATTTTAATTCGTAACTTTTTCATGAACATACAATTATTTTTATCAATTTTTTTCATTCATTGTTCATTCCAGTGAGACTCAAAATCGTGAGCTGCGCGATTCGATGCTGCAGGTGCTCAATCAGTATGTTATGAATCATTTCACGGACATCATTGGCAACGTGCTGACTATGGAGCTGCAACGTCAGCTGCTGCCGCGTGTCAATGCCAAAATGGATCAACTGCGGAATCAAATGCAGCTTGAAATTGTGCAAAAGTTGAATGTGTTTGACAAGACGGTCAAGGAAAACATAGCACAGGTGGTCAAGAGCAAGGTATGACAAAAAAAAAACATAATTTTCCGCCTTATATATTATGTCATTTATATATTTATATTTCTAGCAATTCCTGGACGCTTTTGGCAAGTCCGTGCTGATTGGCGTACAGACCAGCCTGCAGACGGCATTCATTGAATCGATGAGCAGCACTCTGATACCGGCCTATGAGAAGTCCTCGCAGAACATGTTCAAGCAGTTACACGAGGCGTTTAGCGTTGGCATTAAAGACTGTAAGACTGTGAAATCACTTAACAACAATAGACAATTGACTAATTATTAATTTAATCATTGCTGCTGACAGTCATGGTGGAGTTTAATGCGTATCTGCAGCACATGCCACAGCCGCACAATGGCGAAGAGCTGAGCAACAAGCTGGGCCTATTAAAGCAGCTGGTGGAGTCGAATTTGCTAAAGCATCGCACCGAACTTACAGACGCCATGCTGGAAACACAGCGTGAAGTGAAGAGCCTGGAGATATTGCTCGCCCGCCAAGTGCAGGAGACCATTCGAGCCGAACTGCGCAAGCACGTGGATAACCAGAATATGGCTTTGCGTTCACAGGCGGCAACACCGGCGCCTACTTACGATCTGCGCGAGAGCATTAGACAGTTGCTGCAGGCGGGGCAGATCAACAAAGCCTTCCATCAGGCATTGCTGGCAAATGATTTGAATTTGGTCGAGTTCACGCTGCGTCACACGGATCGCATGCAGGTGTTTGCGCCCGAGGGCTGCCGCCTGGAGCAAAAGGTCCTGCTCTCGCTAATACAGCAAATATCGGCGGACATGAGCAATCACAATGAGGATAAACAGAGGTAAATCATTTTTAATTTTATTGCTTATATTTGTATTGGATTTTCATTGTTATTTTTATTAATTTGTGTTTCCTTTTTAGCTATCTCAATGAGGCGCTGCTGGCCATCAATATGTCGGATCCCATAACGCGTGAGCATGCACCGAAAGTGCTCTCCGAGCTGTATCGCAATTGCCAGCTGTTCATCAAAAATTGCCCGAAGAGTCCGCAATGCAGCAATGTTCGCCTGCTGATCGCCATGTGCAGTGCAACGTATCGTGATCAGTTTAAATGATATTGTGACGTGGCGGCAACCGCCAGCGTTTGGCAAGGACAACTCGAACCCAATACTATGCACAGAGACCCACACATATACCCACACACACACACTTAAAGCAACACACACACACAACCACACACACATTTTTTGTAGTTAAGCCTTTCCCGTTTGAACCGTCTCTAGCTCTAGCTTCAATTTGACCTCAATGCCTTTCCCAATATATCTACATTGTGTCCCCTCTCCCCCGTAAGCTGAAAGTTTTCCACAGTTTCTTCGTAAATGTTTGTTTTGTGCGTATATATGTTTTTTTAATATACTTTTTACTCTTATCTGTTCTTGTCACGATATTATGTTTTCCAAAAAAAAAAATAATAGCGAAAAATAGAAGCGTGCGAGTCCAATTAGCGTGATCAACAATTGCAATAAGCTGCATCTTTTTGATATATATATATATATTTAAAGAAATATTGAGTATTTTTCTTTTTGTTCCTTTTGAGCTCTTTATCTATACACTTTCCACTTATCATGACGCTTATCGAAGAGTATAATACATGTTAAAGCAGAGCTATAGAATTACATTTAAAATGCTACATATTTTCAAATTAACGATAACGGGCTTTCCAAGCGAGAGACGAACAAATTTGATGATTGCTAAACAAAAAGAATAACAGAACTACAAGTAAATGCGTAAATATTAAGCTAAGACTAAACAAAAAAAAAATTTTAAATAAAAAAATAATATATGTATGTATTTGAAAACTAATAAATAATTATTGCATTCGGACACTGAAGGTTTCGCATGATTAAACTAATATATGAAGTTGTTCAAATGTTCTGTCTAAATATATGGGACAATATCTTTTATCTTTTTTTTAACTATTCTAACATGTCTCTTGCATATTTGGATGGTGTGCAGATTGTATGCAGCTAATTCATAGACACATCAGATTTATATATCGCTTTCGGATGGCTTGGACTTTAATTTACTGTAACTGGTCAGTAGAAAAATATCAATATAAAAATTAAGATAAGCATCTATTTAGTTTATTGTTTGGGTAGCATATATACGAACCACTTGGCTTATGTATTGGCTAAGTTGACTTTAAGAAGAAAACGAGGCGTACTTTCAAGATCATATTGCCAAGGAAAAGCTTTATCTGGGCCAAATACTTGCAGATTTCACAAGGACCAACTCTATCGAAGTGCATTCAATGATAATGGGATCATCTAGGCACCCAAACACTTGTAAAAATTGGCTAATATATTAAAAAGTTTTTGCTACCCAATGTCGAACTGATAGCCAGTCAAAGAGTAGAGTACAAATTATATTTTTCATCGTCATATATATGCAAATATTACAAAATGTCGTCTTGGAGGCATACAAAAAAAAACCAAACAATTATGTATATGTTTCTTGATTACCACAGCGTAAAGTTTTAGCAAATCTAAAGCTTGTTGTATTTCAAGGGCCATTCATAATCAGCTAATGAGAGCCAGCAG
The DNA here is from genome assembly GCA_035043445.1 of Drosophila silvestris. Taxonomy (NCBI): domain Eukaryota; kingdom Metazoa; phylum Arthropoda; class Insecta; order Diptera; family Drosophilidae; genus Drosophila; species Drosophila silvestris. The sequence goes on from JAWNMZ010000139.1 coordinate 1,365,436, forward strand.
CTCCGAGGTACGCTGCAAGCAACTGCAGCCACAGCCCGTGGCACAAACCGTGTGATGCTGTGAAAAAAGAGAGAGAGAGTAAAATTCAGAGCTGGAAAATTATAGGAAAAATTATTTTCTGTTATGCACCTCAAACCAGTGTATCATGTGCTGCATGTGTCCGCCATGGCCGCAGGAGAGGCACGCATTTGATGCACCACGCACGGGCAGGCAGCAAAGGATGCAGATTAAAACTGGCCGTTTGCATGGCTCACATTTGGGCGTACGCTTCGATTTGCCACAGCCGGCACACTCGGTGAGAAATTCAACGCCCTGCGATGGCGGCGGTGTGTGCAGCGTATGCTTGAGGATTACCGCACGCTTCGTCAGGAGCTGCCAGCCAAAGAGGATATCCGCATAGGCGCGCTTGAATTGATCGAAGAGCGGCATTTTGGTGCGTCGAATTAGCGAACACGCAAACGCATCCGTCTGTCCCAGCTTAAAGTCTAGAAAATCCAACGAATCGGACCACGAATTGCTGCGCAACTGCTTCAGCTGTTGCCAAGTGCCGCTCGAGGCACGCGCCTGGGCGGATGATTTGAAATCGAGCGGCAAAACTGTATGATATGGCGACAATTGCGCATGGAGCTGGGCGGGCAGACGGCTGCTGGCCACATCCATGTCCATGCCCATCAACCCCGCCGCCGGACACTTGTCGAAGAGGCAGGCGAGAAGTACAGCGGTTTGAACATCCCCAGCACCAGCATAATGCATAATGAGCGATTCGAGCAATGATTTCTTGAACGGATCTTTGTAGAACAGCAGCTGACAACTCATCGACGACTCGTGCGGCACATGCGGCGTTGCTATCAGCTCCGCCAGCAGCCAAATGGGCACCAAATCCAGTCGTCCGTGCGCACGACAAATTTCACCATTGCGTCGACACGTTTCGACAATATTTCGCTTGTCCAGCGTAAAATCGCGTGCCATGTCACGATTAATGTGCAGCAACTGGCTGGCATCGTATATGTGAACGACGGGAGAGGTGCCATTGATTTGGCGCATCACACGCTGTTTGCCCTGTAGACGCTTGCAGGCAATCATGCGCTCCTGCAGATAGAACGAGGCATTCGGATCCCGTTGCGCTGCTGTTGTTGCCATCACATTGCCCAGCAATCCGCTGCCATTGATGGCGCTCAGGGTGCGCGGCGTTATCGAATGATGTTGGCGCAATGTCAGCCGCTTGGTGTTCATCACCTGGGCAAAGGTGGTCAACATGCCGATGGCATTGAAGTGCACGCCCGACGTGCGTGGAAATGGTATGCAGGCATCGTGCAGAGCACTCGACAGTGCTCCCTCCAATCGTGGCGATTGCAACAACATTTGGCTGCGATCCGCACCAGCGCCAGCAACGGACGTCACACGCTTCTTCATGGCGGCGACCAGTGCGCGCAGGCATTGTTCCAGGCAGCTGCGAGATTTCTTGACACGCTGCAGCGCATTGGTGCGCAGCACTTTGAGGAGCACGCCGCTCACATCGCTGGACAGAGTGGTGCCCTGGCACAGCTGAAAATCGGGCGGCACATTCGGACTGGGATAGGCGGTGGGAAATGTCACCTGTAATATGATCGTGTGATCCGCAGCGCAGATCTTAAAGCATGCATAACGCTTTATCGCGCACAGCATATCCACATCCACGTGGGGCATATTTGTGTTCAGCAGCGAGAATTCGTGCTGCAGCGAACACGTCGGCTGATCGGTTAGAGAGCGTGCAATGTGCGTCTCCTCGCGTCGCGCATAGACGCCGCCAAAGCTGGGCGAGCGTGCCATGGGCAGGGTATTGGCACCCAAGCCCGGCTCCAGTGTCGCCGCAATGGGTAGTGATGCAGCCGTCACCGGACGCGGCTGCAGCGTATGCATAAACTCTGGCGGCGTTAGAGCGCGCAATTCACTTAACTCCGGCTCGTAGCGTGATGAATCGCCCTCCTCATCCTCATCCGGCGAGGGCTCGCATAGCTTCAGCATTGTATCATCGATTTTCCAGACGCGCAACGTTCGATCACGCGACCATGTCACCAATTCCTGCCAGTTTTCACAGAAATTATATCAATCAATCTACTTTTGTCATTTGGTGTGACTTACAATTTCTGTGGAGTCCTCGCGATTGGGTCGCCAGGCAAAGTCCAGAATGACATCGGTGTGTCCAACAAATGAGCAAATGGGATCAGTTTGCTTGCTATTGCTCCAAAGTAGCAGGCTGTTCTCGCCGCGACCCAAATGCGGCACCACAATGCTGACCAAACCGTTGCCGATGGGCTACAGAAAAATAATAACAATCAGTTAATTCAAAAAGGCCTGACCAAGATATATCCTAAGTTGAACAAACTGCTCAGACAGACAGACAGAAGTGGACGCTTGCGAACAATTTCATATGGGTTAAACCATTTCCCGGGCTTACTGTATATCTTGCCCTCCATACGGGCGATAATGTGGTAATGATCTTCTCAGCTCTCCTGGGATTGCACACATCAAAGTACTTGACGGTGCCATCCTGACTGGCTGTGGCCAGGCACGTCTCTCGTTTGTGACTCCAATTGATGCCATGCACCCGATTCAGATGAGCGGTTATATAGTGTGTGGGACAGCTGCCCTTGCGTATGTCCCAGATCCGCAAGTCACCGTCGTGAGCGGCGGCCAACAAGTTACCCGAGCGACGATTAAAGCCAACCTGAGTGGCGCCCGCTGCAATTAGAAAGTATCAATGAATATCGGCAAGTAAAGATATATATATATATAAGACAATTACACATGCAGACGGCGTTCAAGGATAATGCCGGCTTGCGCGGATCGCGCAGATCCCAAATGTGCGAGAAGGTGTCTATGGAGCAGCTGACCAGCAAATTGGGATTCTTGTTATGCCAGTCGATGTCGGTGACTGTGCGCGTATGTCCACGCAACGAATTCTCATAGTAGGGTTCGGCAGGACCCCAGCGCACAATGTCAATATTTTGACTGGTCTGCAAACAAGAATGTGAAAAGCATAAAAATATTTGGTTTCTTTCTTTTGTGTTATGTGCCTGCGCAAACTAACCGCTATGGCACAATACTCTCGACGACTAGGACAAATAGCAAACTCGGCTACGGATATGTCGTATTTGGACTGACGCTCGTGTCGACGTAGTGTTCCATCGTCTTGGCCCAAACGCTGCAGGGCCAAATGGCCGCGACCCGCCAACAGCACCCATTGACCGGAGTAGTCCACAGACATGGCCGTCGCCTGGGAATCGCGGTGCTCGTAACATTTGTTGCTCTGTCTGATGATGTACGTCTGTTCGGAGCCACCGGCGCCGCCGGCGCCCTATCACCATTGCCACTGCCAGCACGTAGTGTCTCTGTTGGCGGCATCCTACTATTATGCGGATGTTGTCGGTTGTGATGCTGGTGATGTTGGTAGTAACATAAAGTGATATTTTTAATTAATTTACTAACTACAGTACAAAACAAAACGAACTGATAAGAACACGAACAATAACAAACTATCGCGATTCGATTATATCGATTATTGATATCACTTGCACGCCAGGGCTGGATACACGATATATATGCACGTCACAAATGGTGCTAACAAAAAAGGAAATTAAATGAAAAACTAGGAAATTATTTGTAAATTATTTCTTCTACTGCAATTATTGTATCCAGAATGATATAATTTGCAGATATAAATGTAAATCTTAAGTCGAATCATTGGCTGCATAAAATTACTTTAATTGTAGGCATTAGTTTTCAATGTTTTCGCTCACGAAGTCAGTGCTAAATTGGCATCACTGTAAGTTAAATTTCCCAAAACAAAGTTAAATTTATCGATATCATATAAAAAATGTGACTTACTGGCTTACTGGCAATTGAAAATTGCTAATAAATTAAAATATTAAGGAAAGCAAGCAAGATGATGGAGAATCTTAACGACGATTGCCAATTGAAGATTATTGGCTATTTGAAACTGGAAGACCAACAAGCTCTATATGAAGCAACAGAAAACTTATCAATTCGATTGAACAGCAATATAATCTATGCCTGGCAGCATAAAACTAAATATGTCCTAATTCCCAAAGAGCTCAACGAAAATCTCCACCAATTGGAGATATTTCTACGCAGCATTGCTCCAACGGTACAATGTATTGATCTGACGGATGTCACGTTAAAATTGATGGCACCTTGGATGGGTCACAGTTTCCGAGCGTTCGAGAGTTGAGTTACGAGCTGAATCCTGATGATGATTGGGTGAATGCACAGAAACTGTTAGTGGAACTGTTCCCAGGAGTGAGTTCTGCTTGTCCAAGAGGAAAGGTTAATTACAGTGTCGCTGCCGAATGGATGCAGTTGCGGAAACTGGACTTAACCGATAGTTGGGATATTAATAAATCAGAAATTAGTCAGTTTCCAATGCTGGAAGAGTTGATAATTTGTGCAATTGTATCAACTGGAGATCCATTTGTGACCAGTGTGGCTAGTTTGCCCAGGCTTCAGGTGCTAAGCTTCACTACTAATGGCGCTCAATTTAGCTCTGGAGCATTTATGAATAGTATTCTAGATTTGCGCTGTCTGGACATAGAGGAGCTTGTATTTAGTGCCTCGATTTATGAGTGCGATCTGGCCAAGCTCCAACAGGTTAAGAACTTGCGCAAGTTAACACTTTCCGAAGAAGATGGCTTTACTGTTGATAGTCTGCAATCTGTAGTCTCTGCTTGGCCTTTATTGGAACAATTGCATTTGATTGATTGTCAATTTTGGTGCAACGAGAATGATCTTTGGCAAACCATCGACATGTGTCCATCTCTTAAAGTGTTAAATATAACAGGCTTTCACTTATATGGCAATTTCTTTGGCCACAGTCGACGTTTCATGGATGATGTGTTAAGAAAGCGGTCTACTCCCTTGACTCTACACTGGTATAATACTGGCAATAATGAGAATTTGGTAAGTAGCGAAGAATATCTCTGTACATATGTATATATATATATATGTTTAAATAAACTCCTTCTTAATCTTGCAGATTCGTCAATGCTTTCAACATTCTAATTTGAAACTTTCTTTTGAGCCCTTAAGTAGGGATATAATCCAGTACTGTTCTGTCCAAATAAAATTTGTTCCTTTGAAAAAGTGATATTTGCAATAATTGTTACATTTTTCCAAAAGGAATTAATATAAATTGTCAAATTTGTTTACTTATAATATATATTTTTTGAAAGATATTTATTTATAAGAATAAATAAAGAATAAATGTACAAGATTTAATCGACTTTTCAGAATCTATGTTAAGTTATAGGCTTATACATTTTTATTGTCACTAAATGAATATGAACGATCGAATTATATTTTATTAGACTCCATTTTATTAGTCAAGAGTCAATTTGTTTAAATTTATATTATTATTATTATTATTATTTCATAGAAATAGTTGTATGCTTAGCTTAGAACTATGGTGCAAGCATCAAACACATCTAAGGCTACATATTGGGGATAAGGAGGAGGGAGACACTAATGCTTATCTGTGACAATAGCAAAACATTTTTAGTGTGGAATCATTGACGCAGTAGCTCTGACTGCCATACAAATTGATCCGACTAATGGTTCCAGTGAGAGCACTCGAATATCCAGTCATCCGCACCGTGGACTCGAAAATAGCCAGACCCGGTTTGGTTTGCAAACGCAATGTTATATCCACGGCATAATCACTGTTAATCTCCTTGACCATCTTGTGATGTGGCGCCGCTATAAACGCCTGCAGTATGGAATTCAAATAGAGTGTTCGACACTGCGAATGCGCCGATAATCGCTCATTGATCAGACGCACCAAATAGCGGGCGGCGCGCTGCACTCGCTCATTATTGGTTGGGAGCTCTTCGCGCTGATGGCAGGTGCACCAGTGGGCCGCAATGCCCGCTTGCTCACAATTGCGCTCTGCTGGCACCGGCAGGAATAAGCTAATTCCACGTGGCATTATGCTATCAATGTCGATGAGCTCAGCGGCATTGCGTTGCAGCTGCTCCGGCTCCAGCTGGCGCATATCGAGTAATTGCAGCAGTGTGGCATGCAGATCGAATGGTGTTGTCAAACGCTTGGCATTTAGCTCCAGATTGGCAATGGCCAGCGGATATCGCTGCTTTAGCCAGGCGGGATAGAGTGCGATTAGCAGCGGTTGTCGTTCCTCCATCATGCCCTGATAGGTGCGTCGAAACGAGCCCCAGCGCAAACCGTGATCGGACATCAGAAGCACCAGTGTTCGATTGAGCACACCCGACTCCTGCAACCGCTGCAGATTCAACGCCAGCTGCGTATCCAACAATTGTGGTGAGTTGAAATAGTCGTGGGTCAACGCCACCGACCAGAAGAACGAAAAGAATAACTCTTGCCGCATGTGCGGCACCAGCTTTCGCATATACTCCAACAGGACATCCGCTGTGCGTCTCCCGCCCATGCACAGATGGATGTTCATGTCCTTCTTTTGGGCAATGTGCTTCTCCATCTCGAGCAGCATGGGACGCAAATAGTAATCCGTTGGCGGTTTGCGAAATCCCTTGCGATTGAAGTTGAACAATCCAAGGAAGCCGACATCCTCGGCATAGACCGTCCTGTAGCCGGCCTGCTTGTAGCGCTTCCACAAGAAGGTGCAACCATCGTAGCTGGGATGCGCCAGCGGTGCCACACACGATATGTTCAGCTCCTGATCATCCAGGCCACTTAAAAGCGGCACCAGATTCGGAAACGTATTGTCGCCCACCTTGTTGAAGCCCCAGAACTCAACGTGCGTCAGATTCTTACGGATGTAGGCCTCCGTGCGACGCATTTGCCGATGGAAATTCAAATGTGAAACACTATCAATGCCCAGCACCATCACCGAGAGCCGTTCCTCAGTCTCCGCCGTTGGCGTATCATTAAAGCTGTTACGCTTAAGCGAAGACTTGGTGCTATTTGCACGCTTCGTCAACGGCTTATCGATGACAAAGAAGTGACAATCTTTGTAGATGAGCGATCCAGCCGGATCATGACACTCCAAATAGACAAACTCCAGATCCTTGGGCAACTGTACGGTTTTGGCCAACTTAAACGACAACTGCGGCCTATAGTCATTCGTATTGTCTGTCTGGCGACGCACTTCCGTATATTTGCAATTGATTTTGGACACATCCTTGATGTTGTAGTAATGCAACTGCTCCTTGGCATCCATGTTGAGCAACAGCTTGCCGGGCACCACATCGCTCGTCCGCAACAGTGGCTTGGGGCATGAAAATGGTCGCGGATGGAACATAAACTGTGCAATATTATCGTCGAACACCTCAAAGTACGGCATCCGGCAGCCAGGTGTGTCAATAAAATATGCCCTCGTCACATTATACTCATCATCGATGCGTGCAATAAAATCAAAGCGATCGCGCAGTCTCAACAGTTTCGTCCTCAAGTTGTAGTCGACAAATAGATAGGAGAAGACGCACACGCAGAATATGATGATCACAATCTTCTTGAACTGGCTCCGGTTCTTAGTCATGTTATAGTAACGATAATAATGCTGTAGATCACGCTTTGTCATATACTTTGGATCCAGCAGATATTTACTTCTGCAAATAAATATAAAATATATACATTTTTATGTATTTTTTCATCTATATAAAATATCTATCGAAGCTTACTGCAATGCAAGAAATGTGTTTATAATTTGATATATTAGAATAACTAGATAATAGCACAACAAAAAGTATTCTAAGAAAAAATAGGTTTATGAGACATTAAATGTAACACTAATATCTATTCATGGATATATCTGTGTATTGAAAACAATTTTTAAATATTGTTTTATAATTGCATAGCGAAATTTGAATTTTATTACATTTTATGAAAGAAGTTTGTGCTTAACTGGCTGAATGCCGTTTTTAAGACTATTCGAAGGCTGGTCTGGCAAAGTTCAATGCCTTTAAACAAGCTGCCCACAATTTGCAGCCATCTATCATTTATTAAGACGTCAAAGAATATAATGGCAACGTTCCCACACACATACACAGCAGAGTCAGCGAGGAGTTCTCAAACTTTTGAGCATCCTTTAGCCAGTCTTTTAGGTGTCATTTTATGAGCACAAGGACGTGACGTTGTCAATGTTGTTTTTTTCTTTCATTCTATTTTTATTGTGTTTTGTTGCAAATGAGTGGAGACAAGAGTCGAGCTACATAGCTGACTTATGTATGTGTGTGTTTGTGTGTGCAACAACAGCGCGCTCGAAAGTATGCAATGCAAATTTATGGTTGAATTTTGATGCAAGACGAAACACGAAAAGCTGCAAGCAATGACAAAAGATATATAGAAAGGCCTTCAGCGCTTGGTGTCTGTTCACAATACACCTGCCACCACTTTCTATTAGAACGGTAGCAAAATTGAAAGCGTATATGAAGTTGATATGGCATTCGTGGACTTTAGCTATTGTTTAAAAGTTATTGAGCAAAGTAATGATTAATGAAATACAGCATGAAACCGAGGAGAGAAGACCCATCAGACTCAAACTTAGCTCGCTGCTTCTCTAATCATTTCTCCCTTTTAATAATATACAACTAGCACAGATATATTCAGTATTAGCTCAATTTTCAGTTCCTTTTTTGAAGTAGCCGCGACTATGCAAAGACAAAATACATCAACTCAAATATAAATATATGGAGAACATTTAAATTATTGGATTGCTGCAATTGGCGAAACTAAAAATTAATAAACAGCTTAGAAGCTTGCAGCTTTTTCTATAATATAACAGCAACCCATGACAACTTTACGAACTTAAGGGTAAAACCATTTGTCTGAGATTTATTTGTGCCTCTTCTGTTTGTACCACATTTCCATCAATTGCATTTCGGCTTGGGCAAACACACAAGGAACTCGCCGTGCAAATGGCATACGAGTTGGTCCGTAAAGCAAACAAGCAGACTGCAGACAAGAGCCACAAACACACTTATACTACGACACACACACACACACACACACATACATACACACATACACTACACACACATACACACACATACTTACTCATAGCTCATATCGCCGTATTTTCGGTTGTCCCTTGTCGTGTAGTAGGCACGCATTTTAGCACCTTTCAATTGAATGAAATTCCCACGTTTATCTCGTTGCCACTTTTGTTTAAGCCCTTGACATTTTCGTGGCCTATTTCCACTGATGTGCTTTTGTTGTTAATTGTTTGCGTGCCACATTTTTGGATGGCAACACACTTTTTGTGTGCACTTTCAATACAAGATTTTCCACACAACTGCGCCTTCAATGACCGCTCCACGTCCCCCGCCCAAAAAGCCTCTCAGATGCGTGCTGCTGCCAACACAAGCTTGGGTATCCTCAGTTACCTGGGAGCAGCTGCAGACGCCTTTGCTGCCAGCCTACCAAACACTGGATGCTGTGCGGGTCCAGGCCGTCCTTTACACGCTAAATGCTCTCTCTGTTTTGACACTTGGCTGGGCTAGCGGGAGCATTGGAGACTGCGCAGAACCAACATTTTGACAGCTGCCAGGGATGCTGTGTCTTATAATGCACTGCCAGAAAATTGAAGGGGCTGTTTAGTGCAGAGGCAATTCAAAATTGTGTGGAGTATTCATTGAGGGACCAAAAATGAATTGCTTTTATGAATTGCTTTAATTCTGTACAAAATTTGATACCGTTCGAGAGGGTTATTTAACAATTTGTTGATACATTTTATGCAGTTTTAAGTAATCCTACTTTTATTACAAATTGTATTTCTTTGTATTCCTTCTTCCTTTGTATTGAATTGAAGTTAGAATGATCGACTTTAATTATTTATTTGTTGATGATTATCAAGATCATGTTATTCTCAAGAAAACAATTCATGTACATGGCATAATATAGAAGTCTCTAAATCAATATACGAATACACAAATAAATGTGAGCATTTATTGTTTTTTTTTCGCACTTGTTGCTTTTTGTTGTTACTTGTTAAATGCGCATAGTGTGAATGGGTGTGGAGGCTTTTAATTATGATTTGCATGCTTGCTTAATCAATATACAAATATGAGTGTGTTTTGATGGATTTATGGGGTCAAGAAACGCATGAAATGTTTTTATGGCCAACGAACTCGTTGACAGCAATCCAGCTGTGTGTGTGTGTTTTAGATGTAGTACAAACCCATAAATCCCTTGCCATAACGATCAAGTTATGCACTTAGTTCATGGTTTGCTTCAACTTTGATTCTCAAACTCTGCAAATACTTGATTCAAAATTATTATATTTATTTTTAGGCAATGTATGGTCTTAATTAGCCCTGTTTGCAAGTTGTGTTGGAAACTTTGGCAAGGATTGCCCACATGCAAATCCTTTGATTCTTATCCTTGGCGAGAAGCATATCCTGCAGCGTTGCCCATTTCTGCTCATTAGTTGTGAAAAATGGCAGCGACCAAAGATGAAAAGCACGCAAGGATCAATTGACTGCAACATGTACATAATATGTGTGTGTGGGTTCTGTGTGTGAGTGTGTGTGTGAGTGTGCGTTAGAGTGTGTGTTAATAACACACTGCTGCAGGCCAAACATGGCATTTTTATGTTCAATAATTACAACAACAACAACAGAAATAGCTGGAACATGCCGGCGTAAATCACCCGCCTGAAAAGAGCATTTCACTGTTGCCCTTCCCGCCCGCCATCTCAACAGGACTTTCCAAGTAGAGCGATTAACAAGCGTTTGTAATGTTTCATTACTGTAAAAAATGAGAAAAGAAAAGAAAATAAGAAAATAATAAATAATGGCAGCCACTGCGGAAAATTCGTCTATAAAAGCGAGAAGCCCATAAAGCGAACGCTTCAGTTGAAATTTCAAAGTGTGCACAGCCAGCGGAAAAGTGCATCCACCTGCAAATAGCATCACCAAAAATAAGGACCAACACTGCAAGTGATTGTAATCAGTCTAGTTAGCTGCTGGCGTCCACTTTCCACTCATTAACTGAAAAATGCTGCAGCAGCAGCAGCTTCGTAGCTTGGACAACCAAAAGCAGCGACGTCATCGCCGCCTGCAGCTGGACAGAAGGTGCAGCAGGAGCAACAACAGAAGCAGCAGGTGTCGTGCAAACTATTTGCCAGGCCTGCTAATTGTGTTCCTCGTCCTGCTGCAGAACTTTGAGCTGCACATGTGCCGGCAATTAATGGGCGCCGGTGCCGATGTCCACAGACACAGGGATATGAGCAGCATCGAGAAAGGCCAGCCGGAAGAGATATTCAGTGCGCCCAGCGATGCGACTAACAGGGGCTACGATGAGTATCCGGTGAGTGGTGGACCTTAGTGTTGTACCTATTCGTTCACACAACGTTCAATTGAACTGAGCTCTAAGCTGAACTATTGAATCAAATCTCAGTTTCTAATGACTCCTATTATCGCTATTTTGTAGATAAAAAAAAACTTAAATCAAATTTGTAGTAGATTTTCAAAAGCAAATTGCTTTTTTTCTTTTGGAATAATACTGCATTTCAATTAGAAAACGCAATTTCCTTCGAAATTCATATACAAATGTTGCACAATAAATTGTATTTGGAGAGTGGATATAACTTTAAGTTTAAGCCACATTTAGTGATTGCCTCTTCAAAGAGAAATAATCAAATATATTCGTATTTATTCAAGCCTACTACTTGTGTTTGCCTTTGTCCAACAAAGTGATAAATTAATTCAAAGATCAGTTTATTTGTTTCACTAAAAAGTACTAAAATACTTAAATGAATTGAGCTAGAAAGTGAAACTCTAGGGGAACTTAGACTCAGTACACACTTCTCCACTCCATTCATCAACTTTAAAACAAAATATTGAAACCCTGCGTGGGCTTTTGGTCAAACCCCAGAAATGCTTCTCGTATTACACAAGAAATTTTTTGTAATTGTATCTTTTACATTTGATTGCTTGCCCTGCAGGTGAATTTCTTGCTTTGACATCGCTGGGGTGATTCGGCCCACCTCCCACCTCCCATCTCTGGCATCTGCCTTCTCGCTCTCGCAGTTGACGTCATGTTATTTGGCAAAAAAAAAAGTCGTTTAAAAATAAGTCAAGTCACAAAAAAAGTAAATCAGTGGGCGTCTGCTAAACGCGTAGAAATTGCGTATACGCCAGGCTCAAATGCTGAAAACTATTTTACAAATAAATTGATCAGGCTTACTTAACAATAAATTCAGGTTGCTTGAAGTATTCCAAATATGCTCGAACCAAACTATATTTGCAGATTTCAATTGTGTTTCTTTGCAACGTATATTTTAAATTCAGCAATTAGAGTAGTTACTTGGCACTTACAACTTATACAAATTATCAATTTCTTTAAACTAGAATCGTAATTTCTTTAATTTCTCATATACATTATTCAAATTGGTCATAAAATCTTAATTGCAATTTAAAAAAGGAAAGATTTGCTTAAGCATTCAAAATTTGTGCTATACTCTAAAACTTATCAAGTATTATTGTTTTTGGACACAAAATGCTCATAGAAAACTTGACTCTCAATTGCAATACCCATTTTGTAGATGGTGGTGCCAAAAAGGGCTGCTTTGTTGCTGGATCGTCTAATGGTTGCACTGCATCATGCGCTGGAGAACGAACGTGAAGGACATCGCATTGGTGACTTCTATGCCAATAAGAATCTCTTGCAACTAAAACCGACTGAGTTGAAAAATGGTTTTGAGCAGCTGCAACCGATGGAAGACGGTAAAGACTGCCTATAGAGATTGTTGTAAAACATGTGATATATTTTAATATATATGTATTTATAAAGGTAACAAGCACACGTCGATGAATAGCAACAACTTTCACATGTATAGCGATGATGATCCTGGCGTGATGATGGATTATGATTTCAAAGATTTAAATCAAATAAATCGCGCAACTGGCGA